>OY992891.1:70905210-71057710 GCA_963921405.1 Cepaea hortensis | reverse complement strand
GGGGCAAGAACCGCCCCATGAGTTTCCTAGTCCCTGTATGACATTGTGATGACCGCCTCTGCTTGTAGCCCTGGCTGAATCAAGTGCAGATAAATCTACACTTTGATCTTAGACAAAAGCTGAGAAGCGATCCGTTCCATGGAGTCTGACCCATTCACTGACCGCATTCTCGTCTAGTGACCAGCAGTTTAAACCCCTAGAGTAAACTTGCTTTTCAGGTCTGATTGGCGTGTTAAGAGGGGGGATGCCCAGAGATTCGTAGCAAAAGAAAAGGCAAATGTATTGTATAGGAAAGCTAGGCGCACGACACCACAACCTCAAGTCTGAGAATGGAGGTGGAGACGGTCACTGCAGCTAGTGGATTAACGCACTCCTGCTGGCCCGCTGGTCCTGGGTTCGATCCTCATCAGTGTGGTTTTTTTTTGGTTTTTAAATTGACTTTGGCTCCCCCAGATCA
This sequence comes from Cepaea hortensis, assembly GCA_963921405.1. NCBI lineage: Eukaryota > Metazoa > Mollusca > Gastropoda > Stylommatophora > Helicidae > Cepaea > Cepaea hortensis. The sequence continues at coordinate 71,057,253 of OY992891.1, read as the reverse complement.
ACCCATCCTAAAATGGGTACCAGGAAATGTCTTGGAAAGTAAAAGAGACCGGCTTGATACTGACTAAATCACCCACCGAGTGGCGAAGGCGTTACGGACTCAGTTCGTAATCCCGAATACCTGCGTTCGAAACACAGCTGTGTTGGGTTTTTTTTAATGAAATGGTATGGGTGCCGGTCGTTCAGAAAGCAATGGCAAACTACTGAACGTAAACTTGCCCAGGAATCACGAAAAGACAAAAAATGTTGGGGTTGAATGCCACGTCCTGTAAAGGACATGCAACTAACTAACCTAGTGTCGATTGGTCTGTACAAATACAGGTGTGGCACCATAGGTCCAATGTAGAATGAGACGTGTACAAGAGACGCTTTACTTGCCCTTACCTACATAACTTCATACAAATTTAGGCTGCCATCAATCATCGTTATCCGGTGCTTTTGATGAATACGTTGGATGTGATGTGATTTGTTACTTGCAGGGCGTTGGTTTTTTGCTTGTTTTGTGTGTGGCCTATGAGGACACAGTTATGTTTCCTCTCTGCATTGTGTATTTTTTTTTATTTCTCTTGACATCGTTGTTTTTTCCTGGTCGAGTGTGTGGGTGTATGTGCTTGTGCGTGTGTATATGTGTGTGTGTGTTTGTGTGTGTGTGTGTGTGTGTGTGTGTGGTGCATTTTTTGTCTTTCTATCGACGCAATTGTATTTCCTCTGTGTGTAGTGTGTGGGTCTGTGCATATGTGTTTTTTTTATAACGTTGTTCTCTCTCTCTCTCTCTCTCTCCCTCTCTCTCTCTCTCTCTCTCTCTCTCTCTCTCTCACACACACACACACACACACACACACACACTCTGTGTGTGTTTTTTTTAAATATTTTTTCTGTTGGCAACGTTGTTTTTCCTATCTCTCCCCCTCTAAGTTTGTTCGTTAGTTTGTTCGTTCGTTATTTCTCTCTCTCGTACTCTCTCTCACCTCTTCTCTCTCTCTCTCTCTCTCTCTCTCTCTCTCTCTCTCTCTCTCTCTCTCTCTCTCTCTCTGTTGTTTTATTTCCTATGTGTTACTTCGACACCGTTGTATCCGCGTGAAGAACACGTGACTAACGTTATTTTGTCAATGCTTTCTGAAAGAGAGGTCGATGTTTAAGCCCAACTGACTGATCTAGGAAATGAACCTACATCCCCGCCGTCAGACCACATGAAGTCTCACCAACAGCCACAATATTCTAGGGTTGGTTGCGACATCCTGCAAATGACCACAATTTACTTTCTTTAGAATAAAATGTTTGTCACTTTACAGCAACAACTGTTTGAATTCCACAGTTAACTGATTCAGTACCAAACAAACAGCAGGTTTGGACCAAACATGGTGCACAATCAAATGAACAAATTTTATAATGCCAATTTCCGTTCGCTGAGCCTGAAATTGTGGGAGATACCACGAAACAAAATAAATAACACGATTACCCTAGCACGGCGATATATCGTTCTTCTGTCCAAATGGGAAGTCCCATTCAGCGATATATTATCCTTCGGCAATGAATCATTTAAAACAACAACTGTTTGAAATCAACAGGGTCAAGACAAGTGCTGGTAGGGCTGGAAATCTAGTATCTTTGGACACAATCTTTGGGGCCCTCACAACATTACAGTTCTCGTTGGCTGTGTCTAGCCACTCCTCCACAGAGGCATTAAAGCTGTGGAACCTCTATACTAGACACCCCAGCCCCGTCTCTCCAAATAAGCAGATACTTGCCACATTATGTCATTCAAAACCGACGTCACAGAACTTGTGACAGGCCCAATCGTGCTCAGTCTCTATGAAAAGATGTAGAAGAGTATTGCTATGTATAATCTATACGTCAGGTGTGTGGTCTAGAGCCCATTATCCGTAAAAATGAGTGGGTTAAGTACTGGAAAACATGACGGACTGGCACAATGTCATAGTAACACTGGGTCGTGATTACAGAGAATGGGCAGCGGGCCGCACTGAGTTTGAAGTGCAACAACTGGTCCAGAGTAATACACATCAAGATGACATAGTGATCTACACCGATGGGTCAGTGTTGAGAAACAGACGTAGTAGTTGAGGTTTCATTGCAAAAGATAATGGACGAGTCAACATGTTAGTTCAACTGACCAGTGTAGAGGTTGAACCTGCAACTTCGGCATCAACAGACCAGATGTTTAAGAACGAGGGCTTTTATCCGTTCGTCGATGTTGACCTCCTTCCGGGGCATTGACTGGAGGCCAGTTATGATCACTGCCTTATTAAATGGATGTTTAGAAGGCCGTCCGAGAGCCTCAGTTAGCTTCTCACTCCCTTTCTCTCGCTGGATGATGTGTATGAATACACTACACTCTGCTCATGGATGATTTTGCTATATTATTAAAAAGCGCCATTCCGATTTCTCATCTCGCAGAAGTGATTCGCCAGGAAAATGTTATTAAATCTTGCAGTCAGGTCTTAGTAAGATATGACTGAGTTATCGTATGACCTACCTGCTTTTTGTTAGCGCCGAATTTTGGGCGGCGTTCGCCAAATTCGACACCACATTATGCCAACGGCTTCAGAAGGAGGAGCGTAACTGAGAGAGTGCAAGAAAATGCAACCTAAAGACTAAATGGCATGACAATGAGGGCAGACCAGGCCTTAAGCCTTGGTTGGCAACTGCTATGATTGAAGCTTCGAAAGACGGACAATTAGAGCGTTGCTTTGCTAATCCGAGAGCTTCTGTAGCTTGTCATGTTGCAGACGTATTGGTGTTACCTTTCTTCTGGAGTAAACTAGGCAGGCTGAGAGTGGGATCATCCTGCATGGGCAACACATGGTCTCTATAATTCAGCCCAGGCTTTGTTCTATGGAGAGGTATAACCCTATTTTACAAACTATCGTCTATCAAGAGGCAAGGTGCCAGTCAGCCATTAGTAAATCCTCCTCGCCAATGATATCCTCTATCAGCTGTCTCATTTCCAAGTCTGCTCTACAGTTATACCGCTCCCTACATTCTCTGCCGAAGGTTACGGATATCTTGCCACGTCTTTCCAGTGTGTGAATACATACCTCCCTTCATGCACATTAACCTGTAGCACGTGATTTATTATCTTCTCTGCCATTGCATCTATGACATCCCTCTCTTGAGTCTTGCTCCATCGCTGTCAGTTATGGTCATATACAGGGTTAACCTGATGTCACCTGTGGCCTTAAACAAGCTTTATACTCGGTCAATGTATATCTGGAACTGGCTGTGAGAGGTCAATTGTGTCTTCATGGATTTCAGTGGCGTGCCTCTTGTGCACCCCAAAACTACCATACTTTTATTTTGATCAACTCCAATTTTTCGCACTGCTTTGCCGAAATAAAAAAAGGTTCAAACACTTTATTGCACTTTGTTTTATCCCATATGACTCGGTTTCATTCCGCAAGGCGGCTTGACGAAAGCGTCGCATAATGCACGAACTCCGTAGCTCCAGTGATGATTCCCTTGAGTCTCCGAGAAAATCGTACTCGTTAACCGAATGACGTAGCTCGAAATCGAACCAACATCCTTCTGATTGCGAGGCATATGACGTAACCACTTGACCACTGACACTCTCTGGTTTGTCGAAAGCATTAATACACCCAGTAAGTACACAATGGCGGACAAATTATGGCATAGGATGAATAACAATCTCTCTTTGATGTGAGCGGCTACAATAGTTCTCAATGCTGCCACTCCCCGTTTGTCTTGCTGTATAGTGTTATGCTTGCTTGTGTTCGTTGGCTTGAGCTCCAACGCGAAGTCCTGTATGTCGGATGAAGGCATCCTGTTGTCCAACATCAGTGTGATGTCATACAGGACCTGAGGTTTGCGTGAGTATCCGTTGTCCCATGTCTGGCTTATTGGTGTGCAGACTGGTGGTTCCTCGCTGTGCAGGCAGACACTCTCCGACTTCGGAGGAATCGGCGATCCTACTGACTTTGGCCAGGACCCCGAAGGGACCTGTTGCCCAGGACGCTCGACGAGGACGCGTCAATAGGTCTTGGCCAGTATATAACCCGGCCCTGGTGCCTTGGAAACACCTCTGCGTCCAGTTTAGTGTTATAAACATGGCATTTATATGCCACGTTGCATTCAAAGATCTTTCCTAGATATTTCAGGCTGTTGTGCACTCAATAGTTTTCCCATTGAGGTGCGCACCGGAAGGGTTGCTTCTGCTGTAATATTCAAGGAGCACCACATCACCAAATCCTTGTCAAGGTTTAACTCTGAGCTGGTCTCCTCGCACCATGACAGATTTAATATCGTTCCATCTGTATTCCTTTGTTCATTTCTTGTCTGTCTGAGCCAGACCTTAAATGAAGATATCATCAGCATATACTAGAATTGAATTCATTTTGGGCCTTTAGATTGAATTTTGGCGAATCTGCTGTGTATGATTTGAATATCTTTGTGAATAATGACATCATGGGCTCTACTATCCATCTCATCATCCAGATGTTCAGTCCACGCTGTGCTTAATTTGATAGTATGATTAGAGAAGAAGGCAACATCTGTCGTTACTTCCTCTCTCCATCTTTCTCCTAATTACAACATTTTCTCAAGTTGAGATGTTAACTTACTCAACACAAAGAATTAAGAATTTGATAGTTTTCAAATCAAGCAAGCTCCATGGATATACAAGGTGATGTCATGTCTCTGGGCCATTTCACAATTAATTAGGAGATGTTTTTGTTCGGTTTCTCTGTCGCCAACAACTGTCGGACTTGACAGCACTGAACCTTTCCTCCTAAATGGTACACTTACCAGTCTGTAAGTTCACAAACATCTTTGCTGGCGAGCGTATTTAATCTTTTCACCGAAGAAGGAAGTTATGATGAATTGACTCCATGTCTCCTCTGTTATCCTGACCATGGTTCTAACAGGCAAGGTTCAGTTTGATTTTAATTCTCCTTCTTCTTTCCTTCATACTCAAATATCATAGGTTCCAATATTTTCTCGTAATTTATTTAATCCGTCCATATTTTAACGCTACCTTGCGGTCCATGGAGTTCATAAATGACGACGAATCCCTTTGAGTTTCAGCGATTGGTGTACTGCAAGCTGATTCAACGCCAGTACTAGGCGTCAATTTGCTGCCTAACTTCAAATCTGGACATCGGGTCATTCCAATGTTTCCACTGTTGCATCCTCTAGGTCGTCTGCCGTGGCAATTCTTTAATGCTTACGTTGGAATAATTTGTAAACATAATTAATAAATGTTTCTGCATTCACCCAACTAGGGTGTCCGATATAACATGGGCTCGTTCTAAATGGGACATCAACCGTCTGGCTACTTTCGTCTCTAGTAGTACCTTATACATATTATGTCAAGTAAAAATACTATATTTTCTTGGTTGCACATCTTTTCCTGGTTTGAGCAATGTAGCAGGTAGCTTTGGGGGTCGGTTTTCTGGCACTGTGTCATTCTGTATGCCTGTGTTATGGATTTTTGCTACTTCCTGAATACTTAATTCATCTGACTGTTTGATATCATTATCATCATGTGCCATGCCGACAAACGTGAGCGGTCATGGTTAGCTTTATCACAGGATCGTCATGGTCCTGGACCAGGTCTGTAGTTTTGTCCCATTTATGCATTGTGACCAAACCATCCAGACATTTATTTCTATGCCTTCCCCTTGTTCTTTTCCCCATCAATCTTGCCAGTTGTGACGACGTTTTCTTGATTTTGTATATGCTAGTACTGAAATTCATCCTTATATTTGGTATGACAGAACAGGAGACCATCAGGGATAGTGCTCCTGCTACTCTAAAGCATATGTCATGTCTTCTGCAAACATGACCTAGATGAATACGTCATCTCGGATTCTGGGTTTCAGGTGACATAATCCACCATGTACTATCGGACATCTCTACCACCTTTGTCAGTTTGATAAACACATAGCTCTGAACGAGTACCTGTTCTTTCGCTGCCTCTGTTTGCAGGATGGTAGTTCCTAAACTTAGGAAGAGTCCTATTTGTGCCTGTCTCAACCAATAAGTCTTTCCATTCTGTTTCTTTAGACTTCCTTGACACGATTGTTAATATATTAGCTCGTTTTTCTTCATTATTCTTTACTTCCATGTTGCCGCTTGACCCTTTTTCTTGCATTATTTGTCACTCTCTTACTACCTTTTTTAACTACCCATGTTTTCCTCCACTGACTAACTCCACCAAGTTGGAGAGACAATGCAGTCCAGAGTTTCCTCCGCCCATCTGTTCCTGATTTATAAGGAAATGTGTGATGATATTTATGTTGTCTCATATCCCTCTTGGCCATGACGACAAGGTAAGACAAGTGACAAACTTTCTTGCGCTCCAAACGCGTTCATTAGTTGAAGAAGAAACAGTACTGATTACACGGGTTATATTTATAGCATTGTCAGTTTCACATTATCTAGATGCACACCTAGTGGAACAGTCTAGTCTAGATGCACGCTTAGTCGAATAACCTAGTCTAGTTGCACGCCTAGTGGAATAACCTAGTCTAGTTGCACGCCTAGTGGAATAACCTAGTCTAGTTGCACGCCTAGTGGAACAGCATAGTCTAGATGCACACCTAGTGGAATAGTCTAGTCTAGATGCACGCCTAGTCGAATAACCTAGTCTAGATTACGCCTAGTCGAATAACCTAGTCTAGATGCACGCCTAGTGGAATAGTCTAGTCTAGTTGCACGCCTAGTCGAATAACCTAGTCTATTTACACGCCTAGTCGAATAACCTAGTCTAGATGTGCGCCTAGTCGAATAACCTAGTCTAGTTGCACGCCTAGTCGAATAACCTAGTCTAGATGTACGACTAGTCGAATAACCTAGTCTAGATGTACGACTAGTCGAATAACCTAGTCTAGATGTACGACTAGTCGAATAACCTAGTCTAGATGTACGACTAGTCGAATAACCTAGTCTAGATGTACGACTAGTCGAATAACCTAGTCTAGTTACAGGCCTAGTCGAATAACCTAGTCTAGATGTACGACTAGTCGAATAACCTGGTTCAGATGCACGCCTAGTGGTACAGCCTGGTCTAGATGCACGCCTAGTGGTACAGCCTGGTCTAGATGCACGCCTAGTGGTACAGCCTGGTCTAGATGCACGCCTAGTGGTACAGCCTGGTCTAGATGCACGTCTAGTGGTACAACCGTCTATTAGCAGAGCGAGGTCCATGTTTAGTAGTTCAGGCTCTCCAAGGTATATAGTGCTTTCCTCTTTATTGTTCCTGTGAGACTTCATGTGCATTCTCCTTCATATATGTTGCAGTTTTATGCTAGTAAAGAAACACGGTTATATGCATATCATTTACAGGACGTCGCAGTAGACCCCGATATTTTTTGGCTCTGTGATTTCTGGGAAAGTTTACGTTCACTAGTTTGCCATTGCGTTGTGAACACATAGCATGAAAACGAACACAAGATAAATCTGCTTCCAAATCGCCCGCAATTGTGTTTCGAACGCGGTTTGCGGGATTACTAATTGCGTTCGTTAGCCTTTCGCCACAGAGCCGGTAGTAAAGAAAACCGAATAGTTTAAACAAGCCTATTAAGTATATGGTGCCACACCCATACTGTTGGAACAATCGACACTGTATGGAATATTACGATGAAGAGGCTTAAAGAAGAAGACACAGAAATAAGAATATTATCATCCAGTCACGGCGCATTCCAAAACGCTTATAATGATTCCCAAAGTTATTACACAGGTGTCTGTTTTTTCTGAGTTACTATTACTGACACCTTGCCGTCTTGACAGACGATAGTTTGGTACATTCTACTTCAGACACACACACACACACACACACACACACACACACACGCGCGCACACACACACGGACACATGCACAAAAGGCATACAAACCTCTCCATAGCACAAAGCCTAGGCTGAAATGTAGAGACCATGGGTTGCCCATGCAGCGTGATCCCTCTCTCGGCCTGTCTAGTTTACTCCAGAGGAAAGGTAACAGCAATACGTCTGGAACAAGACAAGCTACAGAAGCGGCCGGATCAGCAAAGCAATGCTGTAACTGTCAGCCTGTTCATAGACCAGTTTCCGACCAACTCTTAGCGCCTTATCTACCCTGCCCTGACATTTAGTCTTTAGGCTGCAGTTCCTCGCACCAGCATAAACTTAGTACCCTCCTAATTGCGTTTTCCCACTTGAAGCCGTTGGCACAATTTGGGGTGTCGGGTGTGGTAAGCGCCACCCAACATTCGGCGATAACAGAAAGCGGGTAGTACCGTCTACTGTCATAGGGTATCTCAGTCATATCTAAGACCTGACTTGTCAGATATTTATGTGTACAGTTTGTCAATATATGGGTATTTGCCTTTCCTCAGTTGTCATGTCAAGTCTTACAAGTGCCCAATTCTATGGACCTCAAGGACAGACACCGACTTATTCCTTTTCTGGACAACAGCAGCAACAGCTGCAACAACAGCAACAACTGCAGCAGCAGCAACAACAACAACAGAATTCTGAAGCATGGAAGAGATATTATTATCAACAACAGCAATTGCAACAACAGCAACTGCAGCAAAAACAATTACAGCAACAACAACTACAACAGAAGCAAGCGCAACAACTACAGTTGCAACAGCAGCAACAACAACAGCAGCAGTTACAGCAGCAGATGATACAGCAACAACGCATTCAACAACAGCAAACGGCGACCCAGAAGGCCTACCAACAACAGGTAGCGGCCCAGAACGTATACCAACAACAAATGGTAGCCTACAACGCTGCCCGGAACTCGGGAAGTTCAGCCAGACAGACGCCAATCATCGCCTCTGCGGCTGCCAGTCCACATTACTCCAACTACTACAGACAAAATCAGATTCAAGCTTCCCCGGGAACTGCGTATACCCAACAACAATACCAACAGTACTACCAACAATTACAGTTGCAGCAGCAGCAGCAGCGGCAGCTCTCAAACCAACAATCGTATCAACAACAGGTCAACAATAAACCAGTAATTACGCAGACACCTCCGCCATCTTCAACGTTATCAAGTAAGGATGTTGTGTGATTTTGTTAATTGTCAGGTGTTGTTCCGATGTGTATACAAGACAATTCTAGCCTGTTCAGTCACACTAAATTAATCTAATGTGTGGCTGTTTCGAGAAAATTACTCCATTCTTCTTCAGGCTCATATACAGAATACGAAAGAAGAAATTATATTTTTAAAGTTCGTATTTATCACACAGAATTCATGCCATGTTGGTTTCATAAATGGCGTTCAATTGGATAAGCGCGAAAAGTAATCACAATATGTATCTCTCTTCCCATGAGTCTCCCACTGGTTACCTCTCTCTCTCTTTCTCTCTCTCTCTCTCTCTCTCTCTCTCTCTCTCTCTCTCTCTCTCTCTCTCTCTCTCTCTCTCTCTCTCTCTCTCTCTCTCTCTCTCTCTCTCTCTCTCTCTCTCTCTCTTTCTCGTTTGAGAGACCTTGAGATGTCACTACGAATATATTCAAATAAAGCAGCAGTCAACTTGAACTTATTGGCAACTCCACAGAGTTTGTCGTCACATAAAGAAGGACACGGCCAAAATGGGGTCCTTCTTTCTGTACATGGTGGATACTCCTGCAACAAATGTTCAGCTGTCGTTTTACCAGTCCCACAGTTACATTCATCGCTATCTCCCTGTTTACTATGTTAAACACTTTGTATTTCAGTTTGTTATGTTCTGTGCGGAATCTGAAGATTGTTACTTGTTCTCTTCGGTAGAGTTGGTAATATGAATCATCATTCTTGTGTCCTTAATGCTCTGATGTCAGAATGGTTCGCCATGAGTTACAACATGACATCAACATGTGACCAGAGATCTCTATGATGTACTGGTAACACGAAAACTCACGAACCTTCTCATTGCCAGGAGAATCCTTGGCCACTAGATGATACCAGCGTATGCGCTTAAGGGTTAGTGAAATGCGCAGTTTCATAACTTTCCTACATACCGAATCCAATGCTCGAAATTGATTTTGATGGTATGAGGCGTCTACCACTCAGAAAACAACGGCGAACTATTGAACTAAAATCTTCCTGGTAAAATCATAAAAAGCCAATATATGCAGGGGTTGATGACAACATGCTGTAAGAGTTGTACGAGATGGACAATGATCTCGAGAGAGTTCGGCAAACCAGATAGGCTGGCGTGTAAAACTCAGTCAACGACTCTTTCACACGCTGTCATTCGTATAGGGTATATGGTGCTGTCATACATTACAAGTCGGCACTTGACGGGTGACGTGGTCAATGTCATACCAGTCATTTCTACTTGCCAGAACACGTAATGGTACCCATTTTAGGATGGGTCGACAAGAGAGTCCTGGGAGACCAAGGAGACCAGGGAGATCAGGGAGATCAGAAAGGCCAGAGAGACCAGGGAGACCAAGGAGACCAGGGAAACCAGGGAGATCAGGGAGACTAAGGAGACCAGGGAGATCAGGGAGACCAGGGAGACCAGAGAGATCAGGAGACCAAGGAGACCAGGGAGACCAGGGAAACCAGGGAGATCAGGGAGACCAAGGAGACCAGTGAGATCAGGGAGATCAGGGAGATCAGGGAGATCAGGGAGATCAGGGAGACCAGGGAGACCAGGGAGATCACGAGACCAAGGAGACCAGGGAGACCAGGGAAATCAGGGAGACCAGGGAGATCAGGAGACCAAGGAGACCAGGGAGACCAGGGAAACCAGGGAGATCAGGGAGACCAAGGAGACCAGTGAGATCAGGGAGACCAGGGAGATCAGGAAGATCAGGGAGACCAGGGAGACAAGGGAAACCAAGGAGACCAGCGAGATCAGGAAGAACAAGGAGACCAGCGAGACCAGGGAGATCAGGGAGACCAGTTCACTTTAAAACTTTGGCTGGTTGAAGGATTCGAACACGTGACCCCGTGCCAAAGTTTGTTTCTGTGGAGGTGTATGTTCAACTATGTTTCTTGTGTGGGAAATGAAACCATCCTGGTCTGGTTCGTCTTGTCTGGTGGTTAACGATGTTTTCCTGGTCACGATATGGCATATATACATGTGCATGTTGTTATATGGTATATTATTGGTAAATGCACCAGATGACTAATGTTGGCCCTCCGAGGATGGGGTGGCTTCTGGGCAGACACACTTGGTGATGTCGATGTGGGATAAGTACGATAAACGAACGTCTCGGAGGTGGATACACACGACAGGAGAAAGACCCCCGAGAGTCATGACCCGGCTGGCCCGCCCCCTAAGAGCGCAATGCAAGTAAAGGGACCGAAACGTTCATCGAAAAGGGGGTGGGGTGGGGGTGGGCTTCTGATGATCGGAAACCATCCATAGTGATTGCACCGCGGCGGAGTCATTACACTTGTATACACTCACTTCCGGTGTCTCCAATGCCGGATCTGTTCAAGCTTGTTTCTGTATTCATTGCTCCTCGTGTGTTTGCCTTCCTCCGTGGCGCAGGGATTACGGACGCGGTTCGTAGTTCAGCTTGCCTGCGTATGAAACACAGCTGTGTGCGACTAGGCAACAGGCCTCGTTGGGCTGCGTTTTAACGAATTGGTATGGGAACCGGTCGTTCAGAAAGTAATGGCAAACTATTGAACGTAAGCTTGCCAAGACTTCAACAACCGCAGTAAAATGCTGGTGTTGACAGCGATGTCCTTTATAGGATATGCAAAAAAAAAATGTATGTGCTTAACTGTCTTGAGATTTGCTTACTTCATGGTAACTGTTTGCATTCTGGCAGCGCCATTATGCATAGCATACATGTGCGGGATATTGGTTAGTTGAGAACAAACTCTGTTCCCCTTTTCACATGGGGCAGATAAGAACATTTTGTGTCATATTCACATTCACATGAACAGAGCATAATGAGGGGACCCTTTGCTGTGAAGTTGGAACAGCTACTAATTAACTAACTTTTGTCTTCAGCCATTTATTTATAGTTTATGTGGCTTTATAACACCGGGTATTAGCGAACGACCAAGAATTCACTGCATGAGAATGCTAACTGCCTATGTGACCTTCTGGTCGGCAGTTAAACGAATGTGCTACGTCCAGCCTTATACTGCCAAATGGATTCTTCTAGATTTAGTATAGCAACTCCCCTCTGTAGTATATTCGCATATAAATAAAGGTGCATGTGTGTTCCAATGACCCAAAGAGTTATGCCGGCGGTAGCACAGCTACTGGTAGGGTTTCCCATGTCGGACAGGTCAAGGTATAGGGACCAGACGAAGAGACGCATACCTGTTGCCTTGTGGGTAGACTGGGGGCGGTGAAAGGCTAGGGACAGCTAACCAGAAGATGATGATGATCTCACCTAGAGACAGACTGCAGTGTCTTGGTTGTCTTGTTGTGTATAGTGTGTGCCAGCAGAATTATGCCATGAAGAACTATGAGGGTTAGCTATGTTTACTGCAGTGTCGCACTTTTATTACTATTTTCATTCAATCAATCAGGTTCCGTCTCCACAATGAAGGTTGGCTGCAAAGGATCTCCAACACTGCCTATCTCTCGGCCTGACTGTACATTCTGTCAGACTGTTATTCGTCCATCTCTTGATGTTATCTTCCAACTTGTATCGCTGTCTACCTCTTGCTCGCTTGCCTTCAACCATACCCTCCAGTATGGTTTTTATAGCAGTGGTATGTCTTTTAACGCGGCCGAAATATTTCACTTCTCTTTTTTTTATTTCTTTTATCGGCTGTCTTTTCATTCAGGTTTTTTTTTTAATTCTATAACCGCTGTATTTGATTGTTTTTGTTTCCATGAAATATGACATATTCTTTGGTATATACACATATCCAGGGCCTCCATTCGACATTCTAATTGTTTATGTTTTCATTGTTCAGGCTTCAGCGCCATATAGCAATATTGAATATATAGAACCTAATTAGTCTAACTATTAATAGACTGTTTTCATTGCGTCCCGCCAGTGCCAAACTATTGAAAATGTACTTGCTATATTATTCTTCTTCAGCTTTCCGAGCCATTGAGGTTCTTTGCTGTAGATACAAGCCGTCTCCATTCGTCTCTCTGGTTGACCTTCTCTTGCCAGTCGTTGATTCCAAGTGCTTGTAGGTCTGTATGTATACTATCTCTCCACCGTCTTCTTGGTCCACCTCGGGGTCTACGGTCCTTTATTTCCTGAGTGTAAGCGAGTTTTGTTTCCCTATTATCTTCCATTTTTTATATATGCCCCAGCCATTGCAGTCTATTAGCCTTCATGATACCAGTGATTAGCGGGGACTTATACAGATCATAAATGTCTTTGTCGCTTCTTCTTTTCCACTCTCTACTTTGTGTATCCCTAATGGGCCCAAAGATGCGTCTTAAGACTGTGTTCTCAAAGGTTTGTAACAAGGCTTCGTCTCCTTTAGTTGTAATCCAGGGTTCAGAGCCATACAGCACAGCTGGTCTAATCGGTGTTTTGTATCTTGTGATCTTGGTGTTACGAGATAGCGCATTTAGTTTTTAAGTATTGCTTAAGTTAAACAAACATGGTTTAAAATGCAGGAGCATCAACTTCATTGCACTGGTTACATCCCATTTGTCTCGATCTGTTTCCGCAGGGCGACCTGTCAAAAGTGTCGAACAAAGCATGAGCTCCGTAGCTCCAGCGACGACCCAGGAGGCTCCGAGAAAAATTACACTCGTGAACCGAACGATATAGGGATGAATCGAACCCACAACCTTCGTGGCAGAAAGTGTAACTATTACGCCCAGGAGACTCTCTGCTTGAGAATACCCCAGCTGTCTACCTGGTACAGTGCCAGAGTTTAGTCGCTGCTTGCAGCGCGCTTCACCAGCATCGCATGAAGTAAAAATAACTGAATGAAACTGGTTATACTACAAAGCCCAAATTTGACGCCAGTACAGCCCCGTACAATGGAACAATGGACAAGTGACTGTATAACTATGCGATTGTAGTTCAGCATGGCCGAATGGATAAGAACGCGTGTTATTAAACATCCGGTGTGCTCATGTCGAAGTAAGGGGTTCAACCCTTACACCGGACAGTTGGACTAAAATGTTGACCTTTCATCCTTGACTTGGGGACGTAAATTACAAGCACCTCTGAAGTCGGAGTGGGTTCGCCTGATGACGAGGGACACTGTTAATAGGGTAAAGCTAATCCACACGCAATATTCAGTCAGGCACTACTAGAAGTAGTGTATGTGGACTACACTTGAGTTCAAGGCAAGTGAGCTCCAAAAAAAACAAAATTATGCGATTGACAATACAGTGCCAAAGTACCAAAGTATGGTCGCTATTTCGCAAGATATTTTCGAATGAAATTTATACAACAGTTGTAAGGTTTGACCGCTATTTGCATCATGTTATAGATACGTGCTCTGAGATTTATATTACTTGTACAATGCCAACGTTATGTCACAATTTTGCAAGGGATATTTCTGCGATGTATACTAGTCAAAGCGTTTGATAGCTACTTTGCAAGGTATTTTTAAAGTGATTTAGACATCACTGCTTAGGTATGGTGGTAATTTACACCGCTTCCCAACATGACCACGCCGAGGCAGAGAGGCTACATGACTCCTCGATTGCTGCTAGACCAGTGGTTCTCAACCGGTGGGGAATTCCCCCCCCTCCCCCCCCCCACCCAGGGGGGAATTTTAGGGTTTTCAGGGGAGGAATTAAGATTATTTCAAGATCGCGTTAATACAAGAGCCGATTACTTGATATTGTTTTTCCCTTCATACTTTACGGTTCTGTAGTCTCACCCTTCTAAAATTCAATTATAAAGTAAGTAGACCCACAAATCACGTTTTATGTGGACATCTAGACTTGTTCTAGTATGTGCTATTAAATTTAGCTTCCATTATTATGTATACTGTGTATGGGCGGGGTGGGGGGATTTTTAGGTAGGAAATACGAAAGAAGGGAAGGGGGGGGGGGATGACGTTCTGAAAATATGCTGAAGGGGGGCTTGGGCCAAAAAAGGTTGAGAACCACTGTGCTGGACTAACTAGGTGTGGTCGCTGCTATGGAAAGTGACTGCATGATACGCGATTTCTGCTAGAATAGCAGGTTTAGTCGCTTTTTGCAGCATATCCCACAGAGTAATGCAGTGGAAAAACGACAGCATGACTCTACAATTTTAAATAAGTAGCAAGTCGCTATTTGCAGCGTTTTCCCACCGTCATAAGATGGAAAACTGACCGAATTGGGCAGCGGTTAATTTTTACAGTGTCGAGGTTTGGTCATAATAGCAGAACGCCCCACTGACCTTATGACTTAATTAGTTGCAGTATTGAATAACGAAGACATAAACAATAGATTGCAAGATTTATTGCCTGGCATTTTCGTTGTATTAATTTACATGAAGGTGCCAGTCTACATAAATAAGCAGAACTGAGAGGCAGTTGAATAACAGGGTGGTCGAACACATACCCAATTGGATTGACAGAATAATAAACATGACTCTAGGAACCTGGTCGTGCCTGCACACCACAAACCTCCTACGTCATCGATTGGAGGGCACATTTTGGAAACCAGTGACACGATTGATAGGGACAATACGTTTCGAGCGTTGTTTAACACACAAAATGGTAGCAGAAGCAATCGCCATTCATTTACAGAAGCCAACTTTGTGCAAACAAAAAGACATGATAGTCAGTTTAAAATTACCGTGGTAGACAACAATTGAAATCGTTGTGTGAACATGTGTGTTTTATATTTCAGATTTAAGAATTTATTTAATTATTTTGGTTTATGTTGTGGGATTACTCCAGTATGTACCCGACGAGATGCAGCGAAATATGCCAGGCGATAAATCTTGCAATCTATTATATGTGTCTTCGTTATTCTAATACAAATACAGCTGCGTGCGATTTGGAAGCAGACCGCCTTCCGCTGATTTTCATATAATGGTATGAATGCCGGAAGTTCGGAAAGCGTTGACAAACTATTTAACATAAAACTTGCCAAGAAATCACAAATAGCCATACGCACGCACGCACGCACGCACGCTCACGCATGCACGCACAAACACACACGCACACAAAATTATGATGTCGACTTCTATGTCATGTAAAGGATATGCAATTAACTTTCCTGTTTGTCGGCAACATGTCTAGATTCAATTAATGGCGTGTTATAGGAGATGACGGAATTTTCCGGCTTTTACTAAGCTTAATAGAATTGCCAGAGTTTTCCAAAGTTAGCTCCCTAATCCATTTAGGGATATGCTCTGCTATTCTACTTTCTAACTGTCAGTATGTTATGCGTATATTAATGGACTGACATTTACATCGAAGTCGACATATACCATTGGATTTAGCGGAAGGAGGTCGTTTCTTTTTTGATAGGGTTGGTACATAAGTGGTTTATATCCCAAAACTGGTACTGTAGCAGAATACATTGGACAACTGTTGTTTTGAATCGACCTTATATATGTATGTTATATATGTTGCATTACATAGTTTTCACGAAAGGTTAGTTGAAAAGACACTTGACGTTTGGGAAAGAAGAAATGAAATGCCTGCAAATTCGGTTTAAAACAGCAAGAAGATGTGGGTAATAAATGATGACAGAACACAAGATGGCGTAATAATAGTATCAGATTTCATAAAACAGAGCAAATAACACGAACTGTCCATGAATCATGACTTCCGTCAGTCAGTTCTCTAAAGAAACGCATATCTATCAGAGACAGTGGGGAGAACATGACAAGGTTGTCGGGGCATTATAAGGACAATGGCAAAACTGGGGCATACAATTGCTTGTTATAAGAGTCACATCTTTGAGATGGAAAAAGGGAAATGAAGAAAAAGAAGGGGGGTATAGGGAGCTGTGTGACACTGATGATTGTGTCTGTCGACAACCCTCAGTTTCTTGTGCTGCCAATCATTTCTGATACTGATGCTCCTCGTGCCATGATGTCAGACTGCCTAGACTCTTCTCTCTTGGTAACCACCAGCTTTTCGTCCATTCCAACCTTCCCGTTGTGTCGACATACTGTAGCATTCCCTGGCATGACATGCCCAAAGAGTTGCATTCTCTTCTCTCTCTCTCTCTCTCTCTCTCTCTCTCTCTCTCTCTCTCTCTCTCTCTCTCTCTCTCACACTCTCTTAATCTCTCTACCTTGTTCCTCTTGTGCCTTGCGTTGTCGAGGTGAAGTATAAATAGAGGGAGAGTGCCCGTTTATGGGCTTCATGTATTGAGAATCCCATGAATTCTTCCCCTCTCTTCATCGTTTACAAGGTCTGCCTCACCTTCTGGTTCCATTTGGTCTGATTATCCTTACTTGTTGTGGCATACTGTTAGTTGGTAGCCTAGCTATATGGCCAAACCATTTAACTTGCTGTGTTCTGATGAAATTTAGCGCTGATATAACCCCCAATGTAGTCTTGATTTTCAAATGTTTCTGATTTCCTCTCTTCTTGATACTTCGAGCATTCTTCTCAGGAATTTCATTTACGTTATTGTGATTTTTCTTTCCTCCTGTCATTGTCCAGGAGGTTCATTACACAAATATATTTCCATAAGTTCTCCAATCATCTCTTGTAGATCAGGCCAAGAGAATCGCAGTGCGGTGCTCAAACTCCATTGCATCAACGAGGATCCAAATGTGTGCACGTACCAGAATTACGTATGCTTAACTGATTAACTGCCAAGGAATAATTAATCGTCTTAAGCGACTTCCCGTATGTGCCATATGCTTATAATTATTAACTTATATATCGGCGAAATGTTGTCATTGCGAAATATTGTCTCAATTAAAATATCAATACAGTAGTTTTCCCTAAGCTGCCTGCTTTAATTTTATGTATAATGCAGCATGTCAGCTACCATATTAACAACTTTTAGGTCATAACTATGACACACCACTGTTCCCATTTTCCGCCATCCATTTTTGTTTATCCAAACCCACTTTTTGTTTGGCACTGTTCAGCGCCCCTAAATAATAATATAATAATATAATACTGTTAACATATTGTTTTTGTGGGTAAACAAATGTTGCTTGTCCTTTACTTGTCCACTGCAATCAACCACAATCCCTGATTGACTTTCAAGGCAATTTTACGTTCAGTAGTTTGCCATTGTTTCCTGAACGAGAAGTGAATGTAGGAGTCCAACAGACCAGTAGGGGACGAACCTTGTTTCCCGCCGTCAGCGCACCTTAAGTTAAACCGTAAGCGCATTAAGCCTCGCGGCCGAGCTAACCTCTGTTTTTGTACGTAAATTTTCTCATTTCCAAATTTTGCCAGCGCAACGGGCTACCCGGCCTGCTATTTTCGATTCCACTGCCGTGGATTTATAAATCGTGCAACCTGCTCTCGTGTCTTCTGAGTTTTTCGCCCATATCAAAGAAGCTTAGACCTCCAATCCAATGCCAATGAGGGAAGTATATCATCCGTTTTTGTTTTATTTTATAAAAATGCAGTGAGGACGTGAAACAAGACTGGTCTGCACGAACCTGGGGCCGACCTCATAACCTTAAAACAACTAGGTGTCCTTGTTTTCGAGGCCAGGCTTCTGTGTGGTAACTTAACTACACGGTTTGGCTTCGTTTGCTGTAGTCGTGACAGGGCTATTTATAAATATAAACCGGATGTCAATGTCACAAATGTGCGCACACATTAAAAAATAATACAACCGGGATACTCTGTTACTAAAAAGGCCCTACATGGTTGTAATGCTTGCTTGCTTGTGTTCGCTGGCTATGAACTCCAGCGTGAAGTCCTGTATGTCGGATGAATACATCCTGTTGTCCTACATCAGTGTGATGTCATACAGGACCTGATGTTTGCGTGAGTTACCGTTGTCCCATGTCTGGCTTATTGGTGTGCAGACTGGTGTTTCCTCGCCATGCAGGCAGATACTCTCCGGCTTCGGAGGAATCATCGATCCTACTGATGTTAGCCAGGTCACCCAAGAGACTTGTTGCCCATGACGCACGGCGAGGACGCGTCAATAGGTCTTGGCCAGTATAGATCCCGGCCCTGGTGCCTTGGAAACACCTCTGCGTCCCGGTTGTAATGCAATTGGTGGCATCTCACTGCAACATAGCTGGTAATAAATCATCATTATAATCAGCATGTGCCCTGCCAGCTGGCGTAGATGTTCATGTCTCTCCACAGATCTAGGTCCTTGATGTCTGGGTTAACTCTACTGATGATATTCCTCCATGCCACCGTCTCAGCCCATCTAACGTTATGTCTCTTGGGCTGCCTCTGCTCCTTTTCCCACTATCTTTCCAGTTGTCACGATGTTCTCTTCTCAGCACATGAACATAATAATTAGCAGGCCTACAAATAGACAACAGCAAATGGAAGCCTATCTCAACCTGAAGTTGTGGGTTGGCAAGTACATTTTCATTTAGGTTGAATTGGCATTTATCTCACTAACAATAGATTGCACGATTTATTGCCTAGCATATTCCGCTGCATCTCGTCAGGTACATACTGCAGAAATCACACAACGGAAAGTAACTAGATAAACCCTTCAAGCTGAAATACACACATGTTCGCACAGTAATTTCAATTGTCTACCACGGTAATTTTAAACTGACTATCACGTCTTTCTGTTTGCACAAAACTGGCCTATGCAGATTAATCACAATGGCTGTAAGGATGTATCTAGTTACTTTACGTTGTGTGATTTCTGCAGTATATACCTGACGAGATGCAGCGAAATACGTCAGGCAGTAAATCGTGCAATCTGTTGTTTGTGTCTTCGTTGTTAAAATTCACTACGGGAAAACATTGATTTGATTTACCTCACTGTTTGCAGTCACTATAACGAGTTTGCTTACATTACAAGCAAAAAATAGAACAGGGAAGAAGAGGATTATAAAACCACTCTGCTGTGTATCCACCTTGTAACGTTAGAGAAGCTCGTGTGGCCCTTGACCCCAAGAGCAATGCTGACGGTAACGCAGCTACTGGTAGGGACTCCCATGTCGGACAGGTAATAGAGTAGGGACAAGACAAAGCGATACGCAAACCTGAGACCTTGTATGTAGTGTGGGGACAGGTAAAGACTAGGCTAGAGGAAAGCAAACTCAGAAAATGCTTATGCAGGTTGGACATGTTGAGCCACAGGCTTGACGACACAGTGCGACGTAATTCTCTTTATGGTGTCAACAGCCTTGGACAGAGACAATGAAAACAGTAGAAGAGGAAAGAGAAAAAGAAAACTACAAAAGTCAAAGACAAAAGAAGAGGATTTAGTACAGACTGGCAGAGAGATGAAAATAAATAAAAGAGTAAAATAAATGTGGTGACTATGAAGAAGGAACGCGAGGTTAGGGCAGCCTAGGAGAAGACAGTAGAATAAGAAAGGGAAGGTGAAGACATTGAAACAGGGGGCAGAGAAAAAGAAGAAATGGTAATCGAAGCCAGTAGGAGAATAAAAAGACGACGAAGACAGTGAAGGTGAAGTCACTAGAAAAATAAAGAGAAGATACAGATAAAAAAAGGAGAGGGCGATGAAACTGGTGGCGATAGCTGAGAGATGCAGTATAGTAGAAGAGGAAACAATATACGAAGACAGAGAAGGAGAGGACATACTTGGTGAGGGCAGATAAATAGAGGACATAGAAGAGGACAGTTAGTGAGGACAGAAAAAGAGAGGACATAGTTGGTGAGGACAGAGTTGAAGAAACAGGAAAGGAAAGAACGACACATTAGATAACGGGGTTATGAGGACAGGGAAATAGATGACAGAAAAGGAGAGAACAGAATTAGTGAGGACAGGGAAGGAGAGGACGGAGAAGAAAGGGACTGGGCAGGATATGACAGAAAAGACGAGGACAGGGTTGGTAAGGACAGATAAGGAGAGGACAAAGTTGGTGAGGAAAGAGGTGGAGCGGGGACATGGTTGATGAGGACGGATGAAGGATGAGGAAAGAGAGTACATAGTTGAGAGGACAGAATTTGTGATGACAGGGAAGAATTAGACAGAGAAGGATAAGACAGGGATGGTGAGGACAGAGAACTAGCGGACATATAAAGAGATGAACTATTTTATTAGGACAGAAAGAGAGAGGACGGGGGAGGAGAGGACATATTTTGTGACGACAGAGAAAGAGAGAACAGGGAAAGAGAGGACATAGTTGGTGATGACAGAGAAGAGATGACACTAAGGGAGAGTACAGATTTCGTGTGGAAAAAGAAAGACAGCACAGGACAGGGCAGTGCAGAAGAGGGCATAGAAGGAGAAAGGGAAGAGTAAGATACTTTAAGAAGAAAGGGGCGATAACAATAGAAAGATAGCACAGGGAAGATGAAAATAATTGAAGATTAACGAGAAGATGAAAACATTAGGAGGAGAAGACAGAGAAGTAGAGGACAGAGAATTAGAATTTTTTTAAGTTGCATGTCCTTCACAGGACGTAGCAGTCAACCCGAGCATTTTTGCTGTTCGTGATTCCTGGGCAAATTTTACGTTCAGTAGTTTGCCATTACTTTCTGAACGACCGGCTCCTATACCTTTTTCGAAGAAAAAAAAACTACAGTAGAAGACTAATAGGAAAATAAAAACATTACAAGAGGAAAGGTAAGATGAAGACAATAGGATGTGACAGAGAAGATATAAAGACAGTATAAAAGTTAGGCGAAGGTGATAACAGCAGAAATACAAAAAGAAGATGACAGTGGAAGAGTACAGCGACAGAACGGACATAGAAGGAGAGGTTTGAAGAAGATCGCGGAGATAAAAAGGGCAGCGAGGGACGAAAACATTACAAGAGGAGAAAGAAGATACAATGGGTAGAGGGACACAGAGAAGGTGAAGAACAGGAACAAGGTAGAGATGACTACGTTGGATAAAAAGGACAAGAAGATTAAAACAAAACAAAAAATTGGGAAATAGACCAAAACCGAATTTTCTGAAGACAAGGGCGGGAGAAAGAGAAGGTGAACATTCAGAAAGACAGAGCATATCACGTTCATTCATTGTCCATATTTTAAATCATTTAAATACATAGGATTCTTTTATGTGAATCTAATTGTATATTCTATGAGTTTATGTTGTTTTTCTTCTCTGGATTCCCTCTTTGTCATCGTGATTCTAATTCTATTTTCTCACATTTGACGATTTTCTTACAGTTTGACAGAAACATGAACATTTATTAATTCTTCTAATTTATGCTGTCGTTCTTATTGTCCTGGCTGTTAACAGTGTTTCTGTTCTTTGGGCGTTTGTTTTCATATCATATGTTATTGCTGTATTAGTGTTTGACTATGGATACGAATATTGGTTAGTTGGTTGGTTGGTGAAGAACTGAGTTTTAACCATTAAGTGATTATGTGCTCAAGGATAATATACTGCCAAATGTGACTTCCATTTGTACAGAAGAACGATATATCGCCATACTAGGATCATCGTGTTATTTGTTTTGTTTCGTGGTACCTTCCGAAATTTCAATGTTCAGTGACGGAAATTTACATTATAATACTTGTTATTTGATTGTGTACTGTGTTTGATCTAAGCCTACTTTCTGTTTGGTTCTGAATCAGATAGAAAACAATGAGCAACTCCTACAAGAAGTGAATGACAACCGAAAAGTGAATGGAGAAATTAGAAGCAGACAGTGAAAACTTTTTGGGCACGTTACGAGAGGAAACAAATTAGAGAACTTCGTAAATACTGGAAATATTGAAGGGAAAAGAACACGGGAAAGGCAGAGAAATCAATATCTTTTGACCATATGAAATGGTCGAGAGAGAACACAGAGCTGATCCACGATTCTGCTGATCGTGTGAGATGGCGAAACATTACCGACCACGCTTATCGGCACCAACAGTTTGTTAGACCAGCACTAGTTTCTGGAGTTTCCATAAATAACACATTACAAACCGCTCATTAAGATCGCATATACGACAATCAGACAAGACAAGAAAAGAGACAGTTCTGCATGTATGCAGCAGTCTTTGGCAACGCGCATGTCTGTAGATGTTGCATATGCTGAGACGTTTTAATACTGTATTTTACCTAAAGGGTCGTGTTCGAACGACATGTTTCACATACCTGCGATGTTTCAACATATATATTGTATTTTACCATAACGATCGTGTCCGAACGACATGTTGCATACGCCTTAAATTCCTTCTCCCCACAGAGCTAGCAACAATGGGCGACAGATCGAACTCACAACAAATACCCTGCTCTACAGATGCACTCGCTGCTTCGTGGATCGATGCATTTATTGCCCAATACTATTATATACGTATATCTGTATATTTATAGCCCACGCTGGGAATATGCAACTGGCATTTGTATTCTATGCATGGTGATGCCCATCTGTCTGTTTTGCCTGTTGATGCGTATCTATATTTATTTTTTTTTTATTTATTTATTTACGGCTTTAAGAAGACGACTGCGGTTGAGCTTGAACTAAACAAATAAATTAATATAAAATTTGAATGGAAAATTGCACTGAAATGTTTGGTGCGTTGTTCCTGTTTTTGTTTTTCTCTACAGGATGCCCATTCTCATTTTATGTTTACTTGTTTCGTGTATAAGCATGCGACATATTTTTATATTAATGAGTATGATAATGATATTACAAGTGTGTGGGCTTAATATGATGTATCTCAGCCTAATTCATTCAGTACGCAACATCTTTAAACCAAAGTTTATCGCACCTTATATGTACATCAGGTGGTTTTCAAACTCACCAATAGAAAATATGTTTGCCGTTAGTCTCCGAATTATTCAGATATTTTGAAGCGCGTGTAATTATGACAAACAACGTATGTATTCAAACACAGAAACCACAAATACAATATTACACGATTTCTTGAATGACATATTTAGCAACAACTCACAAGGTGCATATTGCAGAGTTACTGCAGGGTTACTAAAGTATGCACCTGACGAGATGTATTGAAATATGCCAGGCAATAAATCGTGCAAGATTATAGTTATGGCTTCTGGTTTAAAGTCACTAAGGGAATACATTGTTTTAAACTATTTATTGTTCAATGTTTGTCTGTTTATATACGATAACACTTATAGTGGGAAGTAACAGATATAGCCCCTCAAAAACGTCTCCGCCCATATTATTTCTATGCATTTTAACGTGTTTTCTCATTTCCACAGCACGCTAGAGTTAAGTAAAATAAAAGGACCTTATCCGCAGTTTGAGACTTTTGGGACTGTAGTTAAACGTAGTTAGGTGCATATCCTTTACTGGACGTTGCAATCAATCTCAACATAATTTGGCTGTTTGTGATTTCTTGGCAAATCTACTTTCAGTAGAAAAGCAGCGAAAAGCAGCCTGCTTCCAAATCGCCCGCAGCTGTCTTTCGAATGCTGTATGTGGGATTACGAATTGCGACCGTAACCCCATTCGCCACGAAGTCTGCTGTATATGGTGCTAGCGCCATTTTTGTATAGACCAATCGGCGCCTGATGTGTCATGTGGTAAATATCAAACTGGTGACCTTTACGTCCCAGAACATCTCCTGGTACCTAGTTTAGGCTGGGTAGACCTGCTTGCCCAGGTCATTTATTTCCCTGATTCAGTGCCGAAGGATAATAAATCTCCAAATGGGACCTCGTATTTTTATTTTCGCTCTCGCTCGCTTTGAATTCAAGAGTAGTCCATACAAACTACTTCTACTAGTGCTGGGCTGAATTTTGCGTATGGATTGCTTTCCCTATTAACAATGTCCCTTGCCATCATGCCAACCCGCTCCGGCCTGAGAGGTACTTGTAATTTACGTCCCCAAGTCATGGACGATATGTCAACATTTTAATTCGTCAGTCCGGTTCAGGGGTTGAACCCCTTACCTAGGCATCAGCACACGCGTCCTTATCCACTCGGCCATGCTGACCTACGGACCTCCGATTTGTACAGAAGGACGATATATCGCCTTACTAAGGTCGTTGTGTTATGTGTTTTGCTTCATGGTATCTTCCGCACTTTCAATGATCATTGAACGGAAATGTACATTTTAATACTTTTTCATTTGATTATTGCCACGGATCACAGCTGATATAGTGCCATGGATCAGAATCTTATAGATATATATACCATGGTCTAGGTCTAGTGCCATAGGTGGATATCTGATGCCGCAGATCTGATGAGATGGATGAGATATACCCTAGTGCTGTTTGATGGCGCTTTAGCTAACCAGACGGCAACAGGAATATGTAAAACTGTTGTATAACAGCATAGTGTATGACAGGTAGCGCTAACGCCCTCGAACAACTGTGCCGCGTGATGCGCTGGAGAGCCACTCTATCGCTCTTAGTATGTATCACCAAAAGGCCATTTGAGAGTTCGTGATTATGCCTCGTTTTCTGATCTTGACCGTGGAGTTTATGAGCCACATACTCTGACTCACTTAAACTAATAAACTGTGGTTTCAAGACTACACACACTATAACTAGCTGAACGCACTATAGAATGATAGAACTCCGTCAGCATTTTCCATAAATATATTCAGCACAATTACACGTCTATCGTTCCACAATTCATAAACATCACGAACACGATACAATTATATAATGATAGAGTGGCACAGGCCGGCTTCGTGGCTTAGAGGTTATGACTTTTCTCCGTAATCTCGTATACTCTCGTGGGTTACGTGTTGACGGTGAGAATCAGCAGTGGTTCGAATCGCATCGGTAACTTACGGGGTATGTGAGCTGGCCGCTCAGAAAGCAATGGCAAACTACTGAGCGTAATCTTGCCAAGAAATCAACATACAGCTGAAAGATGCTGGTGTTGACAGCGATGTCCTGTAAAGGATATGAAAAAACAAAAGAGTGGCACAATGTTGGCCATAACTCTAAATGGATCTCACTATGTCCATACTGGACAACAGCTCGACGCAAACTAACTTGTCTGTCCCCCACTTCCTGTTAGGAAGCGAGTTCCAACGTGTTTCACGTTGTGTGCACAGTGCCCGCCTTTCACGTTCTGATGTTCACTTGCTGACCATCGTCACTGAACTGTGCACGACTCTAAACTACCTGTACTCACTAGCCTATGACCTAATTCAGGTCATGGCAATTATGTCCCATGTTTGGTCCAAGCCTATTTTTTGTTTGGTACTGAATCAGTTAAGTACGAACACGGGATCACCACGATGCAAGGCTAGCATTCTAGCAACTGCGTTACGACGGCTCTCCACAGCAAGCATGCATACATACATATGTAACCGTTTTTCGTCCACTATGCACAATACTAGATTTCTCCAAATTATGCACCTGCTAACATCCGTAACGGAACAATAAATCTTTCGCTAAACTCTTTACATATATTCTTAAAATATCATTTTCGGATATGATAATTATTTTGAGCGACCTTAGAAACATGACCCATGTCGGACATTCTTAACTGTAATTTATACGCTACAACAATTATAAGTGATAATCATAGTTTTTTTTCGCATATCCTTTACACGACATCGCTGTCAACATCAGCATCTTTCAGCTGATTGTTGATTTCTTGGCAAGATTACGCTCAGTAGTTTGCCATTTCTTTCTGAGCGACCGGTCAATACTGCGTAAGTTACCGACGCGGCGAGAACCGCCTCCAATTTTCACGCAAGGTCACGTCACTTTCACTTACGAGAGTATACGAGATTACGGAGAAAGTCGTGTAACCTCTAGACCAGAGAGGTCGGCAATCATAAAATTAAAATGGTAAAATCCAAGAATATTTTTTTTAATACATCAGCACTGTGTGTATCCCAAGATATATATATATATATATATATATATATATATATATATATATATATATATATATATATATATATATATATATATATATATATCCCTTTGAATACAGCTGTACGCTTTAAATTAGTTTGCATAGTTTAACCTTCAGACAGATTAGAATTCTTCAAGCCATCCCAGTTCACTTCCTTATTTTTCAGCGGAAACGCCTACAAATTCAAGTGATGAATAGTGTATTCAGAGTTTAGAAACATCTAGAGTAATTATAGTCATGGGAAATGTCCTGTCCGAAACGTGATCTTTGGTAAGACTGATCTGAAACAATTGTCTTCTGTTGTTTGCTAGGTCCTCAGCGAAATAACGCCAAACCGTTATATGTCTCCTTTAGTTCTCATCGTGTCCTTCCCATTTTATTCATTTGTGTTTCATTCGCTTCTCCCTGTGTTTTAGCTCTCTTCGTGTCCTTCCCATTTTATTCATCTCTGTTTAATTCGCTTCTCCCTAATTTAGCTCTCTTCCTATTCTGTTCGGCTTGTGGGTTCCATAAAAGGAACTTCTAACGTACTATTCTAAGGTGTATGTTTTTTCCCCAAAAATCCATCGCCAACGTTTTTTCTCGCCTCTTGAGTCACAGGTGAGTTCTATATTGATTATTCTGCCCACATGCAACATTATCTTCATATCTAGATGGTGCCTACCCACATGTAACATTATCTTCGTATCTTGATGTTGTCCACTCAAATGTAACATTATCGTCCTACCTTGATGTTACACACCCACATGTAACATTACCTTTATATCTTGATGTTGTCTTCTCACAAGTAAAATTATCGTCCTATCTTGATGTTTTACACCCACATGTAACATTATCTTCATATCTTAATAATGCCTCCCCACAAGCAACATAATCATTCTACCTTGATGTTGTCAACCCACATGCGTCCATGATACCACGTCTTTGCATTGGGTCAAGAAGTTGCAATAATTTTTCACAAATTTTGAATAATAACCAATTATGGCCCGATTCCACCACACATTACATTTTGAACGGAACCGAGCGAAAAGCACCTTTTCCCTCTCGATTGGTTAATCCCTGACACAATCTATCTGCCCATGACTTTATATTACGATCACGAGTATTGCCACATTAACGACTTCGGCCCCCATTGTCAGCTTTAAGTACCGCTTTCCATCGGTTTCTAGAGAAAGCCAGCTGTTTTTATGAAGATATTGAGTGTGTGATGCTGATATTTGGTATGCGATGTAGTTACTAGGTGTATGACGAAGGTACTGAGTATGTGATGTAATACTGGGTGTGTGATAACGGTATTGGGTGTGTGATGAAGATATTGGGTGTAACGATCTGGTCTATTAAAAAAAAAAAAAAAAAAAACTGGCTTCGTGCACACAGTGAACAACTAGGGTTAGAATTAAATTGTAAGAAGACAGATTATGGTCGTCACTAGGAAAAAGGAAATGCCACTGTAATAAGCAAGTAAATGGGAATCTTCATCAACAGGTGAATGGATTCAATTATCTCTGAACAGTCATAGCATCTGATGGGAGATGCCTTGAAGAGATTAGAACAAGAATCGCCATGGCGAAGGTAACCTTTTGCAAGATAAAAAACATACTGGCCAATAAAAAGACGTCATTCGCAACGAGAAAGAGAGTATTGAGGTTCTATATAAAACATGTACTTTGGTATGGATGTGAAGCGTGGACAATGAGCAGACAAGATGAAAATCATCTTATGGCTGTGGAAATGTGGTTTCTGAAGAAAATGCAAAGAATATCATGGACAGATAGAAAAACCAATGACCAAGTCTTACAAAAAACATATAAAAATCGTACACTGATTAGAGAAATTAGGCGTAGACAGTCAAATCTTTTTGGTCATGTTATAAGAAGCAACTTGGTGACAACTGGCAAGATCGAAGGGAGAGATCAATGGGATTTCCGAGAAGCAAATACCTGGATGGCTTGACCACGTGGTATGGTCTAGACCAGTGGTTCTCAACCGGTGGGGAATTCTCCCCCTCCCCCCAGGGGGGAATTTTAGGGTTTCCAGGGGGGAATTAAGATCATTTTTAGATTGCGTTACTACTAGAAATGATTACTTGATATTGTTTTTCCCTTCATACTTTACGGTTCGGTACGTATCACCATTCTCAAATTCATGTTATAACGTAAGTAGATCCACAAATCACGTTTTATGTAGATGTCTAGACCTGTTTTAGTATGTGCTATTGAATTTAGCTTCAATTATAACGAACACTGGGGAAAATTTTTAGGGAGGAAATACGAAAGGGGGGAAATGACGTTCTAAAAAATGGTGGGGGGGGGGGAGAATGACGTCCTAAAAATATGGTGAGGGGGGGAATGACGTCCTAAAAATATGGTGAAGGGGGGGGGGGGGGCACGGGCCAAAAAAAGGTTGAGAACCACTGGTCTAGACAAAAAACAAGGAGCTGATCCACGACTCTGATGATCGAGTGAGATGGCGAAACATGACTGCCCACGCTTATCGGCATGGCACATGATGGATGAATGCCCAATGTACCTTAAGACGTTTGAAAGGTCTTGTACTTTTATATATTCTATGCAATCAATTATCTCAGCGGGAAAAAAAAAAAATATTAATAACCTATTTTAAGACATTTTATAGGTCTGGCAATTTGTTACGACCTCATATGGACAGGTCTCTGTGTGTGAGAGACATGTGTGTATAAATATATACACAACGTTGATTAATGATGTGAAAGTTCTGAATCTCCTGGTCTATTTTCATGGTCCCACGATTCATCAGTGGACAAGTCAATATAAGACAGAGTTATATACAACTTCCTTTGTTTTGGGAGACGGGAGGGTTAAGGTAATTTCCACGTCTGGATGACTCGGGGTATAAATGATGTTACATGTCCTGTGTTTATGTGACGTCACAAGCAGCCCCGGTACTTATTGGCTGATGTGATTTTAATAGGTTCATTGCTATTTGCTTCTGATAGTTAGGTCTCACTCAGATATGACTGCGCTATTGTATAACAGTTGGCGGTACTACCTGGTTTCTGTTAACGCCGAATGTTGAACGGCGCTCACCAAATCCGACACCCCAAAGTGTGTCAACGGCTTCGGGCAGAGGAGCTCAATTGGGAGGCTACACGCCTTTTCCTAATGTGAGGAAATGTAACCTAAAGATTAAATGTCAGGCAGGGCCGACCAGACCCTAAGCCTTGGTTGGCAACTGGTCTAAGGTGGAAGCTTCAACAGGCGGACAGTTAGAGTATTGCTTTGCTGATCAGGCTGCTTCTCCAGCTGGTCTTGTTCCAAACGTATTAGTGCTACATTTCCTCTGTATTTAACTAGACAGGCCGAGAGAGGGATCATGTTGCATGAGCAACACATGGTACCTACAATTCAGCCCAGGCCTTATGCTATTGGGAGATTAACTCCATCCACGGTGCCAGCCATGGGTTGTAGTTATTATGTCATTTTTTTTTAAATTGTAATAAACTATCATCTGTCCAGACGACCAGCTGCCAGTATTAGTATTTAGGGAGACGGGATGGTTAAAATAATTCCCAGGTCTCAGGGTGTACATGGCCTGTTTTAACAGGGCGTTGCAATCAACCCCGGCATTTATTCGCTGTTGTGATTTTACAAGCTTCAGTAGTATGCTATTAATTTCTGAATGGCCGACGTTAATACCATTGGCAAAATCAACGCAAAGAGATATACAAGAGCCGGCGTATTGTTTCATTAAAAAATATAACTTCTCGCTTTCTTTGTGAATTATTCCCAAAGAACGCACCCCCTTAGGGCACATTTGCACGCTTTAGTGGCAGTGCGTTTATGGTGCTAGTTGCATATTTGTATACACCAATCGTAGCTTGATGGAAGATGTGATCAATAGCACACCACGGCCTGTACCTCCGATAACATTTCCCGGTACCCTTGTTAGCCTGAGTCGACGTAAGAGCCTATGTCAGTTTTTAAACAATCCCAGATTCGCATAATATCACCTCACAATTTCCCATACAAGCAAAAAATTCAGGCCTGACATAAAAATGATGGCACTATTACTCTGGTGGCGGTGTATCTCGGGGTCGGCCTCTACTACAGTCCACAGGTGTGTGTGTGTGTGAGCTGGACATGATCAATACAGGCATTGATCAAGCATGGTGGGAGCAAGTCGCAGCAGATCACGTTGCATTTAGTGCAAAGATCAGAAAATGGAATAAAGATAAAGTAGGAAAATATTGTAGATAGCTCACACACTGAGCGTGTGAGACGTCAGATGGTGCGTGAAGGTGGAAATGACCATGTGATAACATGCATCCACTGTGGACGAACATTTACGGCGCGAGTTGGTCTGTTCAGTCACATTCGCTATCGCCATGGCTTGTATTTATTATGTCTTGTTTTTTTAAAGCGTAATGTAACAAACTACGGTCTATCAAAACGGCAGGATGGAAGCTGATGTATCTTAGTCACCCTTGGTCGAAGAAATTAATTCTTCATTGACGGGTAGCTAGTATATATGGCCAAATGTTGTTGTTTTTTTAACTTGTGTTTACTTATTCCAAATGAATATGAATATGAAATTATTAATCAACATCATACCGGCACGGTGCGGAGGAGTTACGGACGCAGTTGGTAATCCCACATATCGCAATTGCGGGCGATTTGGCAGCAGATCGCCTTGTGTTGGTTTTTTACGAAATGGCATGGGTGCCGGTCGTTCAGAAAGCAATGGCAAACTACCGAACGTAAATTTGCCAAGAGATCACAAACAGCATAAAATGCTGGGGTTGACTGTGACGTATATCCTGTAAAGGATATGCAACTAACTTTTTTTTAAATCAATATCATTGCACTCGGGACATCCCCACGCGTGCCCCGTCCCCATCTTCAGCTGCCAGAGAAGAGTTCCCATGCTGAATGTACCAATGACAGTCTGGCTGACCGTCCAATTTGGTGTTCTCCTACGCGCAGAGTGTCACCCAGGCATTCTACTCACCCTGACCTCTTGGGATGCGAATTCTCTTTCTGTTTTCCTCTTTGTCTAGGCATAAGCACAGTTTGAGATAGTTTTGAAGGTAGTCAGTTAGTCAATTAGTCACGCTTCCAACTTCTCGGCAAAGGGTAGCCCCATTGTGCTCCATTTCTGTGTCAGGGAATGTCACACAAAATACTTCTAACTGCCCCATGTGAAAAGTGGAACAGACAGGAGTCTCGACAAACCAACAGCCCGCAAAAGTATACTATGCATAATGCCGCTGTCAGAATGCCAACGTTTTGAAGAACAATAATTTATTGCTAAACTTTTACAAAATATAAGACAAAAATCAAAGTTAAGTTAGTTGCACATCCTTTACAGGAAGTCACAGTCACGCCCAGCATTTTTGGCATTTTGTAATGTCTTGGCAAGTTTACGATGAGTAGTTTGCCATTGCTTTCTGAACGACAAGTACTCATACCATAAAACACATAAAAATTTTTAAAAAACACTGTGCCAATATAGGCAAATCGTTAAGACTAATTTCTAATTATAAAGGACAATGTCTATCGCACACCGATGCTTCAATCTTTATCTCAGTCTCCTACCATAGAACACACAAAGCGACACCTCCTACAGTACTCGTACATTGTAGAGCTGGCGAGGGTCCAATTGTGTGGGTGCTAGACTCGCCCAAAGTAATACAAACATTCTTTTGTGGATGGGTTTTATTATTCTACGGGTTTGCCAGGGCAGCTGTTTATTAGACCTGCTCTTATCGATGGCCAATTGGCGAGGGATTGTAATGTGAGCAGCGTGCACACGGGACCTCCAGTTGTGTCGTAATGTGTTTGTGGGTTATATGAAAAGACAGTTCGTTGCATACCCTTTCATACATTAGTTGCATACAGGACGTCGCAGTCAATCCCAGGTTGTTGTTTTTTTTTTTTGTTTTTTTTTTTGGCTGTATGTGATATTTTGGGGGCAAGTTTACGTTCAGTATTTTACCATTGCTTTCTGAACGACTGGCACTCATACCATTGTATGAAACCAACGCAATGCGGTTTACTGCCAAATCGCCCGCAGCTGTGTTTCGAACGCGGTATGTAGGATTACGAATTGCGTCAGTAACTCCTTCGTCACATAGCCGACTAGATTACTGATACACTGACTGACTCGAGATGTAACAGATGAAGGGGAATATACAATCTGTATTCTTATTTTCCACTGGCAGGGAATACACCTCTTGGTGGTCGATTGCCTATGGACAAGGGGGAGGTGGTCGTGCGCTTGTGGGACAAGGTGGGGAAGCGGGGAACAGACTGAGAACCCGTATGTGGACAGAATGAGATTGCGGGAGATCGGCAGGGGTTCTGGAAGAATCTCAGAACTGAGATGGAAGACCAGGAGAACTTTCAATCAGGCAGCGGTGCGAACGATTAGTGCCATGGCTCTTCGCTGGCTGTTGAACGAGAGACGTAGCACGTATGGGAAAGTCCTGAGCGCAGTGATTTCGGTACTGAACTCAACTGTTATTTTCCACATATCTACTCCTGACACGCTGTGAAATTAACCATACGTGCTCGAGCTAGTGGCCAGTGACATGCCTCAAATTCTTCATCATGTGCCACGCCCATAAACCAGGTTCGGTCATGTTTCGCCATCTCACTCGATCACAGGATTCGTGAATCAGCTCTGTGTTTTTGTCTCGATTATGTCATGTGGCTAAGCCATCCAGGTATTTACTCCTCTGCCTTCCCCTTGTTCTTTTTTCCCACGACTTGCCAGCTGTTACTAAGTCCTCTAGTTTTTTTCTTCTCATAGTCCTAAAAATATCTTGTCACTCTACGTCTAATTTCTCTAATCGATTTTGGGTTTTCATTTGTATATTGTAGGACTTTCTCACTGGTTTTTCTGTATGCCCATGGTATTCTTTGCATTTTCCTCAGAAGCCACATTTCCACTTCCATTAGATGTTTCTCAGCTTGTCTGCTTATTGTCAACGTTTCACAACCTACCTAAAAGTAGGGGTATCAGATGTTATAACTGAGAAACAGGCATATTTCTCTTAACCATAAGAGGAGTCAAAGAATCCTGGATTTACCGCTTTTTCTTTGGCATTTTGGAACCCTTTAATACCGTAATTAAAACGTAGCATTTTGTTATCACAAATGACACACAAGAACATAATTCTGCCACTGGCCACTGAGACCACGTGGTTACAAATCTAACAGCTTACAACTAAGTCCTCACAGGTCACAGGTCACAACACAGGGAGTCCCCGTGATTAAGTGGTTACGGCCGCCCGTCTCGCGCTCCAAAGGCTGTGGGTTCGATCCCGAGCTAGATCGTTCGGTTCACGAGTGCAATTTTCTCCAGAGACTCCTTGTTGAGCGTCCCTGGAGCTACAGAGTTCGTGCATTGTGTAATGCTTTCAATAGACCGTCCTGTGGAAAGAGAGCGAGCTATATGTGGTAAAACCCAGTGCAATGAAATCAATCTTCGTGCCTTTTTTTAAACATTTTTTTAAGGTCATAACATACATAAAACTATAATCACATCCACAATGACAATAACATTACTGTGTCTGCAGATGGACATTTGGAAACAGTTAGACTGAATTAAGTCCAGTGCAAACCGATTAAGCCGATCTCGGGTGTGGCGAATTTCTGTTGTGAAGAACAATTTATTTATCCCCAGCCACTGTTCGTCTTTGTCTCTTCTCTCTTAAAAGAGGAATTTCTGATAAGAAGAGCTATTTCTTTGGTCCCAGGTGAGTTCGCCGTATTAGGTCTGCACTGTATTACATTTGTATCTAGGGGTACACGGGACATTTGGTGTCCCGAAAGCATTATTCGGGAAACTTGATTTATTTACATAAAAATCGGAACTCCCCCGGAAAACCAGGTGTGACCATCTTACCTCGAAGCCACTCTTCTTCCTGTAGTAATATTGACAGTGTATGTTGAGTTCCTATGTCTTTGCATGAATAAATAACACCTAAGGGTAGAAGAGGAAAGAAAGGCCTGTGTGAGTGAGGATTCCCATCGCCTTATTTTCTCGGCATGACAACAATTAATGTCACCATTTTTTTCACTGTAGGGATAAGTTCAGTGAAGGGCGGTAGACAACAGTTGGGCTTGCTGACGAGCTTACTAGACGTAACCTCAACAAAAGCATCATCACCTGCAGTGGTGAACTCCGCTGTTCTTGCTAAAACAAACAGAGGCCAGAACCAGATACTCTCAGCAAGCGACAGGACATATACGACGACAACAGCCACCAAGCCCGTGGCTACGAATGCTGCTTCCATCATTCATCAGAAACAGCCTGGCAGGAAAGCTTCAGCTGTTGTTGGGCAGAAGTCTGGCAGCGCAATTGGAGTAGGGACATTAAATGCATCGGCCAGAATTAATAATTTGTTGTCCAGACTCAGCAAGTTAAGAGCTACTGTTCCTGGTTCTACTCATTGGAATTCTTCTGCAGCCGTTGTAAGGAAGAAAGATCCTCAGAACACGGAAATGGAGAAGAAAGCTTCCTACCCTACTATGCCAGTGAAGAATGAGCCGTCCAGACTAATAACAGTTTTACCACCGACAACCACTACCAAAATTCCTGTTACTACCAGTGAACATAGAACTACAACTACGCCAACAACTACAACTACACCCACAACGACAAGTACTACTACAACCACTACGACGACAACGACGACGACTACTACAACAACTACTACAACTACAACACCAATACCTACAACTATTGGTGCTTTCTATCAAGGAGCAGCGTTAGACGGCGACATACCCATGGCAGAACAACAAATGGTTTTGGAATCTTTTTCTCATGACGTTTTGAAACTCACGCCTTCATCAGATTCCACAAATACGTCATCAAACTCTCGTAGGGCGTGGCTTATTTCATCAATAAAAACAATGACCAATGACATGCCAGCAGGGACTGATAGAAGAAGCAGTTCCGATTCAGGTGGCTTCTTTCAGTTCTTGAACAGCAAAGGACCTCCTCCAAGTATTCGTAAAGGTTATGGTCAAACGTTCTCGTCCGCTTTGTTGTCTCGTTCTCATTTTGATGATAGATATTCTGGTGGTGGTACCGGCAATTTAAAGCTATATTCTAACAATGCACCACATAATGTCACATACAAGCATTCGGGAGCGGGGTATGCCAGTTCCTACCCCCCTAGATACCAGTTAAATGTTCGTCCTAGGTTTGGTTATAACATTGGCTTTCAATACCAACGATCATACTCAAAGAGAAATATGAAATTACTAAGAGGAAATTACGAAAGGTAATGAACTTCCTAATGGCGCAGGCACGCCTCTTTTGGATGCCCCGCCCCCGTATGTTACTCCTAGCCCATATGACTCCTATTATTGGGACAAGCTTCTTTCTCACCTCTCTGATTTCATCCTTACAGATGCCACGGGAGGCCAGGCTTCCGGCACCAAAGGAGGGAAAGCAGGGATGTCTTCTTTACTGGGGAAGCTAGCAGTCAGGTTGGCTACAAAGTCTGTGGCATCTGCTGCTAGCCAGAACAGCGTCCAGACACCGCAAGTCGCCAAAGGATATCCTCAGCCAGTTGCACGCCCGCAATACCCACAATCGGAGTGGTCAGGTTTGTTTGATATGCCACCGCATCTCCAGCAACAGGTCGGTCAAAAACCCTGGCCACAGTATCCAGCACAACAGTTTCCTCCTCCGCAGCAACAACCATATCAACAGCAACATTATCAACAGCAACCACCACTACCACAGACGCAACCACAACAACAGCAGCAGCAGCATCAACAGCAGTACCAGCCACAGTATCCACAACCCTTGCAGCAAGCTCCACAGCAAGTGAACCCTCAGTGGTATCAGAGTCAACAACCCTGGCAGCCACAAGCTGCGCCTCCACCGAATCAACAACACCAACAGATGCAAGCCGCCCATATGAACTCACAGTGGCCGTCACAGAATCCTCATTCTCAGGCATTACAACCTGGTTTACTACAAGCCCCTCAAAGCTCACACTGGCAGGGTTCGTTTGGCCAACAACAATCCCAAGGCCTTCTATCAGCAGCCTCCGCTGCCTTAACCCATCTACAACACTACAAACAAAGTCCACAGGCTCAGCAGAAACCGCAGTCACATGCACTCACGCCGTTACAACCTGTCCAAAATCAAACAGCAACTCCACACCTAGAACCTGCGGCAGCCCACCCGGTGATTACTACAACAACTGGTCCAGTTGATCCCTGGGTTTATGATAAGCTCCCGACGAATGTGTCAACTGAGATACCACCGGTGGAACCATTAGGCAAGCCAGCCCTTCCTACTCTTTATCTGCTGACTTCCCCATCTACAGCGTAACATGGTTGGTTCAATAAACTAACACATTTAACAGCAATATATTCTTAACTTATTCAGTGCTAAACAAAAATTAGGCTCGGACCAAACATGGTGCACAATGAAATCAACAAGTATTATCATGTAAATTTCCATTTACTGAGCATTAAAATTGCGTAAGTTATAACAAAACAAAATATGTTGACACAATCTGTCCAAATTGAAGGTCACATTTGGCGATATATTATCCTTCGGCACTGAATCAGTTAATAAAATAACAATGGCTGTACATAATACTTTTAATGACTGTGCAGTGTTTGAAAATATTGCCGGTCCAAGTTTTGCATTAACCCTCTGTAAAGTTAATGCAACATAATAGGTAAATACAAAACTTGGACCGGCAATATTTTCAAACACTGCACAGTCATTAAAAATACACCCTGTATATACAGTATATATACCCGATGAGTCAATTTCAAGAGAGTAACCCTAGACAATAATATGTCCAACAAAGCAACAAGAATAACATACAGTTAAACACACTAACAAATTCAACAGAAACATAAATTTAAAGCGTTCGCTTTGGAGAAGAACTTAGGACGAGGGTTGGGCTGGTCGCTCGCTACAGGAGAGAAAGACTGATCACCTATCCCTCCATGCACTCCGGCCTACACAGTGTGATGGTCGTAACACGTTATAGACCCATAATAGGTTCCTGCTTCGTTTTTTTTTTTTTTTTTTAATATAAATTTAACAATATAACACGTTAGAAATTAACAAATTTAACGATACATTCAGCAAAGTAACAGGGGTAACAAAGTAACTATATAAGCAAATTGACGAGTTTAACAGAGTAACAGTCAACTACTGGCATTGAAACAGCGACAAAATAACGACGCTTTGATTCTCCTACTAACAATATTATGTCTTCCTCGTTTATTTATTTATTTTTTTAACTTTGCTTTCGCTCGCTTTAAACTCAAGCGTAGTCCATACACGTACTAGTCCTTCTAGTGTACTGGTATGATTTTTGCGAGTGGTTTAGCTTTCCCTATTATTAATGTCCCTCGCCATCACTCCAACCCACTCTGACTTTAGGGGTAATTTACGTCCCCAAGTCAAGGACGGGAATTCAACATTTTAGTCCAACTGGCCGGTGTAGGAGTTGAACCCGTTACCTCGGCATCAGCACTGCGGAAGTTTCAGAACAAGCACTCTTATCCCTTCGTCTTCCTTGTTTCTAATTGTCATTCGGGCAAAGGGCAATTCATCCTATTATAAAACTTTAAATGTAACACAGCGGGCGCGTTGGCTACTGATTATGTCATGGGCACGGTCGGAGGCGAGTGTACGCCAGGACTCGTCGCCTGCGAAAGTGTGGGGAGAGACTGACCACCTATCCCTCCTTCCTCCTAGATCTCACACAATGTGATGGCTCTATCACATCAGAGAGCCATAGTAGGGCACCGCTTTGAGTTAAGTTTATTTTATTGTATTTATTTAATGTACCGCCATGACTCTGTCAAAAACAACAAAATTGCCATCCACTGCCTATAATACTTTGCGGTGTAGGGCAGGGGGGGGGGGAGGGGGGGTCTTGAGCTGAAGAATTAAGGCTGCCTGGCTAATGCAGTCACCTCGAACTTTGCCGGTTAGAGTTTTCTCTTTCACCCCCGACATAAAAAATCCACACCTTAACGGGGATTGGAACCCGGGTCTCCTGAAGTAGATCGAGGCGTCTAGCCACTCGGCCAGCCGCTCCTCAACACTATGACAAACCCACGATCCGGTCCGATATGTAGAAGAAAAAAACTTTCCACTTCGGTAAACCTGCTGTAGTAGCGTTGGTTATAATTGTGGTGGTTCAGTGTGCGGGTTTAGTTTCTTGTTACTTCTGTTTCAGTGTTAGCTGACCCCGATTTCGCCTGTGACGTTAGCTGAGGGTTTGGCCGGGAAACCCACTTATATCAGTTGTGAGTGTAAGGTACTCATTTTTTTTATTTTATTTCAGTATCCGCTGATTGTTTGGGCTGTATTAGTCTATAGGTGACATTCGACTCTGTAACTAGGAATGTCTGTTCTTAAAGTTGAGCAAATAAGAGTCGACGTGTGAGTTAGTGATGTCCTTTCTTAAAGTTGAGCACATAGGAGTTGATTCTTGAATCAGAATTGTCCATTCTTAAAGTGAACATATGTGACATTCGACTCTTGAAACCAACACATGAGTTTGTGATATCTATCACGAAGTTCTTGATGATCAGTGCGTGATATGGTCGTTGTCTAGGTAACGATACTCCTGGTGTGTCAATTGAGCTATCTAACTGTCTTACAATATAACTCACCCCCGCAGTGCACATTCACCAGTCATTAGACAAGAT
Source organism: Cepaea hortensis (assembly GCA_963921405.1). Classification (NCBI taxonomy): domain Eukaryota; kingdom Metazoa; phylum Mollusca; class Gastropoda; order Stylommatophora; family Helicidae; genus Cepaea; species Cepaea hortensis. The sequence goes on along the minus strand of OY992891.1, from coordinate 71,017,873 downwards.
TGAGTTGGCGCACATAATCCTTTATTGCAGAAAGAACACGGACAAACGGAACACAACTCTATATCCAGAAACAATATAATCCATAGAATATAAATATCCTCCTCACAACTTAACCAGCACACATCACTGCCTTCTCAAGCCTGCTTCATATCAAAACCACAAGACAGGTAATCCAGCTACTATCCACGGCTGGATTTCACACAATACACCCACACACTGAGTCTAGCCTCCACTAACTATTCAACCCACTCTGGGTTCAGGCCTCCATTAACTATCCAACACCCACTGGGTTTTAGGCCTGCATTCACAACTGGGAGAACAACACAACAAAAGATCTGACCCGCAGTCAGTCTAAGCTCCCACTTCTTCGACCACCGATCCGCTCGGCGCCAAACATCAACTGTCCTGAAGTCCCCTGATGTCACACAAACTAAACTGTCCTTCACCCCATCCACCCTGGGGGTTCTGTTCTCACCCTTACCATTATTCTTTATGGCTGGTTGTTTTTCTCGTAGTCTCGCTACAAAGGTCACTCACCTCAATGTCAATGACCCAGGCATATGTCAATATCCATTCTAAAAGTTGAGCATATGTAGGAGTCGAGTCTTGAATTAGTGATGTCCATTCTTAAACTTTAGGATATAAGAGTCGACGCTGAAATTAGTGATGTCCGTTCTTATTCTTGAGGATTTATGAGTCGACCCTTGAATTAGTGATGTCCATTCTTAATCTTGATGATATAAGAGTCGACTCTTGAATTAGTGATGTCTGTTCTTAATCCTGACGATATAGGAGTCGACTCTTGACTTAGTGATGCCCGTTATTAATCTTGATAATATATGAGTCGACTCTTGAATTAGTGATGTCCGTTCTTAATCTTGAGGATAGGAGTCGACTCTTGAATTAGTGATGTCCGTTCTTAATCTTGTTGATATAGGAGTCGACTCTTGAATTAGAATTATCCATTCTTAAACTGGATCGTATAGTCACACGGGCCGACTTCACTACCCAGAACAGTTCCTGGTACCCATTTTAGGCTGAGTCGACCTGCGAGTGGTCACCCAAACCTCTCAGTCACGCCGTCCCCTTTAATAGCGACAGACACAACTGTGACGTGTTAGTCGTTCTCGTGTATAAAGTCAGGCGTGATGAGCTGAGGTGAGCCGTTCTTTTCCTCGCCGCATGACTTATCCAGATAAACCTCTGGTTCCCTATTCTACCACACCGGGTCGACTATGAAGTGTTAGTTGTCTGGAAATAAATCTGATGAAGGACTGAATCCTTGGACACAGTTGGTAAGTACAGCAGACCACGGCACTAAAGTTCTTCAGAATATTATCATCATCATTGTCGTCATTTATAATCATCATAACTATTATCATCACCATCATTTGTTTTGTTTTTTGATTGTTAACATTATCAGCATTATTGCTGTTAATAGTATTAGATCGAGTGTTTTTCCATGTGGCATGGGCGATAATGCAATTCCACATCTTGTGATCACATACAGAATATATAACATAGTGCAATCATTGATTTAATGGACGGGTATCTTCTCTGGATGTGCGTCTATATTTGGAAGAGCATGTGAAGATGCATATGCTTTGTGTATAGGAGACAGATTAACAGGGAAATACATTATATGAGAGGGAAAGGGAACCTGGTGTGAAGGAAAGGGGGAGCTAGTAAAACAGAAAGAGAGGGCTAGGGAGATAGTTAGTTAGTTAGTTAGGTAGTTAGTTAGTTAGTTAGTTAGTTACTTAGTTAGTTACTTAGTTAGTTAGTTGCATATTGTTTACAGGACGTCGTGGTCAACACCAGCATTTTCGTTGCTGTTGTGATCTCTTGGCAAGTTTACGTTCAGTAGTTTGCCATTGCTTTCTGAACGACCGGCGCCTATACCATTTCATAAATAAAAACAACACAAGGCGGTCTGCTCCCAAATCACCCACATCTGTGTTTCCAACGCGGGTATGCGATATTACGAACTGTGTCCGTAACTCTTTCCCCACGGATCCAGCATAGTGAGAGAGTAAAGAATAACATATGCTAAACCATATAAGCCGGAGAACATGGCCTCATTTTAACAAGCACTATCATTTTAATGTCACCCAAAAATAAACGGTCCACTGAAAAATTAACATCCATAACGTTTCCTGCTTCGTGTGCCTATCTGGTCTATTGTCTTACACTCGGCTACACATTTAAAACAAACGCAAGCACGCACGCACAAACATTTATCTACATAATAACAGACACTTCTTTTGTTGGCAGCTTTGTCTTTGTTTTGTGTTGCGTTTTCCCCCGCTTCAACCGAGTAATTTCAATGTATTGTCTTTTTTCTGTTGTTTGTCTCTTCTTCTTCTTCTTCTTCTTCTTCTTCTTCTTCTTCTTCTTCTTCTTCTTCTTCTTCTTCTTCTTCTTCTTCTTCTTCCTCTTCTCCTTCTTTTCCTCTCCTCCTCCTCCTCCTCCTCGTCCTTCTTATTCTTCAGCGATCAACATTTGCAATGAGTCTATTCCGGTTAGAGTGACGAACATAACAGTTGGCTTGAGATCTTCCCTGGTCCCCCGCAGTGTCTCGAAGGTTCTTTCCTGTGGGCCAGATTTCCTTTTACTGTCTGCCTAAGAGTCTTGTAAGACCTGTCCTAGGTTTTGTTGTGGTGCTCCACAGTCGCAAGTGGCAGGCAGTGAGACCTTCTCGCTGGAGGATGCATTTACTAATACCCATAACTTGATCATCGCAATCGAGACCATTAGATGATCTAATATTGTTAGAAAGTCAACAGTTTGGCTAAATTTCTGTGGTCTTATGTTGGAATATATGAAACAATTGAAAACCGTCAACTGTTTACAGAAATTAGACGTAGACAATCAAGAATTTATTTTTTTTGACATGAACCGGGGAACTTGGTGACCATACTGAAAAAAAAAAGATGTCTTTTGCAACGGGAAAAAGCGTGTTGAAGTGCTACATAGAACCTGTACTTTTGCATAGATGTGAGGTGTGAACAATGAGCAGACAAGCAGAAAAATGTCTAATGGCTGTAGAAATGTGGTTTCTGAGGAAAATGCAAAGAATACCACGGAAAGACTGAAAAACCAATGACCAAGGCCTACAAGAAACAAATCAGAACCGTAAAGTGATTAGAGAAATTAGACGTAGACAGTCATAGTTTTTGAGGACACGTTATGAGAGGAAATAAATTTTAGAACTTGGTAACAACTGGTAAGACTGCGGGTAAAAGAAGAAGGGGAAAGCAGAGAAGTAAATACCTGGATGGCTTGGTCACAGACCACAGAACTGATCCAGAACTCTGGTGATTGTGTGAGATGCGAAACAAGACCGCCCACGCTTCTCGGCGAGGCACATGATGATGACCCCTTGGTGAGTATTCATTCATTCATTCATTCAGTAGCATGTCCTTTGCAGAACCTCGCTGCCATAACAACCTTCCGGAAAACCTCTCGATCATAAGCAAGATGTCCCGCGTCTGATATACCCATCTGGAGATCATCCATCACATCCTGCACCCATCTTCTCTTTGGCCTTCCTCTTCCTCTCTTCCCAGGCAAATATCCTTCCATTATTGTTCTCTCCAAACTTTCGTGACGTTTCAAGTGACCAAAATATTTCAATTTTCTTTGTTTTATCGTCTTTAATAGCCAACCTTCTTCAATATTCAATTCTTGAAGTATGGATGCATTTGTTCTTTTCTTTACCCAAGATATTCTTAGAACTCTATAACATTTATATTCAAAGGCATTTATGCGCTGTTCAGCTTGTTTAGTAAGTGTCCATGTCTCACAGGCGTATGTTGCAATGGGAAAGATGCATGCTCTTAAAAATCTAATGTGTGTAGTTCTGTCTGTCCCACTCCATAATTTATTCAGTTGTTTTAGTCTTTAAAGAGCAATTGATAGTCGCCGTTTAATTTCTGTCATTGTGTCACCATTGTTGGTAATCAGTGAGTGATCCAAGAAATTCAAAATGTTCCACCACCTCCAATTTTTCCCCATTAATGTATATTTCTTTCTCCATAGTAGTTTTGTCTGTATGCATAATCTTTGTTTTTGCTATGTTAAGATATAAGTTGTGATTTTCAATTGGGTTGAGGCTATTAGGTTTTCTATGCCATTCTGTGTTGTGGATAGCAATACTGTATCATCAGCATATCGAATCTCTGGTATGTCATGACCGCCGATATTTAGGGCTTCATATAGCTCCCTGTTTATATCATCTCTTACATTTCTCATTATATTTTCGGCGTACAGGTTAAACAAATAGGGTGACAGCACGCAGCCCTGACGGACTCCTTGTTTGATGTCAAACCAATCTGATGTCTCGCCATCTATTCTAACTGCTGCTTGTTGGTCTAGATGGAGCATTTTTATGAGATGTACTACATGTGAAGGAAAGCCCATATTCCTCATGATTTCCCAAAGTTTCTGATGTTGTACACAGTCAAATGCCTTTGAATAATCCATAAAACATGAGAATAGGTTTACATTAAATGCTCTGCACTTCTCTATTATTAAACGCATGTTGAATATGTGATCTCTTGTTCCTCTTCCTTGTCTAAATCCAGCTTGAACCACGTTAATCTCTTCTTCCATTTTCTTACGAAGTCTTCCCATTATGATTTTTAGTAGAATTTTACTTGCATGATTGATCAGGGCAACAGTTCTATAGTTGGTGCATAATTTTAGGTTGCCCTTTTTTTGGGTATTGGAGTGAAGATAGTTCTCTTCCAATCTTTTAGCCATATACCATATTTACAAACCTTTTTACATAATGCATGATATATGTGTATGCTTTCTTCTCCTCCCTCTTTAATTAGTTCAGCTGGTATCTCATCACATCCAAGTGATTTACCATTCTTCAGGTTCTTTATAGCCCAAGCAATTTCAATTGGTGAGTATGCGACTCTAAATTGTTGCCATTTGTAGCTGATGTCTGAATACAGCAGAGAAATCATATCTGATCGTCCCGGGTTCCTATTATAAAATAGTTTAAACAGGTTTAAAGGCCAAGATGATCTACTTCATTGCAACCGAGGTTCAACCCAATGGCTCGGTGTCTTTCAGCAGTGCGGCCTGTCGAAAGCTTCTCGCAAAGAACGAACTCCGTAGCTCCAGCGACGACCCCCAGAAGTCTCCGAGAAAACTGCACTTGTGAACAGAATGTCGTAGCCGGGAATCGAACAACAATCTTCGGAGAGCGCGCCAGGGGGCGTAACCACCTCACCACGGAGACTTCTTTATAACATATTTGCCAATTTTGTTGCAAATACAATCCTGTCTGTTCCACTTTTCACATTGGGCAGTGAGGAGCATTTTGTGTGATTTTCACTGGCACAGGAACGGAGCATAATGGGGCGACCCTTTGCTGTGAAAATCACTGCAAAAGAGGCTTTGTTTTAGTATATGCTTGCTTAAAATATAATAATGTAAACACCCAGTCATTATGCTAAAACATTAACACTTGCGTGTGGGCTTATTGCTTTTTATTATTCTTGTAACTTCTTTAACAAGTGTTGTGCACTGGTTTGGGAACGCACCACTGCAAGGAAGTTGATTCAATTAATTTGATTCAGTCCAGAATTCATCATTCCACCCATGTGATTTAGTATGGTATGCATTTGGTTATTTTAATGTCAAAAATATAACAAGTAATTAAAATGAAATGTTTGTTATAAATGTAATGCCATTTCTAGCGTGTGCGCCCAAAAATGTAAGTATTCTTTTTTGTCAAGAAAGTATGTCTTTAATTTTACTGTATATGTATAGTGTGCCATATACTAGTATATTTATCTTTATAATTTAAATTACTATTATAATTTATTACCTTATAAAGATAGTAACCGTTTAGCTTAGGGCCGTTCTCTCTCACTGTTAACTGACTGATAAAGATTACTGCTCAATTATTATTATTTATACATTTGTATTTGTGGTGGGGAAGTTAAAATTATATTGACATTATAAACAATAATGAATTTGATACTTAGTATTTATGTTTGTTTTGCGTATCCTTTTACAGGACTTAGCTGTCAACAGCAGCATCTTTCAGCTGTCTGTTGATCTCTTGGCAAGATTACGCTCAGTAGTTTGCCATTGCTTTCTGAGCGGCCGGCTCAGTATCCGCAAGTCACGAGCGGGGGTCGAACCACCTCAGTTCTCGCTCCGCTGCGAGACTCTGCGTGATAAACGGGATTACAGAGAGAAAGTGTTATAACCCCACAGCCAGAGAGACCGGCTAGTATTTATGACCAGGACAAAATGAAACAGAGCTCAGCAGATATTATTTCTACAATGCTTAGAACTATCGATTCCCCAGCCTTAGAGACATGGAAACTCATGCACTGTGCCAGGAAGCCACTAATATTAATAAATCTATATTAATGTGTCCACGCATGCGACCTATAAAGCTATAATTCACTCTAAAATTTTAGAACTACAGCAGTATCAATTATACTTTTATTCTCCTTATGCGAGCTAAGTAGCAATTTTAAATCGTGTGTGCAATGCAGGCGAGTACTAAAACACAATCTAATATACATATTTTTCGTAGAAACGTAAGCTTTAACATTATAAACAAGACCCGCCACATCTACGAGGTCATTAAGTTTCCTTAGACGTGACTTTACAGCTCACTGTCAACCTGGTGGTCTGTGAATGATTCCATGTCGATTACTAGCTTTGACTGATGATCGAAGATTCTAAACTCACACGATTATGGGTATAACAACTAATTTATACTCTTCCACCAACCAAAGTTATCGCCGCTTTGTTGTTCAAAACAAGTCCCATATCGACTGATACCCTAACAATCAAAGATCTATCCAAAGGACATTATACACATTGATCGTAGCATACAGGAAGATATTCATTAGAAAAATATACTCAGATGTCATCATTCACAGTCGGCACATGATAAAATAGGAATATATCAATGAAAACCAAGGTAGAAATACAGAAATATATCAATGGAAATTAACGTGGAAATACAGAATATATCAATGAAATCTAAGGTGGAAAATCAGGAGTATATAGATGAAAACCAAGGTGGAAATACATAAATATATCAATGAAAACAAAGGTGGAAAACAGGAAGATATCAATGAAATCTAAGATGGAAATACAAGAATATATCAATGAAGACTAAGGTGGAAATACATAATTATACCAATGAAAACAACGGTGGAAAATAGGAATAATATATACATTAAACCGAAGGATGAAATACATAAATATATAAATGGAAACGAAGGTGGAAAATAGGACTATATCATTTAAAATGAAGGAGCAAATACAGAAATATATAAATAAAACCAATGGTGGAAATACCGGATGAAAGCAAAGATGAAAATACCGGAACATACCAATAAAGACACAGATGGAAATACAGATATATATATATATGTCAACCTACAAAACATAACTACTGGCAGGATTGAGGGGGAAAAAAACATGGGGAAGGCAGAGAAGTAAATATTTGGATGGCTTGACCACATGGCATGGAGACAGAAATATCGTGAACCGAACATGAGAAAACGCCTTATCCTTTATGGGTTAAAATGGGATTTACTCAATTGAATGGGAGATTAGTAGAATGTCAAAACCCTGTTACTTCAGTGTCATTTATGTCTGTAAACATAACAAATTTGATCAAAATTAAAGTATGATTCCAGTATCATTATTGTTAATTTCACGTTTAGATAACAATATTAATTGTTATATTACAGAAATATAGTTATGCCTCTTTCCGAAACATAGAAATGTGCTGTTGTTATTTCATATGTTTACAAGAATCGTATAGCAAGAAACAAAAGCAATATTTCACCACATAACGATGTTGACAAAGACTTTGCAATGCCAGCAAAGGGTATTTCCTCTACCACTACTGCTGCTGCTACAACAACAACAACAACAACAACAACAATAACAACAACAACGACAAATAATCATACTACTACCACTACTATTCTGTTTGCTGCTGCTGCTGCTACTACTACTACTACTACTACTACCACTACTACTACTACTACTACTACTACTACTACTACTGCTACTACTGCTGCTGCTGCTGCTGCTGCTGCTGCTGCTGCTGCTACTATTATAAGTGATGTCATAGGTACTAGTATATCACCACCATTATCACTACCACTTTCAACACCACAGGATCTACTACTATTGCTACTGCTACTACTATTTCTAATACATCTACTTTATTACCACCACCCTTACCACTACCGCCATTAAAACAAGAACAATTACTACTACTGCTATTATGTTATAGCTGCTATTACTATGGTATCACCACCAATAGCACCAGCATCACTATAACTACAGCAAGTATCACCATCATCATCACTACCGCCACTAAAACAGCAAGAGCTACTACTACCATCACCACTGTAACCAGTCTTGCCGTACACCATAAACTAATTTTTGGATTGTTATTTCGTTTGCACCCCCATGTCTAAACTGACATACAGGTCACACAGCCGCTCCGGCAGCAACAGCAGCCCCAGCCCCAGCCCCAGCCCCAGTAGCACATGCCCCAGCTAGCAGTCACAGTCATGCAGCGCCGTCACCGCCACAACATGCCCAGAGTCACTACCGACCACCAGCACCACAACCACAGCCGCTCCAAGGTGTCTTCAGTAACTACTACCAACCTCTGGCTCAACAACAGCCGCAGTACAGTCCAACCAGCTGGCAGGCCCCAACCGCACAAGGCGCAGGTGAGTCCATAAATAAACACACACATATATAATGGCAGGGGAAATGTAGTTTCTCAGGGAAATGCAAAGAATACTATGAATAGACTGAAAAACCCGATGAGCAAGTCCTACAAAAATCAAATGAAAACCGAAAACTGATTAGAGAGAAAAGTTACACGTAGACAATCAAATTTTTCTGGGTTACGTTATAAGAAGAAATAAACTAGAGAACTTGATGACAACTGGCAAGAATGATGGGAAAAGAACAAGGGGAAGGCAGAAAAGTAAATATGCGGATGGCGTGACTACATGGCATGTCCGGACAAGAACATAGAGCTGATCCACGACTCTGGCGATCGTGTGAGATGACTTAACATGACCGCCCACGCTTACCGGCATGGCACATGATGATGATGGTTTAGCATTTCATAGATGTAGAAGACAGAAGCACACACTAGAGGAACACTAGACAATATAACGTGTGAAAGCTATAGTTACCAACCAAGGCGCAGGCCAGTTCCACTGCCTAGGTAAACATATGCACTCAACGTTATTCTATCATCATCATGTGTCCTTCCCACTGGCGTAGGCGCTCACGAATCTCCACAAATCTCGGCCACCTCAATCCATCCATGTCCTGCGGAAAGAGGCCAAGAAACATGGGATAACGCCGGTGCAATGGAGTCGATCATCTCGCCTTTAAAACCAGCCCATCCATCATCATTTCTCTCGGTTTGTCCATATCTCTTTTCCCACCGGTCTTTCCAGCCGCCACGATGTGTTTCAACTGTCTCTCTTCCCCTTCATGACCAAAGAACGCGGGTTGTTGCTTGTTATTATCACCTCTTCATTCGGTCAAATCTGTTTGGTTCTCTGTAGAAGCTCCACATTTGTGATTCTGTCACAACACTTTTCTCGGACTATACTGAGCAGGCACCGGGTAGTTTATCAGTAATTCTTTTAGTCGTTCTTCATATGTTTAATCCATACAGCAGTTCTGATTTAGCACTGAAGTGAAATTGTCTACGTTTAGTGCTAAGTTAAATTTCTTTTGACTTCTATAAATCTCCTCATCATCATCCAGTACCTTGCTGGCTGGCGTGCGATCATGCTTCTCCATAAATTGCGATCTCTGACGGCATCGATAAGTTCATGTGTTTGACTTCCTTTCGTGCCCTGACACAAAACTGTCCAAAATTGTCTCACGCTGTCTTCCTCTATCTCTAGACACATTCTTGTCTGGAACCCACAAGGCGAGAAGAGACTTGCAGGGATTAACAATATTGGGAGGACATTAAGGGAGCTTCGGGAGGTAGCAAAAGATGATCTCCAAGCCTGGTTAGGTTGAGAGGCAATGCACCGGTGGAGGATAAAGGATAGAAGAAAAAGAAGAAGAATATATTTCGTAAACTCAAAACAATGTATTCTCTTAATGAATTTACACACAGAAAAGAGACATTCCAAAAGAGAAACTTGACCCTTTACCAGACTTTACACTCTAATGGCTATCCAGCCGACTTCATCAAGCGCCACTGGCAACCACCCAATCACACCCCCACAGAATCATCGGTTCCCAATCTTCAAGTGTTTCTTCAGCTGACCTTTCCAGGGAACGACGTAATGAAACGAATACACCATCGACTTAAAACAGCAGTAAGCCAAACATCCTTTACTGCGGATCCAATGATGATATATAAAACCACCCCGATACCTACTCCATCTGTAAAAGAAACATTGTCTCTATGAACCAAATCAAACTGCATTTATCAATTCCAGTGTGAGTGCCAAGCAACTTACATAGTGGAACGGAATGACAATTAGCAAATCGAGTATACAAACATATATCAGTGTGGGTGGAAAAGAGAGTTAATCAGTCTTTTATGAATCATTATGCAGTCGAAATGTTATAAAAACACCATCATCGTCGATTTCTCAACCGCTAATAAAATGCAATTATAACGTGAACAAAGAAAACGCGCTTCAAATGCTGTATTCAACGAACAATAAGCGAAGGTTGAAATATAGTGAGACGTTAGCAATTAGGCGGTTCCAACCAGTTTTGTGCAGACGGAAAGAGTCGGTGGTAACTTTGAAATGTCAGTGGGTATAACATGTTCCACATTCGAACAATACCTGTGACTTTGTGTTTAATTGTTTTAGCTGAAGTAATATTCATGTATTAACTTTATATGATATATAACTCTACACTATGTACCTCACGAGATGCAGCAAAATATGTCAGGCAATAAAACTTGCAACATATTGTTTGCGGCTTCTATATGTAAATAAGAATATGGTTTCTCATCCTGTTAAACTGTACTGTTTATTACCACCAACGAATCAATCACAGAACCTCTGCTATGAAGGTTGGCTGCAATGGAGCCCCAAGACTGTCTGTCTTTCGTCCTGATTGTACATTCTATCAGACTGATGTTTGTCCACCTTTTGATGTTATCTTCCCACTTGTATAGTTGTCTACCAACTCGCTTGCCTTCAACCTTACACTCCATTATTTGTTTTATAAGAGTGTTATGTCTATTAACATGGCTGACATATATCACTTGCCTCTGTTTTATTTCTTTAATCAATTCTCTTTTCATTCCCAGTTGTTCTAGAACCTCTGTATTTTATTGTGTTTGTGTCCACGAAATACATCTCATGCTTCTGAATATCCATATCTCCAGCAGGAGCATTTGGTGGATCACAGTCCTCGTCAGCAGGAGCATTTGGTGGGGCGCAGCCTCCACAAGCAGGAGCATTTGGTGGGGCGCAGCCTCCACAAGCAGGAGCATTTGGTGGCTCTCAGTCTCAGCCAGCAGCAGCATTTGGTGGGGCGCAACCTCAGCCAGCAGGAGCATTTGGTGGGGCGCAACCTCAGCAAGCGGGAGCATTTGGTGGGGCGCAGCCTCCGCCAGCCCAACAGATGGACCCATTCTCAACCAACTTTCATGTTAATGGCCTGAAGCCAACTATATTTAACCCGCAGTACCAGAATCCTCCACCAACCCCGCAGCCCATGCCTGGACAAGGGAAACGTAAGTTGAGCTTGAGTTTTCTATTGGTGGTTTTTATCTTCTATTCTAGAATGTTGGTTGACTGGTGGTCTTGTATTTGTGGTATGAACAGGCAATTACATGCATACACGTATATCTACACATACATTACACACACACACACACAATATATATATATATATATATATATATATATATATATATATATATATATATATATATATATATATATATATATATATATATATATATATAACACAGACACACACACATTACACAATACATTGAACACATACAACACACACACACATTACACAATACATTACACTGACATACACACGCATATATTACACAGACACTCGCACATACATTACACAGACACACACACACATACACACATATATTACACACAAACAAACACACATTACACAGACATATATACACAGACAGACAATACTATGCACAAATACACACATTACACAGACATATTCGCACATTACACCCACAAATAAAAGACACATACGCACATTACACACACACACACATTAAACACATAAACACACATTACAAACACAGCTTACACAGACAGACATTACACTGACACATTACACACACACATTACATAGACAAACACACACAAATTGCACACACACGTACATTTACATTACACATTGCACACACATTAAACACGCGAGCCACATGCACACACATTACGCACACGCGCACACACACACATATATGCACACATACATTACACAGACACACATACACAACACACACACACACACACACACACATCAAACATAATAGGATAAACACACGAGGCTGAACATATTATTTACATCAATATCGTGGAATGTGTGTTTTATTGTGTGTGTCTGTGTGTGTGTGTGTGTGTGTGTGTATGTGTGTGTCTCTCGCTGTGTGTGTGTGTGTGTGTGTGTGTGTGTGTGTGTGTGTTTTGTTTTTTTTCTTCCATGGAGAAAACCCAGGTAAACCTTCTTAAATTCCCATTTAATATTGTGACCTTACGGGCTGACATTAAGCACTTCTTTGTTTCAGCTGTGCCCAATGAATATGGTGGCATGTTCGGCCCCCAGAATCCTCTAAGCGTGAACCCACTTTTTCCTGGAGGTAAAATGGATTATGCCGCTAAAGGGCCCAATCCTATTCAGGTAAGATAATGCAATCATACGCGGTGTTTAACTGTTGAGTGCCAAACAAAACAGTAGGTCTGGACGAAACATGCTGCACAATCAGATAAACAAACATTACAAAGTAAATCGCCATTTACTGAGCATTCAAACTGTGGACGATACCACGAAACAAATCAAATAACACCAAGACACTAGTATTTCGATATATCATCCTTCTGTCCAACCGGAAGGTCACATGTGGCGATATATTATCCTTCAGCACTGAATCAATTAATGTATGTATTTATTTTAAAGTGGAAGTCGACGTGGTCGATAGATTTAACGACCTTGCCTTTAAATTTATCTGATGACTGGTAGTGGGTTCGTTTCACACGCCAGTCATTTGGACTAACATGTTGGCTTCTAGTTCTTGATTTCTAGACGTCAATTACTGTACTTCAGAAGACGGGGTGGGTTCACCTGATGGCGGGGGAACATAGCTAATAGGGAGAGTTAATCCACGCGCAAAAATAATTCTGATGCACTTCTTAGTAATAGCAACTACTAGTGGTACAGGGTGTATTTTAATGACTGTGCAGTGTTTGAAAATATTGCCGGTCCAAGCTTTGTATTGACCTAATACGTTTCATGAACTTTACAGAGGGTGAATACAAAACTTAGACAGGGAATATTTTCAAACACTGCACAGTCATTAAAAGTACACCCTATAGTTGCAAGTGTGTATACTGCGCTTAAGTTCAAAACGCACGAAAGAAAACAAACTATTTAAGTGATTAATGGCGTGCAGGTGCCTGTAGAGTAGTGGCTAGACGCTCGCCTGCCGACCCTGTAGTTGCGGATTTGAATCCGCATCGGGAGGATGTTTTAAACATCGATCTGTGCTGACATAGGAACGAAACACATTTAAACACAGATGCCAGAAGCAATATGTTGCAAGATTTATGCCTGGCATATTTCGCTGCATCTCTTCAGGTGCATACTGCAGAGTTATATATCATATGAATTGAATAAAATAATAATACTTTTGCTGAAACAATTAAAACACAATGTTCCAGGTATAGTTCAAACGTGCAGCATTTGTTATCCTCACGGTAATTTCACATTCTTAGTCAGGTTGGCTAGGTCGTAGTCTGATCTGACTGGGCTACCGTATGACAGTTAGCCAGGTCTAAGTCACATATGACTGGACTACCGTATGACAGTTAGCCAGGTCTAAGTCACATATGACTGGGCTGCCGTATGACAGTGGACGGTACTACCTGCTTTCTTTTAGCACCAAACCCGATACCACACATTGTGCGAACGGCTTCGGGCAGTCAAGCGCTATTTGGAGGATACAAGCCTTATCATGGTTGCGAGAAAATGCAACCTAAAGACTAAATGTCATGACAGCGCAGACCAGGCCCTAAGCTTTTGTAAGCAACGTGTCTAGGATGGAAGCTCGGGCAGGCACACAATTAGAGGATTGCTTTGTTGATCCGGCATCTTCTGCAGCTTGTCTTGTTCCAGGCGTATTGGTGTTACCTTCCTCTGGAGTAAACTTGGCAAGCCAAGAAAGGGATCATACTGTATGGGCAACATATGGTCTCTACAATTCAGCCCAGGTGTTGTGCTATAGAGAGATTATTATGCATTTTTAAGCACAATAACTCACCTGTCAAGACGACAGGGTGCCAGTGAGTTAGTGAATTTCAAATTTAAGACGAACTCTTTCTGTTTGCATAAAGCCGGCTGAAACCGCCTAATTGCTAACGCCTCACTACATTTGAGCAATCGTTTATTGTTCATACAATACAGTGCACAAAACGCCTTTTTGAAGAAGCAAATTTGTGTAATAGGAAGGAGAATATAAGGGACAGGAAGAAATAATTTCCTGCACTTGAGTGTTCAAAGATAAAGAAGCGCAACACTGACTTCCGGTGGGCCAGAGAAGTAAAGGATAATAAGAAGAAAGAGAGAAAGAGCACTTGATACATTCCCCTCAGTTAACAAGAAAAGGGATAGAGAGTTAGACAGAAAATTCCAGGATTTCTTCAGGTGGGGAGTATACTGTTGTATACCCCAGACAATAGATCACTGAGATTGGCTGGACCAACATTAATGAATGCAACAAACAATGATTAACATCAGTTGAATAACAAAGACTAAACATAACACATCATTAACAACTAATGAAATATTTATTGGATGAATCTCATGATCTGAAGTTAAATGGACACCCAGGCACAATACATGATTGATGTAATTACAGTAGAGGGAACCTATGTTTCCACAGTGGGGGTCACTACTACCTAACATCCATGGTCGCACCACCGAACACCCACCCAACAGATCAATAAGAACATAACAAAGGAATTTCAGGGCTAACAATAATGATAACAATAGGGACGGACTCTCTATTGATCTCACCCCAGAGCTCGCCAATAAGTGGTACATGCAGAAAATCGAATTAAAAAATCCAACAGTTAGAGATAACTGCTGCCTAGCACCAACCGTAGGGGTGGTCTCCAACTAACAGTGAGACCTCAACCTTGTTCAGTTGAGTATAAGGGTTCTTGCTATCAGTACCCACACAGGACACCCACATCCACAAGCTGACTATGACAAGCGCAAGGAAAAGTCACAACTTAGCCAAAAACATAATTATAGTCATGGTTATTGGCACAAACATTGGTGGGGAAAACAACCGACCAGTCAAGCAGAAACGAAAACCTGCAACTCTAACCATACAGGCATAAACTAGGATATGAAAAGCTCGACTATGGGGTCAGTTGGGGGAGGAGGAGAAATGGGGGGGGGGGGGACCCATAATGAAAAACCAAGGAATGTTCCTCCCCGTTGCTATGATTGGAGAGTCACATCCTTAGGCATTTTACAGGGATGTTACTGTAGAGATGGTCCCGTCAGGCATACTTTGGACGGTCTGCTTGGCCGTTTCTCATTTTCGTGCAGGTTTGGGCACCTGACAGATGGGTATCTGTGACACGGCCTGGTCACACTTGTCACTCATGTATGTTCTTGAATAGATGGTGTGAGGGGAACAGTTTCTTTTCCCCTCTTGACCTGGGCTGATGCGCCCACCTTCAGCGAATGCTGCCTCCGAACTGACTTGCCCTGGCAAAATGAGCGCTCAATTTTGACCATGCATATTACCCAGCATGCCTGAGCCAAGCAACAACAATTGGAGGTTACATCAGCTCAACATCCTCATCATTCAGGGCCGCGCTGAGCGGCTTCATTTAATTCAGATTAACGCTTTAACCCCACAGCTGAACCAGTTTCTAGCTCAACCAAGCACAGGGACAGAATCCAACGCTTTATCAGCAAACCTGGACGCCATTTTAGGAACTCTTTTGGGTGAGGGTCATTGCTGTGTTTCTTTGTTTCTCTAACTGTCATTACAAGTAAGGCATCCTGGTCTATGTATTTTGATCTGTTTTATTTTACAGCATCCACATCGTCATAGCCATCATTTCTTCTTCTTTTCCTTCAAATTCTTCTACTTCCTCTGTTGCTTCTTCTTCGTGCATAGTAGTCGTAGTTGTAATCAGAGTAGTAGTGGTAAGAGTAGGAGTAGTAGTAGTAGTAGTAGTAGTAGTAGTAGTAGTAGTAGTAGTAGTAGTAGTAGTAGTAGTAGTAGTAGTAGTAGTAGTAGTGGTAGTAGTGGTAGTAGTGGTAGTAGTAGTAGTAGTAGTAGTAGTAGTAGTAGTAGTAGTAGTAGTAGTAGTAGTAGTAGTAGTAGTAGTAGTAGTAGTAGTAGTAGTAGTAGTAGTAGTAGTAGTAGTAGTGATGGTGATAGTAGTAATAGTAGTAGTAGTAGTAGTTGTAGTAGTAGTAGTAGTAGTAGTAGTAGTAGTAGTAGTAGTAGTAGTAGTAGTAGTAGTAGTAGTAGTAGTAGTAGTAGTAGTAGTAGTAGTAGTAGTAGTAGTAGTAGTAGTGGTGATAGTAGTAATAGTAGTAGTAGTAGTAGTTGTAGTAGTAGTAGTAGTAGTAGTAGTAGTAGTAGTAGTAGTAGTAGTAGTAGTAGTAGTAGTAGTAGTAGTAGTAGTAGTAGTAATAGGGGTGGTGGTGGTGGTAGTAGTAGTAATAGTAGCAGTGGCAGTAGCAGCTGTACAGCAGCAGCAGCAGCAGCAGCAGCAGCAGTAGTAGTAGTAGTAGTAGTAGTAGTAGTAGTAGTAGTAGTAGTAGTAGTAGTAGTAGTAGTAGTAGTAGTAGTAGTAGTAGTAGTAGTAGTACCTCTTTTCAAAACAAATGAAGAGGTAGATGGGTCGGCATCATCATCATGTAATGATTGGTCCTGTTCAAAGCTTCACCTCTGTAACATTCTTTCGAAATGGCTCTCATTCATGAGCCAAATGTCCCGCCTAAGTGGTTACCATATGTACATTATTTCCCACATCTTGAATCCATCTATCATAAGCCAGACGTCCTGTCTCTGTTGCTGTCATGTGTAAATTATCTACCATATCGTGAATCCATCTATCATAAGCCACATATCCTGCATCTGTTGCTGTCATGTGTAAATTATCAATCACATATTGAATCCATCAATCACAAACCTGATGTCCTGCCTCTGTGGCTGTCATGTGTAAATTACCTACCACATCGTGATCCTTCTATCATGAGCTAGATATCCTGCCTCTGTGGCTGTCGCGTGTAAATTATCTACCATATCTTGAATTCATTTATCATAAGCCAGATGTCCTGCCACTGTGGATGTCACGTGTAAATTATCTATCACATCTTGAGCCAATCTGTCACAAGCCAGCTGTCCTGCCTATGTTGCTATAACGTGTAAATTATTTCCTACATCTGGAGCCCAAATACTTTATGATCTTCCTCTTCTCCGCCTCCCCAGTACACTTCCCTCCAACATTATCTTTTATAGATTTGTTTTGTTGTTTGTTTGTTTGGTTTTTTTATAATTTTATACATTCATTTGTTTTCTCATGTCGTATGTGGCTTAGGGGATAGTGAGACGCGCAGTTTCACAATTCCCCGACATGCCGAGTTGAGGGTTCGAAATCAGCCTCGGATGGTTTGGAAGCAGACCGCTTTGCGTTGATTTCTATGTTAAAAGACATCGGCCGTTCAGAAAACAATGACAAATGTCTGAACTAAAATTTCCTAGTACATCACAAATAGCCAATAAATGATGGGGTTCATTGCAACGTCCTATAAAGGACATTCAACTAACTTTAACTAAGTGCAGACAAAAATAAGAACACCCTTTTCATTATGCTTTTTTTGAATTCTCGTAAGGAACAAACACAAACTTTCAAAGTCAGACAACAACAACAACAACAACAATGAGACCACTCGAGGCAGCGAAACCCTCAATGCTGGTCAGCGACCGCCTCAACGGATTCATCCTTGGGCCCAAGTCGGAGTATAGGAGTAATGTGTTCAGTGATATTCCAGTCAACAACATTGCTTACGATAACATCAACCCACTTGCTGCATTCATGGGTGAGTTGTTTTCTTACACACTATTGTTTTCGTTCCTGTGTTTTTGTATACACAATATAGACAGCTAAGTCGCGCAGTTCCTGGTCTATCAGACCTGTGTCCTTAGAACTTTTCTTCATGGTTAACTTACTCGCAACAAGAGAAACGTTTCAACAGCTTTTAAATGCAGTGTCTGCGAATAATAATTGGTATTGAGTGTCAAGATAAGATCACAAACACCGAAGTAATGGAAAGATCGGGTTGTGTGACGGTTTGATCCATGCTCTGTCTTCATAGACTTAGGTTGATAGCACACAACAGAAGGATGGACGATAGTAGAATAACAAAGGACATCTCTTTTTTTTTGGGGGGGTGGGGGGGGTGGGGGGGTGAATTACAGGTGGGTAAAAGACCTCGGGGTTGGCCTATACTACGCTACAAAGATGTGTGTAAGCGGGACATGATTGATACAGGCATTGATAATGCACATTGGGAGCAAGTGCTCATTATGTTCTTGAAATGAACCCCATTGATATGCAGTTAATATAAATCACATTTCTAATGTTCTTGAAATAAAGTACATTTCTAATTTGTTGGCATTAATCACATTTCTACGTGCGTCAGGTGAGACTCATTTCTATGTTCTTGGCGTGAATAATATTATATATTCTTGGCATGAACCACATTTCTACGATCTTGACATGAACCACATTTCTACGTTCTTGACATGAACCATATTTCTAAGTTCTTTACATGAAATAAATTTCTAAGTTCTTGACATGAACCATATTTCTAAGTTCTTGACATGAACTAAATTTATAAGTTCTTGACATGAACCATATTTCTACGTTCTTGACATGAACCATATTTCTACGTTCTTTACACGAACCATATTTCTACGTTTTTTACATGAACCAAATGTCTGTGTTCTTTAGATGAACCGCATTTCTATGTTCTTGTGGCGGACCATAATTCTGTGTTCTTTACATGAGCCGTGTTTTTATGTTCTCGTCACGAACCATATTTCTATGTTTTTTACGTGAACCACATTTTTACGTTCCGGACATGCACGGCATTTTTACGTTTTCGGCTTAAGCCACATTTCTTTTCTTGGTAGAAACCATATTTTTATGTTATTCACATGAACCACGTTTCCTTGTGCTTGGTAGAAACCAGTGTTATGTTACTGAGCGAAACCACATTTGCGTGTACTTTGGTAGAAACTACAGTGTTATGTTACTGACAGGAACCACATGTCCGTGTTCTTTGTAAGAACCAAATAGTTATGTTACTGAAAGGAATCACATTCCCTTGTGCTCGATAGAAACCAATGTTATATTACTGAGAGAAACCACATTTTCATGTGCTTTGTAAAAACCAAATAGTTATGTTACTGAAATGAACCCAATGTCCGTGTGGTTTGTAAAAATCAAGTGGTTATGCTAAACTGAGGAATTACATTTCAATGTGCTTTAATAGACACTACAATGTTATGTTACTGATACTGAACCACATTTCCTTGTGCTTTGGTAGAAATCCAATGATTATGTTATCTACTTTACCGACATTCTTGGTAAAAATCATATTGTTATGTTATTGATAAGAATAGTATATGTCATGGGATTCGGCATAGTAATGTGGTGGTTTGTTCGTGACTTACATACAAGGTGACTCTGGGGTTCAGTGCCAATAATTTGTTAATGTTTTCAGTCCAATGTGTGGCTAAGGGGACTAGCCAGTTGGTTAGTTGACTGGTTGGTGAATCCTCTAGAAGACTGAGTTGGGGGTTCATAATGAAGGTTAATAGACGGTGTTTAGTACAGGAGAGCCTGTCATATGATACCACGACAGCTAGTGTAAGGTAGAGGTGATCACAGCATCGTGTCGAGTACATACAGAAAGCCTGAGAATAGGTCTCGATTAGGTAACGTTGTCTCCCCAAGACTTAGCTATTTCATTGTCAACATGATGCCAAGAGACAGGAAGGAGATGACAGGAGAACAAACGACTTCTCTGGGCGGCAAAGAAAGGATGCCATCTGATACTTGACAAAACACTGTTTATTTGTAAAGAATTGTCGCTAATGTGGAAACAAAACTATCTCAATAAATACGCAATTACGCGGAAACAGCTTAAAGCTTCCTTTTCAATACCGATTTACTAATTGTAGTATGTACCATTTTACAGGCCTTAAGTAGCTTTACCCATGGGCACTCGGTGGGTGATGTGGTCAGTATCACATTTACATCGCGAGACATTTCCTGGTCCCCAGTTTAGGCTGGGTCGACCTGGAGCCCAGGTCCATTGTTTTAATCTGAATGACCCCTCTGCGGACCATTGGGTCGACCTAGGTCCATTGTTTTAATCTGAATGACCCGGCTGCGGACCATTGGGTCGGCAGGCGAGCGGCGAGCCATTACAATACCGAGTTCTTGGTAGTGGTATATATGTATTACTTGATGATTAAAGCTCTATGGAACCACACAAGTGTAGATAAGCAATCCAACATACCCTTATATTTGCCTTCCTCATTTATTTCTCCACAGGCGAGACACCGCCGCCGCCCATGACAACGACACCAGCTCCACCTGGCAGAAATGGGGACTTTTTGGAGGGTTTTATAGGTTTCAACCAAGTGACACCAAAACCCAAACCACAGTCAGGTGAATGTTTGACTGGCCTCACAAACTTGATTAGACATGTAGACAATTTAGAGATGTATTAACCAATATAATCAACTTCTCTCTTTATTTCTGTTTGTTGCTCTTTTCCCCTATTGGGGCAAAGTCCTCAACCAGCTCACTTATTAAGTATGACCTTTCCAAACACTTGTTTGCGGATGTAGTGGTCTGTCCCTGGATGATGAAATTGTGTACAGCAAGCAGTCCTGTATGAGCTCATGCGTGTTCTTCATGTGGGTACTTGAATCTCAGAACATGCATTATCGCAATAATGAGGAGGACTGAGCATGTGTAGGAACGCACTGTTGGAGCATGTGTTGGAACGCACTGTTGGAGCATGTGTAGTAATGCACTGCTAGAGAATGTGTATGAATGTACTGTTGGAACATGTGTAGAAATGATATGTTGGAGCATGTGTATGAATTAACTGTTGGAACATGTGTAGGAATGATATATTGGAGCATGTGTAGGAATGCACTGCTGGAGCATATGCAGGAATGCACTGCTGGAGCATATGTAGGAATGCAATGTTGGAGCGTGTAGGAATGCACTGCTGGCGATTCTTGCATCCATTATACAGTAACTCACTATGAAGTGTGGACTGCGCCTGACCATGTAGCTAGCAGGGTTAGGATCGGTTAGCCTCTCCCAGGACGGGTGAAAAGTGAAAGTTAGTAGCCTGCCGATAACCCGCAGACTATACAAGTCAACCCCACCTCCACGTGGTGTAGACCAGGAAACCATGACCGCGAGGTTATGGACCAACGTGTCGCTGGCTTCCCAAGAGGGAGGGTGCGGACTCCCTTAGTCAGATTTATGTCCTAAACCTGCAACAGGCCTAACAAGCCGGCGGAGGATTTTCATACTGCTCGTAGAAAAACTAAGAAGTATAATCGGACTGACACAGAAGAAGAATCATCGGCAAATTATACCATTACAGAACTATTATTTGCGGACCTTCTCCCTTCCCTTCTTTTTGCATATCCTTTACAGGACATCGCTGTCAACATCAGCATCTTTCAGCTGTATGTTGATTTCTTGGCAAGATTACGCTCAGTAGTTTGCCATTGCTTTCTGAGCGGCCGGCTCAGTTATCCCGCAAGTCACCAGCGGGGGTCAAACCGCTCCCAGTTCTCGCCCTGTTACGAGACTCTGCGTGATAAACGGGATTACGGAGAAAGGTTGTAACCCCTCGGCCAGAGAGACCGGCATTTGCGGACCATCAAGCACTAATAGCAAAATCAGAAGCAGAATTACAAGACCACATGAATAATCTAAATGAAGTGTACAGGGAACATAACATGAAAATTAGCACAAGTAAAACAGAGGTAATGACTATAACCAAAGAAGGAAAAAACAATAACGATTCACCTACAAGAACACCCCCCCCCCCCCCCCCACAACAAGTAAAGAGCTTCAAGTACCTAGGAAGTATAATATCATCAAATGGCAAAGCAGAAGATTAGATCGAAATTGATGCAATAAGGCAAACCAACTCATTGGACAAATGGCACCAATACTAAAGAACAAACATGTATCAATAACTACTAAAAAAGCACTTTACAACACAATCTTCCTACCAACTCTATGCTACCAATGCCAAACATGGAAAAGGATA
This sequence comes from Cepaea hortensis, assembly GCA_963921405.1. NCBI lineage: Eukaryota > Metazoa > Mollusca > Gastropoda > Stylommatophora > Helicidae > Cepaea > Cepaea hortensis. Next base: position 70,995,232 of record OY992891.1, on the reverse strand, counting down.
GAAAAAGATAAAAGAAAAATCACAACAACAGAAATGAGATTCATGAGAAGAATATTCAATGTATCAAGAAGAGAGAAAATCAGAAATGAAGAAATCAGGACCAAAGTGGGAATAATAGCAGCGCTAGATTTTATTAGAAGGCAGCAAGTCAAATGGTTTGCCCATGCAAGTAGGTTACCAACTAACAGTATACCACAACAAGCAATGATGTACAGACCAGAGGGAAGCAGAGGAAGAGGCCGACCACGTAAACAATGGGCAGAGGGAATGGTGCGTCCAAGGGAATCTCGATAAATGAAGCCCATAAACGGGCACTTTCCCGCTGTTTATACTTCACATCGACACCGCAAGGTACAAGAGGAACAAGATGAGATGAGATGAGATGAGGTGAATAACTCACTCCCAGCAGTCATAGCTTTTACTATCTCATGCAAGTCTATGCATGTCCCCCTTTTATTGTTAATTTATGTCTTTAAATATCTTCTCTGTGTGTCTTCAGTCTTCAACAATTTCATTTACCTGTGGGTTACAGATAACGTCATTTTTAGTTATATTGTTATCAGGTGTTCTCAATGTATGCCCTACTTAGCGCCAGGGTATTTTCCCCACCTCTTTATTCATTGATATTAGTTCTCTCCGTGGTCTATACATTGGTGATTCTGGCATACCATTTTAGTCGTATTTAATAAATGTTTGTTGTTTACTAGAACTCGTTTCAGTCGTCGTCCGTTGTTTTGTTCCTTAACTCGCTTTGAGCTCAAGCATAGTCCATACACGTGCTACCACTTACAGTGCACTGGACTGAGTTTTGCTTGTGTGGTTCCCCTAAACCACGTTCTCACTTCACATTCAACTTCGGCGTCATTCGCGAAATGTCTCCCGCCAAGGTGGGTTTCCTGTTTATGCTGACAAATGTTTGTCCCGTAAAGCGGTGCATAGCTGGGTAGAAAAAAGGTAGGCGGGGAGTCAATAAGTAAGTCACACAGTTCTGTGAAATGGCAGGTAAATGAAAATAAAGCACGCAGTTCTATGCAGTCGGTTTGGGATGACTGATAAAACGATGGGATAAGTGCATCAATGTTGGTGGAAATTATGTTGAGAAATAAACGGACAATGTATGTGTAAAAATAAACTGGTTTCAAGTTGTTATCATTTTTAGTTATATTTCTACATTCATTTGTAACTTACTATTAACTTACCCTCGTATTATAGTGAAGTTGACTTACTTTAATAGATGAGCTGTCTAACTTTGAAAGGTAAGTAGACTAACTGTAATAGGAAAGTTCAGTATCTTTGAAAGGTAAGTTGGCTAACTATAATAGGTATGTTGACTAACTATAAGAGGTAAGCTGACTACCTATGAAAGGTGGCTTGTCTATTTATAATAGAAAATATGACAGAACCCTGCCGCTGTCAATGCAGAGTTCAACGCGCTAATCTATGAACACTCAGATTACCCCGAAGTGCTTATCTATACAGATGGATCTGTTGTAAAGCAGCAGAGAAGTGCATGGGCATTTACTTCCCGTTCAGCAGGCCGAACCGTTCAAGAATCCAGTGGTGCCCACTATATGACCACGAGCAGCATGACGATGGAGGTGATGGCAGTTACACAGGCTTTCATATGGCTGGAATCACAGCATTATACCAACGTGTGTGTACTAAGTGATTCAATGAGCATGATTCGGAAGGTCGAAGCTGGATCTGTACGTAGACAGTGGACTGAGTCGCTGCGGAAGTCTGTTGTCTGTAAAGTCACCTTCATCTTCGTCCCGGGACATGCGGGAGTCGAGGGAAATGAACGAGCTGATAAACTGGCTGGCTCTGCACCCCCTGCAGATGGCCAACCCATGGATCGTGCCGATTTTATTAACGTCCTTAAAGATATGTTGAGAACAGAGGACTTTGACGTCAGTGAATCCACATCGCTGTCCAGGATGTAAGACTTGGGAGTAAGAATTTGGCACGGCCAGACGCGAGAGGTACATCGGGAAAATGAGGTGCCTCGTCAATCAACACAGAACTGGCACTATTAGCCACCGGACGCTGATGCATAATCTGGGGGAGGATCTGAGCACCTATAGCCCTGTCCGGAGTGCAATGAAGATACCCCAACTGATAACTGATAACTGGGAAAAGATGACTAACTAAGGAAAGTGAGTTGGCTAACTGTAATAGGAAAATTGACTAACTATGACAGGTATGTTGACCAGTTATAAGAGGTATGTTGACCAGTTATAAGAGGTATGTTGACTAACTATACAAGGTAAGTTTAAAACCTGTGATAGGTGACTTGGCTAATTATAACTAAAATAGGAAATTTGACTAACTATGAGAGGTAAATTGGCTAACTATAAGAGGTGTGTTGACTAAGTATGAAAGTTATGTTAACTAACTGTAAGAGGTAAGATGACTACGTTTAAAAGCTGAGTTGACTGTCACAAACCATAATACGAAAATTCAATAACTATACTATGGAAGGTGAGTTGACTAACTATAACAGGTAAGCTGACTAACCCACAACCCGTACACAAACGGATATAATTATGTATCCCATTATCGTATTCTGGTGTTTAACTGATTCAATGCAAAACAAAATGTAGGTTTAGACCAAACATGGCACATAATCATATGTTGTTTGTCCATCAAGAATGATGATGACCATTCATTTCATCCAGTGGGGTTGAAAGTATGGAGCCGTGGGTTCTAAGATGGCTGATAAGGCCTATTCTGGCTCGATATGTTCTTTGACAATGTGGACAAAGAATGCTTGACGTTCCAGGAGGAGGATCTTCTGCGGTGGTTTTTCTGTCCAGCCTTTTCTTCACAGCTCTTGCAGTCCTGGTTGCTTCACATGTGACTGCACCCTTGTAAAAATTATGTATGCCACGAATGTCGGTCTTTGGCAGTAGTCTCCCACGTGTCAAGATGAATTCCAAAAGCTTTCAGTGAGATTGTTAGAGTATCTTTAAAGCGTTTCCTCTGGCCGCCTTGGGAGCGTTTACCACAACGCAGTTCGCCGTAAAAAATTCGTTTAGGGAGTCTGTGATCTGGCATGCGAGTTAAGCCCAGCCCAGCGAATCTGATTCTTCATTAGTATAGTGTGGATACTGGGCATGGGCGCTCTTCCAAGAACTTCAGTGTCTGGAATCTTGTCTTGCCATTTAATCTTCAGTTGCTTCCTAAGGCAGACTGTGTGGAAGTGGTTTAATTTCCTAGCGTGTCGCTGATAAACAGTCCAGGTTTCACAAGCATATAGCAGTGTGGTACATAATCAAATGACCAACTATTATAAAGCACATTTACGATCACTGAACATTGGAACTGTGGAAGATATTACGAACAAATCAAACAACACAATGACGCTAATATGGTGGTATATCGTCCTTCTTTCCAAACAATAGTTAAAATGTGGCGATATATCATCCTTCGCCACTGAATCAGTTAATAATATCATATTCTCTGGAATCACTTTCAGATTATCTACCACAAAGCGTATATCTGTATAACTACGTGAATGAGAACCCACCGGCCACCACACCGTCCCCCAGATCGGCCCCTTCCAACGAACAAGTCCTCAATAACCTGGGCACGCAGGACATCAGTGCCATTGTGAAAAAGCTACTAGGGGTTCTGGCCAACAAACAGGGATAGCGGGATCACACAGTCTTAGAGATTTGTATTGTGGAGGTATTGTTTCTCCGGACTGTCTCGTGGCGTGAATGGATCACTAATTCGTTACCTCCCCTTCTTCATTAATTCATTCTTCATTCCTTTATCCTTACCTCCTTCTTCCTATCTTCCTTTCGTCGTTACTTTCTATTTTTTTTTCATTCTTAATCCTTCTTTTGTACTTCATTTCTTTTTTCTTTCTTTCCTTAATTCATTCATTCATTCATTCCTTTTTTCTTACTTTCTTTCTTCCTTTTTCCTGACCTTCCTATTCCCTTTTTCCTGCCACCCTTCTTTCTTTTTTCTTTCATTTGTGTTTCTTCTTTTCTACTTTCATTTCTTCTTTCCTCTTTTCTTAATTAGTTAATTCTCACTTTCATTCATTTCACCCTTACCTCCTGTTCCTATCTTCTTTCCGTTCTTCCTTTCTTTTCCTCTTTTCATTCTTAATCTTCTTTTCTACTACATTTCTTCTTTCTTTCTTTCTTTAATTCTTTCTTTTTTTTCTTTCTATCGATCTTTCTTTCTTTCATATTTTCTTTCTTTCTTCAATTTTTCTTACCTCATTCTTTTCTCTTTCTTTCTTTCCTTCCTTTATGTTCCTTCTTTTCTACCTTCATTTTTTATTTCTTATATTTTTAACTAATTAATTAATTATATGTTTCATGTCTTTTTGCCTCACGCCAGTCGTCATTTCTTCCTTCCTTCCGTCTTTCATTTCTTTTCTTTTTTCTTTCTTTCATTCTTATTCATCCGTTTCTACCTTTGTTTCTTCTTTCTTGTTTATAACATTAATTTTCAAAGTGAGTTATTTGTTGTAACTTTCTTCTGAATTCCTGTGTTTATATTCTGAACCATATGAAGCTTGTTTCGCCACCTTTCGGTCACTCTGTCCTTCCTTCTTCGTTCCTTTTTCCTTAATTCTATCCTTTCTTCCTTCCCGCTTTCCATCATTCCTCCTTCCTTCCATGATTCCTTGCTTTATATTTCATCTTTTCTTTCTTGTTTTCATCCCTCTCTTACTTAATTTATCCTTTCTTTTCTTCATGCTTTCCTTCATTTCCTCCTGTCTTTTTTTCTCCGCAACACGCACACGCGCGCGCGCACGCACATACACGCACACGCGCACGCACACACACACACACGGGGAGGGGGAAATGTATTAAGTAATAGGCATTTTATTATAAAGTACATGGGGGAGTATGCGCAACGAAAATCGTATTTCAGGTCACAAACTGGCTCTTATGCAATAGCCTATGTACGGATCGTGAGGATCAAGTAATTTGCTTATGCACAATAGAGAATTACAAAATGGCTGCCCCAAAATCCACTTGTGTCGTGGAATAACAACGCGACGTTATTCGTCTTTTGCCTTCAGAAGATGTGAATCCTTGTTAAATCTGCATAGGAATGATGGTTCAGTATGGAGAAAGTTGTTTGAGTCAGAGAAGAGTGTATGAATGGGTAAAATGATTTTTAAAGGAAACACCTGTTGTCTCCGATTACGAAAACACCCAGGAATCCGCTGGGAAAAGCATAATGGTCATCTTTTGTGGCATTTAGGGTCTATATTACAACAGCGGTAAAATGCTGGTGTTGAAAGCGATGACCTGTAAAGAATATGAGGAAAAGACATATTGGTGTATTTCCAGGAAAGGGGTGAAACTGTGACTAGTGCTCGAAACAGTGACATGCTATTGGATAAACTGAAGCCCGGGATACGATCGAAACCCCGGGGATTTATTTCAAAAGGAGTGTTGTTACTGCACGACAACGTCCGCCCTCATGCGGCAGCGCATACATTACGTGATCTGGAATTTGAGGTCTTGAAACAATAAGCACACAGTCCAAATTTAGCGCCATCGGAGAGGTAGCAAAATTGGTTTAAGGCTATGCCCAAGGACTTGATCCTAGAAGGCATCAAGAAGCTAGTGGACACGTGGACCAATTGTATTGCCAGGCAGCTGAGAAATCTCTATCTCTCTCTCTCTCTCTCTCTCTCTCTCTCTCTCTCTCTCTCTCTCTCTTTCTCTCTCTCGCACGCACGCACGCACGCACGCACGTATGCACGCACGCACGCACACACACACACACACACACACACACATATATATATATATATATATATATATATATATATATATATATATATATATATATATATATATATATATAACAATCATGTTTCGATATTCTAATTTTCAGTATTCTAAAACATCTTACGAATGGGAAGAAATCTGCACACAGAGGACAGAAAACTGTCTTGATCAAGACAAAGAAATTGTATTCCGCTTACTGGACTATGTTTGGTGCTTTAGTACAATAAAAAGATCTGTGTTGCTTATTTTCTGAAATAAATTGTAATCTGAGTCATTCAATTAATTATAAATTTGAAGGAAACATTTAAACTATGTTTCTGCACTTTGCTCAGGTTTTTGTGTTTCTTTTCTAAAATGTTGTTTGCTTCTAGGAAAATGATTGGCACGCACGGTTTGTTTACTTTAGTTGTGTTGTGTTTATAGTTTATGCCATAATCATATTCGGTAAGGTTTGTGACGCGTTCTGTAATAATCGCCGTGGTAGAAACAGAGCCATAGGGTGATTTGATTCTCCCTTTAAAACTTGACCATTAGTTTTGACTAATGCATGTTTCAAAGTATACCAGCTCAATGCAACATACGGGGTCACAGAGCAGCTGATGATCTTGCAAAACTCGGTGGATCTCTATAACAAAATAATTTTTTAAAACTTATAAAACAGAAACACTTCTATAAACTGTTTTACAGGACAAAAAAAAAAAACAACAGATCATCCCAATCACTTGAGGCACGACCAGAATATAATAAATACACAATGAACAGGACAATGCAGATTCAAATATCATCCATATCACAGGCTTAATATAGGGTTATCGGAGTTTTGTGTAGGTGGTTATAGCCCCATGTTCGCCAGTCTTCTTCTACAGACGTGCTAAACTTACAACTACGAATGTAAACACATGGCATGAACTTCATTCCAGCAAAAACTGTACGGAAATGTCATGAATGTGAGGCCAACTACTGCTTTTATTAGCGTGCAGATGTGAGCCGGGAAGAAGTAAACGAATATATTGTATTTATTTGTAATTAGCACGTGCTTCTAGCATAAATGGGGGATTTTCCTATTCAGCCGTTTTTAGCACTTGTGTGTTCTAAAAGCGAATAAGGTGCTGGATTTATTTCGTTAAATGTTAATAAAATAAATTACTTATTAACTGTAATCCTTCTCTTTCATTCATGCGCGCAGAAGTCAAGAAGAGAGGGGTCCGCGGGTAATTTCCTTTCGCCGGTTGACTTTGTGATGTGTTTCAGGTTTGGTGCTCTTTCCAACAGGAGCTGCTGGTTGTCATCATCAGCATCATGTGCCGTGCAGATTAGCGCGGGCGGTCATGGTTTACCGTCTCATACGATCACCAAACTCCTGAATCAAGTCTGTCTTCTCATTCAAGTTATGTCATGTGGCTAAGCCATACAGATATTTATCTTTTCACTTTCCTCTAGCTCTTTTCCTATCAATGTTGCCAGTTTTCACCACGTTTTCAAGACTATTTCCCCTCAAAACGTGTCTGGAACAAACATCTCGAATCCTGGTTGTATAGGGTGTATTTTTAATTAATGTGGGTTTTTTGAAAATATTGCCGTTCCAAGTTTTTGTATTTACCTCCTGTTTACTCATGCAATATAAAAGGTAAAATAAAACTTTTTTTCATGTTGCATATCCCTTACAGGATGTTGCAGTCAACACCAGCATTTTTCAGCTGCTGTTGATGAACTAGGCAAGTTTTTACATTCAGTAGTTTGCCATTGCTTTCTGAACGACCGACTCACATACCCCCGTAAGTTACCAGCGTGGCGCGATCCGCTGCCGAATCTCGCGCAGCTGTTTTTCCCACGTGAATATACGGGATTACGAACAACGTCATTAACGCCTTGGCCAGGGAGACCGGCATACAAAACTTGGAACGGCAGTATTTTCAACAACCCCATAGTCATTAAAAATATACCCTGTACTAATTTAAAATTACATTGGCAACCTGAACATGGCAGTAATAGAATAAGATATTTTAACTAATGCAGAAAAACAAAGAAGTTACAATCAACACAAGGGAAGAAATAGTATCTAAGATCGTCATTGAAGACGAATAGCTAAAGTAAATGAAACAGCTCACAAATAATAAGGGAGCGTAATATCACAGGATTTGGAAATTGTGGTATAAATTTATAATTGAACACTGATGCCACAAAGCGAACCAGTTTATTACAGAGATGTCACTGATATTGCATGGAACTTGCTCAAGATGGTGAGGATGGTGGAGTGATGGTGATAATGATGTAGTGGTGATGATGATGTTACGGTAATAATGTGATGAGGATAATGGGGTGGTGATTGATGTGACGATTGTGGAGGTCATGATGATGTGGTGACGATGGTGCTGAGGATATGATGGTGATGAGATGGTAATGATGTGATGATGATGTGATGGTGGTGATAATGTGATAGTGGTGATAATGTGATGATAATAGTAGTGGTGATACTGATGTGATGACGATGGTGTTGAGGATGTGATAGTGGTATGATGGTAATGATGATGGGATGATGATGGTGGTGATGATGATGATATAGTGATGGTGGTTATTTGATGGTAATGATGATGGGATGGTGCTGATGTGATGGTAATGATGGTCTGATTGTGATGATAATGTAATGTGAGATGATATTATGGTAATAATGGTGATGATGATGGTGTAATTGAGATTGTGATGATATGGTGATGTGATGGTGATGATCATGTAAGGATGATGGTGGTGATGATAATAATGTGTTGGTCATGGTGATGCAGATGTGATGGTGATAATGATATGATGATCATGGTGATGAGGATGTAGTGGTGATTATGATGTAGTGGTTATACTGATAATGATATGATGGTCATGGTGATAATAATGTGATGATCATGGTGATGAGAATGTAGTGGTGATAATGATGTGATTATGATGTGGTGGTGATGGTGATACTGATATGATGGTCATGGTGATGATGATGTGATGGTGATGGTGGTGACTACTGAGGCCACTTATAAAGACACTGCATTCTGACTTCTAAATAATATTTTAGTGTACAAGCTGTAATACGTATACAGGTAAAAATGTAACTATTTTACTATTATTTTCCAGGTTACTAGTTTTCAAATAACTTTCTTATTTGTTTTAACACATTGGATTTGGTGCCCATATTTATTATGGCCTTTCGATATGTTCGATTAAACGGTTTTATTATATTTGATTATATTTGTAGTTTCCTTCTTTAAACATACAGTTTGCTCATGTGTATATTTATGCTTCATCATAAGAGGTTTACATCATAGAGACACATGTTCCTTTACATGGCTTGTGCCTAACTGGTTGGTTGGTGAATCCTTTGGGATATTGGATTTTAACACTGAAGTCTGAGGTATTGAGATATCTGGTAGTTTTAACGGAGCATGTAGTGGGTAGTATGCAGGCAGATAGTCAGTTGGTGGATAGTGGGAGGTAAGTAGGTAGGTGAGTAGGTAGGTGAGTAGGTATGTAAGTAGGTAGGAAGATAAGTATACAGTCACATGGTTAGTAAATAGGTAGATAGTAGGCTTGTAAACAGGTTGGTATGCAGTAGGTAGGTAGTAACTGGGTAGTAGGTAGCTATGCAGATAGGTATTAGGTAATGTGGGTAGTAAGTAGATAGGTAGATAATGGTAGATAGGTAGATAATGGTAGGTAGATAATGGTAGATAGTAGGCATGTAGTTGTAGGTCAGTAGGTAGTAACTGGGTAGTAGGTAGCTATGCAGATAGGTATTAGGTAATGTGGGAAGTAAGTAGATAGGTAGATGATGGTAGATAGTAGGCATGTAGTTGTAGGTTGGTAGGTAGTAACTGGGTAGTAGGCAACTATGCAGATAGGTATTAGGTAATGTGGGTAGTAAGTAGATAGGTAGAAAATGGTAGATAGGTAGATAATGGTAGATAGGTAGATAATGGTAGATAGTAGGCATGTAGTTGTAGGTCAGTAGGTAGTAACTGGGTAGTAGGTAGCTATGCAGATAGGTATTAGGTAATGTGGGAAGTAAGTAGATAGGTAGATGATGGTAGATAGTAGGCATGTAGTTGTAGGTTGGTAGGTAGTAACTGGGTAGTAGGCAGCTATGCAGATAGGTATTAGGTAATGTGGGTAGTAAGTAGATAGGTAGAAAATGGTAGATAGGTAGATAATGGTAGATAGGTAGATAATGGTAGATAGGTAGATAATGGTAGATAGTAGGCATGTAATAGTAGGTCAGTAGGTAGTAAGTAGGTAACAGGTATGTCAGTAATATTAGTATCTATGTATCTCTGTGTTTGTTGGTCAATGAACACATTGTAGTAATAACGTTTACTTATTTGTGATTAAGTTCTAGTCAAGTTAACCGACTTTTTCAAGTTATTCATTTAGTCCTACAGTCTCACCAAAACAAAACAAAGAAAATCAGCTAATGCAATGTAACATTCCTGGATAACAATCCATTACTCTTTATTTAGTTTCATATAAAAGATTTGATCAAACAGGTGATAAATTTATAAAAATTAGATAAGTTTGCATTAGTATAAAAAAAGAAATCAGGATACACAGATCCTGCTAGCAATAACACAACCTGCTTCCACTCTGCAGACACAAAATGGAAATATAAATGAAATCCTTTAAAATGAAAACATAGCCAGCAAGAAAGTACACTAATTAGGATTATGAAGTCAATCAACCACATGTCGTCTCCACAATGAAGGTTGGCTGCATTGGATCTCTGGCACCTTCTGGTTCTCTCTATATTGGCACAATCTGACAGATTGCTGTTTGTCCATCTCTTGATGTTATCTTCCATCTTTAGTCTTTCCTTACCTCTTGTTTGCCTATCTTCAATTTTGTCCTCCAGTATAATTTTTTTTTTAATGGATGTTATGTCTTTTAATTTAGCCAAAATATGTCTGTTTCACCTGTACCTTATTTATTTCTCCCATCAGCTTTTTCAATCCTTTTTGCTCTATGACCACCAAATAATCTATTTTTCTGAATATTCAAACTTCAGGAAGCAGATTCCCAAGTGTCTTTAAAGTACGTTTTAAAAAATCCTGTCACTGGAGCAAATTATATCACAATACCCAAAGACATACTTCTATTTAAGTATCCATGAAGACAAATATTTGGGATTATGCAGATATAATAAAATAAGGATACAAAGGCAAGCGGAGCTTTTAGTAGCCCTAGACATTTTTTTTTTTAATGAAAAGAAATTAAAATTTGTACCAAACATATGTAAATTAAGTACTGCTATATGGATAAGAAATACAGAGAACAAATAAAACAATTACAAATAAACTCACTAAAAGTTAGTAAAGTACCTTTTACAGGACGCCACAGTCGACCCCAGCATTTGTTGGCTGTTTGTGATTTCTTGGCAAGTTTACGTTCAGTAGTTTGCCATTGCTTTCTGAATGACCGGCACTCATACCTTTGTATGGGAAACCAACCCAAGGTGGTCTGGTTTCAAATTGCCCGCCGCTGTGTTTCGAATATGGTATATGGGATTAAAAATTGCATTTGTAAGCCTTTCACCACAAATAAACTACAAACATGATTAATTGGTGCCTGCACATAATAACAGGGCTAACATGGTGTGACAGAATCACTAATGTGGTGCTTAGGGGGAGACTTAGACAGATTTTAGTGAATCAAGAAGTGAGGGAGAGATGCCATTGCCAGATAGGACACACATTGAGAAAAACCTGACAATAATATAACTAGAAAGTCTGTACTCTGACACCTGCAGGGCAAATGAAATAGTGGGAGATTTAACTGATTCAGTGCTGAGGGATAATATATCGTCAAATGTGACCTCCCATTTGAACAGAAGGACGATATATCACCATACTAGGGTCATTGTGTTAATTGCTTTGTTTTGAGGTATCTTCTGCAATTGCAATGCCAAATGAGCGGAGAATTACAATAAAATAATTGTTTATGTGATTGTGTACCATGTTTTGGTCCAATCTTACTTTTTGCTTGGTATTGAATCAGTTAAAAACTCATACAGAAGAGAATTAGAGACAGACATGAGTAATATGATGAGGACATGGAGGAAGCTGCGTGAGACAGCAAAAGATAGGTCCACTTGGAGAGAGCTGGCTGAGAATCTTTGCTCCAACTGGGGATAAGAGCAGATACAGAATAAAGACAGTTTGAGTGAGCGCCCAACTTGACAAAATACCCCCATGGCTTGTGCATTCATCACCTCTAGCAGCAAAAGTCTAACTCCTGTTCTTCTCATGGTGGAACTGTTTTAACTAACAGAAGAAGGGATGATAATAAGGAAGGCTAATCCACAAGCAGAAATCAGTCCAGAGCACTAGAAGTAGTACGCTTGAGTTCAAAACGAGCAAATGCAAGAATATTCCTTTCCATTCCCACTTCTCATATCCATGTTTGGGTGTTCCTCTATTTCTCTTACATTGAGGATTCCAGACAAAAGCCTTCCTAGTTAAACTGTTCTCAACTTTATTCAATATATGTTATATCAAGGCCCAGCTTCTTTTCTTGCCATCTTGTATCACTGTGGGCATGTATAGTGTCAATTGTTATTTCAGATTGTGCATTTTTTATGAGTTTATTTATGTTTTTGTGAGTCAATATTTATATGTCTAGGAACCCTGGTAGCACTGTGCTAGCAAACTATAAACAGGCTATATAAATGCCGACAATTATTTTATAGTTATATTATCAACATAAACACAGTGGATGATATTATTGCCAGAAGAGATATATGACAAATAATATAAATATATTAAGAAGTGTAGTTCCATTCATATAATACAATTTATGGTAGTAATACCAAATAGACAGTGAACAAACAATGTAAATATATTAACTGATTCAGTGCTAAAGAATAATACAGGGTGTAATTTTAATGATTGTGCAGTGTTTGAAAATATTGCCGGTCCAAGTTTTGTATTTACCTATAAGTGGCATGTACTTTAAAAAAAGTCGCTTAAAAGTCGACAGGGTCGACTTCATTGCACAGGGTTTTATCCCATATGGCTCGGTCCCTTTCCGCAGCACGGAAAGCGTCGCACAAAGCACAAACTCCGTAGCTTTTAGCGACGACCCGCAGGAGTCTCCGAAACATTTAACTCGTAAACCGAAGGGTGCGGCCCGGAATCGAACCCACAACCTTCGGAGCACGAGGCAAACGGCTTGACCACTTCGCCACAGAGACTCCCTGGCATGTACTTTACAGAGGGTGAATATAAAACTTGGACTGGCAATATTTTCAAACACTGCACAGTCATTAAAAATACACCCTTTATATCACCAAATGTCACCTCCCATTTGAACAGAAGGATGATATATCGCCATACTAGGGTCATTATGTTATTTGTTTTGTTTCGTGGTATCTTCCACAATTTCAATGCTCAGTGAAATGGAAATTTACATTATAATACATGTTCATATGGCTGTGTACCATGTTTGGTACAATCTTACTTTTTGTTTCGCACTGAATATGTTAAGAAACCTAAGTCCTTCGACATATTACAGTGAATAACAGAATACCACAAGAGACATCCTAGATAGTCAGACATCAGAATTAATAAATAAAAAATATACAATTGGTAAAAGATGTTACAAAAACATGGCATCATATGCAATCAGACACAAATTTCTAAGTTACTGTTTTAACATTCTCTTCTTTGTTGTACAGTATTAATTCTGCCACATCAGATTATTCAGCCCTAACACTGATATGAAGGTGTCTTTAACATATCACTTTAAAATAAATGTAGCTGTGTGGCTGTCTGTAAACTCATTCTTTGTAAATTCATATGGTAAATTTCCACTGCCTTCGGAGTAATACTAATATATCAGGGTAAATAAACAAATAAAAACTCCCTTCTGGACATAAAATGTTCTGGAAGACATCTACACATGAGAATGAAGTATCATAAAATATAACAGGATAGTGAAATAGAGACATAATTTTAAACATCAGAACCTTTCATCCAAACTGTGTATGAAGGACAATAAAGGTATAGTAAGTGAAGGATAGGATCCTTTTACCTGCTTTAGGGCCCACGTGAAAGGCATGTGGTGCTAGCAACAACCAAATATGTTTATAATGGAAATGAAAAACGGTTTGGTACATGTAACCCCTGTGAAAATGTAAGAGACAATAAACACAGACTGTTTTTTTCACAGGTGTCACACATATCGATCTGTTTTTATTTTCGATTGTTATATCCTGCTGCAACCATTACTCCATAAACTTCTCTTTCATTGACCAATCAGCACTCAGTGAATGATGTGGTCAGTACCATGCCAGTCACCTTTACTTCCCAAGGCATTTTCTGGTACCCATTTCATTCATTCATTCATTCAGTAGTATGTCCTTTGCAGAACCTCATTCTTATAACAACCTTACGGAAAACTTCTCGATCATAAGCAAGATGTCCTGCATCTGATACACCCATCTGGAGATCATCCACCAATCCTGCACCCATCTTCTCTTTGACCTTCCTCTTCCTCTCTTCCCAGGCATATGCCCCTCAATTATTGTTCTCTCAATCAAGTGACCAAAATATTTTGATTTTCTTTGTGTTATCGTCTTTAGTAGCCAACCTTCTTCAATATTCAGCTCTTGAAGTATGGATGCATTTGTTCTTTTCTTTATCCAAGATATTCTTAGAACTCGTCTATAACATTTACATTCAAAAGCATTTATGCATTGTTCAGCTTGTTTAGTAAGTGTCCAGGTCTCGCAGGCGTATGCCATTTAATGCTGGGCCAAAATAGGAGACCAGGCCAATTTTAAAAATCTGTTCTGATGCAGATTCAAACCCATGAGCAGCTGACCAGCAGGTGAGCATCTAGCCACTGCACTATTGCAGCTCCCATTGGTACAAGTACAAGGTACAAGTATAAAGACAAGTACAAGGTACAAGTATAAAGACAAGTACAAGGTACAAGTATAAAGACAAGTACAAGGTACAAGTATAAAGACAAGTACAAGGTACAAGTATAAAGACAAGTACAAGGTACAAGTATAAAGACAAGTACAAGGTACAAGTATAAAGACAAGTACAAGGTACAAGTATAAAGACAAGGTACACGTATAAAGACAAGTACAAGGTACAAGTATAAAGACAAATAAAAGGTACAAGTATAAAGACAAATGCAAGGTGCAAGTATAAAGAACAATAAAGATACAGCTACTGCACTTTAGACTAACAATTATTACTGAGAAAGGAATTATTTAATAGTTGTGATAAAAGCAATGATCACATTAGTCATCAAGCACAAAGTGATGATAGTCGGACTGAACATGAAACAAGGAGACAGAATGTTGTTGTCTGTTAAGGTAATATCCTATCTGACTCTCTGATCATATTTGGGATATTTAGTGTCTATTATTATTTCAGATAGTGCCCTATTTATTGGTTTATTGATGTACTGATGTTTTTCAGCCATTAGACTTATGTCTTCATATATGTTAATGTGTTGAAATCCTATTCAAAGAAGCAATATTTTAATGCTACAAGTATTTATCAGCTCTCAAAGAAGTAAATTAAAGAATCAGATTTAAAAATGACACTAGACAATAAAAATGCTGAAAATTAGAGGCACAGTAGGATTCCTACCTGCCACTTTCAAATGACAACATCTCTTTGCTAGTGGATCAGTGTGTAATTAATTATGTGTGAAGTATGTTTTTTCTTCAGCAAGGCATTGTCATAGAAGTGCCTAGTTGATTCAGCAAGATGATCGTGTGAGAAGTATTCTTATATCTTCAGGAAGATGTTGTCATTGTTTGTGAAGTATTCTTGTATGTCCAGCAAGATGCTGTCATTGTGTGTGAAGTATTCTTGTATTTTAAGCAAGATGCTGTCATTGTGTGTGAAGGTGAAGTATTCTTGTATCTCCAGCAAGATGCTGTCATTGTGTGTGAAGTATTCTTGTATTTTAAGCAAGATGCTGTCATTGTGTGTGAAGTATTTGTGTATCTTCAGCAAGATGCTGTCATTGTGTGTGAAGTATTTTTGTATCTTCAGCAAGATGCTGTCATTGTGTGTGAAGTATTTGTGTATCTTCAGCAAGATGCTGTCATTGTATGTGAAGGTGAAGTATTCTTGTATCTACAGCAAGATGCTGTCATTGTGTGTGAAGTATTCTTGTATGTGGGAGTCTCTGTGGCGAAGTGGTCAAGCCGTTTGACTCGTGCTCTGAAGGTTGTGGGTTCGATTCTGGGCTGGGTCCTTCAGTTTACGAATTAAATGTTGCGGAGACTCCTGTGGGTTGTCGCTAAAAGCTACGGAGTTCGTGCTTTGTGCGACGCATTCCGTGCTGCGGAAAGAGACCGAGCCATATGGGATCAAACCCGGTGCAATGAAGTTGACCCTGTCAACTTTTAAGCAACCTTTTTTTTTAATTCTTGTATGTTCAGCAAGATGCTGTTATGGAAGTGTCTAGTTGATCGTATGTGAATTATTCTTGTTTATTCAGCAAGATGCTGTTATGGAAGTGTCTAGTTGATTGTGTGTGAAGTATGTTGTTTCTTCAACAATATGCATTCATGGAAGTGTCTAGTCTGTCATATGTGAAGTATGACTATTTCTTTAGCAAAGAGGCTGTCATAGATCTGTGCCTAGTTGATCATGTCAAGGACATTTTATCTTCAGCAAGACATTGTCATCACTGGAGGAAGCAGGTTCAAACCCTGGTGTGTCTATAGTTTTCCACTCTCATACTTTCTCAAGATTTCTCTAATATCTACTTTATCTTTTCACTTCTATGGAAATCAACCAATACTTGCAAATGTATTTTTCATTTGATGGTTTTATATAACTGGAATGTGACCCTGCTGCCTCCAAATGTCAAACAGATTGCTAATGGTACAGTGCCCAATTGACTGTGTGCAACGTATGCTTGACTCTTAGGCTATACACTGTGTGAAGGATACTTAATTTTTAGCTAGATGCTGTCAAGGGAGTGTCTAGTTGATCACGTGTGAAGGATACTTTATTTTCAGCAAGATGTAATCACTGAAAGAGGCAGGTTTAAATACTGGCTTGTCTACAGTTTTCAACTTTTATATTCCTTACGTGTCTTCTATCCTCTCTACTTCTTTCCTTTAATCTCTGAGTATCAATCTTACTTACAAATTTACTTCTTTTCTCATGAATTTATAAAATACTGCACTCTCAAATACTTGGTTCCTCAGGAACTTCCTGTAGTTCAGTTCCAAGGCCAAATTGTGCCTCATTTATGGGCGTGTCCATGGCATCCTCCTCTTCTGAAATCTCGTCACTGGACATCTTCAGCCTGTTGTTGGCAGCAATAATCTCTGTGCCTTCATTGTGGATTTCCTTATGGGCTGCCAGGAGGAATCTACGTTGATTTCGTCGTACTGTAAACACATTTCAAAGGACATTATATATTGTGGTGTTTGTGGGAAAACTATATAGACATGTACATGACCAATTCCTTGAACTCTTATGTTCCAAAAGGATTTGCACAGAATGTCAGGGGAAGATAACCACTACAAACAAATCAAAAGTGCATAACTTTCAAAGAGGCTCAATACACAGAGTTGAGTTGAGTTGAGTTGAGTTGAGCTAAGAACTGACATCACTGCATTCAAGACATTCCCATATGCACCCCGTCCCCTTGTTCAACAGTCAGCAAAGAGTCACACTACTAATCGTTCCCACTGCTATTTGATTGAAAGTTCTCCCGGCCTTTCCTCTCAGTTTTGAGATTCTACCAGAACCTCTGCCAATTTCCCACAATCTGATCCTTTCCACATGCGGGTTCTCAATCTGTTCCTCCACCTTCTTCACCTGGTCCCTCAGGCACATGACCATCTCTCCCTTGCCCATCGGTAATCTTCCACCAAGAGACACTGCCAGTCTATCAACCTGTTCATTCCCCCCGCACTCCTGCATGGCCAGGACAAAAAAAACCCATACAATTCTCACAATCTATGACATCTGAAGTGAAGTGAGTCATTCCACACAAAACATTCACACAGTAAGTGACCACAGGTGACCAGGTTTCTGTGGCATGCTTTGACAAAATGTAAGATAAATACATCATGTCTTCACTGAGATTTACTGGAAAGAGTCTAAAGTTTGAAGATTCATCCATTATGTGAGATGGACAGCTTCATCCCTTGGCCACCTACATGTTGCCTCTAAAGACAAGTGACAAATTCATGTAACCATTTGCAGCATTTCAGAAATACAAAAGATGCTCTCACTAAATGTCAGAAAGAGAATATTGAAATGTTATATCATACATTTCTGCTGTATGGCAGTGAATTTTGGAATGTGGGTTGACAAATTAGAAAGAACTTGGAAGCAATGGAAACGTGGTTTCTGAGATTAATGTTGTGAATACCTTGGACTGCCAGAGTCAATAACAACAATTGTCTGCAAAAGGCTAATGAAAATAGAACATTATATTCTTCAACAGGCACCTTCCTGTCTTGACAGACCATAGTTTGTTACATTGTGCTTCAAAAAAGCATAATAACTACAACCCATGGAGGTAGCAAGTGTGACTGATCAAACCAATTCACGCTGTACATGTTCATCCACAATGGATGCATGTGAACACATGGTCATTTCCACCATCACGCACCATCTGACATCACACCCTCTTTGTCTTTATTTCATTTATGATCTCTGCCCTCAATGCAACATGATCAGTAGCAACTTGCTCATAAGCAATTTCAATGCCTGTATCAATCATGTTCCGCTTACACACATCTTTGTATCGTAGTAGAGACTGACCCTGAGATCTATCACCCATCTGTAATTCACCAAAACAGATGTCCTTTGGTATTCTACCATCATCCATCCTCCTAATGCTTCCTATCCATCTAAGTCTACGAAGAAGCCGTCACACAACCTGATCTTTCCAATACTCAGTACTTGTGATTTTTTCTTGCCACTTAACACCTAGTATTCTTTGCAGAACCCTAACCCTAACCCTAACCCTAATATGAAAGCTTTTTAAACGTTTCTCTTGGTTTGAGTAAATTTACCAGGCTTAAATGCCATAAAGAAGAGTATTAAGGACACAGGCTTGATAGACCAGGTCTTTTGTTTTGGCAGTAAGTTTTTGAGTAAGTTTACCAGGTTTAAATGCCATAAAGAAGAGTATTAAGGACACAGGCTTCATAGACCAGGTCTTTTTTTTTTGGCAGTAACCTTCCTGTTCTCCCAGACTCTTTTTGTTAACTTGTTTATTGTTGTTGCTGCCTTACCAATCCTGATGTTGATTTCCTGATCTAGCGATAATTTACTGTTTACTTCAGACCCTGGATATGTCAGGGATGGAGTTATACCTCTCCATAACACAAAACCTGGACTGAATTGTATAGACCACGTGTTGCCCATGCAGCATGATCCCTCTCTTGGTCTGCCTAGTTTACTCCAGAGGAAAGGTAACACTAATACATTGGAACAAGACAAGCTGCAGAAGCTGCCAAATCAGCCTTAACTGTCCACCTGTCAGAGCTTCGATCCTATACCAGTTGCCAACAAGGGCTTAGGGCCTGGTCTGTCCTGCCATGACATTTAGTCTTTAGGTTGCATTTCCTCACCCTAAGATAAGTCTTGTACCCTCCCAATTACGCTCCTCCACCCAAAGCGGTGTGGGGTGTCGGGTTTGATGCGCGCCACCCAACATTCGGCACTAACAGAAAGTAGGTAGTGCTGTCTACTGTCATCCGGCAACTCAATCATATCTAAGACAGACACATCAGAACAACTAAAAAAAAAAAATAATGTTCTTAGGTCTTGTGTTGAGACTCAAAAAATCCCTAATGTTATCAAAACTCAAAATCTCCCTAATGTTATCAAACCTCAGAAATTCCCTAATGTTATCAAAACTCAGAAACTTCCTAATGTTATCAAATCTCAAAATCAAAAGGTATTCGAAAACACTGTGATGACTAAAAAGACCAAATGACAAAGTTTGGAAATTAACCCATAACTATTGGAGGACAAGGCAAGCAGCTTAATCACTTTACCACAGAAACTCTCAATGGTATTGACAGCTGCAGATATTAGAAAATTACTCATCTTATCCATAAGGTGAAATCAAATACAATTTACGGAATATATCAACAAAAGAGACTGAATGAATAAATTAGCAGTATGTGGGAAAAATACAAGGCAAGAGCAAAACAGATAGACAGACAAAGATGTATTTGGAAAGCTTAAACAATTGGGTTAAGTTAAAGTTAGTTACATATCATTCACAGGATGTTGCAGTCAACCTGAACATTTCTTTGGCAGTTTGTGATTTCTTGGCAAGTTTACGTTCAGTAGTTTGCTGTTGCTTTCTGAACGAGTGGCACTCATACCATTTTATAAAAATCAATGCAAGGCGGCCTGCTGCCAAATCACCCAAAGCTATTTTTCCACGCGATAAATGGGATTACGAACTGCATCCATAACTCCTTTGCCACAGAGCCGGCTCAATTGGGTAATCCATAATAATTAAAGCAACATGTGTGTTGTATAAATTCAGTTTGAAGGATTTATCTAATTATTTTAGTTTATGTTGTGTGATTTCTGCAGTATGTACCTGACGAGTTGTAGCAACATATGCCTGGCAATAAATCGTGCAATCTATTGTTTGGATCTTCATTATTCAAATTAAAGCAACATCCAAAATATTAGATGACAGAGATAATTGAAATGAAGTCATGATTAGTGACGTCTGCTACAGGCCAGGTGTCTAAGGAAGAATGTGTAAATCTCTCATGCAGATGAGAACTTCAAGAGAAGGTCAACCAGAGAGATGAATGGAGACGGCTTGTTTCTGCAGCAAAGAACCTCAATGGCTCGGAATGTTGAAGAAGAAGATGAGAACTTTAATAACATTATATGTATAAATATAACCACTGGCAATCTATTTTGAAGGCTGCAAATATTATTGTTATAAATACGAGGGTGAGTCAATAAGTAAGTCACACAGTTCTGTGGAATGGCAGGTAAATGTAGTTGGTGTTTTCTACAGGTGTCATTAGGTGACAGCAACATCGAACTTTATATTCCCATTCGTCAAGTGGCGCTAGGTGTCGCATGTGCAGTGCATAAACAAAATGGTGACTGTGCTTATGGACCATACAACCAAAGAGCAACGTACTGTTGTGCGTTTTTTGTGGGCAAAAGGTCTGCCTGCAAAGGACATGCTTCCTGTTTATGCTGACAAATGTTTGTCCTTAAAGCGGTGCATAGCTAGGTAGAAAAATGTTCTCAAGGATGCTCTAAACTCGTTGATGAAATCTGATCTGGTCGTCCCGTTGATATTGCAACAGAAGCATCTGTGCAGCGGGTGGAGGAGATGATTATAGGTGACAGGTGAGTAACGGTAGACTCTGAGGTATCTGCAATAGGGTGCACACATGGTTCAGCATACAGCATAATGCATGATTGATTGAAATTTCCAGACCTGCTGACTAGAGGAGTGTTGCTTCATTATGACAATGCCAGACCACATACGGCTCAATTAACTCAGGAGAAAATTAACCAACTAAGGTGGGAAGTTCTGTAACATCCACCTTACAGCCCTGACTTAACCCCTAGCGATTTCCATCTTTTTGGTCCACAGAAAACCCACCTTGGCGGGAGACATTTTGTGAATGACGCCGAAGTTGAATGTGAAGTTAAAATGTGGTTTAGAAAACAGAGCACGCAGTTCTATGCAGCCAGTTTGGGAAGACTAATAAAACGATGGGATAAGTACATCAATGGTGGTGGAAATTGTGTTGAGAACTAAAGGGACAATGTATGTATAAAAATAAACTGGTTTTAAGTTGTTATTATATTTAGTTATTTTTCTAAAGCCATTGTGACTTACTTATTGACTTCCCCTCGTAATTAACCACATTATCATCAAGTTCCCTGCCAGTTGGCGTAGGCGTTCACGGCTCTCCACAGATCTCGGTCTTCAGTGTTCTGGATCAACTCTGCTGATGATATTACTCCATGCCACCGTCTCAATCCATCCAGCACATTTCTTTTGGTCTGCTATATAGGTAATGATTATTTCCTATCATTCAAATGGTATATTTTGGTAAGAAGCAACAAGGACAAATAACAATGAAGTTGAAAAGAAATACCTTTCTCTCTAACTGTTGCTTTCTTAGCTTCAGGAATGAGGAAACAGTGAACAAGGTCTGCAACAATTTCCTCAGATTCAAGTTTGTCACGTCTGTAAATTAAACAACATAAAAATTACACATACATGTATTATATATGTGAATATCATCATCACCATCATCATCGTTGTTATGTGTAGTACTTTCTCTCCATAACAATATTTTCAAATTCCTTTCTATCATAAACCAAATCTCCTGTCTCATCTAAATTATCTGTCACATCTTGAATCCATCTACGATGTGGTCTTTCTTTTCCCCACTTCTCCGGCCTAAAATAATTAATTTTCCCCAGTTTTATTTGTGTTTAATATTCAATTTTCTTCAGTATTGAGTTCTTGCTGACAGATATATTTCTTATCTTTTCCATCAAATGAATTGTTAGTTTTCTTCTACATCTCTTAAAGTCAAAGATACAAATGTTCTTTTCATCTGATGTGTTCAATGTCCAAGATTCAGGTCATTCTTCTGCGCCTCAGAACAGGACACAATAGATTACGCAACCACTTGTATACAAAATTTAAGATTGGTGACTCAGCCATGTGCACATGTGGTTTGGCGTCGCAGACAGCAGAGCACATACTCCAGGATTGCCCAAACTACAACATATCCAGGCAAACCTTCTGGCCTAGAGAGACAACAGTGGAAGATAAACTCTATGGACCGCTGAATGAACTAAAAAAGACTGTTAGATTCATACAAGAGACGACATTGCAGTTGTAGACATGTTTCAGGCGAACGAAAGAAGAAGAAGAAGAAGAACACTTGTTGTTGCCACAGGAAATATTCAAGCTCTTAGCACTCTGACTTTTGTTGTTCTTCTTCTTCATTTGTCCAGAATGTTTGTTTTGGTGGTAATTGCGTTGTACCTGTTTACAGTAGAGCTGCAATATTTGCACCTTCGGCTGAAACATATGGCTTCTTCAAGCATTTGTTAACCAGGTAACCCTTCCCAGACTTTTGTTGTTCTATGTGTTTCAATACATAAAAGTGCACTATAATAGAACAAGCATGAATACAATTAAAGGAACCGCGATATAGCTGTGGAAATGTAAACATCATAAAATAACTCTAAGTAATGCAGCTTTAAAGAACACAATTACTGGAAACATTCCTTAACCATAATAGAAAGTGTCTTTCAAATTACAGTGACAGATGAAACAACATATTTAAGGATGCATGAATTTTGGATTTAAGTGTGTGTCTGCCAGTAAGGACATATGAAAGAATGATGATGACATGTTTACAACAAGAACGCTACTGGAATGAACAGCATCTATCTACACCTTAGGACAATTGTGGTGGGAGACGGTGCGCCTATGGTTGTGCTGTGATGTTTTTTGGGGGTTTTTTTGCGCTCACTCACTTTTAACTCAAGCATAGTCCATACACACTCCTTCGCCATCAGGCGAACCCACTCCAACTTCAGAGGTACTTGTAATTTATGTCCCCAAGTCAAGGACAATAAGTCAACAGTTAAGTCCAAATGTCCAGTGTAGGGGTTGAACCCCTTACCTCGGCATCAGCACACCGGATGTTTAAAAACACATGTTCTTATCCATTTGGCCATGCTGACCTACTGCTTTGATGTTGATTCTTAAATCAATTAATAATTGAGACTTATAAATCAACTGAATCATCTTTAAATCAATTCTGGGATTGAAAGCAAACAAACAACATGATACCTTCAGAAGTAATGGATAAACCATAAAATGGTATTCTTCTTTGGTGAAAGGCTGTATATTTTTGAGTATAGATCATCATCGCCACCATCATCCACTTTTGCTGTCAAACTTCATGGGCAGGAATAATTGGCGCTTCATCATCCGATGGATAGCACTGAATAGTGTCATTCCGTGTGATTGTACAATGTCTTTGATGTTGTTAATCCATTTTCTTCTCGGGCATCCTCTTGCTCTCATAGCAGATCTTCTTTGATGTAGGGCCAGTGCTGGTAGTTGATGGTGTTGCATTCTATCAAGATGCATGTCGTAAGAGGCGACTAAGGAGGCTTGATGGTTCCGTCGCCCTGCTACTGAGTGAGTGCGTGGCGCGACACTGTGAGCTGTGAGTTTCGTGTGAAATGATTTTGAATCGGCCCGGGGTTTTTTGGAATGTGACTGCATGTTCGGAGCGATGGTAGATGGTTATGTCCCAGAGTTGACCGGTTTTTGCCTTATGCAGAAATGCGTGGCTGCTGGGCTTCTGGTTGACTGCCACTGCCATCGACGATGAACTGCATTTTCGTGGACTGTGTGGGTGAACATCTAGGAAACATCCAGATGGGAAAATGACTGCCGATTTCATCAGAGATGAACTGGGTGTTTCGTTGGGGACTATTGTGTTGACATTCTGGCGGCGGCATTATGCACAGTGTATCTGTGCGGGCTGTTGTTTGTCGAGACTCCTGTCTTTTCGACTTTTCACATTGGGCAGTGGGGAGCGTTTTGTGCGATATTCACTGGCACAGGAACGGAGCATAATGGGGACAACCCGTTGCTATGAGGTTGGAACTATGACTAACTAACCAACTAACTAACATTCTATCAAGATGGTCAAACCATTTGATTTTCTGTCTGTTAATATATGTGGCACAAGGTGTTGAGTATAGATGATGAGTAAATTGTCTTACCTTTCCTCCACTTCATATGCCAAATTATTGATGACTTCTGCTTGAGCTTCAATCTCTTTCCTAGTCTGCTCGTCAGCGGTGCTATCAATGGCGCCAGCAATGATGCTCTCCAGATATGTGTCCACAGTCATCTGATGGGTCTTGACCACCTGTAGTTCAAAATATGCAGCTTAGTTATCTGCTAGTTCATTAGCAGCTAAAAAACATTTGGTAAATAACTTGTCATTTGCCTGCATGTTACCAGGTCTCATAAAGGAAGCAATGAATAGTAACACTGTAACCTACTACGCTTGTCACAAGAAGCAACCATGGAGGGTTGGTCTGAGGTTGGCTACCTTAAGAGAAAAGTTTAGCTGCACAGTCCAACCAATCATGAACAAATATATAAAGGGCTTGGTGTGAGATGGTTGAGGGCCTGTATTTCATCTGAAGAAGATGAAGAAGAAGAAGAAGAAGAAGAAGAAGAAGAAGAAGAAGAAGAAGAAGAAGAAGAAGAAGAAGAAGAGAACAAGAACAAGAACAAAAAGAAGAACAAGATGAAGAAGACATAGAATATTTCACTATGATCAGGTGGAGCTGCAGTGGCATAGCGGTTTTAATTCATCACCAGTTCCAAACTGATAGAGTACTAGAGTTAACTCAATTTGATAGGGTTCTTAAAAAAAAGTCGCTTAAAAGTCGACAGGGTCGACTTCATTGCACCGGGTTTTATCCCGTATGGCTCGGTCTCTTTCTGCAGCGTGGAAAACATCACATAAAGCACGAACTCCGTAGCTCTAGTGACGACCCACAGGAGTCTCCGAAAAATTTAACTCGTGAACTGAAGGACGCGGCCCGGAATCGAACCCACAACCTTCGGAGCCCGAGTTAAACGGCTTGACCACTTCGCCATGAAGACTCCCGATAGGGTTCAACAACAGCAACATCAACAACAACATTAACATTTCATTTTTCCATTTAAAATGATTGTGGAACTTATGTCAAGCCCAGGTATTTTTTTTTTTATTATAGTGTGTACACGACATGGTAAATGATTGGCCTGGCCACCTTTATTCAAATTCTCTTGGCACAAACAGATGCCTTAATGAAAATAAATAAACAAACAAGTTAGTAGCCCTTGCAACATGTTCACATTTGACTCTTCTGCCAAGTCTTGTTGACCAATTTCTTCTTTAATTGTATGTAACAATTTTCTTTTTCCATGGTCTCTTATTTCAGACAGTCTTCATTGCAAATTTAACTCAGGAATTGAATGAGAGGTTGTACTGTCACAATGCAGAATCATCATCGTCAAGTGCCATGCCAGCTGGCATAGGCGTTCATGTCTCTCCACATATCTCTGTCTTTGGTGTTCTGGATCAACTCTGCTGATGATATTCTTCCACGCCACCGTTTCAATCCATCCAGCATCATTTCTCTTGTTTGGCCACTGCCTCTCTTCCCCTTGATCTTTCCAGTCGTCACAATGTTCACCAATGCCTCACTTCTCATCACATGACCAAAGAAAGCTGCTTGTCTTTTTCTTATTGTTGTATCTAATGTTCTAGTTTCATTATCCTCTTCCAGGCAATCATCATTAGTTAATCTGGCAGTCCAAGGAATTCGCAACATTCGTTTCAGAAACCACATCTTGGTTGCTTCCAAGTTCTTCCTAATTGTTTATTTACATTCCAAGAGTCACTGCCATACAGCAATACAGGTTCTATACAGCACTTCAGCACTCTCTTTCTTACATTCAATGATAGTGACTTAACAAATGCATAGGTAATACATAATGTCATTTTTATGTTACAAATAACAATTAATGTTATATCAGCTTCTTCTTTTGCCTATAATCCTCAACTGTGGGACAGGACCACAACCAACTCATTACATGCCATACTATCCTTATCTGTCTCATGCACCTCTGTCCATATCCTCCACATATCATTCATTTCTGTCTCTTCTTCTCTTATCCATGTGATTTTAGGCCTTCCTGTATTTTGATTACAGATAAAAGACATTCTACAAGAAGCAAGTGAAAACCGTAAACTAATTTGAGAAATTCGACGGAGACAGTCAAAATGTTTTGAGCACGTTATGAGAAGAAATAAACTGGAGAACTTGGTGAAAACTGGCATGATTGAGGGGTAAAGAACAAGGGGAAGGCAGAGAAGTAAATACTTGGATGGCTTGGCCACATGGTATGGTAAAGACAAGAACATGGAGATGATCCATGACTCTGGTGATCGTATGAGATTGCGAAACATGACCGTCCATGCGTTGAGAAGAGAGATGAATATTCTAGGTTTGGTGCTAAATTAATTTTCTTTTAAAGTCCACAAATTTCCTAGTTATATAAAATTCTGTAACATTCTGCAGAAGAATTTAGCCACAAAAGCCAACCTACCATGGACAAATCTAAAGATAAAGAAAAGCAAATACACCAAGTCAAACATGAGGAAAAGAGGCTCTTCTAAACGATATATGGCGCAATGTGGAGAAAGCCTCAAGGAGTTGGGATTGCATATATTCTTCCTTATACTCAGGGACATTTATAGAATTGGTACCTGGAATGTATGTCTGCTTACCTGCTTGAAAATCTCATCTTCCTCTCTCCGTCTCCGAATCTCCCACTGTCGCCTCCCACTTTCTTCTGCTTCTCTTATTCTTCTATGCCTCTCAGCCAGCATTGTGAAAGCATGAATTCTCCGCTCCTCTTGAATTCGAATCAGTTCTTTGGACAGAAAATCAAACATCTCCCCAAGACTCTTGCTTTCAAGTTCAGCCAGGGACTCATCAACAAGTGATTCCTTGGGGATAAAAAAAAAAGTGATTGAAAGTTAGAAAAACATCAAAAGATTCTTTCAGGCACAAAAGTTATCCATCAGCAGGCAATTTCATTAGGTAAAAAGTTATCCAAAGTTTGATCGCATTATCCAAAATTACAAACTCATCACCAAGTAATTCCTTCAAGTTGAAAACTTATCCAAACTCAGGGACTGATCAGGGGTATTCAAGGCAAAGAAGATAAGTTTCCAGCTAGAAAAGTTATTGAAAATTAAGAACTAATCACTAAATGGAGCACTGAGATCAAATAAACACCAAATGTATAAGTTGATAAAAAGAATGAGAAAATTAAGAAAAAAACATTAAGAAAATAAAATAAATAACTAATATATCCTCCTTCTTGTTGTATGATAACATCAATCAAGTTTACAGTGTCAGATGGTTTTGTGTTCTCATGATGTAGATATAGTTACTCTACACAGTAAACAACTCGGGTTAGAATTACGAGGGCTATTCCAAAATCATCTTCTGATTTGCTGGTAAAACAATATTTGATTTTACTTAGAAATGCACATCTATTATGTTAAATCTTAGATGCCATCTGATGTAGCATCTGATATGATAGTTCTTCTTCGTTAATCTTCTTTGTTCATTCCTACAGGGACATTTTTTCACAGCCTAGTTGTAACAGTTTATGACATTAAATTCTCTTATGAAGTTTACAGAATGCACATGGTTACCTCTTTATTCACTTGCTTAAAGTTTAGCACTGCCAGTTGCTGGTGGCGCCTAATTAGTTAACGATTAATGATGTGGGTTAACGGTCAGAGATGATATTGCCATGTTCCTGAGAGTTTTATCCTCAAAGATACAAACTATAGGACAAATAACTGTAAACTAAAACAAATTAAGAAACATATCTACCTTATGTGCATGGATTGACCGCTGCTTTTGCAGAGCAAGTGTAACCTGTTCTTCGTGTTCTTTCATGGCTTGCTCTCGTTCTTGGAGGGCATGGGTGGACCTGATTTCAGCAATAAGCTCTCCTCTCTTCTCCTTCCCTTCAAACATCTGGAAATCACAAATAGACAACAGAAGGTTCCATCTTTTACTTTGAACAGTAAACTTCATAGAAAATCTGGACAAATTCAAGATTGAGTTGAGTTGAGTTGAGCTAAGAACTGACACCATTGCACTCAGGACATTCCCATACGCGCTCCGTCCCCTTGTTCAACAGCCAGTGAAGAGTCACACTACTAATCATTCCCACTGCTATCTGATTGAAAGTTCTCCTCGTCTTCCCTCTCAGTTTTGAGATTCTACCAGAACCCATGCCAATCCCCCAAAATCTCATCCTTTCCACATACGGGTTCTTAATCTGTTCCTCCACCTTCTCCACCTGGTCTCAAATTCAAGATGTCCATACAGATGAGATCATGATCAATGAACTGCTCTATATGCATGTATATGCAGATAATACAGTATTGACAGCTGAAAAAGAAAAAGATCTGCAACAACTGTTGATCATTGTAGTAATCAAGAGTGCAAATCAAGGACTTTCCCTTTCCTTTTCAATAAAAAAACTTGACCACAATGGGTTAACCCCAGATTCTCAGCTGGGTATTCTGGTTTTTTGTCTGTTTTCTGTTGGTTTGTTTTTATTATTTGTGGATTTGTCTGTATTACATCCAGATTCTCAACTAAGTATTCTGGTTTTTTGTCTGTTTTCTGTTGGTTTGTTTTTATTATTTGTGGATTTGTCTGTATTACATCCAGATTCTCAACTAAGTATTCTGGTTTTTTGTCTGTGTGTGAATTCTGCAATAGGTACCTGATGAGATGCAGCGAAATATGCCAGGCAACAAATGATGCAATCTATTGTTTGTGTCTTTGGTATTCAAATTCACTACGGGAAAACATTGTTTTGAATTTCTGAAACGTTGCCTCCCATTACCAACTGTGAAGCGATTAGATGGATTACTCAAGCTGAAGTGTAAAATATCGGTACAGGATTACCGATTGAGATTCCTTAGGGAATGCCTAAGAATGGGAATAAAATTACCGTGGTAGACAATTGACATTACTGTGCGAACATGTGTATATTTCAGCTTGAAGGGTTTATCTAGTTATTTTACTTTGTTTCTATTTGTTTGTTTGTTTCTATTTGTTTGTTTGTCTGGATTACCTCCAGATTATCAAGTAAGCATTCTTGTTTTTTGTCTGTTTTCTATTGGTTTGTTTTTCTTTTTTTGTGGATTTGTCTGGATTACCTCCAGATACTCAGCTAATTATTCTGGTGTTTGTCTGTTTTCTGTTGATTTGTTTTTCTTCTGTATTGATTTGTCTGGATTACCTCCAGATTCCCAATTAATTATTCTTGGTTTTTTTGTTAGTTGGTTTGTTTTTCTTGTTTATTGATAATGACTTTGGTTAAAACATTTGATAGTTGCTCCTTTCACTGAACTTCCAAGTAATATTTCACATCTATTTGGACTCCAGTATTAGCTCAGCAATAGTCAACCCCCATTTTTCCATCATCATCATCTAGCAGGTCCTTTGCAGAGCATCACTCTCATCACCGCCTACCAAAATGTTTTTGGATTCTTGCAATGTTTCCCGCCTGCTGCACCCACATGCCCAATGTGTCTGCAATGTCCTGTGTCCATCTTCATGCTGGTTGACCCTGCCACTTCTTCCACGAACTATTCCACTTGTCAATGTTTTTTCCAAGCCAATGTGACACTTTCTCCCCCGATGGTGTTTCCACCTTGTCATGGTGGGGGAGCTTGAGTTTCTCAATGACCCTGAGAGCTACGCCGGTGGTAATTTCAAGTTGAAATATACACATATTCGCACAGTAATGTCAATTGTCTACCACCGTAATTTTAAGTTCACTAACATTTCTTTCTGTTTTCACAAATCTGGCTTGCGTTGATTGATCATAATTGCTTCTGCAAAATTTAACAAGCAAATATTTTGTGTGTTAAACAACACGCGAAAGGCAATGTCTCTGTCAACCACATGGCCGCTTTCGATAATGTGCCTACCGATTGAAGACGCGGAGCTTCCGGTGTGTCGACCCCACTAGGCTAGAATCGCCTGTGTGTCGTATCTTTTATTTAATTTAAATTATTTAATTTAAATTTAATTTAAATTTAATTTAAATTATTTAATTTAAATTACTTATTTTAACTTATTTGCTGGTGTTGTGCCATAGATTCCTAATGACAGTTAGAGCACTGCTTTGCTGATCCAGCAGCTTCTGCTACTTGTCTTGTTCCAGAGGTATTGATGTTATCTTTCCTCTAGAGAAAACTAGACAGACTGAGAGAGGGATCATGCTGCATGGGTCTCTACGGAGAGGTATAACTTTAACCCCATATGAGTTGTAGATATAAAGCCTTTATTTAAGCATAATGTAACAAACTATCGTCTGCCAAGATGGCCAGGTGCCAGTGCCATTGATTCTTAAAATATGAATACAATTGGGTGGAACTGTGGTAAAGCTGTGAAAATGTAAACACTATAAAATGACACAAAGTAGTGCAGCTTTACATAACAGAATTACGACACATACAGGACGTTGCGGCGATTAGCCTTCATCAGCAAACAAACACATTCACAAACACAACATATAGTCAAGGAGATCTCCTGTGACTACATCAAAAAGTGACAACAGGACGAGAAGAACACAAGGATGAAAAAATTTAAGCAATGAAGAGAAAATGAGAATTGGAAAAAATGTTCATACTTACCTCACAATTCCGATCTGTGTGGGTTACACACAGATCGTAATTGTGAGGTAAGTATGAACATTATTTTTGAATTGTAAGAAGTCTCAGATTATGGTCGTCACTGGGAAGAAGGAAATACCACAATGTAATATACAAGTAAATGGGTATATTCTTAAACAAGTGAATCGGTACAGTTATCTCAGAACAGTCATAACATCTGATGGGAGATGCCTTGAAGAAATTAGAACAAAAATTGCCATTGTGAAGGTAACCTTTTGCAAGATGAAAAACATACTGACCAATAAAAAGATACCAATTGAAACGAGAAAAACAGTGTTGAAGTGCTACATAGAACCTGTATTTTTGTATGGATGTGAAGCGTGAACAATGAGCTGAAAAATATCTGATGGCTGTGGAAATGTGGTTTCTGAGGAAAATGCAAAGAATACCATAGACAGACAGACAAACCAATGAACAAGTCCTTCAAGAATCAAATGAAGATTGTAAATGAGAAATGTAAGAGATGATATAAACAGAGAGCTATATGATCCCCTAAATATTGGTGGTCATGACATACCAGTGATTTGGTATGCTGATGATACAGTAATGCTATCCACAACACAGACTGGTATAGAAAACCTAATAGCCTCAACTCAATTGAATAGTGAAAATCACAACTTATATCTTAACATAGCAAAAACAAAGATAATGCATACTGATAAAACCACTACGGAGAAAGAAATATATGTTAATGAGGAAAAATTGGAGGTGGTGGAAAATTTTGAATTTCTTGGGTCATTGATTAACAACAACGGTGGCAAAATGAAAGAAATTAAATGACGACTATCAATTGCTCTTCAAAGACTAAAACAACTGAATAAATTATGGAATGGGACAGACAGAACTACAAAAATTAGATTTTTAAGAGCATAAATCTTTTCCATTGCAACATACGCCTGTGAGATCTGGACACTTACTAAACAAGCTGAACAGCGCATAAATGCCTTTGAATATAAATGTTATAGATAAGTTCTAAGAATATCTTGGGTAAAGAAACAAACAAATGCATCCATACTTCAAGCGCTGAGTACTCAAGAAGGTTGGCTATTAAAGACGATAAAACAAAGAAAATTGAAATATTTTGGTCACTTGAAACGTCATCAAAGTTTAGAGAGAACAATATTGTAGGGGTATATGCCTGGGAAGGGAGGAAGAGGAAGGCCAAAGAGAAGATGGGTGCAGGATGTGACGGATGATCTCCAGATGGGTGTATCGGACGTCGGACATCTTGCTTATGATCGAGAGGTTTTTCTGGAAGGTTGTTATGAGAGCGAGGTTCTGCAAAGGACATGCTACTGAATGAATGAATGAAATTGATTAGAGACATTAAACATAGACAGTCAAAGATTTTGGGCATGGTATGAGAAGAAATGAATTGGAGAACTTGGTGATAACTGGCAAGATCGAAGGGAAAAGACCAAGAGGAAGACCAAGAAGTAAATACTTGGATGGCATGGCCACGTGGCATGGTCGAGACAGAAACACGGAGCTGATCCACGACTCTGGTGATCGAGCGAAATGGCAAAACATGACCGCCCATGCTTATTGGCATGGGACATGATAGATGGATGGAACTTGTTGCCATGTAGCTGATTACCAGCTCGTCTATTCAGCCACAAGGACAGATGTAAGCAGGAACATGTAACAAAGGAGAATATCAAACAAACCAATGTCCTTGCCATTGTCGTCAGTGTTTATTCTTGAGTATAAGAGAAGAAGCAACTTACATTTAAGTGAAGAAATCACTTACATATAAGTGAAGAAACAACTTACATATAAGTAAGAAACAACTTACGTAATAGTGAGGATGCAACTTATGTATAAGAGAAGAAGCAACTTACATTTAAGTGAAGAAACCACTTACATATAAGAGAAGAAACAACATACATGTAAGTAAGAAACAACTTACGTAATAGTGAGGAAGCAACTTATGTATAAGTGAAGAAATAACTTGTGTATAAGTGAAGAAACAACTTACATATAAGTGAAGAAACAACTTAGATATAGGTGAAGAAACAACTTACATTATTCTGTATAGCCCGGCCACGTATGACTTGTTGCAAAAAAATTACGGCCAAATGTTTGTTTTCCTCCGCCTAAAACAGCCAGGATGAAAAACCAAGAAAAAAAATGAGAATAATTTTGAAACAGAACTCATAAATGGGCAATTCATGGTAAAAATCTTGCAATAGACATTAACACATTAAATAGTAAATAACAATACAAGAAACACAAATAAAGACTTAGAAAGAGGTTTTAAGCTTTCCATTAACGAAAATAAAATAGAATCCAAATGAAATAGGCATGAACTAAATTAATTCAATTATATATAATTAAAATAATGTAAAATAAAATAATAAAGTAAAATTATAAAATAAACAAGCACATAATAGTTTATAGAAAATTGTGCCTGTTCTTTTTTTTTTAAACAGACAGATTTAAACTCACTTAATTAAATGAGACACATTTTTATACGGTTCTTTCACTTAGGCAAATTTTGTTGAATACCTTAAAATAATTTATGTGATAATTTTTTTTGTGCTATGCTTTTTTAACTAATCAGGCTGAAAGAAAAACAAATTAAAAGACTCTTCTACATGCCTTGAGGTGTACCAGCCCCATACTTTTATAAAACAAATCAGCACTCGGTGTGAGATGTGGTAAGTTATACACCAGCAGCCTTTAGTTCCCGAGACACTTCCTGGTACCCATTCAAGGCCGCGCAGATTTGAAGGACAAGGTCAATTAAAATACTTGCCTATATGGGGATTCGAACACATGATAATGATGACTCAGATGCGTGATGATGCTAGTCAATGGGCTGTGTGCAAGTCACTCCGTTACCACTGCACCTTAGAATGTATGACTGAATGAGCCAGCCTTATTTAATTTAAAAGGGCTAAGAATTTGGCATGTAGACTGACTAAAATTAATTGAAAATATCTATCCATCCATCAATCCATCCATCCTTCTAGAGAGGCTGATAGACAGACAAAATGGTAAAATTGTTAAACAGTTTCCAGGAAAACTGCCTAATATATGCATCTTTCCTGTTGTTGAGTTATGAATCCTGTCAATTGAATTGCTCACTCTCACACAACATGTAGAATGATGTATTATTATGAATTTATCTCCATCCTGGCAAGCAAGCAGCATGACTGTGGGTTACCAAGGCCCATAAGGGAAACAAAGAATAGCTACACTGTAACCTAGCATACATGACATAAAAGGCAACTAAGGAGGGTTGGTGTGAGACTGGCTACCTACTCCTGTAGAAAACTTTTACCGCAAAATCCAAACAATCCTAAACAGATCTATAAAGCGCAGAAGAAAATGAAGGAGGAGGAGGAAGAGATGGGAAAGAGAAGAAGGGGTGGGGAAAGAGAGGAGGGAATGAGGAGTAGGAGGAAGAAGAGAGGAACAGAAGAAGAAGAAGAAGAAGAAGAAGAAGAAGAAGAAGAAGAAGAAGAAGAAGAAGAAGAAGAAGAAGAAGAAGAAGAAGAAGAAGAAGAAGAAGAAGGAGGAACAGGATGGGTAAGGGAGGGGAGGAAGGGTGAGGAAGGAGTACCGGGGTGAGAGAGGAGAGGAGAGAAGAGAAGAAGGAGTAGGAGGAAGAAGAAGACAGAGAAAAACAGAAGAAGAAGGAGGCAGAGGAGGAGGATGAAGAATAAGAAGAGAAAGAAGAAGACGATGTAGCAGAAGAAGAAGGAGGAGGGGGGAGAATCAGGAGAAGAAGAAGAAGAATTGCTTAGCTGTCATTTTACCAGTACCACAGTTTAAGAATAAAGGAACAAGTACGAAAAGGTAGGTTGCTGAGATAGAAATGAAGGAAGAAACTTATAAAAGGTAAGATAGTGGGATAGAAATAAAGGAAGAAACTAGGAAAATGTAAGTTAGTGAGTCTCCACGGTGAAGTGGTCAAGCCATCTGACTCGGGCTCTGAAGGTTGTGGTTCAATTCGGGCCACATCCTTTGGTTCAGGAGTGCAGTTTTTTTTTTAAGACTCCTGGGGGTCATCGCTGGAACTACAAAGTTTGTGCTTTGTGCAATGCTTTCGGCAGTTTGCTGCGAAAAGAGACTGAGCCATATGTCACCCGGTGCAATGAAGTCGACCATGTCGACTTTTAAGCAACTTTTTTTTTAGTTAGTGAGACAGAAAAAAAGGAAGAAGCTAGGAAAAGGTAAGTTGGTGAGATAGACATAAAGAAAGAAACTTAGAAAAGTTAAGTTGGTGAGATAGAAAGACATAAAGAAAGAAACTTAGAATAGTTAAGTAGGTGAGATAGAAATAAAGGAAGAAATTATGAAAAGGTAGGCTGGTGCAATGGGAATTACAGGAAGAAACTAGGAAGTGGTGGATTGGTGAGATAGAAATAGAGGAAGAAACAACATAAAAGTGGGTTGGTATTTTTAGAAATAGGAAAATAACTGAGCAAAAGAATTTAAACACATGATGAGTTTATAGGCACAGAAAGAGTGAAGAAGTGAAATGTCCTTTTATGTCTTGCCTGACATAAATAAATAGTTCAGACCCAAAGTAACATGCAATAAACGTGAACAATTCCAAATCAAAGCAGCAACTAACACACAGCAAAACCAATACAAAACTAATAAGACCCTAAAATGTAACCAAATATAATTCTTTAACACAAATGAACAGGTGATACGTTTACCTCCAGCTCTATAATTTTGTTGGGGTACTGATCAAAGTAACATAAAAATTAATGTAATCAAGCTCAATTGAAAAATTAAGAATTAGATTTTTAAAACTAAACAAGTTAGATGCATATCCTTTACAGGATGTAGCAGTCAACTCCAGCATTTTTGGCTGATTGTGAATCCTGGGCAAGTTTACATTCAGTAGTTTACCATTGCTTTCTGAATGACCAGCACCCATACCTTTGTATGGAAACCAATGCAAGGCAGTCTGCTGCCAAATCCACCGCAGCTGTGTTTTCGAACACGGTATGCAGGATTATGATTTGTGTCTGTAACTCCTTTGCCACAGAACCAGCAAAAATTTGTTTCATATCCTTTACAGGATGTGGCAGTCAACCCCAAAATTGTTTGGCTGTTTGTGATTTCTTGGCAAGTTTATGTTCAGTAGTTTGCCACTGCTTTTAGAATTACCATGACATACCTTTGTATGGAAACGAACACTTCCAAATTGCCTCCAAGTATGTCTTGAACTCGGTATGCAGGATTACAAATTGCATTGGTAACCCCTTCACCACAGAGCCAGCCATGTATGGTAGGTTTTAAACAAAATGTTGTGTGTCCTTTGTGTGACGCTCGATCAACCCCAAGTTGACTTTCTAGAAAATGGTACGTTCAGCAGTTTTTTTATTACATTTTTAACCAGAAGTCAGTGTTGAAGTTCAACTTATTGCTGGTCTAGGGGTTGAACCACCTACCTTTTCAACAGCACACTAGAAATGTTAGAGCGAACGCATTTATCCTTTCGACCACATCAACTTCTGTTAGTAGATTACAGTTTTATTTTTCTTTCAACATTGTCCAGTGCCTTGCCGGCTGGCGTGGGCGATCATGCCTCTCCACAAATTGCGATCTCTGACGTCATGGATCAATTCGTGTGTTGACTCCCTTCAGTGCCATGACACAAGACTGTCAATAATCTTTTCACGCTGTCTTCCTCTCTCTTTCTGCAAATATTTCCAATTGTCACAACATGTTCCAGTTTTTGTCTTCTCATAACGTGACCAAAAAATGATGGCTGCCTCTTCCTGATGTTCGTGATAATTTGTCTTTACGATTCAGCTTTCCTCAAAATGTTCAGATTGCTCATTTTGGCTGTCCAATTAATTTTCAGCATTCTTCTATAAAACCACATCTCCAGGGCTTTCAGGGATTTTTTCGCCTGTTTACTAATTGTCCAGGATTCACAGCCTATGTTAAATCTGGTTCTATGTAACATGCAAGAACTCTTTTTTCTAACTTTCAAGGACAGTTTTATTCTTTGCTTTCCTTAAAGACCCTGTCAACACATGGGCAGGATGCTTTCTTATTCATCTGTATCTGTCCAAGATTCACTTCCATACATCAGAACTGACTGTATGATGCTTAAGTACTCCCTTGGATTGTGGCCTGAAGCATTTTCACTTTTTGACTCCTGTGTCTCATATTATGACCAAACAAGACATCATACATTTTTGGCATATTTTCAGACAGACAGGCAGCAGATATGTAGGCAGTCAAATAGACATAATATACCATAGTAGACAAACATACAGACATAAGATAGAATAATAGACAAACAGACACAACATTAACAGTTAGGCATTGTTAGGCAGAAAGACAGGTAGTAGATATAGAACAGACATACGGAAAGGCAAACAGACTGGCAGCAACAAACATATAGATAAAAAGGACAAAGACAGACAGACAGATAAGTAGACAGGCAGAAAGACATGCAGGTAAGCAGGTGAGCAGGCAGGCAGTCAGACAGACAAGCAGGCAGACAGATGGGTAGACAGGCAAGAAGACATACAGGTAACCAGGTGAGTGGGCATGCAGGCAGTCAGACAGACAGACAAGCAAGCAGACAGATGGGCCGATAGACAGGAAAGCAGACACAGAGACTATTTCTATGCAGACCCAGAAAGAAATATTCATCAAATTAATAACAATACTCCTCACGCGGCTGAACTTACATCTTCCAAGATATCCACTTCAGGTGTTGGTGGGCGAGGGATTGGCCGTTCTATTCTTTGCAAGAAACGCAGTCCTTTCATAGCCTCTGACAGCTTCCTGGCATCTTGGATTGCCTTTGCATATATTTGGATGTATAATATTTATAAACTTTTCAAAGTAATAATTCATACACATTTGGAAGTACATTTATAAACATTTAGAAGTAGTAATTCACACACATTTGGAAGTATTACATTTATAAAACTTTGAAATGTATTATCTGTAAACATATGGAATTCATAAACATTTGAAAGTATAACATAGATAAATCTGTATCAACATTTAGAAATAACAATTTGTGCACATTTGTAAGTCATAATTCGCACACATTTGGAATATCATTTATAAACATTTGGAAATCATAATTTGAAAATAGCCATTTATGAATATAATTGGAAGCAATAATTCACATTTATTTAGAAGTATACGGAAAAAGCACGCTTTCCCATCAATCTACACTCAGTTAGTGATGTGGTCATTACCATGTAGTTCTCATTTATCTCCCACAGCAATTCCTGGTACACATTTTAGACTGATCAATTTTGTTTTTAAATCCCCTTCTCTATAATTTTGTTTCCCTTCCATCTCTATTTCACATTTGGATGTCAACTGTTTCTTTGATCAAAATAACATAAAAATAAATGTAATAAAGTTCAATGGAAAAATGAAGTAATAGATTTTATAAACGACACTGACTGAAAAAGAAATCCTGCAAGCACTGGGGATTGAAAGTTGGACTACTCAGCAAGTAAACCTAAGAATTTACTGCCATATCTAAGGGTTGCTGTGATGAAGTTATCAAGCCATTTGCCATGCACTCTGCAGGTCATTGGTTTGTTTTCTGTGTTGTTCAGTTTAGTTTAGTTAGTTTAGTTGATGCATCAACATCACGGCACAAGGGTGTAACCCATAAGTGCTCCGTTTTCCTCCTAACTCAAACCTGAGTTGGAGAAACTCAGCTCAGTGCATGAACTCCATAGCACAGGCGAGGATCCTGAAATACTTTGGGTAGATTTTTAACTCGAAATTTTGCCCGGGCAGCGCCGTTAGGCTACTCTTTTTTTATTTCCAACTGCCAAGGGATTTTTTACGTGCGCAACAATACACACGGGCGTCCGATCTCACTACCCAGAGACCAGGGTCAATTGTATTACTAGAAGTCCAAGTGAAAAAATCCTGGTCATGACCGGGGCTTGAACCCGGGACCTCCAGCACTCGAGGCGGACACTATACCTCAAGACCATGCAGCCCCCCTTGTGTTGTTCAGACCACAACACAAACGAAGACTCAAACAGATGACCACTACGCCAGCAGGTAAATATGCTAGCCACTGCACTGGCATGACGCCCATTTAGAAATATACAATTTATAAACCTCTAAAATTCATAATCTGTAAATATTTGGACATAATAATTCACACAAACATAAAATAGTAAACATGCATAAATAGTCTGAATTAATGATCTGTTAGTATTTGGAAGTATTATTTTATAAACATGTAGAAATAACTGGAATAACTATCTGTAAATATTGCACAATATCAGTTATAAATATGTTGGAATAACTTGCCAAGACGTAATCATCACCACCATGTTATTCAAACACTGTTTTCTCATAGTGAATTTGAATCACAAAGACACAAACAAAAGATTGCATGATTTATTGCCTGGCATGTTTTGCTGCATCATGGCAGGTACATACTGCAGAAATCACACAACATAAACTAATAGATAAATCCTCCAAGCTGAAATATACAACACACATATTCACACAGTAATTGAATTTACCACCATGTTAGTCAATCTAAAGACTGATGTTTAAGACATTTCTTTATGCCAACGGCAGTTCTCCATTGTTAAGTGGACCATGGGGAAGTTGTCAAACCACCTACCTCATCATCTTCACCATGTGCCTTGCCAGCTTGTGTAGGTGTCCATATCTCTCAGTCTTTGCTGTTCTGGATCAACTCTGTTGATGATATTCCTTCATGCCACCGTCTCAGTCCATTTGGCATCATTCCTCTTGGTCTGCCTCTGCCTCTTTCCCCATTGATCTTTCCAGTTGTCACAATATTCTCCAATGCCTTGCTTCTCATCACATGACCAAATAAAGCGGTTTGTCTCTTTCTTATTGTTGTATATAATATTCTAGTTTCATTAGCCTCTTTCAAATAATTGTTATTAGTTACTCTGGCAGCCCACCTGCCTCATACATTCTAAAGATCATGGGTTTGTTTTTGTAGACTGCATCATTCAAACCACAAGTGTGATTTTTCTGATGACCAGGTCATCACTGGAGGTATGGAGTTTGTGCTTTGTGCGATGCTCTCAACAGACAGCTTGCCTTTTTATACATTACTACTTCTATTGACAGAGATGGAGCATCTATGAGTTTATCTGCACTGCTTTGGCGTTGATTCTTAAAACCAAGAACAAGTTTTAGAATCATATATGATGCTGCTGACAGTATGATGATAGATACTGCACAAGAGAAAGTCACTAAGTAACAGGAATTGTATTATAAAGTGCTTGGAAAAGTATGGACAATGGAAAATCATATTTCAGAGCATAAACTGGCTTTTAAGCAATTCCCCATGTAGGGGTCCTGAGGGTTGAGCAGTCTGCGCATGCACTACTGCAATTACAAAATAGTTGCCTGACTACTGACATGCACTGTGGAAGAACAACGAGGAGTTATTCAATTTTTGTAGTCAGAGGTGTGAAATCTATAGAAGAATGGTGGTTCAGTATGGAGACAGTTGTTTGAGTCAGGGAAGAGTGTATGAATGGGTAAAAGATTTCAAAATAGAATGGTT
Source organism: Cepaea hortensis (assembly GCA_963921405.1). Lineage (NCBI taxonomy): Eukaryota > Metazoa > Mollusca > Gastropoda > Stylommatophora > Helicidae > Cepaea > Cepaea hortensis. Next base: position 70,954,572 of record OY992891.1, on the reverse strand, counting down.
GTCCTACAGAGAGGATCCATCCATCATGTGCCATGCCGGTAAGCGTGGGCGGTCATGTTCTGCCATCTCACTCGATCACCAGAGTCGTGGATCAGCTCCGTGTTTCTGTCTCGACCATGCCACAAGGCCAAGCCATCCAGGTACTTGCTTCTAGGTCTTCCCCTTGGTCTGTTCCCCTCGATCTTACCAGTTGTCACAGAGAGGATACAAACGATTTATTGCTTTGTTATTACTGCACATTATGATTATGATTAAGAACTGACATCATTATTCCTGAAACAAGATGATCAATGATCAATCTCTCCCAGCAGACATCGAAGAGTTGGGATGATGGATCAGACCTGTTGTCAGCTGGTTAGCTACATGTTAAATTGTCATTTTGACCAGTTCCCTAGTTGATACCTCACTCCAACAGTCATAGTTTAGAAGATTCATCAAGAGATATGTCACCAAGCTGCCATTTATTGCCCACAGTATATCTCTTCTGTCCATCATCAATATCCCAATGATGGCTGCTTTTCTAGTCAGCATATCAGCTGTCTTGTTCCAATATGTGGAGGAGGAGAAGGATCGGGAACATGAGAAGGAGGAGCAGGAGGAAAATGTGACAAATGGAGGAGGTAAAGAATAAAGAAAATGAGATCTATTATTAACGACTTATTTCTTGAACTTTGCTGACTTTCTTATCTACTTGATTAGATTAAATTCCTTAGAGACCATTGTCAGGTATTAGTCAAATATGATTTAGCTACCATATGACAGTAGACAGTACTACCTGCTTACTGTTAGCATTGAATGCTGAGCGGCACTCACCAAACCCAACAGCCCAGATTGTGTCAACGGCTTCAGGCGAAGGAGCTCAATTAGAAGGGTGCAGGTCTTATCCTTGTGTAAGGAAATGCAAGCTAAGGACTAAATTTTTATCGCAGGGAAGACCAGGCTCTAAGCCTTGGTTGACAACTGGTCAAGGATCAAAACTACAACAGGCAGACTGTAAGAGCATTGTTTTGCTGATCCAGCAGCTTCTGCAGCTTATCTTGTTGCAGACGTATTGACCTTTCCTCTGGAGTAAACTAGGCAGGCCGAGAGAGGGATCATGCTGCATGGGCAACACATGGTCTCTACAATTGAGCCCTGGCTGTGTGCTATGGAAAGGTATAACTCCATCCCTGGTCCCTACTAGGGTTGAAGTTGTTATGAATTTTTTTAAGCACAATGTAACAAACCATTATCTGTATGGACGGCAAGGTGCCAGTATTTAGAGGCAAATGTTAAAGAACACAGACAGATGGACAATAACCAAAGAGATTGCTACTGTTTTTGTTTTTGTTAGTTAGTGAAAGCAAAAGCTGTAAGTTAATACTAACTGCAGTTAGTTGCGGTTTCATGCTATTACGTGGTTATTTTAGTGTCACACATGGTTAGCTGAGTTAGTTGTGGTTTCAAGCTCTCACATGGTTATTTTAGTGTCACATGGTTAGTTGAATTACACAGAAGACAAAAATAAATTACAAGAAAAATTGTTGTGCTTATAAAGGATAAATAAAATTTTGATCTGTCGTCCTTGACTTAGGGTCATAAATTACAAGTACCTCTGAAGTCAGAGTGGGTTCACCTGATGGCGAGGGACACTGTTAATAGGGAAAGCTAATCCACATGCAAAATTCAGTCCATCAAATTGATTGATTGATTGATTGATTTAGGAACCGACATCACAGCATTCGGGGCATTTCCATAAGCACTCAGTCCCCATCCTCAGCAGCCAGCGAAGAGTTCCAACACCAATATTACCAGTAGCAATCTGATTATATGTCTGTCTCGCCTTTCCTCTGAGCATCAAGCGTCGGCCAGATCCCCTCATCACTCCACGCTGTCTCATTCTTGCCAGACCATGGTGATCCATTTGCTCCTCCCAGGTGTACACGTGCTCCCACAAGGCCGCAATACTGGAAGTAGTGTGTATGGACTACGCTTGAGTTCAAAGTGAGTGAGCGCAAAACAAAAATTATAAAGGATAAATAACTAGGCAGTTGATGATGACAATATCCAACTCGTAATGCCATAACCTTGTATGAAAAGTCATGCTGCTTTATACCACCATAATAATAAAAACCAATTGGGCATATGGTGCTAAACCCAGATGTTGGTATAAACTGATCACAGTTCGGTGGACAATGTGATCAGTAACACGCCAGCCAAAGACATTTCCTGGTACTCATTTTATTCTGGGTCAACTTGGGTGCTGAGATGAATTTTTAAAATCTGCCTTCATGTGGATTCAAACCCCTGACTAGCAGGCTGACAGGAAAAGTTCTAGCCACTATAAGACATTAAAACATTAACATTTGAAAATGAAAACATAAAATAATTGAAAAAGAAATTATGAAATAATTGAATTCAAAGGATCGGAATGTATTGTTTAAAAGAGAAGTTTTAAAATTAATGATTTACAACTTTACTGTTTTCCTTTCGCTTTGAGAAACTATTTATTTAAAATGTTTTCATACCTCAGTAAATCAGAGCCTTTTTCACTAAAGTGCTAAGAAATGTTCTTCTTCACTGAAGAGCTAAGAAATTAATTTCTAAAGGCAAATAACATTCTTTAAACAACACTGTATGTGTATATAGTGGTTTTAGTTTGTGAAATGGTTAGTTTAAACATTAATTACTAATAACATTTGAAAATAATAATATAAAATAATTGGAAAGGAAATAAAGGAAATGTAAGTCATGTAATGTTTAAAAATAAGTTTTATTTATAATGTTACTGTTCCCCTTTGTCTTTTAGAAAATATTATTTAAAATGCCTTCATATATCAGTACATGAGAGCTTTCTTCACTAAAAAGTTAAGAAATTAACTTCTAAGACAAATAACATTCTTTAAACAACACTGTATGTGTTTATAACAATTTTAGTTTGTGAAGTATTTAGTCTAAACATTAATTACTAATAACATTTGAAAATGAAAATATAAAATAACTTAAATGAAAGGAAAGTAACGTAATGTTGAAAAGGGAGAAAACTTAAAGAAAATGTCACCTCGGATTCAAGACGACTCCTCCTCATGATCTGATTTATAAATTTATTTATTTATTGGCATATTTAAACATCAAACTATTTTACGTGAATTTAAATACTGAAGACACAAATAATATATTGCACAATTTATTGCCTGGCCAATTTGGCTGTATCTCGTCAGGTACATACCACAGAAAACGTTCAACATATATTACAAGCAGTGTCATGAATCCTTTTAATGTTTTTTTACCTGAAATAACACACTGTCATACGTTTTACTTTCATCCAGTAATTTTAACAAAACTGTCACATATTTTTGTTTACATAATTGTGATTAATCAGTGTGTATAGCAGATGCCTCAGCATATTTCAGTAACTTTTACTTTTGTGGTGTGAACAGCACATAGAAATCATCTTTGTCTTTCTAATTCTAATAAGTGCCATGCTATGTGTTGGTTCCTTTCGTTTGGTTGTGTTAGGCGAGTTACCAGAATTTTCCACTTTTGTTTTCTTGTTCATTTAGGAATGTGTTCTGTTATTCTATTTTCTAACTATCATTCCATTCTTCTTCTTCTTCTTCTTCTTCTTCTTCTTCTTCTTCTTCTTCTTCTTCTTCTTCTTCTTCTTCTTCTTCAGCGTTCCGAGCCATTGAGGTTCTTTGCTGCAGATACAATCCGTCTTCTATTCATCTCTCTGGTGGACCTTCTCTTGCCAGTCGTTGATTCCAAGTGCTTGTAGGTCTGTATATATATTATCTCTCCACCGTCTTCTTGGTCTACCTCGGGGTCTACGGTCATTTATTTCCTGAGTGTAAGCAAGTTTTGTTTCCCTATTATCTTCCATTCTTTCTATATGCCCCATGATAGCCTTCATGATACCAGTGATTAGCGGGGACTTAAACAGATCATAAATGTCTTTGTTACTTCTTCTTTTCCACTCTCCACTTTGTGTATCCCTAATGGGTCCAAAGATGACCAAAGATTCTGCTTATGTAAATGGTTTATATGAAGCAAAACAGTGTATATATGTTAGCTTTGTTTTAATAGCAATACTATGTATGTATCAATATTTGTGGTTCTTCTGTACATAAGAAAATTATTGTTACCGCTTCTTCATCATGATCATCATCTAGTGCCTTGCTAGCTGGCATGGCTGATCATGCTCCTCCATAAATTGCGATTTCTGACGGCATGGATCGATTCTTGTGTTGACTCCCTTCCGTGCCATGACCCAAGACTGTCAAGAATTTTATCACGCTGTCTTCCTCTATCTCCCTTTAAACAAATCTTTCTGCCTGTCACAACATGTTCCAGTCTTTGTCTTCTCATAATGTGACCAAGAATGTTATTTTAACATGAACGTCATTGTGATAAAATCTCACTACAAGAAGGTTGATGACAAGGAATCAATCAGCCAGCCATCTAAAGGGAATCGGACAGTCACAGATTATTTTATAGGAAATGCTGGAGAGGAAGTGAGAGTGTGCAAGAGGAAGACAATATCACAAGGGGTGGATAATATCAACTGATGGACTGGGAGAAGCCTGTAAGAGTGCATCATAACAGAGGGTGCTGGAGACTCACTGTAGTCGACCTTTAAAGCAGAGATGACATTTGATGATGATGATGATAATGATGTTGCTGATAATAATGATGATGATGACGATAGAGGTGGTGGTGGTGATGATGGTTATGATTTTACCATTAAAAAGATTTGGAATAAAATGGCTTGGCATATACTCCATTAGGAATCACAATGGTAAAATGAGAAGAAGAAGAATATTTCTATTAACATTATCACTAAAAAGACACTGTTTCCTTCCTTACTCTCTCCCTTTCTTGCTGTCTTCCTTCCTTCCTTTCTCCCTCCCTCTCGGTCTGCCTGCCTATCTGTCTGTCTGCCTGCAGCCTGCCTGTCTGTCTGTCTGTCTGTCTGTCTGTCTGTCTGTCTGTCTGTCTGTCTGTCTTTCTTTCTTTATTTATATATTTATTTATTTATTTATTTATTTTATTATTTCATTCTATCGATCTGTGTTTCCATTACTAATATCATGCTGGCTCAAACTTTGCAGAACACCACGCATTAATCAGTTGAGACCCATAACATAGTGAATGATTTTAAATCACAATTAGTAGTGTCAAAATATAACACAAATTATACAAAGCAAACAGCGTGGACATGATCATCATTGCCAGGCAGATAGAGGCAGGAGAAGAAGAAGAAATTTACCTCATAAACTTCTGTTAGTTCTTGATCCTTCCTGAACTTTTTCCTGACAAAGCCAGATTTTGTTGTGGTATTTGAAAACGGTGCTTTAATTCTAGGGTTCAACACAAAACTGGGTAATGATGCTTCCAATTCTAGTAATCCCTGGGAAAGAAAACAAAATGAAAATACGAAAGTGGCAGAAATAATTATTATCGTTGTTTCCTGCACCCAATAATACTTCAGCTGAAACAATTAAAACACATAGTCACAGGTATTGTTTGAATGTGGAGCATCTCTCATCCCCACGATAATTTGATATTTTATCTACAGTTTTTCATTTATTCACTTCGTATAATATATAACTCTGCAGTATGAGATGGATATTTGCAGTATGTACCTGACGAGATGCAGTCAAATATGTCAGGCAATAAATCGTGCAATATTTTGTTTGTGGCTTCTGAGTTTAAATGATGATGATGATTATAATGATGATAATGATGATGATGATGATGATGATGATGATGATGATGATGATGATGATGATGATGATGATGATGATGAAAATGCTAATGATGATTATGATGCTGATGATCATTATGATGATGATGATATAATATGAATAAAACTCATCAAAGAATTGTTTGTTCTCACATTAATAATAACAATCAATATGCTGAATCAGGAAGACTCCGATGAGAACATCCTGAAGGATGTAAATGAAATGAGAGGACAAATGGACACATGACGGATCAACATCAGCTAAGTAACTTTTGTATATTTTTGTTTAGTTGGACCAGTGTCTGTTTACTGTTTATGTCCTAACAAAGGCTTGTACCACAATGTCCATTTCGTATATTTTTGTTTAGTTGGACCAGTGTCTGTTTACTGTTTATGTCCTTCAGAAGACACTTGCCACAATGTCCATTTTATATATTTTCATTTAGTTGGACCCGTGTCTGTTTACTGTTTATTTCCTAACAAAGGATTGTACCACAATGTCCATTTTGTATATTGTCATTTAGTTGGACCAGTATCTGTTTACTGTTTATTTCCTAACGAAGAATTGCACCACAATGTCCATTTTGTATATTGTCATTTAGTTGGACCAGTGTCTGATTACTGTTTATGTCCTTCAGAAGACACTTGCCACAATGTCCATGTTGCCACTTGTGACTGTGTTCTTGTAAAGCATACCAATTCATCTTCTTGTTTTCACTGATTTACTCATTAAAGGGTGCAAAAGAATACAAATTTACTCAATGCAATATAGAATCAAAGGTTGTGTGAAAAGCTTGCAAATAATTTACATTTAGCTCACTAAGCATTTGTCCACTATTCGGATGCTAACCTACAGGTTTCAGTGTGTTGATAATTTGACTGTGTTGAAGATGCGGACAGTAAGGATTGATATATATTCTAAAATTTCCTAAAGTAGCTTATATTTATGTTCACCAATAAAAAGCTTGTTGAATACAAGGAAAAACTATCACATTAAATTCTAAGGAATAAGTTTATGAATAATCAGGAAAGCAAAATGTATTATGGTGTTTTAAAAAACACCTTTTCACGTCTTCAGGTGTACTGGGTATATGGTGCTAAACCCATATTGTTATAGATACTTAGCACTTAATGGGTGATGTGATCAGTACCCACACTGGTGGCTTTTACTTCCCTAGACATTTTGTGGCTTCCATTTTTAAACTGGGTCAACATAGGACCTAAGGTGAATTTTACAAATCTGTCGCGATATGTATTCAAACCAATGACCACCGAGCCGGTAGCCGAGTATCTGGCCACTATGCTGCCAAGGCTCCTTTGTGGTGTTTATTGTTTTAAAAACTTCACAATGAATAACTGGACATGACAATAGAAAGACACTGACGGAAGTGGCAATAAGAATAACTGGACATGACAACAGAAAGACACTGACAGAAGTGGCAATAAGAATAACTGGACATGACAACAGAAAGACACTGACAGAAGTGGCAATAAGAATAACTGGACATGACAACAGAAAGACACTGACAGAGGTGGCAATAAGAATAACTGGACATGACAACAGAAAGACACTGACAGAGGTGGCTATAAGAATAACTGGACATGACAACAGAAAGACACTGGCAGAGGTGGCAATAAGAATAACTGGACATGACAACAGAAAGACACTGACAGAGGTGGCTATAAGAATAACTGGACATGACAACAGAAAGACACTGACAGAGGTGGCAATAAGAATAACTGGACATGACAGCAGAAAGACACTGACAGAGGTGGCAATAAGAATAACTGGACATGACAACAGAAAGACACTGACAGAAGTGACAATAAGAATAACTGGACATGACAACAGAAAGACACTGACAGAAGTGGCAATAAGAATAACTGGACATGACAACAGAAAGACACTGACAGAAGTGGCAATAAGAATAACTGGACATGACAACAGAAAGACACTGACAGAAGTGGCAATAAGAATAACTGGACATGCCAACAGAAAGACACTGACAGAAGTGGCAATAAGAATAACAGGACATGACAACAGAAAGACACTGACAGAAGTGGCAATAAGAATAACTGGACATGACAACAGAAAGACACTGACAGAGGTGGCAATAAGAATAACTGGATATGACAACAGAAAGACACTGACAGAAGTGGCAATGAGAATAACTGGACATGACAACAGAAAGACACTGACAGAAGTGGCTATAAGAATAACTGGACATGACAACAGAAAGATACTGACAGAAGTGGCAATAAGAATAACTGGACATGACAACAGAAAGACACTCACAGAAGTGGCAATAAGAATAACTGGACATGACAACAGAAAGACACTGACAGAAGTGGCAATAAGAATAACTGGACATGACAACAGAAAGATACTGACAGAAGTGGCAATAAGAATAACTGGACATGACAACAGAAAGACACTCACAGAAGTGGCAATAAGAATAACTGGACATGTCAACAGAAAGACACCGACAGAAGTGGCAATAAGAATAACTGGACATGACAACAGAAAGACACTGAACAGAGGTGGCAATAAGAATAACTGGACATGACAACAGACACTGAACAGAAGTGGCAATAAGAATAACTGGATATGACAACAGAAAGACATACTGACAGAAGTGGCTATAAGAATAACTGGACATGAGAACAGAAAGACACTGACAGAAGTGGCAATAAGAATAACTGGATATGACAACAGAAAGACACTGACAGAAGTGGCAATAAGAATAACTGGACATGACAACAGAAAGACACTGACAGAAGTGGCAATAAGAATAACTGGACATGACAACAAAAAGACACTGACAGAAGTGGCAATAAGAATAACTGGACATGACAACAGAAAGACACTGACAGAGTTGGCAATAAGAATAACTGGACATGAGAACAGAAAGACACTGACAGAAGTGGCAATAAGAATAAATGGACATGAGAACAGAAAGACACTGACAGATGTGGCAATAAGAATAACTGGACATGACAACAGAAAGATACTGACAGAAGTGGCAATAAGAATAACTGGACATGACAACAGAAAGACACTGACAGAAGTGGCAATAAGAATAACTGGACATGACAACAGAAAGACACTGACAGAAGTGGCAATAAGAATAACTGGATATGACAACAAAAAGACACTGACAGAAGTGGCAATAAGAATAACTGGACATGACAATAGAAAGACACTGACAGAGTTGGCAATAAGAATAACTGGGCATAACAACAGAAAGACACTGACAGAAGTGGCAATAAGAATAAATGGACATGAGAACAGAAAGACACTGACAGATGTGGCAATAAGAATAACTGGACATGAGAACAGAAAGACAATGACAGAAGTGGCAATAAGAACAGAAGAGATATTTTAAACATGGGGTTTAAAAGACAAGAGGATTTACTTCATTGCACTAGATTTAATCCCATATGACTCTGTCCCTTGTTGCTGAGTGGCCTGCCAAAATCGTCGCACAAAGTACGAACATATGTAGCTCCATCGGCAACCTCCAGGAATCTCCAAGAAAACTGCACTCGTGAACCAAATGGCATGGCCTGGGACTTGAACCCACAACCTTCACAGCACAAGACAGGAGGTGTAACAGCTCCACCATGGAGACTCCCCAAGAGACATTAAAAGGAAAGCAAACAATGCACGTACCTGATATGTGGACAAATGCCTGGACTTGACCACATACTGCTCAGATCCACGGTCAAGGAAAACCCCTATTCTCGTCAGAGGAGCATAGGTCTGAGAACCAGGGTCGGTATAATCTTGAATAATCTCTCTCCGCCTAAAGCTGGTTAGCACACGAGCTCGCTTCTCTGTCAGCTTACGAATTGCTGTGAATATATAACTGACAATGTCACTACAGAGAAGTCAAAGAACAGTGTATGAGGAGCAGTCATGGCTTGTTTCTCTGTCAGCTAACAAATTGCCGTGAATATAACTGACAATGTCACTACAGAAAATTCAAAAAACTGTGTATGAGGGGCAATCATGACTTGTTTCTCTGATAGCTTACGAACTGCTGTGTGAATATAACTGACAATGTCACTACAGAGAACTCAAAGAATTGTGTATGAGGAGCAATCATGACTTGAATGTTTGTACAAGAAGTTGCAGTAATCATTAGGGTGTCATGCTGTTAAAGTCAAGAGCCTGGACAGACGAGAGTTTGACACCTGCACTCATCATCTGCTAGGAGAGGGAAAGACTGACCATTTATTCCTTCGTGCATGCAGACCTGCAAAATGCGAAGGTCGTAACACTTCACTGGCATATAACAGGTTAAAAGCTTTTGGTCTTCTTTATTGTTTATTATTTATAAGATACAAGGAGTGTAGGATAGGTGACAGTCGTAGCCTTTATGGACATACAGAACAGTCACAGTGTAGGATAGGTGACAGTCGTAGCCTTTATGGACGTACAGAACAGTCACAGTGTAGGATAGGTGACAGTCGTAGCCTTTATGGACGTACAGAACAGTCACAGTGTAGGATAGGTGACAGTCGTAGCCTTTACGGACGTACAGAACAGTCACAGTGTAGAAATCCTAAGAATGTCCTAAAAGGCAACTAACGAGGGTTGGTCTGAGATTAGCTATCTCATAATAAAAATAAAACAGGCCAGCCAACATCCAACCAACCATGAACTGACCTACAAATGGCCAGGCATGTGTGGTTGTGGGCCTATAAGCCATTTCAAGGGCAAAAGATGAAGGAAGAAGAGAATATCCTCTTTGGATTGTCAGGATTCAAATTGGTTCTCCTCTGTCTAGCTGGGTCACTTCTAATCATCATCACCATCATATAAGTATGGGTGGCGATCGTTAATGTATTATGTAATGTTTCAATTAAGTGAATGTAAATTAATTAAAACTTTACACCAGTACAAAATTGTTTGTCATGGTAACTATGCATTTTATGAGCTAATGTAAAATGTAAATTCAAGAATGTTAATTTAGAGTATGGTAGTTTAAATAAAGAACAACACATTTCACAGTTCTTTATTGCAACTTTTCTTTTCAAAATTAAGTTTGTTCATTAAATTATTCATTTCTCTTTCCTGCCAAATACCTTTGATATGTTCATTTCTGATCTTCTTGCTCCTGGCCTCTTTATCTGTTTGTTTTACAGCCCTGTAATCATAGAAGAAAAATGCCTTGTTATATCAGATTATGCAGTCAGTACATTGGCAATGCCTTGCATTGGTTTTCATACAATGGTATGTGCCCAGTCGTTCAGATAGCAAAGGCAAATTACTGAACATAAACTTTTCAAGAAATCACAACCAGCAAAAAATACTGGGGTTGATTGTGACGTCCTGTTTAGAATTTACAACTAACTAACATTGACATTAAATGTCTAACATATTAAACTTCAATTAAAGATCTGTAATATGATCATAAAGATATTTTTGGAAAAATAATGTGGTGATTTATAATTTCCTTCCACATTCATATCGGTGGTTTGTGACTTCCATCATTGAAAACAATTCCCTGCTCTCAGGACAAACCATGGGGATAACAAATGCTTCACATTCAAATATAGCTGTGACTATGTGTTATAAGTGTTTTGAATGAATAATTCATTTAGCCTTCTTATATGCTATATAACTCTTTAGTATGCACCTGACGAGATGCAGCGAAATATTCCAGGCAATAAATCGTGCAACATATTGTTTCTGGCTTCCGTGTTTAAACAGATGAGTACCCTACTGTGCTCAAAAGCAAAGCTGTCCAATTATTTATTGTCTGTGGCTTAGAGGATAGTGAAACACAGTTTTATAATATCCTGACATACCAAATCAAGGGTTCCAAATCAACCATTAGTGATTTGGAAGCAGATTGTTTCACTTTGATTTTGATGGTGTGAAGGTGCGTTGGCTGTTCAGAAAGAAACGGCAAACTACTAATGTAAAATTGCCTAATAATTCACAAAAAGTCAATAAATGCTGGGATTGATTGCAACATTCTGTAAAAGGACACACTATGAACTATGACCAGGATCTGTGGAGAGCCATGAATGCTTATGCCTAGCAGGGCACTTGATGATGATAATGAACTTGTATTCATTATAAGCCAGTAACATGCTTATAAACTTGTTAACTCCAATGTTAAATCAGTACTGCTGTATGGGTCAGAAACCATGGAGAATGATTAAAACAATTACTAATAAACTACAAGCATTCACTAACTGGTGCCTGAGCAGAATATTGATTGATTGATTGATTGATTTAGGAACCAACATCACAGCATTCGGGGCATTCCCATAAGCGCTCCGTCCCCATCCTCATCAGCCAGCGAAGAGTTCCAACACTAATAGTACCAGTAGCAATCTGATTATATGTCCGTCTCGCCTTTCCTCTGAGCGTCGATCATCAGCCAGATCCCCTCGTTACCCCTCGCTGTCGCATTCTTGCCAGACCATGGTGATCCATTTGCTCCTCCGAGGTGTACACGTGCTCCCACAAGGCCGCAACCACGTCTTCCTTATCATGCATCAATACTCCACCAAGTTTTGCAGAGCCAGCCAATCTGTCCGCCTGTTCATTCCCCAGCACACCAGCATGCCCCGGAGAAAAGATCCAGACGATGCTTGTCACCCATGACTTCCGAAGGGAAGCAAGCCACTCTGCATGAAAATTGCCTGTCCTCACCCTACTCAGCATGCTTTCTGAGTCAGTTACAATCACGGTGTGTGTATGTATCGTAATCTCCATCCAGCGGAATGCTGCACTGACCGCCTCCACCTCCATTCTTAAGCTAGATGTTGTGGTATCATATTCTGAGCAGAATAGTGGGAATAAAGTGACAGAATCACCAATGTAGAGCTCATGGAGAGAGCTAAACAAATCGCAATGAACCAAGAGGTGAAGAAAGGACGCTGGTGTTGAATAGGACACACACTGAAAAAACCTGAGGATAGTATAACTAGACAGTCTCATGTCTGGAACCCACAAAACAAACGAAATAGCGGGAGACCTAACAACGCGTAGAGAATAGAATTACAGACAGAGATGAGTAATATTAGAAATAGATGGAGGGATTTGTAGGAGATAACAAGAGAAAAGACAGCTTGGTGTGTATTGGATGATGGCTTATATGCCAATGACCCTTCTACAGAGCAGAAGATTAACATGTTCATAAACATATTTTAGTAATGATAATGTGGTGCTTTCTCCTGGCTTTCACATCCACATGGATGGTTTCTGGTCTCCATTTTTTAAAACAATTTCCAGCTGTTCGGACAGATAAGAGCCCTGCTATGTTTAGGTGCAGTTGTCCACTTATACAGGTCGACACATAGTCCCTTGAACTGTGTTTGTAAATAAACAAGCGTATTGTCTGGCTCTCATAGAAGACAGAAGTGGAGGCTCTATGCACTAGACAACATAAACATTGAAAGTTATAGTTACCAACTGGGATTCATACCTGTCACCTCCAAGTTGAGTTGAGTTGAGTTAGGAACCGACATCACTGCATTCCCATATGTGCTCCATCCCCTCGTTCAACAGCCAGCGAAGAGTCATACTACTAATAGTTCCTACCGCTATCTGATTAAAAGTTCTCCTGGTCTTCCCTCTCAGTTTTGAGATTCTTCCAGAACCCCTGCCGATCCCCCCACAATCTCATTCTATGAGAAGTCTGGAAGTCTGGAAGTCTGTCACCTCCAAATGACGACATGTCTCGCTGCAGGAACAAGTGTACTTTGATGCATGACCAACTAGACACCCCATACGCACTTGTTCCTTCAGCAAAACATTGTAGTATTTGGAGGTTACAGGTTCGAATCCAGGTCAGTAACTACAGTTTTCAATTTTTATGTTGTCTAGGACATCCTCTAGTCTCCACTTCATTCTCCTACTCCTATGAGTGCCAAATACGTGTGTGTTTATTTATTAACTGTCATAGTGGCGTCAAAGGCTTCCCCAACTGAGATGAACTGTCTTAGTGGCCTCAACAGGTTCCCCATTTTAGATGAACTGTGTTTACCACTCTCTTGTGTGTAGTCTGATCTCTATCACTAGAAGGTGCAGTTGGCAGTTTTCTTCACTGAGCACAGATCATGAAGCATTTCTGAAAATTGTTGACAGTAGGCCATAATGAGCAGCTGCTCAGGTTAATTTTCAGAAATCAGAAAGGTTGCAAAACATTTTGAAATGTATAACATAATAAATAAATTCATAGGTATTTATTGACACTCACAGATGTATAGGGAAAACATACAGATTCGAGAACACACTAGACAATATACACATTGAAAGCTACAATGGCCATAACTTGCGATGTGGATGAGGGGATCATGATATGCCCAGTTTTACAATTTTCTGACATACCAAATCAAGGGTTTGAAATTAACTGAGAGTGATTTGGAAGTTTTGCGTTGATTTTTATGGTATAAGGCACTGGCTGTTCAGAAAGTAATTGCAAACTGCTGAACTAACATTGTCTAGTAAATCGCAAACAGCCAATAATTGCTGGGGTTGACTACAACATCCTGTAAACACATGCAACCAACTTTTTTTAAACAATGGCCACAGCGACATTCGACCTGTGAAACCTCAACACAGGAACAAATTTAAGCTGCAGGTTTCATAAAACAAAACAGCCAAAACAAACTACCATAATTTGTCAAGTCTTTTGATGTTCAGCTCCTGGTGATTTTCCTCCCTCTGTTTCAGCAGTTTCTGAAGCACTTCCAGCCGAGCTTCTTGCAATCTGCAGGAAAGGTGAATGCAGGCATGGGTGTTAAACATTTGTCAAGTGCTGTCTTCACAGTGAAGGTTGGCTGCAATGGATCTCCAACACTGTCAGCTCAGGCCTTGATTGTACATTCTGTCAGATTCTGTTCGTCCATCTCTTGATATTACATTCCTAAGTGTATCACTGTTTACTTCTTGCTTGCTTGCCTTCAACCTTACCCTCCAGTATGTCTTTTTTCCATTGCTGTCTTTGGGATATTATGTGGATTATTATATTATCTCTTTCACGATGGCCAGCCATGTTCACTATTGTGTTCTGAACACGCCTCATGTGTGCCACACACTCTGCTGTTTCGCTTTCGAAACAGTTGATCTATAAAGATTCATATGCCTTGTTCATTAAGTTTCATTAATTTCATCTGAGATATTAAAAGGATTGGTATGAGGCGGGTCTCTTCGACTTTCCTCCCGATCAAATGCCAAAACATTCCATGGGGACTGTGTTAACTCTCCCTCCCCTCTCCAAGAACAGGAAACAGCAGGGTGTGCATTACTGATACTTGTTCTTTACATGAGTTTGCATGAGACAACAATTCTAACTCTTATGCCTGATGTATAGATCTTTATGCTCCCTGAGACATGATAAGGACACAAAATTTTCAAAAGACACATAATCAAATATTCCAGTTTGTATATCTGTAAAATAAGGTACAATAATTAGTAATGCATTTCTGATATCTTCATCATCATCATCACCATGTTGCCTGACAAATGGTGTTGACATTCATGTATTTCCATGGATCTTGGTCCCTAGTGTTCTGAATCAATTCTGTCGATGTTATCCCTCCTTGCCACTTTCTTTGGCCATCCATCATCATCATGTTTCTCAGTCCTTTACCATTGATTTTAGATACATAATAACAGATAATGTCAGCCTTAAGCCTTGTGCAGAATGGCATGCTTCAATTAAAACATCAAAGATGTGAAGCATCAGTTGGATCTTTTCCCCAGGACATGCAGGTTTTGTGGGTAATGAGCAGGCAGACAGACTGGCTGAGCCTGCACCGCTCCGTGGAGTATTGGTGCATGATAAGGCAGATGTGGTCAGAGCTTTATGGGATTATGTATATAGCGTGGAAGAACAGATAAACCATCATAGTCTGGAGAGGATGGAGCCCCAGGGAGTGACCAGGTCTGGCTGACAATCAGGACTCTGAGGAAAGGTCAGACTGACACATAATCAGACTACAACTAGTACATTAATATTGGGACTCATCACTGGCTCTTGAAGATGAGGACGGAGCATTATGGGAACATCCCGAGTATTATGATGTCTGTTCTTGACTAAACTCAACTCATAGGTTTACAAATTGCTGTCTCTTTCAATAAAACAATTCTTTATTTTTTTTAAACACAATTTATACATGGATAACATAAGATGGAATATACATCACTAAGATAAAGGGCAGAATAGGACAAGCAAAAACTGCATTCTATCAAATGAAGAACGTTTTGTGCAATAAGTCACTGTACTTGAAAGTCAGAAAAAGAGTTCTTGCTTGTTACATAGAACCAATTTTAACATACTGTTACGAATCCTGGACAATTAGTACACAGATGAAAAAATCACTGGAAGCATTGGAGATGTGGTTTTATAGAAGAATGCTGACAATTAATTGGACAGCCAAAATTAGCAATCAGGACATTTTAAGGGAAGCTGAGTCACAAAGACAACTTATCACAAACATCAGAAAGAGGCAGTCATCGTTTTTTAGCCACGTTATGAGAAGACAAAAACTGGAACATGTTGTGACAACCGGAACAATTTGCAGAAAGAGAGATAGAGCAAGACAGCATGAGAAGATTCTTGACAGTCTTGTGTCATGGCACGAAAGGAGTCAACACACGAACTGATCCATGATGTCGGAGATCGTAATTTGTGGAGAGGCATGTTCTCCCACGTCAGCTGGCAAGCCACCTGATGATGATACATATTTTAAAAATCACTAGCAAACATACCTTTCAATTTCCTGCTCTCTAAGAGCCCACTCCATTCGTTCCATTTCATCCATCATTTTTCGTCTCTTCTCCAGCTGTGAAATGTCACTCAAAGGAGGAAGATTTGCTTCCCATGCCCGCTTGGCTCTGGCACGCTCAATCATTTCCACTTCTGCTAACCCTGCTGGCAATCCACGACCTTCAAGGTATACAATGTGACATATTTTAGAATTCCATGTCTGTATTTTGTCAAATCTGACAGTAATTGAATTTACTCATTTATTTCACACAATCCTGTCTAATATCGTTATTGTTTATAAAATGTAAAATCATTCAGTGTTATAATCTTGCCCGCTTGTGAATAATGAAATTCACATGGTGCTTGTGAATTGGGAAATTCACATGGTGCTTGTGGATAGTGAAATTCACATGGTGCTTGTGAATTGGGAAATTCACATGGTGCTTGTGAATTGGGAAATTCACATGGTGCTTGTGAACTGGGAAATTCTCATGGTGCTTGTGAATTGGGAAATTCTCATGGTGCTTGTGAATTGTAAAACCTTTCAGTGTTACACTCTTACACCCTCATTCACTTAATCCTTTGCAATATCCATATTGTATGTGAACTGCATATGTCTTAAATATCTTAGAATAATTATGATGATGATAATTATGAAAATGACAATGATTATGGTGAAAAAGTCAATGAATGTGATGAAAATGTTTAAGGTGGAAACTGGCGGCTGAGATTATGATCATTATGATAATGACGATAATAATGATGATGGAGATGGTGACAGCAATATGTTGGCAGTGGTAATGACGATAATGGGAAGACTTTGTGAGAAAATGGAAGAAGAAAGTAATGTGGTTCAAGTTGGATTTAGACAAGGAAGAGGAAAAAGAGATCACACACTCAACATGCGCTTAATAATAGCGATGTGCAGAGAATTTAATTTAAACCTATTCTCATGTTTTGTGGATGATTCAAAGGCATTTGACTGTGTACAACATCAGAAACTTTGGGAAATCATGAGGTATATGGGCTTTCCATCATATGTAATACAGCTCATAAAATTGCTCTATCTAGACCAACAAGCAGCAGTTAGAATAGATGGCGAGACATCAGATTGGTTTGACATCAATCAAGGAGTCCGTCAGGGTTGTGTGCTGTCCCCCTGTTTGTTTAACCTGTACGCCGAAAATATAATGAGAAATGTCAGAGAAGATATAAACAGGGAGCTATATGATGTCCATAATATCGGTGGTCATGACATACCGGAGATTTGGTATGCTGATGATACAGTATTGCTATCCACAACACAGAATGGTATAGAAAACCTAATAACCTCAACCCAATTGAATAGTGAAAATCGCAACTTATATCTTAACATAGCAAAAACAAAGATAATGCATACAGACAAAACTACTATGGAGAAAGAAATATATGTTAATGAGGAAAAATTGGTGGTAGTGGAAAATTTTGAATATCTTGGGTCATTGATTACCAACAACGGTGACACAATGAAAGAAGTTAAAAGTGAATAGCTATTGCTCTTCAAAGACTAAAATAACTAAATAAATTGTGGAGAGGGAGAGACAGAACTACAAAAATTAGATTTTTAAGAGCATGCATCTTTCGCATTGCAACATACGCCTTTGAGATCTGGACACTTATTAACCCTACCAGACAGCTGTACCCATTCTTCGGGAATTTCCTATTCTGCCGCTAGACCGCTGAACCTAATTTTCGGTATTTTGCCTAGTACGTGAAAAAAATGTGTCACAAACTAAAAATAACCAACCAATCGTGGTCAAATCTCATGGTTAGTCATTGCAAATGTCTGTCCCCATGTGTTTGAATTGACTTTGTGTGGTTTAACGTGAAAAAGTGAAACGTGAAAAGTGAAAAGTGAAAAGCTGAAAAGTGTAAATAACCTTGCTAGGGGTGACAGTCGCTATCTATGTCAAGAAAGTGTAACATGTTTAGTTTGGCAGGATAGAAAGCCCATCACATTTATTTCAAACTACCACGATCCAACCCAAAATATTGTAATAAAGAGAAGAAATAAAGATGGCAGTGTGCAAGAAATACAGATGCCACAGCTGGCAAAAGACTATAATACATATATGGGTGGCTGTGACAAAAATGACCAGATGATCCGCCTTCACCGGTCTCGTCGTCATTACCGCTGGCCCTGGCGGCTTTTTATAAAAATTTTTATGTGGGCCATTTATAATTCTTATATCTTGTATGCTTCAAAGCAGCAAGCTGCTTCAAAAAAGCCAGATGATATCACCAGATATATTCAGAAACTGTGCCTGCAACTTATTGGTAGATACAGGACATCAGCCCACCGCCATCCACAAAAGAAACCCTGCCCTCAACGGATGACCCCTGGCAATCATTTTCCAGAGATTCCCCCTGGGACATCGTCTAATCATATCTGTGTTGTGTGCATGGAGAAGCATTCCAGGTACAACAAGCAAAATCCTGGAGTGTCTTACAAAGACAATCCATGCAAGAAGGTGAAGAGCAACATCTGGTGCTCACTTTGCAAGAAGTACCTCTGCGTGAAACAAGGCTCATCCTGCTGGGTTTATTGGCATACACAGGTGGAATATTGGCGCTAGATGAAAGGTAGACCTATTTTCTACAGTGTCTCCAAGTTTCATCTTATTCTAAACACTTGTTTGCATGTAACTAATATTTTTCTATATCATGTTGGTTTTTTCTCTTTAATGCTCAGGAGCCCAGGTATAGGGGACAGTTAGGGTTAGGGCCTCAGGTCTGGTAGGGTTAAACAAGCTGAACAGCGCATAAATGCCTTTGAATATAAATGTTATAGACGAGTTCTAAGAATATCTTGGATAAAGAAAAGAACAAATGCATCCATACTTCAAGAGCTAAATATTGAAAAAGGTTGGCTATTAAAGATGATAAACAAAGAAAATTGAAATATTTTGGTCACATGAAATGTCACGAAAGTTTGGAGAGAACAATAATGGAGGTGTATATGCCTGGGAAGACAGGAAGACGAGGGCCAAAGAGAAGATGGGTGCAGGATGTGGCGGATGATCTCCAGATGGGTGTATTGGACGCTGGACTTCTTGTTTATGATCGAGAAGTTTTCCAGAAGGTTGTTATGGGAGCAAGGTTCTGCAAAGGATATGCTATTGAATGAATGAATGAATGAATGAATGAATGGTAATGATGATGAGATCAATGATGATAAGATCAATGACGATGAGGTCAATATGATGAGGTCAATGACGATGAGGTCAATGACAATGAGGTCAATGATGATGAGGTCAATGATGATGAGGTCAATGATGATGAGTCAATGATGATGAGATCAATGATGATGAGATCAATGATGATGAGATCAATGATGATAAGATCAATGACGATGAGGTCAATATGATGAGGTCAATGATGATGAGGTCAATGACGATGAGGTCAATGATGATGAGGTCAATGATGATGAGATCAATGATGATGAGATCAATGATGATGAGATCAATGATGATGAGATCAATGATGATGAGATCAATGATGATCAGATCAATGATGAAGAGGTCAATATGATGAGGTCAATGATGATGAGGTCAATGACGATGAGGTCAATGATGATGAGGTCAATGATGATGAGTCAATGATGATGAGATCAATGATGATGAGATCAATGATGATGAGATCAATGATGATGATGTCAATGATGATGAGATCAATGAAGATGTGATCAATGATGATGAGATCAATGATGATGAGATCAATGATGATGAGATCAATGATGATGAATGACATCAATGATGATGAGATCAATGATGATGACATCGATGATGATGACATCAATGATGATGAAATCAATGATCATGTGATCAATGATGATGAGATCAATGATGATGAGATCAATGATGATAAGATCAATGATGATGAGGTCAATATGATGAGGTCAATGATGATGAGGTCAATGACTATGAGGTCAATGATGATGAGGTCAATGATGATGAGGTCAATGATGATGAGTCAATGATGATGAGTCAATGATGATGAGATCAATGATGATGAGGTCAATGATGATGAGGTCAATGATGATGAGATCAATGATGATGAGGTCAATGATGATGAGATCAATGATCATGTGATCAATGATGATGAGGTCAATATGATGAGGTCAATGATGATGAGGTCAATGACTATGAGGTCAATGATGATGAGGTCAATGATGATGAGGTCAATGATGATGAGTCAATGATGATGAGTCAATGATGATGAGATCAATGATGATGAGGTCAATGATGATGAGGTCAATGATGATGAGATCAATGATGATGAGGTCAATGATGATGAGATCAATGATGATGAGATCAATGATGATGAGATCAATGACGATGAGGTCAATATGATGAGGTCAATGATGATGAGATCAATGATGATGAGGTCAATGATGATGAGGTCAATGATGATGAGTCAATGATGATGAGATCAATGATGATGAGATCAATGATGATGAGATCAATAATGATGATGTCAATGATGATGAGATCAATGAAGATGTGATCAATGATGATGAGATCAATGATGATGAGATCAATGATGATGAGATCAATGATGATGAGATCAATGATCATGTGATCAATGATGATGAGATCAATGATGATGAGATCAATGATCATGTGATCAATGATGATGAGATTAATGATGATGAGATCAATGATGATGAAATCAATGATGATGAGGTTAATGATGATGTGATCAATGATGATGAGATTAATGATGATGAGATCAATGATGATGAGATCAATGATGATGAGGTCAATGATAATGCAAGCTGATGCCAAACAAAGTTTATAACTTGCTGTTTCATAACAAGAAATAATCATCAAAATCTTCATTCATACCAAAGGAAAGTGTGGCCAGAGTGAGAAGTTCTGGAGCCTCTCCAGGGCGTACAACATATTCAGGAGTGTAAGGATCTGTCTGGATCTCTGCATCACGGTAATCGGTTTGGGTCTCAACTGTTCTACAGGCTGGAGTTACTGCTCGCTCTGCATAAACATTCTCTGGGGCTGCCAGTGGGTCTTGCCTTTGGATTGAAAGACAATCAGATTTGATTGAAGCCAGCATTACATAAACATCATCATCATCAAGTGCCATGACTGCTGGCATAGGCGTTCATGTCTCTCCACATATCTCGGTCTTTGGTGTTCTGGATTAACTCTGCTGCTGATATTTCTCCATGCCACCATCTCAATCCACCCAGCATTATTTCTCTTGGTCGACCTCTGCCTCTCTTCCCCTAGATCTTTCCAGTCATCACAATGTTCTCCAATGCCTCTCTTCTCATCACATGACCAAAGAAAGCTGTTTGTCTCTTTCTTACTGTTGTATATAATGGTCTAGTTTCATTAGCCTCTTTTAGACAATCCTCGTTAATTACTCTGGCAGTCCAAGGCATTTGTGACATTCAACTTAGGAACTACATCCCTGTTGCTTCCAGTTTCTTCCTAATTTGTTTATTTACATTCCAAGATTCACTGCCATACAGCAAAACAAGTTCTATATAGCACTTCAGCACTCTCTTTCTTACATTCAATAATAGTGACTCACTGTATAAGATACTTTTAAATAAATATCAGTTGTAATTAATACCATTCTTTGATAAGTAACTCTGCCATTTGTTCCAAAAGTGAATATCAGAAACAAGACTTTTTTTTGCCAGACTAAAGCATGCAACTCCAAGAATAGAAGCTGTGATAGTGTAGTGACTAGCTATTTGCTTGCTGACCCTGAGATCTTAGGTTCAAATATGCATTAAGGCAGATGTTCGAAACTGATCTGGGCTTTCAGGTCAAACCAATCTAAATCTGGTACCAGAAAGTGACTTGTGAAGTGAAGGCAGCCAGTGTAATATTAACAACACCATACCTAGATTGCCGATTGGTCTAAATAAATATGAATCTAGCAACAGATGCCCAATATACATAAGGAGTGTTAAAAGGTTGTTTACCTATTTTCTCTTACCTCTAAGAATACATGTGACATCCACAGCAGACAATCTTCAGTTACAAAAGTTGAGGTCACCAGAAATTAACATAGTATAAACAACCATGGCATACTTTGAATAAAGCCATGGGCTGTGTTTGTGATTATGTTTGTGTGTGCTACTTTGAATAAAACCATGTGCTGAATTTGTGTGCTGCTTTGAATCAAGGCATTTGTTGTGATTGTGTGAGCTACTTTGAATAAAGCCATGAACTATGTCTCTTTGTGTGTGCTACTTTGTATGAAGTCATATGCTGTGTCTGTGTTTGTGTGTGCTACTTTGTATGAAGTCATGTGCTGTGTCTGTGTGTGCTACTTTGAATAAAACCATGTGCTGGTCTATGTTTGTGTGTGCTACTTTGAATAAAACTATGTGCTGGGTCTGTGTTTGTGTGTGCTACTTTGAATAAAACCATGGGCTGGGTCTATGTCTGTGTGTGCTACTTTGAATAAAACCATGGGCTGGGTCTATGTTTGTGTGTGCTACTTTGAATAAAACCATGGGCTGGGTCTATGTTTGTGTGTGCTACTTTGAATAAAACCATGTGCTGGGTCTGTGTTTGTGTGTGCTATTTTGAATTATGCCATATGCTGTGTTTATGTGTGCTAGTTTAAATCACGCCACAGCTATGTTTATGTCTGTGTGTGCTATTTTCTGCTGTTTTACCCAACAAAGATGGCAGTAATCTAACAGTTGTGTCAATCTGACATCAGAGAATACAATTCCAGAAACAAAGGAAACATAATGATCATGATGTCTGACCTTGATGCTGCAAATATGACTTCTGGTGGAACTTGCTGCAGGAATGGAATAATTGGTCTGTGGAGAAACAAGAAAATACCTCCTCACAAAGATACTTCCTCACAAACTATTTGCCTTTAGATACACCAAATTATGTGGATAATTACTGATAGTTTTTAATGTTGTCTTTAACTGATTCAGTGCCAATTTGGATCAAACATGGTACACAAATGAGCAAGTATTATAATGTAAATGTCCATTCACTGAGCACTAAACCTGTGGAAGAGGGCACGAAACAAAACAAATAACACAATGAACCTAGTATGATGATATATCGTCCTTCTCTCCAAATGGGAGGTCACATATGGTGATATATTATCCTTCGGCACCAAATCAGTTAAATACATAAGTCTCTCTGTCTCTCCCTCCCTCCCTCCCACTCTCTCTTCTCTCTCTCTCTCTCTCTCTCTCTCTCTCTCTCTCTCTCTCTCTCTCTCTCTCTCTGTGTATGTGTATGTGTGTGAATAAAAATAGATGTGTTTTATTGTTATCTTTAAATAAATAAAGATATACTTAAATAATGGTTTTACAGATTTAGGCTCATGTAAGAACAAGTTTTTCAGAGGAATTCAGTGTCCTCCATGTCTAATTTTATGACCAATGTAAAATATCTTTTTGTGTAATGTTCAATAGTTTCTGGAGATGCAGCTGGCCAAATTGCTTGAATGCCAGGTGCTCCTTCATGAGACTCAGGTTCAAATCCTCGGTAATATGTGGATTTGTTTTTGTCGGAGGCAAAAGGAAAACCCTAACCTGCACAGTAACGTAACTGCACCAGCCAAGCAGCCTTAATTCCTGAGGCTCAAGACCACCCTGTCCTACACCACAAGGCACTATAGGCAGCAGATGACAGGTTTGTTTCTTTTGACATTTCAATAGTTGTCATCTTTCTCCAATGTCTTTACAAATTTGTCCATTTGAGCACATTATTAGTTATACACATCTCTCACTGTCTGATTGATTATGCTCACTTCTGTAACTCATAAGCCAGCATGTCAGCATGCAAGTGTGTAAGGTTTACTTCCTATAGATGGAATCCATCCAAGGTATCAGGCTCTATCTACCCATGGGTAGTCTTTTCCCTTAATATTGTTGCCAGGGTATTGGCTTTACTTACCGTTTGAGATTTTCAACTGCCATAGGAATTTTACTGTGCACAACTTGCAAATAGGATGTCTGTCCTGCACCCTTATCTGAGAAAGTTATGTGTCAATATCATTACCCAGAAAATCAAGGATCTCACTAGAAACCAATTATTCTAGTGAAATTGTAACCCATGTGTTGAGAGCAAGTCTGAGAATCTGAGAAACTTCTGAACAAGAAATGGACATCAAAACCTTTCAGCAATGTCACCTCTGTCCACAACGCAAATACATTAATTTCTATAACTTATGAACAATTCATGACAACTGGGAAGATTTCTTGAAAGAGAGAGAGAAGCAGACAGTGAGAGGATTCTTGACAGTCTTGTGTCTTGGCATGGAAAGATGACAGCACATGAATTAATACATGCTGCTGGAAATCAGTTTCTGAAGAAGCATAACTGTCCATGCCTGTCCTTGATGATGACGATGATTATGATCATGATGATATAAAAACTAATGTTCAGTAATGACCACAGGTTAAAACATATTTTCTAATAACACTCTAGACATTTCTTCTTACATACTTTCTGAAATACCGGTACAGGTTCCGACCAGTCACATCAGCACTGTTGAACTCAGTTAGGTCAGCTGTGGGCACTTGACATGACGGATCATAGTTAAACCTGGTCATATAAATAATTCTTCATCAATTACATATGCAAATGGTAATCACAAGCGCAAATTAATTAGGTCACACATCTGCCTCCTAATAACCTTGGGTTCAAACCCACTTGAGGCAGAACTTTCCTGACATCTGATACTTGTGATTGTGTTCTTGTAAAGCTGGCTATTTCCAATTTCCATGTTTATAGATTTACTAATTGTATTATTACAGCTTTCTGTGTCAGGTCTTAGTCACATATGACTGAGCTACCGTATGACAGTAGATGGTACTACCTGCTTTCTGTCAGCACCGAATGTTGGGCGGCACTAACCAAACCCGACACCCCACATTGTGCCAACAGCTTCGGGCGGAGGGGTGCAATAGGGAGGGTACAAGTCTTACCCTAGTGCAAGGAAATGCAACCTAAAGACTAAATATCTTGGCAGGGCAAACCAGGTCCTAAGCTTTGGTCAGCAACTGGTCTAGGATGGAAGCTCTGATAGGCAGACAGTTAGAGCATTGCTTTGCTGATCCAGGAGCTTCTGCAGCTTGTCGTGTTCTAGACGTATTGGTGTTACCTTTCCTCTGGAGTAAACTAGGCAGGCCGAGACAGGGATCATGCTGCATGGGCAACACATGGTCTCTAATCTCAGCCCAGGCTTTGTGTTATAGAGAGGTATAACTCCATTTTACAACCTATCATCTGTCAAAATGGCAAGGTGGCAGTCATATTACAGCTTTACTGCAGTTCAAGCCATTTATTTTCTCTTCCATTGTGGACAAATATTTACCGTCTTGGAGTATGTGATCTGCTGTCTGCGATGCCAATCCACATGTACACATGGCTGAATTGCCAATCTTGAGTTGTGTATATATGTGGTTGCGTAATCTTCTTCTTTGCGTTCATCCGGAGTGTTTTTTTCAGATGTGATTGCGGTGTGTCTCGTTAGACACCCTTGGGTCGAACCCTTAGGCGAACACATCCGACTTTTAGCGTGCATTTTTTACCAGGTTAGCATTCCTGGGAGACTCTCACTTTTGTGGTACCGTCCCTCTCCCAGCTGGTCAAGTTGGAACAGTTGAAGACTGCACGTTCATCCCTCAAATGAAGGCAGGGACAGTCCATAGCATTTTCCGCCATCCTGGGTGGCTTCCATAATTGCAGAGCCGACACATAACGCTCTGGTACTGGGCTCACCAAGGGAATCGTCACGTCCTGCTCATGGCTGCTTTAATTCCTCACTTCAATATATTGGGCATTTCGTTCGCCTCGGGCCATTCCCGCACAAACCAGACAGGTCTGGAGACGGTATCTACTCAACAAGTTTTTGGACATGTGCTTGTCCTTGTGCCCGTCAGAGCTGTTCCAGGCACGACGGACATTCGGAAAACTGCCTAGTCAGAGCTGTTCCGAACAAGAGCGGCATTCAGAAACTAGGTAGTTAGAGCTGTTCCTAGCACGAGAGACATTCGGATAAGACATTTCACTCGGACGTAAATGCGTAGTGCCAATTTTTAGTTTGCCACCCATAGGACGGCACTTCCGACTTCAGTGGGCATTTTTTAATGAGGTTAGCCTTCCTCGGGTTTCGAGGCACGTTAGACTTATTGTTGTGATGTCGCCCACATCTCAGCTGGTCAAGATAGAAACCATCGACATCACGGTCAACCCTCAAGGGAAGGCAGGGGCAGACCATGGGCGTTCCCTGCTATCCAAGGAGGCTTCCATAATTTCAGAGCCGGCACATGTTGCTCTGAGACTGGGCTCACCCAAGGAGTTGCCACGTCCTTCTCATGGCTGCTTTAGTTCCTCACTTCCATGTGTTGGGCATCTCACTTGCCACTGGTCGTTCAAGCACACACCAGGAACGGTCAGACTGCGGGTGACATCCACTCTGTAAGATTTTGCTTTTGACTTCGGACCACACAATGGATTCGCTAGCCGTGCGATCCATTTCGTGTTATTGAGAGTTTTTTCACTTTTGTCTACACTCTATATGAGTTAGATACAGACAGTTTTCGTAACCATTTCATTCGACTGGGGCACTTTCTGCATTTTAGCACTCGCTCACGTGGTAGGCTACATGTGCTGCCGGCTCAGCACCTTACCTCTGTGCAGCAGTGAATGAGAAATGGCCAGGCCCTCTCATCCGGGAATCCCTCATATCCCCCAGCTGAGAGCCTTCGAACAAGTATCAGAAATGGGCATGTAGCGTGCTCAGTATCTCACCTCTGTTTTTCGGTAGGTGGGTATCGGCCCGTCTCTCACATCCGAGGGTTTGTGACTTAGAGGCGTTCAGCCTAAATCCTCGACAGAGTATTGTCCGGACCAAAGATTTCTGCCTTCGTGCACCTGATTTAAACTTTTGACTGCTATTCTCAGTCTACCTGCAGAGCAGCAGGTTGTGTTTCTCTTAGTCTGGCCCCTA
Source organism: Cepaea hortensis (assembly GCA_963921405.1). NCBI lineage: Eukaryota > Metazoa > Mollusca > Gastropoda > Stylommatophora > Helicidae > Cepaea > Cepaea hortensis. The sequence goes on along the minus strand of OY992891.1, from coordinate 70,927,101 downwards.
TCCCATAAGCTGTCTATATGTAGTTTTCATCCATCGGCAAGCAGATGAGGTCAATGGGACACGCAAGCTCCCCCACCATGGCAAGGTGGAGACACATCGGGGGAGGTTGCGTAATCTATTATGTTGTGTTCTGAGACAGAATAATTATATGTTCTGGTCTATCCACAAGGTGGTAATTGTCTTGAGCTGGTGTTGGTGGTGATCTGATTGCTTTGATCATTCTTTTCTTTTCTTATATATAACAGGTACATCAGGTTGTTCTTCTGTTGCTCCTTCCTTAGCTAGTCAATAAGTTCTATCATTTCCATGTACTATATTGTCTATATAGTGAGATGGTATCCACTGTAAGGTGACCATGCGCTGGCTGCCGAGTTTAGAAAGTAATGTCCGTAGTACTGGAAATATCCAAGATAGGAGCACTACAAGTCCTAATTTTGCATCTGTCAATAGCATCACAGGCTGTTTACCATGGTTGATATTTGTTATTCCTCTGTTGCTATTTTGCTTGCCTGGATTTCTGCATCATAGTTATGACAGTACTTTCCTGTTGGTATTCTGGCCGTGTCTCTAGTATTATTTGAATATGCTATGAATACTCCTGCTCCTCCATTTCGAACAGCATTTTGTGCTGACCCACTTGTGTAGACTCTGGTCTAGAGGTTTTGTGGGTATTCTTCATCAAGGAAACAGAGTGGCTGTTCTGTGTTGGATTACTGGCTTAGCACTGACCCCAAATACTTCTTGGGAGTCTTCTTGGCAAAGTGGTCAAGATATCTACATCACACCCTGAAGGTTATCAGTTCATTTATAGACTATGTCAATCAGTACATGCGTGCAATTTTCTTTGAGATCTCTGGGGGTTGCCCATGCAGCAATGGAGTTTGTGCTCTTTGCTATGCAGGCTGCTCGTTGGAAAGAAACTGAACCATATGGGATAAAACCCAGCGCAGAATCTCTCATCTTTAAACCTTTTTTTAAATGAAGACAAGTCATCTCATTGGTAAAACTGCTGAGGAATCAAATCACAGAAGACGCTCTTTGGCTGTTCGTATTGGTAGATGTTCAACTTTATATTGAGAACTGACATGTAGTAGCATTCAACAATGGTTTCTTTGCAGAATCAGTTACATTGGGTTAATCACCAGCAAGGGAGCTGCAGTAGCGCAGTGGTTAGAATGATTGCCTGTTGGTCTGATGGTCTTGAGTTCAAATTTTCATTGAGGCAGATTTTTAAACTGACCTTGCCTCCCAGGCAAATCAAGTCTAAAATAATTGCCAGGAAGTTAATTAGTCGCGGTTCCAACTTAACAGCAAAGGGTTGCCTTATAATGCCCTGTTCCTGTGACAGTGAATATGACATAAAATGCTCCTTGCTGCTCTATGTGAAAAGTGGAACAGACAGGAGTCTCGACAAACTAACAGCCCGCACAGGTATACTATGCATAATCCCGCTGCCAGAATGCCAACAAAAAGTCCACCAAGAAAAAACACAGTTTATCGCCGATGGAAGAAAAGTCACTAATGATTGATTGATTGATTGATTTAGGAACCGACATCACAGCATTCGGGACATTCCCATAAGCGCTCTGTTCCCATCCTCAGCAGCCAGTGAAGAGTTCCAACACTAATAGTTCCAGTAGCAATCTGATTATATGTCCGTCTCGCTTTTCCTCTGAGCGTAGATTGTCGGCCAGATCCCCTCGTCACACCTCGCTGCCTCATTCTTACCAGACTATGGTGATCCATTTGCTCCTCCGAGGTGTACACGTGCTCCCACAAGGCCGCAACCACATCTGTTTTGTCATACATCAATACTCCACCAAGTTTTGCCAAGCCAGCCAATCTGTCCGCTGTTCATTCCCCAGCACACCGGCATGCCCAGGAGAAAAGTCACTAGAAAACCAGCAGCCACACATTACTGCATAAGGCAAACCCAGTAATTTCAGCTAACAGCCAGCCGCCATTTTTCTGAACATGCAATTCACAACACCGAAAACTGCAAACAGATGTAAAAGCACGCCACATGAAATCCACAGCTCACAGTTTCGCTCCACGCACTTAACTCAGTAGCTGGGCGATGGAACCACAATTGCCAGGAATTTCTTGGGAAGTAAAGGTGGCTGGCATGATACTGACCACATCACCAGTCAAATGCTGATTGGTCTAAAAAAATATGGAGAATAGCAACATGTACCCAATACACCTCAAGGTATGCAGATATGGGCCTTTACTTTTACGAGGGCGAGTCAATAAGTAAGTCACACAGTTTTGTGGGATGACAGGTAAATGTAGCTGGTGTTTTCTACAAGTGTCATTAGGTGACAGCAACATCAAACTTTATATCCCCGTTTGTCAGGTGGCACTAGGTGTCTCATGCACACGTGCAGTGCATAAACAAAATGGCGACTGTACTTACGGAGTGTACAACCAAAGAGCAATGTGCTGTTGTGCGTTTTTTGTGGGCAAAAGGACTGCCTGCAAAGGACATTCATAAGGAAATGCTTCCTGTTTATGCTGACAAATGTTTGTCCCATAAAGCGGTGCATAGCTGGGTAGAAAAATGTTTCTCAAGGACGCTCTAAAATTGTTGATGAAATCCGATCTGGTCATCCTGTTGAAATTGCAACAGAAGCATCCGTGCAGAGGATGAAGGAGATGATTAGAGGTGACAGGCGAGTAGCGATAAACTCTGTAGCATCTACAATAGGGTGCTCACATGGTTCAGCATACAGCATAATGCATGATCGATTGAAATTTCCAGGCCTGCTGACTAGAGGAGTGTTGCTTCTTCATGACAATGCCAGACCACATACGGCTCAATTAACTCAGGAAAAATTAACCAACTATGGTGGGAAGTTCTGGAACATCCACCTTACAGCCCCGACTTAGCCCCTAGCAATTTCCAATTGTGAAAACCCACCTTGGCGGGAGACATTTCACGAATGACGCCGAAGTTGAATGTGAAGTGACAACGTGGTTTAGAAAATAGAGCACACAGTTCTATGCAGCTGTTTTGGGAGAACTGATAAAATGATGGGATAAGTGCATCAATGTTGGTGAAAATTATGTTGAGAAATACAGGGACAATGTATGTATAAAAATAAACATGTTTCAAGTTGTTATCATATTTAGTTATTTTTCTACAGTGACTTACATATTGACTTCCCCTCATATTTTTTTTAATTATTAGCATCAACTTACGTTTTATATCGAAGCATGGCCTCTCTGTGCTGATCAGCATATCCTCTCCATTCTCGGCTGATGAACTTTGGAACAGGGTCATGGGTATTTAGCTTGAACTGAAGTCTCGGGTAATGGCGGAGTTCGGAGAACATGCTTCGGTATACTGGCACTGGCTTCTGTAAACAATAAAATGTAACAAAGCAATTTACGTACTGTGAAAATAAGCAGGTAGTTAAATTGCCAATCTGGCAATCTATACAAATTATGAAATAAAAGATCTGAAACATAATCTACTGAGAAGATTCTACAGGCATTTAGATCTTCTTTTTCGTTTTAGTTGAATCGAGGTGTCAGTAGGAAGTCAATGTGAGCATCCCACAGTTTCTGTTCCACTATTGTATCCTGCGAAGTTTTGAGCTCTCACACAATTACATCTGCCAACTTAAATACAAGGGGACTTTAAATGAAAACCTGAAATTTTTTTTTATGTGAAAATATATTCTGAAAAAGTACAGAACAAAAATATCATTGTTCCATGTAGTCACCACTGCGTTCAATGCAAGTCCTCCAGTGCAGATAAAGTAATTGGATTCCTGTGAGAAATCATTGTCTTGGTCGCATGTGTGACTACTCATGCACCACCTGCTGTACCTCTTCATCAGGCTGAAAAGTTTTGAAACTTCCTACTCCACTCATACACTTGCTGGACTGACACATATGCATTGCCATACTGGACCTTCATTCGCCAATGAATTTCTGTAAGTTTTACCCCTTCACTGATAAAAAAATGGATAACAGATGGCTGCTTCTCTTTCGTGCATGTCAAAAGTGGGGCGGCCATCTCATGATGTCCCATGTTCTTCTACACCATGATGTCATGTGCTAAACACTCTTGACATCCTTAACAACAATAATGACACATTACAAGACAGTGGCATGGTTATTGTAATTTCTATCACACTTTTAAGGTTTTCATTTGAAGTCATTCGTACGTTTTGTTTATAAGCAATATGGAGCAGAATCCATTCATCGTCATGTAGCAGGTCCCTCGTAGAATGTTGCTCTCATCATGGCCTGCCAAAAAAGTCTCTTCATCCATTGCCAGTTCTCCCATCTCGTGTATTTTCATCTTTTTGACTGCATTGCTTTCTTTTTGCTTTCGTAACAAGGGTTTCATAAAAGCATTTGTATGTATATTCTTTCTTGTGCTGTTAATATTTAATATTTGACAGTTTATCCAGTTACACGTTTTTAATTGCATTTTAAAATGTGTGGTTGGGAAATGAAGGAAACTGCAGGAGATAGCAAAACTTGGTGTGAGTTAGTTGAGGGCCTACTACCCAATGGTGCATAAAGGTAAAACAGAAGAAGAAAAGAATTTTTAAATGTAATTGTTTTTTTTTTTAATTTACCAAAGTACTCCTGATAAAAATAAGTTGGGTTAAATTTTGACATATTGCTTGCTATCCCAGGGGAAAGCTGATGCTGGTCAGGGAAGCCATGGACTCAAAAAGGAAACCACAGAACTATGAGACAATGTAGACAAAGAAGTCATCAACAATAGGCTGCACTCATCAGGTGCATATTAGAGATTAACAGATTCAGTGACAAACAAACAATGGGTTTGGATCAATCAAATATGGATGGCGGACAATGGAAAGTAGGGGTGTGGCACAGGTATGACTTAAAAGTTGTTAATATGGTAGCAGACATGATGTATTATTTATCAAATTATAGGAGGTTACTTAGGGAAAACTTATGTATGTAAGCCCATGGCAGATACAGGAAGTCGCTTCAGATAATTAATCATCCCATGGCACTTAATCAGTTATATATCACATGAAGTGAACAGATGAATCCTTTTTTGTCTGAAATACACATGGTCACTAATACTGTTCAAAAGTGAAGCATTTGTTATTTCCATGGTAATCACAGATTACCAAGTCTTTCTGTCTGCATAACAGGGGTTTCAAACACCTAACAGCTGAAACTTCAACATATTTAAGTATTCATTTGTGTTTCACTGAATACAATATGTAAAATGCTTTTTCTCAATTTACCACATGGTTGCAATTTACTAGATTCTGGGCGAAAGCGAGAACTGATTTTCACGACCTGTTAACTGTACAGATGTGGTGGTGCGGTGTGGTGGTGGTGTTGATGAGATTCTTCAAACAGATGTGATGGTGAGGTATGGTGGTATATAATGATGAGATTCTTCAAACAGATGTGATGGTGAGGTATGGTGGTATATAATTATGAGATTCTTCAAACAGATGTGATGGTGAGGTATGGTGGTATATAATGATGAGATTCTTCAAACAGGTGTGATGGTGAGGTATGGTGGTATATAATGATGAGATTCTTCAAACAGATGTGATGGTGCAGTGTGGTGGTAATGATGAGATTCTTCAAACAGATGTGATGGTGAGGTATGGTGGTATATAATGATGAGATTCTTCAAACAGATGTGATGGTGAGGTATGTTGGTATATAATGATGAGATTCTTCAAACAGATGTGATGGTGAGGTATGTTGGTATATAATGATGAGATTCTTCAAACAGATGTGATGGTGAGGTATGGTGGTATATAATGATGACATTCTTCAAACAGATGTGATGGTGAGGTATGGTGGTATGTAATGATGACATTCTTCAAACAGATGTGATGGTGAGGTATGGTGGTATATAATGATGACATTCTTCAAACAGATGTGATGGTGAGGTATGGTGGTATGTAATGATGAGATTCTTCAAACAGATGTGATGGTGAGGTATGGTGGTATATAATGATGAGATTCTTCAAACAGATGTGATGGTGCAGTGTGGTGATAATGATGAGATTATTCAAACAGATGTGATGGTGAGGTATGGTGGTATATAATGATGAGATTCTTCAAACAGATGTGATGATGAGGTGTGGTGGTATGTAATGATGAGATTCTTCAAACGGAGCATGAACTTACAAGTTGGCTTGTGCTCGTTTGGGCTTGATATGACGTCCTACCATGATCTCTCTCAGAAGACAAAGTGAAATCTTTATCTGCAAGTTTACAAATATACAGCATTCTCAAAAAATCAAAATAGTATATTCTCTTAGTGAATTAAACAAATAAGCCATTAAACATTAGGTTGTGTGTTTTACTGCCTGGCATATTTCACAGCATCTTGCCAATTGTATACTGCAGATTTATATATCATATGTAGGTCAGCATGGCCGAATGGATAAGAACGTGTGTTCTCAAGCATCTGGTGTGCTGATGCTGAGGTAAGCCCCCTACACCTGACAGCTGGACTAAAATGTTGACCTATCGTCCGTCCTTGACTTGGGAACGTTAATTACAAATACCTCTGAAGTCGGAGTGGGTTTGCCTGATGGCGGGGGACACTGTTAATAGGTCAAAGCTAATCCATCCGCAAAATTCAGTCCAGCAATACTAGAAGTATCATGTATGGACTGCGTTTGAGTTCAAAGCAAACGAGCACCCCAAAAAAAAATTCATATGAAGTGAATAAATTAATTACATTTCGACTGAAATACTGAAAAATTGCTCCACACTTGAACAATATCTGTGACTATGTAGGTTAAGAATTTCAGCCACAATATGGTTCATCTATTCAACCCAACCAAACAAGGGTACCAGAAAATGTCATGGGGAGTAAAGTCAGCCAGCAGGATACTGACAACATCATCCAAGTGCAGATTTATCTGTGTTAAAAATGTGCATGAAACATTCTCTTAAGGACTATCTTTTGATGTTATCTTCCCACTGTAACAATTGATTTCCTCTTATCCGTCTGCTTTTACCTTTGACCTCAGTATGGTGACCAGGAGAACATTATGTCTTTTCAGCCAATCCGGTGTGGGATTTGCCATTAAGTCGGCCCTGGTCGGCAAATGAGCTGGATTTCCAAAGGCTATAAACGACAGGCTCATGACCATGAAGTTGCCCCTGCTGAATGGAAGGAAGCATGCAACCATCGTGAGTGTCTAAGCACCAACTATGACCAACGAAGATGATGTCAAGAACAAGTTCTATGAGGACCTGCACAATGTATTAACATCTGTTCCCAAAGGAGACAAACTTATACTCCTTGGGGATTTCAATGCCAGAGCAGGCATGGACACCACCTCTTGGAGTGGCATTATTGGAAAGCATGGAGTCGGAAATTGTAACAGCAATGGACTCCACCTCCTTCAGACATGTGCCGAACATGATCTCCTGATTACGAACACAATTTTCTGTCTCCCCATGAGAAATAGGACATCATGGATGCACCCTCGCTCGAAACACTGGCACCTCATTGACTATGTCATCGTCAGGAGGAGTGACAGACAATACGTTCGAGTGACAAAATCCATGTGTAGTGCCGAATGTTGGACAGACCATCGTCTCATTGTCTCGAAAATAAACATTCACATTAAACCACAACGGCGTCCTCAAGGGGTGAAAATGCAAAAGAAGCTAAATGTCACCCGCCTAAACAGCAAGATAATGCAGCAGTCATTTGAAAATATGCTGGAAGACCGCCTCAAGCCCAATGCTGCAGCTAAACAGGATACAGAAACAGAATGGAGAGCCCTAAAGGACATAATTTACAACACTGCTATGGAAATCCTGGGTCCACCCCCCCCCCCCCCTCCCCCCGTGGAACTGTTGACATGATTTTCGCTGCATGGCAGCTGCAAGAGAAATGTCAGGAACAGAACTGCGAAATGTTCTCCACTTTCATTGACCTTACCAAGGCTTTTGATACAGTCAGCAGAGAAGGACTGTGGAAGATTATGGCAAAATATGGCTGTCCAAGAAAGTTTGTCCAAATAGTGCGGCTATTTCATGATGGCATGCGTACAGGAAAATGGTGAACTGTCTGAACCGTTTCCTGTCACCATTGGAGTGAAGCAAGGATGTGTTCTGGCACCAACACTGTTCAGCCTCATGTTTTCAGCCATGTTGATGAATGCCTTCGAGAACGACAACATTGGAATAGACGTCAACTACCATATGGATGGAAAGTTATTCGATCTCAGAAGGCTGAAAGCTAAAACCAAAAGCTCCTGTTTGCTGATGATTGCGCTCTATACGCCAACTCAGAGGCGGACATGCAACATAATGTTTCAGCTTTCTCACATGCCTGTGCCAACTTTGGGCTCAATATCAATTGGAGAAGACTGTAGTTATGTATCAGCCAGCTCCAGGGAATAATCACACTGTGCCGAATATCAAAGTGAATGATCATAGACTAAGTGTTGTGGACAAATTCACCTATCTTGGCAGCACTGTGTCACAAGCTGCCACAATTGATGACGAAGTGAATGCAAGAATCTCCAAGGCCAGTGCGGCCTTTGGCAGACTGTACAAGAATGTATGGGACAGAACTGGAATAAGCCTGCAAACAAAGCTAAAAGTCTACAAAGCAGTTGTATTATCCACACTGCTATATGCTTGTGAAACCTGGACTGTTTATCAGCGACACGCTAGGAAATTAAACCACTTCCACACAGTCTGCCTAAGGAAGCTACTGAAGATTAAATGGCAAGACAAGATTCCAGACACTGAAGTCCTAGAAAGAGCATCCATGCCCAATATCCACACTATACTGATGAAGAATCAGATTCGTTGGGCTGGTCACCTACCTCGCATGCCAGATCACAGGCTCCCTAAACGAATTTTTTACAGCGAACTGCGTTATGGTAAACACTCCCAAGGTGGCCAGAGGAAACGCTTTAAAGACACTCTGAAAATTTCACTGAATGCTTTTGGAATTCATCATGACACCTGGGAGGCTGCAGCCAGAGACCGAAATTCGTGGCGTGCATCATTACGCAAAGATGCAGTCATATGCGAGGCAACCAGGACTGCAAGAGCTGTGAAGAAAAAGCAGGACAGAAAAACCACTGCAGGAAATCCTCCTCCAGAGACGTCAAGCATTCTTTGCCCACAATGTCAAAGAACATTTCGAGCCAAAATAGGCCTTATCAGCCATCTTAGAACCCACGGCTCCACACCTTCAACCCCACTGGATGAAATTAATGGTCATCATCATTCTTGATGGATAAACAACATGTCTTTTCATGTGCCAACAATATGTTATTAATGTATTAACTTTAATCATAAATTTACTAATGCAGCTACTTTTATGAAATGTCAATGGATTTTTTTAAAATTATAAAAAATTACAAGATGGATACAGCTGACAAATTTAAGTCCTATGGTATCTCATTAGCATTCACATATTTGTGAAAGAAACACTAACTAAACATATAAATATTTATGTATTTCAAAATAATAAAGACGTGTGCAATGACTATTTCCTTTTAACCTATTTTATTAAAAAGGCAGTTAGTTGCCTGTGTGTTACAGGAACCCTTAACTGATTCAGAGACAAAGAAAGAATAGGTTTGGACCAAACGTGGTATACCTCAAATGAACAAGTATTATAATGGAAACTTCCGTTCACTGAGCATTTAAATTGCGTAAGATACTACAAAGCACAAAAAGAATAACACAATGTCCCTAGTATGGCAATATACAGCCCTTCTGTCCAAACAGGAGGTCACATTTGGTGATATATTATCCTTCGGCACTGAATCAGTTATGGAAAGCAAAGAATAGTGACGATGTAAACCACGTCTGGGAGCCTCAGTAACATAGTGGCAGGATACCTGCCTGCTGACCCACAGGTCTTGGGTTGGTGCGATCTGCAGCTGAGCAAATTCAGATTTGTTATAAATTGACCTGGGCTCACAGATCAACGCAGTTTAAAATTGGTACCAAGAATGCCTTGGGAAGTAAAAGTAGCTGGCGTGATAGTGACCGCAACACCCACTAAGAGCTGATTTGTCTATACAAATATGGCTAGCACAATATGCATGCTGCACTTTAAGTTGTGGAAATGGTCCTTTACTTTGTATTTTTTTAATTTTTTGTTTGTTGTTTACTTACAAGGAGAACTTTCAATTAGATAGCAGTGGGAACAATTAGTAGTATGACTCTTCACTGGCTGTTGAACGAGGGGACGAAGCGCGTATGGGAATGTCCTGAGTGCAGTGATGTCGGTTCGTAGCTCAACTCAATTAAACTTATTTTTACTTAACTACCATATATATCATAAGAGGCGACTAAGAGGGTTGATGTGTGACTACTCCAATCTGGAGAAAACTAGTTGTGAAATTCAACCAATCATGAAGAAGTCTATAGATAAATAAACAAACAAACAAACAAACTTTATTTTGAATGGGTTAAGAATTTGGCATGCAGGCCCGTCTAACATTCTTCCCTTATATCACTCTCTTTCATACATAATATCAGATAAGGGAAACAAGATGGCTAACTCAGCCAACCAAGATCAAAGAGGACTCTTCTAGATGATATGAGAAAGCCTCAATGAGTCTGGAATGCTGACTGACCGTCTTTATCTAGGAAACTCATGAATTGGCACCTGAAATGTTAGAACTAGGTATGAATTTGGGTAGACTGAGATGTTAGAACTTGGTATGAATTGGGGTAGACTAAAATGTTAGAATTAGGTATGAGTTGGGACAGACTGTGCCAGTTGCTTTAAGAAAATTAAATGTTATAAGAAAGACAGAGGTGAATAATATGGGGATGAGATAAAGGGAGTTGCAGGAGTTGAGTTGAGTTGAGTTGAGTCAAGAACCGACATCACTGCACTCAGGACATTCCCATACGTGTTCAGTCCCCTCGTTCAACAGCCAGTGAAGAGTCATACTACTAATCGTTCCCACCGCTATCTGATTTAATGTTCTCCTGGTAATTGCAGGAGACAGTAAGAGATAGGATGGCGTGATGCAAGTTGCTTGAGGAACTATGTTTTATTGTCAGAGAAAAGATCAGATGCAAGTTGCTTGAGGAGTTATGCTCTAGTGGGGGAGAAAACATAGAACGGCGTGATGCAAGTTGCTTGAGGAGTTATGCTCTAGTGGGGGAGAAAACATAGAACGGCGTGATGCAAGTTGCTTGAGGAGTTATGCTCTAGTGGGGGAGAAAACATAGAACGGCGTGATGCAAGTTGCTTGAGGAGTTATGCTCTAGTGGGGGAGAAAACATAGAATGGCGTGATGCAAGTTGCTTGAGGAGTTATGCTCTAGTGGGGGAGAAAACATAGAACGGCGTGATGCAAGTTGCTTGAGGAGTTATGCTCTAGTGGGGGAGAAAACATAGAACGGCGTGATGCAAGTTGCTTGAGGAGTTATGCTCTAGTGGGGGAGAAAACATAGAACGGCGTGATGCAAGTTGCTTGAGGAGTTATGCTCTAGTGGGGGAGAAAACATAGAATGGCGTGATGCAAGTTGCTTGAGGAGTTATGCTCTAGTGGGGGAGAAAACATAGAACGGCGTGATGCAAGTTGCTTGAGGAGTTATGCTCTAGTGGGGGAGAAAACATAGAACGGCGTGATGCAAGTTGCTTGAGGAGTTATGCTCTAGTGGGGGAGAAAACATAGAACGGCGTGATGCAAGTTGCTTGAGGAGTTATGCTCTAGTGGGGGAGAAAACATAGAACGGCATGATGCAAGTTGCTTGAGGAGTTATGCTCTAGTGGGGGGAAAAGATTGCATGGCTTGATTCAAGTTGCTTGAGGAGTTATACTCTATTGGGGGGGAAAAGATTGTATGGCTTGATTCAAGTTGCTTGAGGAGTTATACTCTATTGGGGGGGAAAAGATTGCATGGCTTGATTCAAGTTGCTTGAGGAGTTATACTCTATTGGGGGGGGAAAAGATTGTATGGCTTGATTCAAGTTGCTTGAGGAGTTATGCTCTAGTGGGGGAGAAAACATAGGATGGCGTGATTCAAGTTGCTTGAGGAGTTATACTCTATTGGGGGGGAAAAGATTGCATGGCTTGATTCAAGTTGCTTGAGGAGTTATACTCTATTGGGGGGGAAAAGATTGTATGGCTTGATTCAAGTTGCTTGAGGAGTTATGCTCTAGTGGGGGAGAAAACATAGGATGGCGTGATTCAAGTTGCTTGAGGAGTTATACTCTATTGGGGGGGAAAAGATTGCATGGCTTGATTCAAGTTGCTTGAGGAGTTATACTCTATTGGGGGGGGAAAAGATTGTATGGCTTGATTCAAGTTGCTTGAGGAGTTATGCTCTAGTGGGGGAGAAAACATAGGATGGCGTGATTCAAGTTGCTTGAGGAGTTATACTCTATTGGGGGGGAAAAGATTGCATGGCTTGATTCAAGTTGCTTGAGGAGTTATGCTCTATTGGGGGGGGGGGGGGGGGGGGGGGGGGGGGGAAAGATTGCATGGCTTGATTCAAGTTGCTTGAGGAGTTATGCTCTAGTGGGGGGAAAAGATTGCATGGCTTGATTCAAGTTGCTTGAGGAGTTATACTCTATTGGGGGGGAAAAGATTGTATGGCTTGATTCAAGTTGCTTGAGGAGTTATGCTCTAGTGGGGGAGAAAACATAGGATGGCGTGATTCAAGTTGCTTGAGGAGTTATACTCTATTGGGGGGGAAAAGATTGTATGGCTTGATTCAAGTTGCTTGAGGAGTTATGCTCTAGTGGGGGAGAAAACATAGGATGGCGTGATTCAAGTTGCTTGAGGAGTTATACTCTATTGGGGGGGAAAAGATTGCATGGCTTGATTCAAGTTGCTTGAGGAGTTATACTCTATTGGGGGGGGGGGAAAAGATTGTATGGCTTGATTCAAGTTGCTTGAGGAGTTATGCTCTAGTGGGGGAGAAAACATAGGATGGCGTGATTCAAGTTGCTTGAGGAGTTATACTCTATTGGGGGGAAAAGATTGCATGGCTTGATTCAAGTTGCTTGAGGAGTTATGCTCTATTGGGGGGGGGGGGGGGGGGAGAGAGATTGCATGGCTTGATTCAAGTTGCTTGAGGAGTTATGCTCTAGTGGGGGGAAAAGATTGCATGGCTTGATTCAAGTTGCTTGAGGAGTTATACTCTATTGGGGGGGGAAAAGATTGTATGGCTTGATTCAAGTTGCTTGAGGAGTTATGCTCTAGTGGGGGAGAAAACATAGGATGGCGTGATTCAAGTTGCTTGAGGAGTTATACTCTATTGGGGGGGAAAAGATTGCATGGCTTGATTCAAGTTGCTTGAGGAGTTATACTCTATTGGGGGGGGGGGGGGGGAAAAGATTGTATGGCTTGATTCAAGTTGCTTGAGGAGTTATGCTCTATTGGGGGGGAAAAGATTGCATGGCTTGATTCAAGTTGCTTGAGGAGTTATACTCTATTGGGGGGGAAAAGATTGCATGGCTTGATTCAAGTTGCTTGAGGAGTTATACTCTATTGGGGGGGAAAAGATTGCATGGCTTGATTCAAGTTGCTTGAGGAGTTATGCTCTATTGGGGGGGGGGGGGGGGGGGAGATTGCATGGCTTGATTCAAGTTGCTTGAGGATTTATGCTCTATTGGGGGGGGGGGGACAGATTGCATGGCTTGATTCAAGTTGCTTGAGGAGTTATACTCTTTGGGGGGGGGGGGGGGGGGGGGGGGGGGGAAAGATTGCATGGCTTGATTCAAGTTGCTTGAGGAGTTATGCTCTATTGGGGGGGAAAAGATTGCATGGCTTGATTCAAGTTGCTTGAGGAGTTATGCTCTATTGGGGGGGAAAAGATTGCATGGCTTGATTCAAGTTGCTTGAGGAGTTATGCTCTATTGGGGGGGAAAAGATTGCATGGCTTGATTCAAGTTGCTTGAGGAGTTATGCTCTATTGGGAAAGAAAACATAGGATGGCGTGATGCAAGTTGCTTGAGGACTTATGCTCTATTGGGAGAGAAAAGGCAGATAAAGAAGATGAAAATGGTAGTATTTAGTATATATTCCTGCTGGGGTGCGAGGTGTTTAGTCTTCACATATTCTAACCATGACATATGATATGATAGGAGTCAGTTTCCTTCCTCATTACCTTTCTTTCTCAGACAATTCCTAGAAAATCCTTAAAATTGGCTGGTACCCATTTTTTACGAGACTGGATCAACCCCAAAAACATATGGGTTTGGAAAGAATAATCCAGCCAGTGTTGGCTGCTGCTTTTGCATTTATTCATATTGACGTCTGATGCACGAAAAAGAAGAACCCAGTTCACTGTCCTGGCTGACAAGCACACTGACTACAGAGTGCAATAATTATGTACTGAATTAGTTAATGATTTAATCATTAAATTTCATAATTCAATTCAATATTTAATTTAATTATTTAATAATTTGTCCTCACCATACAGGTAGTCGTGAGTTCTGGTGGGATTCGGCAGGCTGTGCCTGAGTGTTTGTGTGGTACTCATCGTGATGATCTTAGCTGATTGTCTAGCTTTGTACTGGGCAAAAATACTGACAAATAGTTTATGTTTAAAATACAAATCAAACACAAAACTATGTTGCTAGTAATGTTGTCAGCCAATGCCCACCATCTTTGTGTACAAAACCGTAATGGCCGCTTCGACCCGTTGCCATGGATGCAATGGGGCATGAAAAAATGCAACTGCAAATGTTTGTCGATTTATTAATAAAATAAATAATTGTCATCATCATCATCATCATCTTCTACTTCTGCCGTCAAGCATCGTGGGGAGGAATAATTTGCGTTCCAGCGCCCGGTGGACGCCACTGGATATATATAATTGTCAATATTTATATATACAATAATCAGGAATATATAATTAGAAAGCTGAGTTTAAAAGCTATTATTTGTGTATTAAATTGCCATGTGTAATATAAATCCGCAAAGAGAACTTAATAAGTTAAAACTGTAATGGATAGCTTCCCATCAACCGTAATTATTGCACTTAAAGAGTATCAGCGGTTCTAAAAATAAGCTGCATACGCCACCTTGCAAGCCATGATGGGATCGGAAGGGCGGGGGAGAGAGAGAGAGAGAGAGAGAGAGAGAGAGAGAGAGAGAGAGAGAGAGAGAGAGAGAGAGAGAGAGGGTGGTGAGGTTTAGAAATTGCTTTCCATAAATTGGGTGCCACTTTACAATGAAGGTTGATTGCAATGGTTCTCCAACACTGTTTGTCTCTGCCTTGCTTGTACATTGAAGTAGGTACATTCAGTCCGACTGTTGTTCGTTAATCTCTTGATGTTAACTCCCCGCTTGTATTGGTGTCTATACCTTGCTTGCAGTATGAGTTTGATAAGAGTGTTATGTCTTTTAACATGGCCGAAGGTGTGGTGTAGTGTTGTGATGGTGGTGGTAGTGTGGTGTTGTGATGGTGGTGGTGCGATGGTGTTGTGGTGGTGCGTTGTGGTGGTGGTAATGTAGTGTGTTGTGGTGGTGGTATGGTGGTGCGTTGTGGTGGTGGTGGTGTGGTTGTGATGCTGTGAGGTGGTGGTATGGTGGTGGTGGTGGAGGTGCGTTCTGGTTGTTGTTGTGTGATTGTGATGTGGTGTGGTGGTGGTGATGATGTAGTGTGGTGATGGTGATGTAGTGTAGTGTTGTTTGTGGTGAGGTTGTGGTGGAGTATTGGTTTGGTGTAATAATGGTAGTTGTGGTGCGGAATACTGGTGGTGGTGATGGTGTGGTGTGGTGGTGGTGTGGTTGTGGTCGTAGTTGTGGTGGTGGTGTGGTAGTGATGTAGTGTGATAGTGGTTAAGTGTTGTGGTGTGGTGGTGATGTGGTGTATGTGTGATGATGTGGTGGTGATGATGTGGTGTGGTGGTGGTGGTGGTGGTATGGTTGTGATAGTGGTTGTTGTGTGCTTGTGATGTATTTTGGTGGTGATGATGTGGTGTGGTTGTGGTGGTATGGTTGTGGTGGTGGTTGAGGAGTGGTGGTGATGTGTTTTGGTGGTGATAATGTGGTGTGGTGGTGATGTGTTGTGGGGGTGATGATTTGGTGTGGTGATGATGTGTTGTGTTCGTGGTGGTATGGTTGTGATGGTGGATGTGGTGTGGTGGTGATGAGGTGGAGTGGTGGTGGTGATGAGGTGGAGTGGTGGTGGTGATGTTTTGTGGTGGTGATGATGTGGTGTGGTGGTGGTGGTATGGTTGTGATGGTGGTTGTGGTGTTGTGATGATGAGGTGAGGTGGTGGTGATGTGGTTTGGTGGTGGTGCGATGGGGTGGTGATGTCGCGTGGTGTAGTGGTGGTGTAGAGTGGTGGTGGTGGTGCAGAGTTTTGGTCGTGTGTTCGTGGTAGAGTGGTAGTGGTGGTGCAGTACGTTGGCGTGGTGCTGGGTGTGTGTTGTGGTATCGGTGTAGTCTGGTAGGAGAAATAGGAGAACAAGGTGGGTTCGTAGAAGTCAAGGGTACAGTAAATGCTGTCTATATGTGAGACAGGGATGTGTAATGTCTCCAGGTCTGTTTTCCCTGATTAGTGAAAGTATTTTCAGAAATGTACAAGATATGAAAGGAATCGTCATTGAAGGGAGAAACATTAATAACGTTAAATATGCCGATGATGCAGTAATTATTGCAGACAATGAGCAGGATCTGCAACATTTAGTAGATGCGGTTGTTGCACACAGTGAACAACTGGGGATAGAATAAAATTGTAAGAAGATACAGATTATGGTCGTCACTAAGAAGAAGGAAATACCACAATGTAATATACAGATAAATGGGAATATTCGTAAACAAGTGAATCAGCACAATTATCTCGGAACAGTGAGAGATGCCTTGAGAAGATTAGAATCGCCATGGCGAAGGCAGCTTTTGCAAGATAAAAAAAACATACTGACCAATTAAAAGATGTCATTTGCAACGAGAAAAAGAGTGTTGAGGTGCTACATAAAGCCTGAACTTTTGTATGGATGTGAAGCGTGGACATTGAGCTAACAAGCCGAAAAACATCTGATGGCTGTGGAAATTTGGTATCTGAGAGAAATGCAAAGAATACTATGGACAGACAGAAAAACCAACAAACAAGTCCTTCAAGAAACAAATGAAAACCATAAACTGATTAGAGATATTAAACGTAGACAGTCAAAATATTTTTGGCACGTTATGAGAAGACATAAACTGGAATACTGGGTGACAACGGGCAAGATCGAGGAGAAGAGAACAAGAATGAAGGCAGAGAAGTAAATACCTGGATGGCTTGGCCACGTTGTAGGCCTATTGTCGAGATAAGAACACTGAGCTGATCCACGTCTCTAGTGATCGTGTAAGATGGCAAAACATGACCGCCCACGCTTACCAGCATGGGACATGATATATATATATATATATATAAATATATATATATATATATATATATATATATATATATATATATATATATATATATATATATATATATATATATATATATATATATATATATAATATATATATACGGGCAATCAAGTATCGCCATCTTACACGATCACTGGAGACGTGGTTCACCTCTGTGTTCTTGTCAAGCAATCCAGAAATTTACTTCTCTGCCTTCAGTTCTTCTTCCCCCCCCCCCCACCTCCCCCTCCCCCTTTTCCGAAATCTTGCTAGTTGTCATCAAGTTCTCTAATTTATTTCTTCTTATAACATACCCCCAAAATAATTTAATTGTCCACGAATAATTTATCTAATCAGTTTACGGTTTGCATTTGCCTCTTGTAGGACTTGCTCATTGTGTTTTCTGTCTGTCCATTGTATTCTTTGTATTTTCTTCAGAAACTCAATTTCCACTGCCATCAGATCTGTGTCAGCTTTTCTTCTCATTGTCCACGTTTCACATTCATACAAAAGTACAAGTTCTGTGTAGCACTTCAACACTCGTGTATGTGCGTGCGTGCGTGCGTGCGTGTGTGTGTGTGTATGTGTGTGTGTGTGTGTGTGTGTGTGTGTGTGTGTGTGTGTGTGTGTGTGTGTGTTGTTTCTTCTTCAAGTGTAAGGTCTAAGGTAATGTTGGATACTCGGTAATGAAGTGATGAAGAAACTTGACACTCAGAGAAAAGGTTATGTATATATATATATATATATATATATATATATATATATATATATATATATATATATATATATATATATATATATATAATATATATCGTGTAGAGAATATTGTGGACAGAATAAAACTAGCGTTAAGGTTTTGAGATCTGTAGGTGTTATAAGATCACTAATAATAACCACAACCAAAGCGCATAATGAAATCTATGGACACATCAATAGAAGAAGTGAACTAAAGAAATGAGTCTTATATTGGGAAATACTAGGCGTGTGTATTGTTGCGTACGTAAAAAAAAATCCCTTTGCAGTTGGAAATCGAAAAAGAGGCAGCTCAGTCATATGAAAACAGAGACAGGTGTAAGGGAAAAGCTTACACAATTGGGCAACAAATGGCAATATAAGCAACACTGACTTCATCTCAATGTCATGACTCGACTCGCTCGCTGTATTGAGAAGCAGATCGCAATCTGACAGTGCAGAGAAATGGCTCTCACTAAAAATGCCGCGAAAAAAAGCACGCAATGTATGCAGCCGGGAAGAAGAAGGCAGAGGCGATGAAGGCCGCTGCGACTGCTGATCTTGTGTTTAAACACAGCAATCCTACTCCCACACCAGCTGAAACCGTTCCTATCAATAGAACGACGCAATAGACCACAAATGAGGCCACCAGCAGCAGCGGAGAAGTCCACAACAACACTATTGAGAAGCAGCCAAGCTGCTCACCAAAGATCTTCATATCGGAGGAAACCACAACCGAGGACTTCACCGGCAAAATCCCTCTGAAACAAATCAGCGTTGGGGAGGCCAAACTGTCGGCGCTACCAACAGACAAGATACTGAGTCTGTTGGAGAACAAGCTGGGAAGACAAAGCATCGCCCAGCTGCGCAAGACACCTGATGGAATAGTGGTCTCCATCAATAAGAACTCCAAGACCTCCAGGCTAATACAGAAGAAATCGCAACATGAGAAAGCCGACATCGAGCTTCCCCACTGCGTATCAGTGGAAGCCACTTGACACCGCACGATGAAAAGATGGGTCATCAAGCGGGTTAAGATCCATCTCACCAACGATCAAATCAGGGAGAGGCTGTCGAGTCAGAACTCGACTCTAAAGATTGCCAGTGCTTAGAGGATCATCAGTAAGAACAACACCCCCTCCACAGTCACCATCATCACAACGGAAGACCGAGTGATCCATCAAACACTCAGATAGGACAAAAGAGAACAAGCACCAGCTGACTACATACCGAGAGTGCTGCAGTGCTCCGGGTGCCAGGAGTTTTGGCACACCCGTGCCACGTGCAAATGTGAGATGGAGGTATGCAGATACTGCTCTGTTCCTTACCGTCAGCGCCCTCAAGCTAAGATCGACACGGACTTCAGGAGACGTAACCCAAACAGACAGTACGCCAACTGCCTCGGCAATCACGGCGCCAGGTTCCTCGGCTGCCCCTGCCACCAAGACAGCAAGGAAGCTATGAAGATCGCCATAAAATCCAATCTACCGTATAAGGAGGCCGGGAGGCAGTATGAGGCTACCACCCGACTTATAAAAGCGACAAAGCGCAACTGGGAGACCACGATGACCACATCGTCGACTCGACGCGCTATCGAGAGCAAGACGCCTAATCAGGCTTGTCCATGGGAATGGGAATCCCACGGGAAACGTCTCATGGGGTGGGATCGGATGGGACAGCACACATTTGTATTCTCCAGGGGATACATGGGACAGTAGCAATGTTATAGCAACTTGATCTTCGTCAGAGCTACCCTTAATTATTTTTTTTTTTGGGGGGGGGGGGGGGGACCTTTTTAAAGCTTTTATCCTTCTTTTTTCTTTATATATTTGTATCAATTCTTTATCTCGTGGTGTGACACCGGATAAATTAATAAATGCGCGCCAAGTTGCGGAAAGTAACAAAACCATCACCAACATTGTCAAATGCGTGGCAAAATAACAGTTGTTGAACTAATTACATCACATCCAACAGTATCCATTTCGGCTGGATGTGACATTGTATGTTATGCTGCTAACTTTGCTGCAAGATCTACTAACGCTGCAAACAATGACTATAATTACACTATATCACGGAAAACAGTGACTCGTTCTATTTTGGCGCAAGAAAAATGGTCAAACAGCAGTTTCAAAAATTGTTTCAAAATATGGTACAAGATCCAGAATGTGCAGTTTCGGGAATAGTTGACTTTTGGTCTGCAAGACAAACATATCTTTTGCCATATGAGGGAATTATTGCATGTGGACTAGATCAAAATTGGGAATGGATTACTTTTCTCTGTCTCTTATAAACATTGATAGTAATCAATCCCATACTGCACAATTTACGCACAGTTTTTGTTTTTTACGTGAATTTCTTGCCGAATCTACCACATTCTCCAATCCATTGTTTGTGTGTACTGATAATGCAGCAAGCATGACGGCAGCATTTGATGGACGGTTTGATACCGATACAGAAATGCACCGATCTGGTTGTACTGAGCACCGGTTATCAACATGCATTACTGATAGCTTCAGCAGAGGCGTGATTTCTGAACTGGATCAGTTCATGGATCAACTTTCATTTATTGAAACATATTATTATTACAATACACGTCAGGCAAAGGCATCACAGCGCCATTTTCCATACCAACAAAATCTGTAACACGTGAATGGCGATCATATTACCAACGTTTCAATGCCCATTAAAAAAATTACTCGCATTACTTTAATGAAGATGATGAAGAATTCTTAAACCACATTCCGAATATTGCTCAGATTAAAGGAATGCTGTACATACATGAGAAACTCAAAACTTGTTGACAAACTAGAAATTGATGGTGCTACATCTCATTTAATTTTGCTGTTATACTTCCTCCTAGACTATCAGTTGTACAAAATTATTGTTGATATTGACGAAGAAACTTCCAGCAGCATGGTAAAGAAATATTGTCAGAACTTTCAGAAAATTGTTGGAGAACAACTTTGGCCATATTGCGGAAGTTCTCTGGCAGTTACTGCAGCATTCCTTACTGGAGTTGACATTAAAGTCAAAATAGTTACTAAGAAGAAAGGGAATGTGGACACCAATAAATAGGCCAATGATTGGATCGCTTTTTCTAAGTCTGTTGTTCCAACTGTTATTTCATTCATCAAGGATTTAAATCTTTCTTCTGAATCATCTGCTGTATGTGAAGTAACAAGAATTGTAGAACAAAAGCCAAAACAGGATTTTGACTTATTTTTGATCCCCCACCAAAAATACTTAAGTTTGATGACCCCAGAAACAAATGCCTTGAGGATGAAGTCACCATGTTTCAAAAATTACGGCAACCAACTTCACAACCGTTAAATTATTGGAAAAATGAACATAGATTTCCACTGCTAAAAGCAAGTGCGAAAATTATTTTGGCCATACCAGTGTCCCCAGCAGCAGTAGAAAGCTTATTTAGTGCAGCTGGATTGTTGTTGAGTAAGTTACGAAAACGGATGTTACCAGCTCTCGTTATAAACTCTGTGTATATCAGATTTGCATATAAGACGAAAATTGTGGAAATGGTTCAGGGATTACCTGGATTAACTGAATTATTAGAAACAGTCGATCAGCAGGAAATTGATAATGTTCTGAATAAGCAGAATGACTCAGAAACAGATTGAGAGTGTCAGAATCACATTGAGTTGTCATATTTAGATTAAACTGTGTTTTAATAAAATACTCTTGAATATGAAAATTAATAAATTCTGTTGTTTTACATGTCTCTTTGTGCATGTAGTCCTATTTAGTAGACACTAACATTAAACTTTCATACATTTCATAAGTTTATTTGAACTGTATTCCATATTAATATT
>OY992891.1:70709243-70905010 GCA_963921405.1 Cepaea hortensis | reverse complement strand
AGCAGGATGTCGCACGAATGGCTGCTATAAAGGCTGAGACTGAAAAACAGTTATCAAAAATACAAGATGTGAAAGAAAGGACAGAAGATACTCTACAAGAGATATTAGCACTGCTCAAGACCCAGACAGCCACACCCGAACCAGAAGATGCAAGAACACAGACAGAAGATGAAGCAACAGATGAAGGACGATATCGCTCCCCCACCAAGATCGAACTGGCGAACCGCCCACAACACACGAAATCAAGGAAGACCAAGAAGACGCCCAAACGATCACAATTACTGGAGCATAGAGAACGAGAGGTAAAGCTCTCTGACGGAAACAGCACCATATGACGGGGTAGGCACACAACTCCAAGCCTCAACAAGTGCACAACTCTGTCCAGATATGAAAACCCTCATCAAGAAAGTAACGAACGCAATCAACTCATCAGAAGCCGGGAAGCTGACAAAAAGCAGCCCAAAGTACGAAAGACAAACTACAAGCTACACCATAAACACCCCAACATAGCCAAGTCTAAAACTCGAAGGCTGAAAGGAGGTACTCGTACCAAAAATTGGATTGATTGGACTGGGAGGCCAACTGAAGGACCTGAGATCCAAGTTCACCAACATCGAGGAACAGAGAGGCAAGACACAAGAAACGCAAATAACAGCCGTTCAGCGCATCCTGGACGAACTAAAGCAAGTGCAGCAGAAGATTGAGCAGGATGTCACTCGAATGGCTGCAATAAAAGCGGAGACAGAAGAAATTATCAACAATCCAAGAAGAAAGAGAAAAGATAGAACGGCTCAAGTCTAAAAACGAGACGACAGAAACAGAAGATACCAAGTCACAGACAGAAAAGAAAGGACCAGACGAGGAAATAGAAGTGGTAGATTTCCAAACAGACAGCGACCAAAACTGGACGGGTGCCAGGGGAAGAGGTTACTCACCAGCAAGAAAAAGATACCGAACCGTCCACGACGCAAGGAAACAAAGAAGACACAGAAGGCACTAAAACAGACCGCCAAGATCAAGACACGTCTGGAGGAAGGATGACGATTGGTAAAACTTCCTGAAGGAAACACCATAAGACGGGGCGGGAACACAATTACGCCAGGCCTTACAAGTGTGCGGTTCTGTCCAGACATGTAAAACCACAAGGATGAAACGAACACAATTATTACAGCCATTCAAACATTTTCAAGGAAGCAGATATAAGCATCTCCATTCACGAAGGAAGAAGAACGAGATACAACGTAAGGACCCCAACTATAACGAAATCGATACAGTCGACGGTTGAACGGGGCCATTCTTCTCAAGAATTGGAATTGGAAATCAAACTATCGCATCCCGGGAAAGTTAACCCGGTCAACAAATGGCTGCACAAGTCGGATGTGTCGGCTAAAGACGCAAGTAGACAGGCACACTGCAATTACTTCTGACAAAACACTCAGGATGAACGCAGAAGAAGAAGACAAACCATGACATGACAGAGATGGTTGGCGAGGTATGATCATCTTTGTCTGGTCTGGTCTGGTCTAGTCCAGACACATATTTCGCCCAAGATATTTTATACGTCGAATCTTGATCTCGTTTAGTAGTTATTTTTTTTTTCAATCAATGTTTGTTTAGAACTTCGTTATGTCACGTTTTATCTTTCCATGGCATTTGCCCCATATTGACATATATGATACGAGGCGCGTTTGTTTTAAGTATATCCCTTTTGACCACACCGACAAATACCGATGGAAAATGGAAATGTGCATATGCAGTATGTTTATGTGGTTTATTAGCTAGCGGTGTGCTATTTTTTCACTGTCGAAATCTTGTTTGCTTGTGAGTGATTTATAATGAGTGCAACAATAAATACTCCCACCAGCTCCGAGGTCGGAATTGTGCTTTTGCACGATAATGCTCGACCTCACGTCGCATATGGAACTGTTCAATTGTTGCAAATAATTTCACTGGGAAATTGTTTATCACCCGCCCTACAGCGCAGATCTGGCGCCAAGTGATTACCACCTTTTCATGCACCTAAAGAAGGGCTGGCATCCTAGCGGTTTGAAACAGATGTTGAACTGCAGACAGGCGTTAATGAATTGTTCAAGACAATGGCGGCAAACTTCTACGACATTGGAATTAAGAACCTGGTACCACGATACCAAAAATGTGTTGAAGTCAATGGTGACTATGTTGAGAAGTAATGTAAATGTGTGGTTCACTTTTGGCTGCAATAAATCATTTTTATATATAATATTTTTTTTAAATTTTAAATTCTATACCGGGACTTACTTAAAAAACGCGCCTCGTATATTCACATCCCAACTTTTGACAACGCCCCCATAAAACGCCCCTCCCCCTTTCCAGCTTCCGCCGGATGTATTGTCGTTTGGTGGACCAGGAAGCTAAGATGGCGCTGGGCAACAAGCAAGCGAAAAACTTAGGCTCGATGTTGAAGCAAATTCAAGGAGTCCTAGTGCCGCCAAAGCTGGTTGTTGTGGATAAGAAAACTATCGAAAAGTCATGGAAGATGATGGATAAAGTCGTGAAGTTATGTCAGCATCCTAAGATGAATTTAAGAAACAGTCCTCCGTTTATTTTGGATATACTGCCAGACACCTACCAACATCTGCGGTCAGTTTGCTCGAAACACGACGACAAACTTCAAACACTTAATGAATGCGAGTACTTTAGAACATTTATTGAGAATCTGATGAACAAATGCAAAAATACGACTAAATTGTTTCGAGATGGAAAGGATAAAATGTACGACGAGAATTCGCATTACCGTCGGAATTTGACAAAGTTAAGTTTGGTGTTTTCTCATATGTTAGCAGAACTGAAAGCTATCTACCCCAATGGGACTTTTGCCGGAGAGTCGTTTAGAATAACAAAAGGGGATGCTGCGGACTGGTGGAAAAAATCTTTTGGTGATAAGTAAGTATAATTATTTGTGAAATCTTGATGACTTCCATTGACAGATTCTGTAACAAACAAAAAGTAGGTTTGGTTGGACCAAACAAAAATTGGATGGCGGAAAATGGGAATTAGGGGTGTGTCACAGTTGTGACTTAAAAGTTGTTAATACAGTAGCAACATGCATTATATATCAATTTATAGCAGGTTGCTTAGGGAAAACTACTATATTATTTTGAGACATTTCTCAGTGACAACAGTTCGGCAATATATAATCTCATGGCAGATACGGGAAGTCGCTTAAGACAATTAATTATCCCATGGCACTCAGTTAAACATGTAAGTACGGTGCTACTTACATTGTTTCAGTGTGATTGACATAGGCTGGCAACATCCTTACATAGATACAGTTAGTTGCATGCCCTTTAAAGTAGGTTGCAGTCTACCCCAGCATTTATTGGCAGTGTGTGATTTAATAGGCAGTTTTATTATTTGTAGTCTGCCATTGTTTTCTGAATGGCCAATGCCTCATACCTTCGAAATCAGTGCAAAGTGATTTCCTTCCAAATCTCAAGTGGCTAATTTTGAACCCCCGAGACTGTGTGCCTGGGAATTGAGAAATGTATTGCACTAATCCCTAAACCACAGGTGCCAACCCTTACAGAGATAATTAAATATGAAAACAATTACGGGATGTTGCGACAAACCCCTGGTTGATTTTAAAGGCAATTTTATGTTCAGTAGTTTGCCATTCCTTTCTGAACGAGAAATCAAAATAAATCCAAAATGATCAGTGGAGGGGGCTGAACCCCCCTACCCCACCATCATTGGCCTGGAAGTTTAAGAGCTAGAGCACTCTTACCCGTTTGGCCACATTGAGTGCTATGTCAGTCAGTCGCAATTCCAACTTCATGGCAAAGGGTCGCCCCATTATACTCTGTTCCTGTGCCAGTGAAAATCACACAAAATGCTCCTCACTCCCCTTGTAAAAAGTGGAACAGACAGGAGTCTCAACAAACCAGCGGCTTGCACAGGTATACTATGCATAATGCCGCTGCCACAATGCCAACACAAAAATCTGCTGCGAAAAATACAGTTCATTGTTGATGGAAGCTGCAGTCACTAAATAACCAGCAGCCACACATTACTGCATAAGGCAACCCAGTTAGTTCAGCGACCAGCCGACGTCATTTTTCTGAACATGCAGTTCACACTACAAACAACTGCAGACAGATGTAAAAGCACTCCATGTGAAATTCACAGCTCACAGCATCGCTCCACATACTCAACTTAGTAGCAGGGTGATGGAACCATAATTATATTGTAGTATTTTAATGCTATCATTTCCAGAATGTGCAGTCACTTCGCTGGGGGTGGGGTAAAAACTGCTATGAAAAAATCATAATTGCATTCTATTTTAAATGTGATGAAATACACAGTAGAATTAATCACTGGGGAAGTCAGATTTCTTTAGTCTGTTCGTGAATAAATGTAAAAGGTACGAGCCGACATGTGATGGTTAATTCACAGGAAAGAGTCAGTCACACATTACTTTAAACTGATAGAGCTAATTCTTCTTCTCTTCTGATGCCTTTCACCTGAAAGAGCTAAATTGTTGAGTGATTATGTTCCTGTTTAATAAGTAGCAGTAATGTAAATGGGAAGTGGAAAGTTATAAACAGATATAGCAAGGTATATGATAAGGGTGTGTTTTGTATCAGAGTCATTTTTTTTCTCCCTGTCTACCTGTACCTTTCATCTCCGAAGCGTGGATCCTCAATCAACTCACATCTAGCCCCTGATAGTTGTTACATATTCTTTACAGGGCGTAGCAGTCAACCCCAAATTTTTTTGGCTGTTCTTGATTCCTGGGCAAGTTTACGTTCAGTAGTTTGCCATTGCTATCTGAACAACTGGCACCCACACCATTTCATAAAAAACAACGTAAGGCGGTCTGCTGCCAAATCGCCCACAGCTGTGTTTCAAGCGTGGGTATGCGGGATTAAAAACTGCGTCCGTAAACCCTTCGCCATGAAGCACTGTATAGACTTGTTCATAATAGGTTACATTTTGCAGCTAAAGTTTTCTACAGAATGAGGTAGTCAGTTTCACAGTGACCCTCCTTTCACATTGTAGGTTACGGGGCTACTAGTGTTTGGTAACATTGTGGGCTGTGGTAACATATGAGTTTTCTCTCTCTACATTTAATTAATAATGAGAGATCGGGCAAATTTTGAGCTATAGCCTACAATGGGTGATGTTGTGATGTTCTCGTATGATAATTTGGTCGTGTCTAGCATGAGCTGTGTGGTCAAGTGGTTATACATCTGCTTCACGTGCCAGTGATCCGGAGTTTGATCCTGGGTCTAGTCAGGGATATGCACTACAGATGAGAGCAAAACTCGAGTCTAGTGCTCCCAATCTAACGTGGAAAGACCCAAGGTTCGTACTGGAATACAATCAGCGTTACCTGAAGTGGGTTGTGCTCAATCTTCAAACCTCGAATCCTGAAACAAGCAAATAAATCAATAATGAGAGATGTTAAAGACAGACCAGGAATACCAGTTGTAGGTTATACTACAAACAATCTGCGTTATGCTGATGATTTGAAACCGCAGGCAGTCTGCAACAAGTATTGGACATTGTAGTAATAGAGAGAGTGCAAACAAGTTACTTTCCTTGAATATCAATAAATAGGAAACAATGGTTATATCAAAGAAAAAAAGGTAACACCAAGACAAGGAAAAATATATAACCAAATAAATAAATTCAAATATTTGTGGGCAGTCATAGCATCAGATGGAAGAACAGTGACAGAGACTAAGAGAGAATAGAATAGACCAAACAAAATCTGCACTTCAGAATATGAAAAGCATCTTCTGTAACAAATCATGTTAATTGAATCAAAGAGTACCTGCCGTGTCTCCACCTTGATGAGGTAGAGAGGCTTGCATGTTCCAATGACCGCAAGAGCTATGCCGAATGTAGCACAGCTACTGGTAGGGTCTCCTGTGTCGGACAAATCAAGGGATAGGAACCAGGCAAAGAGATGCACACCTGCTGCCTTGTAGGTAAACTTGGGTCAAAGGCTAGGGAGAGCACATCCAAAAAATGCTTGTCAAAATTGGATGGACTGAGCCACAGGCTTGACAAAACATTGCAACATGACTTAATCTGTGAATCGAAGAGTACTGAAATGTTGCAAGTGGCACAGGCAGTGGGATCCATTCGGTGGAGATATGTTCAGAGTCTTCAATGCCCTGTTGTAAGTCTGAAGATTCTGGTCTGCACACTTCTGCCAAGCTCATTTATGTTGTCTTGCTTGTTCTGTATTTTTGTTTTCTTTCCCCCAGCTCGTCCTCATAGATTGTTTTAGTAGTATTTTATAAAAGTGTTTAGCAGTGTTATTAGCTCTGAAATAGATAAGTTTGCTAGAGGATTCCTCTAGCCATTGCTAGCTAGTCTGCCTTTTCATTTCCAGGGGTACCACAGTAAGCTGGTATCCATAGCAGGACTGATTCTGTTCTTGTAGACATCCTTCTGTTGTTGTCTTTTATTTCATGGAGGGTGGTGTCTTATTTTGAAGCATGAAATGGCTTGGAGAACTGACTTTGTGAAGCAAGTGATAGTTGGGGTTAATTCTACTAAATGATTCAGGATGTTTACCAATGTAGAAGGCAAGTCCTCTGTTCTGAAGTTAGTACAGATTTCTCCTGCTATTTCGAGTTTTTTTTTTTTTTTTTTTACAAACTCATTATGTCCCATACTATTATTTTACCTCCTCCAGACTCAGATGTTTATTTCTTAAAAATAAACCCCTTTGAATGAAAAGAATTAAAGAAATCACTGCATGGGATGGAAAGACTTAAAGGATGAGAGGCCAGTATTTTGGGTCAGTGTTTCCCACTTGCCATGGAAGACTTAAAATTGTCTTGTTTTTTACTATTCCGAATATTCCACCTATAATAATTATGTACAGCATAACATTGAAAATATATGGAAACTAAAAGTTGAAAGTTTTAACAGTGCATGAAAACAGACGAGAGAGAGAGAGAGAGAAAATCTTGCACCAAGCAGATCTTTGTCATTTAATAGTTAATTGTCATAATATGTTAATTAGCTAGCAGTGTGGCTAAAAGGATAGTGAGTCATGCAGTTTCATAATCCCCGCCTGTCATAATCAAGTTGAGGGTTCAAATCAGCAGTGGGAGATTTGGAAGTGGACTGCTTTGTGTCCACCCAGCCTGAACTTGGTACCTGGGTCAGAGTAGTTTAAGGATATGACATCTGGCATCAGCTTGGAAAAGTGCTGGGTTTGAATCTAGTTGTGGATGACTTTTACAAAATGACAAACCTGCGGTTATTCTCTCCTGTGATCTTTTAATTAGATCATTTTACAATCACTAACAACGTAAATTGGTGCTTCTGCCTCCTCTTCTCCTGCTTCTTTTCCTGCCATTTCTTCTGCCACTACATCTCATGTTATCCTTCTGCTACTGCTGCTGCAGCAACCTCCTTCTCCTCCTGTTATTGTTGTTAGTGTTGTTTGCATTCTCTAATATGTCAAAAAACATCATAGTTGGTTACAAGTCCTCTTGGCTACCGACAGTTTTTAAATTATTTCTCTTACCAAAAGTTATGCTCGAGATGTTGTCAGTGGCAACTAAATGCAGTCACAGTTCCATCCATCCATCATGTGCCATGCCGGTAAGCGTGGGCGGTCATGTTCTGCCATCTCACTCGATCAACAGAGTCGTGGATCAGTTCCGTGTTTTTGTCTCGACCATGCCACAAGGCCAAGCCATCCAGATACTTGTTTCTAGGTCTTCCCCTTGGTCTGTTCCCCTCGATCTTACCAGTTGTCACCAAGTTCTCCAAATCATTTCTTCTCATAACATGCCCAAAAAATTGTGACTGTCTACGTCTAATGTCTCTGATCAGTTTACGATCTTCATTTGTTTCTTGAAGGACTTGTTCATTGGTCTTTCTGGCTGTCCATGGTATTCTTTGCATTTTCCTCAGAAACCACATTTCTACAGCCATCAGATATTTTTCAGCCTGGCTGCTCATTGTCCAAGCTTCACATCCATATAAAAGTACAGGTTCTATGTAGCATCTCAACACTCTTTTTCTCGTTTCAATTGACATCTTTTTATTGGTCAGTATGTTTTTCATCTTGCTAAAGGCTACTTTTGCCATGGCGATTCTTGTTCTAATCTCTTCAAGGCATCTCCCATCAGATGTTATTACTGTTCCGAGGTAATTGTACCTATTCACTTGTTGAAGAGTATTCCCATTTACTTGTATATTACACTGTGGTATTTCGTTCTTCTTAGTGACGACCATAATCTGTGTCTTTTTACAATTTAATTCTAACCCTTGTTGTTCACTATGTGTAACAACCGCATCTACTAAATTTTGCAGGTCCTGTTCATTGTCTGCAATCAAGACTGTATCATCTGCATATCTAATGTTATTGATGCATCGTCCCCCAATGTTGATTCCTTCCATATTTTCAATATTTCTGAAAATATTTTCACTGTACAGGGAAAACAGATCTGGAGACATTACACATCCATGTCTCACACCTCTCTTAATAGGCTGATATTGGCTTACTTCATTATCAACTCTTATGGCAGCTTGTTGTTTCCAATATATGTTTTTTACAAGTCTAAGGTCTTTCCCATCAATTTGTAGATCTTCAAGCATCCTTATCATGTTGACATGTCTCACTTTATCAAAAGCCTTTGTGTAGTCAATGAAGCAAAGGTGTAGATCTTTGTTTACTTCTATAGAACGTTCGATTACGGTTCTCAGTATATACACAGCATTTACTGTACCCTTGCCTACTACAAACCCACATTGTTCTTCTCCTATTTCAGGTTGTATTTTCCTCCTAACTCTTTGCATGATAATTCTTAGCAAAATCTTCGTGATGTGACTCATTATACTAATTGTTCGATGTTGATCACATTCCAAGGCTCCTGATTTCTTTGGGATTGCAATAAATACAGAATTACATAACTCATGAGGTATGTTTCCAGTATCATATATTGTATTAAGCAGACTGGTAACTTTATCTATTCCATATTCTTCTAAAGCATTAATCATTTCTGTTGTGACGCTGTCTGGACCGGGGGTTTTGCCAGATTTCATATGATTAAGAGCATTCTGAACCTCCATCTTCAAAATTGCTGGCCCTTCATTGTTATTTTGAACAATATATTGTTCGTCTCTGCTATCGTCATAAAGGTTTTTCACGTAATCTGACCATACATGTAAAATCTGATCTTTTTCTATTATGACTCTTCCATCTTTTGTCTTTAGGCAGCCTGCTGATGTACGTGTTCTTTGATTAGTAATCTCCTGAATTCTTTTGTGCATTAGTTTCGCATTTTTACTGTTGTGTTGTTTTTCAATTTCTCTGCAATTTTTCTCAAGCCATGTTTCTTTAGCCTCCTTACATAAGGTTCTGACTTTTCTGTGAATTTCTTCATATTTGGCAGGATTATTTTTGTTCTGTCTTCTTGTTTCCATTAGTTGTAAAATTTCTTCAGTCATCCATGTCTTACGGCCAACTTTCTTTACTTTTGGAATAGTTTTTTCTGCTGCACAACTGATTGAATTCTTCAGCATTTCCCATTGATCATCTACATCTTGAAATAGAATCTCTAGATCAGACAATAAATCAAATTTGTTCTTTACTTCTATGTTAAAATTATCTTGTATTTCTTTGTCAGTTTTCAATTTGCACAAGTCATATTTAGGGTTTCCTGCTGTATACTTGACTTTCTTTAACTTTACCCTCAATGTGCCAGTAATTAATCTGTGATCACTGTAACAGTCTGCATTTGGAACTGTTTTTACAACTGTTAATGCATTTCGAAACCTTTTGCTCATCAGGATGTAATCTATCTGGTTTTTAATCCTGCTGTCTGGACTCCTCCATGTCCATAATCTTCTAGGATGTTGTTTAAACCAGGTGTTTCCTACAACCAATTCTTGTTCTTTTGCCCATTCTACAAGTCTGTAACCTCTTTCATTTCTCTCTCCCAAACCATGGTTGCCTACACTGTATCCATCGCTTTGCTTTCCTATTTTTGCGTTGAAATCACCCATTATGATATTTATTTCTGATTTTTTACAGTTCTTCAAAGCAGACTCCATGTCATTATAAAATGCCTCTATACTTTCTTCACTGCTTTCACTTGTTGGGGCATATACTTGAATTACATTTATTTTAAAAGGTCTTCCGTTTAATTTTACTAATAGAACTCTGTCTGACACAGCCCAATATCCTTTGACAGAATTTGATGTTTGCTTATCTAATATAATGGCTACACCTCTTTGCTGTTCTTCTCCCCCCGAGTAAATAATCTTACAATCCTCTCCTGTCCTTATCCCTGCTCCTCTCCATCTCGTTTCCGATATTCCTAATATGTTAATCTTCTCTCTCTCCATTTCTTTTTTGATGTCCTCCAACTTTCCATCTGCATTCATTGTTCTAACATTCCAAGTTCCTACTTTCAATGATATTAATCTTTTGCACCTAGTAGCCTGTTGACGGTCTGGAGTCACCTGGTGCGCATGACTATCCCTACCGGGCGAGGCTGCTCCTATGGAGCACCCATTTACGCCGTTTCTCTGATTATCGATAAGTGAACACAACATGATTTTCTTGGCATGTGTAAAGAAGGTAGTTTGCCATTGCTTTCCTTCCCAGCAGTGACCATACTGGTCAGTGACCGTAGCCATTGTCTCCTCAAAAAAGGAGATCCTCTGCCTACCGTCGTGAAGGTGTAGACCATAACCTACAACTATCTGTCGGCTGCTCTACATCTTCATCCACCACCTGCACCCATGGCTTCACGTAACCCTGATCGGGGGGCTAAACGGGTACTCCACCTTGCCCAAGGGTGTCCCGTAGGCTAGCGGAGGGAAGGAGGCGCCTTACTTCTCCTTTGATAGGGGATACCCCTACCCCGCTACCCTAAGTCACAGTTGCCCTCGTGTAAAACAATCCTGCAGTATGTGATGTAAGGACAATCCTGAAATATGTGCTTCAAGGACAAACTTGCAGTATGTGATATAAGGACAATCCTGAAATATGTGCTTCAAGGACAAACTTGCAGTATGTGATATAAGGACAATCCTGAAATATGTGCTTCAAGGACAAACTTGCAGTATGTGATATAAGGACAATCCTGCAATATGTGCTTTAAGGACAATTCTGCAGTATGTCATTTGAGGACAATCCTGAAGTATGTGATATAAGGACAATTGTGCAGTATGTGATGTAAGGACAGTTCTGCAGTATATGATGCAAGGACAATTCTGCAGTATGTGATGTAAGGACAATCCTGCAGTACGTGATGTCAGAACAATCCTGCAATATGTACTTTAAGGACAATTCTGCAGTAGGTCATGTAAGGACATTTCTGCAGTATGTGCTGTAAGGACAATCCTCTAATATGTGCTGTAAGGACAATCCTCTAGTATGTGATGTAAGGGCAATCCTCTAGTATGTGCTGTAAGGACACTCCTCTAGTATGTGCTGTAAGGATAATCCTCTAGTATGTGATGTAAGGACAATCCTGCAGTATGTGCTGTAAGGACAATCCTGCAGTATGTGCTGTAAGGATAATCCTCTAGTATGTGATGTAAGGACAATCCTCTATTATGCGCTGTAAGGACAATCCTCTAGTATGTGCTGTAAGGACAATCCTCTAGTATGTGCTGTAAGGACAATCCTCTAGTATGTGATGTAAGGACAATCCTGCAGTATGTGATGTAAGGACAATCCTCTAGTACAATTCTGCAGTATGTGATGTAAGGCCAATCCTCTAGTATGTGATGTAAGGACAATCCTCTGGTATGTGATGTAAGCACAATCCTGCCTGTATGTGATGTAAGGACAATTCTGCAGTATGTTATGTAAGGACAGTTCTGCAGTATGTTATGTAAGGACAGTTCTGCAGTATGTGATGTAAGGACAATCCTGCAGTATGTGATTTAAGGACAATCCTAGTTTAAGTTTAGTTTAGTCGTTGGATCAACATCACGGCACACGGTTTAAACCCATAAGTACTCCATTTTCCTCCTAACTCAAACCTGAGTCTGGAGAAACTCAGCTCAATGCACGAACTCTGTTGCATCGGTGAGGATCCTGAAATACTTTGGGTAGATTTTTAACTCGAAATTTTGCCCGGGCAGCGCCGTTAGGCTACTCTTTTTCGATTTCCAACTGCCAAGGGATTTTTTTACGTGCGCATCAATACACACGGGCGTCCGATCTCACTACCCAGAGACCAGGGGACATTTTTTATTACTGGAAGTCCAGGTGGATTTTTTAAATAAATCCCGGTCCTCTCCGTGGCCTGAACCCGGGACCTCCAGCACTCGAGGCGGACACCATACCTGGAGACCACTCAGCCCCCTAAAAGGACAATCCTGCAGTATGTGATGTAAGGACAATCCTGCAGTTTGTGATGTAAGGACAATCCTGCAGTACGTGATGTAAGGACAATCCTGCAGTATGTGATGTAAGGACAATCCTGCAGTATGTGATGTAAGGACAATCCTGCAGTATGTGAAGTAAGGACAATCCTGCAGTATGTGAAGTAAGGACAATTCTCTAGTAATCTGCTGTAAGGACAATTCTGCAA
Source organism: Cepaea hortensis (assembly GCA_963921405.1). Taxonomy (NCBI): domain Eukaryota; kingdom Metazoa; phylum Mollusca; class Gastropoda; order Stylommatophora; family Helicidae; genus Cepaea; species Cepaea hortensis. The sequence goes on along the minus strand of OY992891.1, from coordinate 70,892,444 downwards.
TATGTGATGTAAGGACAATCCTGCAGTATGTGATGTAAGGATAATCCTTCTGTATGTGATGTAAGGATAATCCTTCTGTATGTGATGTAAGGACAATCTTTCAGTATGTGATGTAAGGACAATCCTGCAGTATGTGATATAAGGACAATCGTTCAGTATGTGATGTAAGGACAATCCTGCTGTATGTGATAAAAGGACAATCCTGCAGTATGTGATGTAAGGACAATCCTGCAGTATGTGATGTAAGGACAATCCTGCAGTATGTGATGTAAGGACAATCCTTCTGCATGTGATTATAAGGACAGCCTTGTAGAATGTGATATAAGGACAACCCTGCGGTATGTGATATAAGCCCTGCAGCTTGTTATTATGTCGGCACCACGGTAACATTCATCAGCAGTGTTTACTCTTGTTAAAGAGATAACAGCTGGGCTCCTTTGACCTGTGCCAAGTTTGATAATTATCTCTGGTTCTTGTCTGTGATGATGACGGGTCTAGATTGATGTTGTTCTGGCCAAGTGATGGTTGATATTCTAATCCTGCTCTTGTTTTCTTGTAAGAAACACAGTGTACATAATCTATCCCATTCAAGCTGTGATAAGTAGCTTATAATTAGAGTATTATAGTGCCAAGCATACATGCACAGGCCACGTACGCAAATACATGTCTATACACATACAGTCTTGTTGTGAAGCTTCAGGGCAAGTATTGCGCAGAAACGATGCTGGCTGAGAGGGTAGAAGAGGGTTGAAGTGTATGAGCTTATGGTGGTACTTAACTGGTATTACTCTTCTCATTTGATTGTGGGGTTGAATGTTGGTTGTCTGGCTTGTGTTGATGGGTAACAAATTGGCACAGAAACTAACTACAGCCACATGTATATTTGGAAACAATGTTTTCCTGTAGTGAATTTGAATCATCACCATCATGTGCCATGCCAATAAGTGTGGGCAGTCACGTTTCGCCATCTCACTTGATCACCAGAGTTGTGAGTTTGAATAATAAAGACACAAACAATAGATTGCACAATTGTTTGCGTGGCATATGTGGGAAGGAAGTTATGACAAATTGTCACAGAAACTATAACTACTATGTTCGAAACAATGTTTTCCCATCGTGAATTTGAATAACAAAGACACAAACAATGGATTTGCATGATTGATTGCCTGGCATATTTAGCTGGATCTCATCAGCAACGTACTGCAGAAATCACACAACATAAACTAATTAGATAAATCCTTCTAGCTGAAATATACAATATGTGTATTCACACAGTAATTTGAATTGTGTTTAAAATTACTGTGTGAATACATGTCTCGTATATTTTAGCTTGAAGGATTTATCTAATTACTTTAGTTTATGCTGTGTGATTTCTACATCATGTACCTGACGAGGTGTAGTGAAATATACCAGGTCACAAATGTACGATGTATTGTTGATATCCATTTTTAAATAGCACAGACTCAAATAAGTTACTGTGATGGTCTCTTGCCCCACGTTGAGTGTTAACAGTTTAGGCGTAGTGATAATGAAAGTTAATAGTTTCACATAATTGACACGTGAACCAGGTTGCTAGCTATATTGTGGCCATTATGGTTTATTTTTTGGTGTCTTCTTATGACCATGGCCCACAAATACATTCTGAGTCATAGTTTCAGAATGGAAACTCTAAGGGGAAACAAGGGATATTCTGACACTCTTAAATAACACCTAGGAGATAGTAAGATGTGTAAGTTCATAGTTTTCTGTCATACCAAGTTGAGGGTTCATATCAGCTGCAGGCATTTGGAAACGGACTGCTTTTCGTTGATGTAGATGATATTAGGTGTCTCTGTTCAGAAATCTACTGAATTAAGATGGCTCACAAACAACCAATAAATGTTTGGGTTGATTGCAACATCTTGTAAACGAAATGTAACTAACTTAAATAACACTTTTGTGTTCTGGATTTAATTGGAGTTGACCAACATCACAGCACTCAAGATATTCCCAAACAGGCTCTGTCCTCATCTTCAACAGCCAGCGAAGAGTCTCAATACTATTTGTACCAGTAGCATTCTAATGTGTCTGTCTGGCCTTTCCTCAGAGTCCTGAGCGTCGGCCAGATCCTCTGGTCACTCTCTGCAGCATTATTCTTTGCAGGACTTGAAGGTCTATCTGTTCTTCTGCAGTATGTATATGATTCCAATGCACCAGTACCCCACCAACGGATGTAGACCCATTCCAAATCGTCTGCCTGCTACTTTCCCACCACACCAGCGTGTCTGGTGGAAAAATCCAACAGATGCTGTCTATTTTTTATTGTCGAATGGAAGCCTGCCACTCTGCCCAAAGCATGCCTGTCTTCACCTTTCTCATCATACTTTGTGAGTCCGTTACAATCACTACATGCATGTGCTGTTTTTCCTGCAGCCAGTGAAACGCTGCTGTGGCTGTCTCCACCTCTATTCCTAGACTAGATGTTGTGGTATCATATGCCAGGCTCTCCAGGCTCTCCTGCACCAAACACCATCCACTAACCCTCACCAAACCCCAGGCATTTATTCCACCTCTTAGCATCAGTGGCAGTCACAGTACCCATCAGTGGCAGTCACAGTACCCATCAGTGGCAGTCACAGTACCCATCAGTGGCAGTCACAGTACCCATCAGTGGCAGTCACAGTACCCATCAGTGGCAGTCACAGTACCCATCAGTGGCAGTCGCAGTACACATCAGTGGCAGTCGCAGTACACATCAGTGGCAGTCGCAGTACACATCAGTGGCAGTCACAGTACCCGTCAGTGGCAGTCACAGTACCCGTCAGTGGCAGTCACAGTACCCATCAGTGGCTTTCACAGTACCCATCAGTGGCAGTCACAGTACCCATCAGCATCAGTCGCAGTACCCATCAGTGGCAGTCACAGTACCCATCAGTTGGGCGTAAATTGTGTTACTTACATGTTATGCAGTGTTGACAGCATTTCCGATAAAATAAACAGTATTGCAGTTTATATTTTTTCACATTGTGTTTTATTTCTATATACCTACAAGATAATCCTATCCACACACTGCTTGAGGTATCAAGATGTGGAAAAGCATGGTCATCCTTGCTAATTGGCAAGGAACTTGTTGATAAGTTATTTGGATTAGGTGACGAGTTGTAATCGAAAGTGGCCAAAGCTTTTACATGATGTGTTTTTGTATTTTGTCTTCTAACATCTGTTTCATTTTCCTTGCCCTATAAGCATACGAACCAATGCCTACTAATTTATGTAATACATATTTGTTTGTTGATCTAGAATTATAATTCCATGGAAGGAATTCAAGAACCGGCTACATGAAACTCATCCGATTGGTTCTGCATTAGAAGCCATGGCTCTGAAATCAACCATAGACCTCACATGCAATGATTTTATCTCTGTGTTTGAATTTGATGTCTTCTGTAGGTGAGTAATGTATATGTGTGTGTGTGTGTGTGTGTCTTCTACTTTAGTTGGCTTGAAATCAGTTGTCTATATTTGCAGTGTTGTCTCATGTTCTTGTATGTGTAATTATTTTATCTCTGTATTTGAATTTGATGTCTTCTGTAGGTGAGTAATGTATATGTGTGTGTGTGTTTCTTCTACTTTAGTTGGCTTGAAATCAGTTGTCTATATTTGCAATGTTGTCTCATGTTCTTGTATGTGTAATTATTTTATCTCTGTATTTGAATTTGATGTCTTCTGTAGATGAGTAATGTGTGTGTGTGTGTTTTTTTTCTACTTTAGTTGGCTTGAAATCAGTTGTCTATATTTGCAATATTGTCTCATGTTCTTGTATGTGTAATGATTTTATCTCTGTATTTGAATTTGATGTCTTCTGTAGGTGAGTAATGTATATGTGTGTGTGTGTGTGTCTTCTACTTTAGTTGGCTTGAAATCAGTTGTCTATATTTGCAGTGTTGTCTCATGTTCTTGTATGTGTAATTATTTTATCTCTGTATTTGAATTTGATGTCTTCTGTAGGTGAGTAATGTATATGTGTGTGTGTGTTTCTTCTACTTTAGTTGGCTTGAAATCAGTTGTCTATATTTGCAATGTTGTCTCATGTTCTTGTATGTGTAATTATTTTATCTCTGTATTTGAATTTGATGTCTTCTGTAGATGAGTAATGTGTGTGTGTGTGTGTTTTTTCTACTTTAGTTGGCTTGAAATCAGTTGTCTATATTTGCAATATTGTCTCATGTTCTTGTATGTGTAATATCAAAGACGTGACTGCACATTTGGCTTTCTCATGCATGCTACCTCCTCTGATGCAGCGGCCATCTCAAAGTGTTTTCGCTCACTGTTCCCATTGTGAGTTGGTTATATCTCCGCTCTTGACCTCGAAGATGGCATTGACCTTCTTGACCAGGCTTCACTGCCCATTTGTGCAGTCAGGCTAGCATCAGAGTCTCGTCAGTATCTGTCCATTTTACTCTGTGTTGGAGATTGTCTTTGACACCGACCTGGTTTATTATCTATTCACTCTTGGCCCTCTAGAAGTGACCTCTTTTGAGGCACATTCCCTTTCTGTTGTCGATAGCACTGTGCAGTGTTTTTTTTTAATCTGCTGATACTCTCATGTACGCTTTAAATTGTGCAGTTTTGTGGCAGATGGTCATCATCAGGTACGCTTGGCCAAGCAGTCTTTTGTACAATCGAGTCTGAGCCTGATTGCTTCATTCTACACCTTGTCTAACCTTTCAAACTGGATTTTGCTGACAGTGAGAAGGTCCCAACCATAGAATATAATGCTTAGCATAAAAACTTGTATAAACCATGCTGTCTTATTTTGTTCACTCAGTGGTCCTTAAAGTCTTTCTTCCACTGTTGTTTCTCTAGGCTAGAAGGTTTACCTTGATATGTCATATTTGGGACAATATTTGAGTGTTGTCTGGGGCACCAATCCCATTGCATCATTGCCTGATTCTCTTCTTCTTTTGCCCTCCTCAGCCAGATCACACCAAAGCCGTCCTGTCTTTTGCTGTATTCTGCAGCTCAGTTCATGTTATCCCCAAGTGATTCACCTCTGTCTTAAACCCTCTTCTCCATGTGTTTCTAGGTCTTACACTATTTTGTACGCCTTGTGGGTTTCTGCCAAGGGAGAGTCTAGGTCATTGGTTCTCAACTTTTTTTGGCCCGTGCCCCCCTTCACCATATTTTCAGAACGTCATTCTCCCCCCCCCCCCCCCTTTCATATAAAAAATTTGGCCCGTGCCCCCCTTCACCGCATTTTCAGAATGTCATTCCCCCCCCCCCCCCTTTTTCATATTTCCTATCTAAAAATCCCCCCACCCCTACACAGTACTCGTAAAAATGGAAGGTAAATTTAATAGCATACTAAAACAAGTCTAGACATCCACATAAAACATGATTTGTGGGTCTGCTTACTTTATAAAATGAATTTTAGAAGGATGAGACGTACATAACTGTAAAGTATGAAGGGAAAAACAATATCAAGTAATCGGTTCTTGTATTAATGCGATCTTGAAATGGTCTTCATTTCTCCACCCCCCCCCCCCCCCCCCCCCAATTTTTGTTTCCATGATTAGTGCCGGATGTTTGTTTTCATGATTTGTGCCATAATTTTGTTTCCATGATTAGTGCCAGATATTTGTTTCCATGATTAGAGGCCAGATTTGTGTTTTCATGATTAGTGCCAGATATTTGTTTCCATGATTAGTGCCAGATTTTTGTTTCCATGATGGTTTCCACGATTGGTGCCAGATTTTTTGTTTCCATGATTGGTGTAAGATTTTTGTTTCCATGATTTGTGCCAGATTTTTGAAGATAGAAACACATTTTTAAAAGGTTAAAAGCAAGATGATCAACTTCATTTCATCGTGTTTTGCCCCACCTGGTTTGATCTCTATGTAGAAAGGCAAGGCTCCTGCTGAGAGCATCACACAAATCACAAACTCCATTGCTACTGGTGAATTGAATTGAGTCAGGAACTGACATCACAGCACTCAGGATATTCCCATATATGCTGCGCCCTCATCTGCAACAGCCAGCGAAGAGTCCCAATACTAATGGTTCCAGTAGCAGTTTGATTATATGTCCATCCAGCCTCTCCTCTGAGTTTTAAGTGTCTGCCAGATCCTCTGGCGACTCCCTGCAGCATCTTTCTCTCCAAACCACGATGATCTACCCGTTCTCCTGCAGTATATACACGATTCCAAAGGGCCTTGACCAAATCTGCCTTATAATGCACCAATACCCCATCTTGTTGTGCAGACCCAGCCAATCTGTCCGCCTGCTCGTTTCCCAACACACCAGCATATCCTGGGGATGTTGCTCCAGCTATGATCCCCAGGGACCTTCAGAAGAATGTACTCATAGTCTGGATGACACAATATATAATTGAACACTCGATGCTCAGAACAAGAAGCTGACCACTTGACCACATCAAATGGTGCTTGTGGTAACAACCTTGAAAAGGTTATTAAGGCTGAGATTAAAGAACAATGGGTTTCTTTTTTCTTTTTTTTTAAATTTTTTTTTTTGGTGCTGGCTCACTTTGAACTCAAGCTTTGTCCGTACATGTGCTACTAATTCGTGTGCACTGGATTTGATGTTTGCATGTGGGCTAGCTTTCCCTTTTACCAGCATCCCTCGCCACCAGGCGAGCCCATTCCGATTTCTGAGGTACTTGTAATTTGCGCGTCCAAGTCAATAACAAGAAGTCAACATTTTAGTCCAACTGACCGGTGTAGGGGTTGAACCCGCTACCTCGGCATCAGCACACCGGTAGCTTAATAGCAAGCACTCTTTACCATTTGACCATGCCGATCTCCATGTGTTTTTATATTTAATTTATAAGATTTAATAAGTAATAAATAATAACAGTAAAGAAAGCGATTCAGTGGTGTACAGAGATGAGTAGTGTCATTAACCCAGATAAAAGAGTCTTGTGTTGAGGTTCTCTCTGGACAGTAGGATTATTAATGCTGATGACCCAAGTCATACAATAAATGGCAGAAATGTTGTTATAATCTTTCTAAGTTGTTCATGTTGATTCTTTGTAGGTTATTTCAACCGTGGTGTAACCTTTTGCGTAACTGGAATGTTCTGGCTGTTGCTCATCCCGGTTATGTGGCATTTCTGACTTACGATGAGGTCAAAGCTCGTCTTCAAAAATACATCAACAAGCCTGGAAGGTTGGTCAGCTTTTGGTCTTGTTAAGTCCAGAGTTCAAATCATTTTAACTGTGTCTTAATTATGTGCCTGTTTTTGTTTTTTTAATTTTTTACTTCCCTGTCTTTCTCCATCCCCTTTGTGTTACTGATTCACCAATTGTAACTGTGTAATTGCATTTTACACCAAGTACTGTAGATTTAGTTAGTGAATTCTGAATTTAAGAATCAACATTGCGGCACTCCAAACATTCCCACAAGTGCTTCATCGCTCTCTTTAAAAGCCATGGAAGAGTTCTCGTGCTGATTATTAAATGAGTAAATGTGTCTTCCAGTCTACTCTCAATGATGTATAGGATTGGGTGATGGTATTGTAGGCACGGCAGAAGAAGCACACTTGGAGATCAAAGTGAGCTCACCCTGTAGAGTTTGAGGCTGAAATATTCATGGAAGGGGGAACTCATCTGATGACCAGAAGCAGCTGTTGTGTTTGCTGCATGGTGGAGTTTATACAACTGTACCAGGTGTGTGAAAAATGGTCAGACTTTATAGTTCTTCTAGTCCAGTAATGATTAGAGTGGTCAAGATGGTGGTGATGTTTGAATCAAGAATTGCTCAGAGCAGGTATCATCTTCATAGCAATAGTTAGGATTCACTCAAAAAAGGTCACATCTAGATGGCCAAGACTGAAGAGATAATAAACCAGGTCTGTGTCTTGGGCGATCTTCAGTATGGAGAAAAAAAGACAGATAATACCTGTAGACATGCATAGTGTCATTACACTGACAGATACTGCAGAAGTCAGTTGCCTGCATCAACACTGATATAAGGGAACAGCATACGCATCCAGAAATCTCCAGCATTCTCCTCCGCACACCATGCTGGAAAAGTCTAAGAACTTCTTTTGCTATCTCTTTGTATCATTCTCCCATGTTAGCCAATGTCTTCCACTTGGATAACTTACAGAATTTTCCAGGGAATATTAGGAAAAGAGACAAAGGAAAAAGACAAACAGCATTTCTTGTTCATATAATTTCAGTTCAATTCAATTTCAATTCAACTTTATTTTAAAAGGGTTACAAATTGGACACGCAGGCCCATCTTACATTTGGCCCTTCCAATCACTCATCTTTCATTCATTAATAGTGCATGATACATTCACATAGGAAAATACATTGTCAAATGAATGTTGTAAACATAAGCAATGCATATTACAATGTTATGAGACACATCCCTCACCCACCCACCCACTCCCACCCCACCCACCCACACACACACACACCCTCACCCAGCCATACACATCCCCCACCCACCCACCCACAAACCCCCCCCCCCCTTCCCTATTAACACACATCCCCCACACACAAGTATCTCCCCACCAACACCCACACACTTCCTACCATCCACCCAAACATCCCCATAGGGGCATTGATATACATCGTGACAACTGGATAGTTGGAGAAGAGGCAGAGGCAGACCAATAGAAATGATGCTAGATAGACTGAGACGGTAATGGAGGAATATCATCTGCAGAGTTGATCCAGAACACCAAGGATTCAATCTGTGGAGAGACATGAATACCTACATCAGGGCACATGATGATGATCTGGAACTTAAAGATGGTGAGGAAGGGAACTGGCCACACTTCTGTATGCTGTGGCCTAGAATATGCGAAGGCCCAACATTTCAGATACTAATGTCAGTATGATTGATTGATTGATTTAAGAACCGACATCACAGCATTCGGGGCATTCCTATAAGCGCTCCGTCCCCATCCTCAGCAGCCAGCGAAGAGTTCCAACACTAATAGTACCTTAGCAACCTGATTATATGTCCGTCTCGCCTTTCCTCTGAACGTTGATCGTCTGCCAGATCCCCTCGTCACCCCTCGCTGTCTCATTCTTGCCAGACCATGGTGATCCATTTGCTCCTCCGAGGTGTACACATGCTCCCACAAGGTCGCAACCACGTCTGCCTTGTCATGTATCAATACTCCACCAAGTTTTGCAGAGCCAGCCAATCTGTCCGCCTGTTCATTCCCCAGCACACCAGCATGCCCCGGAGAAAAGATCCAGATGATGCTTGTCACCCGTGACTTCCGAAGTGAAGCAAGCCACTCTGCACGAAGCTTGCCTGTCTTCACTCTACTCAGCATGCTTTCTGAGTCAGTTACAATCACGATGTGTGTGTGTATTGTATTCTCCATCCAGCGGAAAGCTGCACTGACCGCCTCCACCTCCATTCTTAAGCTAGATGTTGTGGTATCATATGCCAGGCTCTCCTGCACCAAACGTCGACCATTGGCTTTTGCTAAGAACCCCCAGGCACTTCTCCTACCTCTCAACACTGACCCATCTGTGTAGATAATCACATCACCTGAGCGAGCATTATCCTGAATTAGTTGCTGGATATCTGCCATAGTACTATCTTGACTTTGTATTTTTGCCATCCACCTTTCCCTCTAGGACAGTTTTCAGATCAGAAAAGTCCCCGGGAAGGTTAACCCGGTCAACAAATGCCCGCAGAAGTTGGATGTGTCGGCCTAATGGTGCAAGAATGCACCTCTGCTGTAAACAGGCACAACGCAATCACGTCCGGACAAAAAAAAACTGGATAAACGCAGAAGAAGAAGATCAGAAAAGTTATTGTTTTTATGTACCCACATTAAGAAAAGTATTGTTTTAAAATGAATAAGTAGGATGATTTAGTCACAAATTTAAGGCAACATATGTTAGAAATAGGCCTGAAAGGCATAGCTTCCACCACTGGATATAAATAACCTACTGAAACAGTTGAGTATGAAAGAATAGAGTTCGCAAATCTGTTCCACTAAAGGAGCCTTTACACCAGACAACAAAAATACTTGTTATTGTCCTCACTAAATGTTGACACTAACACAAACATTCAAGAATGATGAAATTATAAGATTTTTTGTTGTTGTAATATGTTAATGGTTGGTCTCCATGACTAAGGGTTTGCAGACGCGATTCGTGAGCCTGCTTATGTTCAAAACACAGCTGTGACCAATTTGGCGGCAGACTGTGTCGCGCTGGGTTTTAACGTGTTGGCATTGGAGCCGGTCGTTCAGAAAGCAATGGCAAACTACTGAACGTAAACTTGCCAAGACATCAACAGCAGGAGTAAAATGTTGATGTTGACAGCGATGTCCTGTAAATAGGATATGAAACAAAACAATATGTTAACCTCTAGAAGAAAAAGTACATAGTGGATTCTGACTTTTTCATCAGCCTACTCTGTTGTCTAGTATTGAATCTTAAAATGTGAACATACAATTTGGGAATCACCTGGAGGAAGCTACGATATGATTTCTGAGACATTCTCAACACCTTGGACGGTCAGAGTAAATCAAATCAAATCAAATCAAATCAACTTTATTTTAGTAATTAATAATTAATTAATAGTAATTAACAATAAGACGGTGGCTTGAGGAATGTCAACAGTAGAATGATCCAGAAAACCAAGGACAGATATGTGAAGAGACAAGAGCGCCTACACAATTTAGCTAGACACACAATGGTGCTAATATTACACTGCAGACGTCATAAGCAAAGTGGCCACAAATTCGTATGACATTAATGAGCCAAAAATACCTAGCTCCCTAAAAGCTTTAGATTTGGCATTTTCACTTCATGATTAGTCATACATGGCTCCATACGACTTAATGAGCATGGGAAAGAAAGCAGACTTAAAAGTATACATGTAATACTATTGGCCTGCTCATATACACACGTAATGTTATTGGCCTGCTCTCAAGCCTCCAGTTGTGTGTGTCCCCATTTCATCAAGATAGCCGACTCATTAGTAACCCAAAACCAGGTAGGATCTTAGATGTTGAACACTGCGTGACCTGGTTTGGGAATTTGGCACTATGTGGTGGGTGGTATCCAGCATCAGAAGTAGCCTTGTTGTTGCAGATCTGAGTCAAACTAAGGGTGATGAATATTGTTGGGAGTCCGACAGAGTCCTTGGCATGAAGTATTTCTAGAAGTGATCTAGATGGAGGTGATAAAACTAATTAGCCGGAGACATCAGTCTGTCTAGGCACTTAGTGTTGACCAAGTTTGTTTACAATGACCCGCTAACTGATGCCAAGCAGTCTGTTTTGTTCTTTTTCCCTAGAGTAAACATTTCTAAAATAAAGTCAAGGGCTCTGTTATACTCCTTGGGGTGTATTGGGTAAATGGTGTTAGCTTCATCTTTTTACAGACCAGTCAATAGGCAATATTTAAAATTAAGCACTTGGTTAAGAATTTTCCCTTATATTTCAACAGTGACACCAAAATGTGACATAGAAATAGAAGGGACAATTCTTAACCAAATGGATAATTTTAAATACCTAGGGACATTTATAATATCAGATAGAAGATGTACAACAGAGATTAAGAGCAGAATAGGGCAGGCAAAAGCCGCATTTCAGAAAATGACGAGTATCTTATGCAATAAGTTACTATCAATGAATGTAAGAAAGAGAGTGCTGAAGTGCTATATAGAACCAGTTTTGCTGTATGGCAGTGAATCTTGGAATGTAAATGAACAAATTAGGAAGAATTTAGAAGCAACAGAGATGAGGTTTTTGAGACGAATGTTGTGAATTCCTTGGACTGCCAGAGTAACTAACGATTACCTGAAAGAGGCTAATGAAACTAGAACACTATATACAACAATAAGAAAGAGACAAACAGCTTTCTTTGGTCATGTGATAAGAAGAGAGACATTGGAGAACATTGTGACAACCGGAAAGATCGAGGGGAAGAGATTCAGAGGCAGACCAAGAGAAATTATGCTGGATGGATTGAGATGGTGGCACAGAGGAATATCATCAGATCATCAGCAGTTGATCCAGAACACCAAAGACCAAGATCTGTGGAGAACCATGAACGCCTACACCAGCTGGCAGGGCACTTGATGATGATGAGCAGGCAATGGGAGCTCAAGTAGCATATTGGATAGAGGCTCGCATGCTGGCCTTGTGTTCATGGGTTCAAATTGGTTGGCTTCCAACCAAACAGATCCTGCACTATCCAGATAGTCACATTCCACAAAATAATGGAATAAAACATCTCTTTGAATGTGTCACTTTAAATTGGATTTGTGCACTGAAAATACCTGTGATAGCAATGATTGGGAATCTTTTTGGACATTTATGAGGCATAATGGAATCCCACAGAAAATCAATACTTAATAAAGGCAATGGGTTGAAGAGTCCTCCATGAAAGAAAACTAAGAGAGGCATTCTAAATCAGAAACAGGAGTGAGACATAGATGCATTTTGTAAGCTTTTTTATTCTTACTGACTATGGATGAATTATGAAGATGGCAACAAACACAGCCAGAAATGGAATTCAGTAGATTTCTCTGACAGTGCAGCTCGAGGATCTGGACTTCGCTGATAACATTGGCCACCTGTCTCATATACAATATCAGATGCAGGATAAACTAAACACGGTGCAGGATAAACTAAACACATTGGATGAGATGCCTCAACAGTTAGATTTCAAATGCTTAGGGGAAAGACAAAGACAATGTAAGCAAATTAAGCGTAAGATAACCCGATCTTCCTTGGTGAAACCTCACTTCAAGAGATGGAATCATGCACCAATTTAGACAGAGTAGACATAGAGGGAGAACAGATAAAGATATCAAAGTAAGAATACGAAGGACAAGAGCAGCATTTATGGCACTAGGAGATACTTGGAGGTAAGAAGGAACTAAACTTAGCACCAGACTTAGAATCTTCAATTCTAACATTAGGTCAGTTAGTTTGTCACGTCCCAACTTCATGACAAAGGGTCACCCCCATAATACTCTGTTCCTGTGCCAGTGAATATCACACAACACGCTCCTTATTGTTCCATGTGAAAAATTGAACAGACAGCAGTCCCGACAAACCAACAGCATGCACAGGCAAGTACATGTATAGGGCTACTGCCAGAATGCCAACAGAACAGTCTGCCATGAAAACTATAGTACATCGTCGATTGAAGCGGCAGTTTCTAGAAAAGCAGCAGCTTCACACACATTACTGCATAATGCAAGACTAGCTAGCTCAGCAACCATTTGGCCGACAGTCTCCGAACATGCAGTTCACAATACAAATAACCGCCGACAGATGTAAAAGCACTCCATGCAAAATTCACGGCTCACGGTGTCGCTCCAAGTACTCACCTCAGTGGCAGGGTGACGGAACCATGCACTACCAGTCCAACAGGAGGAAAATACGTAAGCAAACAGTAGCCACAAGCATAAACACTCCAGAGGCCTTAACAGTTCCACTGCCTATCCTTCATGTTGGGGACCGGAAGTCAAAGTAAGAATACAAAGGACAAGAGCAGCATTTATGGCACTAGGAAATTTGTGAAGCCAAAAGAAAATAAACTTAGCACCAAACTTTGAATCTTGAATTCTAACATTGGATCAATACTGCTGTGTGGATCATAAACACGGAATGACTAAAGTGGTTACAAATAAACTTTTTAAAAAAGTCGCTTAAAGGTCGACACGATCGACTTCATTGCACCGGGTTTTTATCCCATAAGGCTCAGTCTCTTTCCGCAGTTTGGAAAGCGCTGCACAAAGCACAAACTCCGTAGCGACGACCCTCAGAAGTCTCTGAAAAAATGCTCCTGTGAACCGAGGAATGCAGCCTAGAATTGAACCTACAACCTTTGCAGCCCGAGTCAGACGGCTTGACCATAATATATACATAATAAATAAACTACAAAACATTAATTAACTGGTGTCTGTGAAAAATAGGACCAAAATGGTACAACAAAATCACCAATGTTCAGCTCCTGGGGAGAACTCGACAAATACCACTGAATCAAGAGGTGAAGAAGAGATACTGGCACTAGATAGGACACACACTGAACAGCCTGAGAATATTATCACTAGAAAGGTCTTTGTCTGAAATCCACAGGGCAAAAGACAGTGAGGAAGACATGAAAACATGAAGTAGAAATGGAAATGAAATTTTTTTTTTTTTTGCGTTCGCTCGCTTTAAACTCAAGCGTAGTCCATACACACTATTTACACTAGTGATGGACTGAATTTTGCGTGTGGATTAGCTTTCCCTATAAAGTGTCCCGTGCCATCAGGTGAACCCACTCCAACTTCAGAGGTACTTGTAATTTACATCCCCAAGTCAAGGAAGATAGGTCCACATTTTAGTCCAACTGTCTGGTGTAGGGGTTGAACCACTAACCTCAGCATCAGCACAATGGATGTTTAAGAACACGCATTCTTACCCATTCGGCTATGCAGACCTGCATGGAAATGAATAATACAGAGTGTTTTTTAAAATCTCACTACACTTTGTATGTAGAGCAATTTATAAAAATTTAGTACATCATCAGAAAATGTGCTAAAATATTCATTAAATTAGTTAAATAGTCACTGCTATGGTCTAACGCTGTTTGGAGAAACTGGAAAATACCAATGAAGTATTCATTATAACTTATTCAACAAGTTTCTAACTGTAATGCGATGAGGAGGTTGTTTATCAAGATATCTTGCTATAAATCTTTGAACAGCCATTTGTGTGTGTCGACCGCCATTTTGAAACACTTGTTCAATCCAAAAACGTCTTTTCTTCTATTGATAACCCCATTCTGTTTGGAGTGCAAAGAATTACTCTAGCAGACAGCAACCATTTGCTGTATATTGCATCACAGTGGACTTTGGAGCACATTTTCTGATGATTTTCTGATTTTTTTCACATTTTCTGTCATGCACTACATTTTTCAAAATTGTTCTACATACAAAGTGTAGAGAGACTTTACAAACACCCTGTATTAGTAGGACTAGACAGAGCTGCATTGGTAGCTAAGGATAAGATTACTCGGAGTGAATGAGTTGAGGCCCAGATGGGGAATAAAGGGCAAAACAAAATCAACAAAGGCCTGGCATCCTTCAAACACGAAACCCTCCAATGACAGACATGAAACTTCCTCTCCTGAGTGGCCACTACATCTAACAACGTGGCACTCTAGCCGCGTCTGGGGATCAGCCCACTGTGGCATCAAGAGGCCGGCCACTTGAGAATATTCAGCCCCGTTAAGTGAGGAGATTTGGCAGAATGATGATGTCAGTTATAACATAAACACTTGTTCAGATTGGTGCTGAAAAGAAAGGGCCTGCTTGTTACAGTATTATTAAAACTTTGTGAGACTCAATGGCGTAGTGATTAGATGCTTCTCTGCCAGTTCGATGGTTATAGGTTCGAATCTAAGGATATTAAGAATTGGTATGGGCTACCACGTTGATCCAGCTTAAGGAAATGTCTTGGGGAAATGAAGAGGGCCAGCGCTATGTTGATCACTTCACTATTTAGTACTGATTTGTTTTTGTTTGTTTGTTTTTCTTCCACTTATGTCATTAGGTGTCGTGGGGAGGGGTAATTGAAGTTCCAGCACCTGTGACTAGCGCCTTTCCTCCAATCTCCTCCATTAATCTCAAAAAAAAAATTTAGGATAAAGTAAATTCCCTACCGGTTTGCTAGACCAGTCATAGGTTCCTTACCTACTTAACCCTTGTATGTTTGCTACTACCACCATGTCACATCCACTTTTTGCCTACTGATTAATCTGTAAAAATATGGGGGTGGCATCATATACCTCAAGTCGTTAAATAGGACCTTTAACGAACTAACCTGTGATTTGACTAATGTGATTGTGTGTCACAAACAATTGGTAAATATTTCAAATGATCCCATAGAACATGTCACTTTGTCAGGCACTGCTGAATGACAAGCGAAAGAAAGAATTTAAGAAAGACATATAGAATTGAAGTATTGAAGAAAGAAAGAAAGAATTGAAGAAAGAAAGAAAGAAATGAACACTTCCTATATTCTTATGGCATTTGTCTTTTCAGCTATGTGTTCAGACTGAGTTGCACAAGGCTGGGTCAGTGGGCAATTGGCTACGTCACGAATGATGGGCAGATATTGCAAACAATCCCACAGAATAAATCACTGTGCCAGGCCTTGCTGGATGGGCAGAGGGAAGGATTGTAAGTACATGAAAACAAACATGTGCCACCTGTTGTTTTCTTGTCTGTCTGGTCTTCATTAAGCTGGGTGAACTTTGAACTCTACTAATGACATTCTGCTCTGCAGCAACCTCCATTTTTTTTCTTGTAATCGTGTTCTTGTAAAGCTCACAATCTACTTCTCGTTTTTTGGTGATTCATTCATTGCTCTGCTAATAGCATTGTTAATGCTCCCATTGAACTCATATTCATGTGATTGTGTCTGTTGATTGTTTTTTTTTTTAAACTGCAGCATTCTATTTGTTTTGTTTCAACACATCATTAGCGTTCTGTTTTGTTTCAACACATCATTAGTGTTCTGTTTTTCTTCCAAATATGGAAGATGGTGACTTCAGCAAGGTATTTAAAACATTGAATGTCCTTGGCAGGACTGCAAACAACCTGCAGGTTGATTTTCTGGCAATTTTACGATCAGCAGTTTGCCATTGCTTTTTAGATGTGAGTCACCATTAATACCCTAAAGAAATTTTTTACGGCGAGCTTGATAAGCGCTCCCAAGGCGGCCAGTGGAAACGCTTTAAAGACACTGAAAATCTCACTGAAAGCTTTTGGAATTCATCTTGACACCTGAGAGACTGCTGCCAAAGACCGAAATTTGCGGCAAACATCATTACGCAAGGGTGCAGTCACTTGTGAAGCAACCAGGACTGCAAGAGATGTGAAGAAAAGGCTGGACAGAAAAACCACTGCAGGAGATCCTCCTCCTGGAACGTCAAGCATTCTTTGCCCACATTGTCAAAGAACATTTCAAGCCACAATAGGCCTTATCAGCCATCTTAGAACTCACGGCTCCATACCTTCAACCCCACTGGATGAAATTAATGGTCAACATCATTCTTGATGGACAAACAATAGTCCAGGTGATCGGTGTCTGGATTGAACCCATTACCCCACTGTCAACACACGGAAAGTTTAAGTGTAGGTGTGGTAAACCTCTCGGCCACGCTGACCTCTACAGCACGGTATCATCATCATCATCATCCAGTGCCTTGCTGGCTGGCTTGGGCAATCATGCCTCTCCACAAATTGCGATCTCCGGCAGCATGGATCATTTTGTATGCTGACTCTCTTCTGGTACAATGACATAAAACCGACAAGAATTTTCTCACGCTGTCGTCCTCTATCTCTCTTTCCACACATCTTTCTGGTTGTCACAACATGTTCCAGTTTTTGCCTTCTCACAATGTGTCCAAAACGTGATGACTTCTTCTTTTTAATGTTTCTTCATGTGCATTCTAATGTTTCTTCGACAGTGGGGTAGTAGGTACTGGTACATTCCACACACTGGTCTGTTTCAACTGTTTATGGCAACAGCAAGATATAGCAATGCAAAATTTAACAGATTAGATTGGTTACCTGTGTAGAACCAATGACTGTAGTTCCTGGGCATTTAGTAAACCAGTAAGAAAACCCCTTGGCGCCATAATCCAATTGTTTTGAAAGAGGTGAAGACACTAAGACAACAGCATATCACAAACAGGAAGAAGCAGACAGGCTGCATTATGAGAAAGTAAAAACTTGATTATGTAGCAACCAGTAAGGTTCAAGGAAAAATAGATAGACGAAGGCAGCAAATTTCTTGAACACATTTGTTTGCATATTTGGGGCCAGTCATAACATCAGATGGAAGATATGTGATAGAGATTAGAAACAAAATAGGCCAAGGAAAATTTGCATTGCAGACACTGACAAGTTTTGTATGTAATAAAAAAATTTCAACTCGTCAGATATAGAGTAGGAAGGCATGTAGTGTTATAGCAAACACAGTAGTGTGAAACACAGTACTGTACTGTTATATCAAACACAGTACTGTTATATCAAACACAGTAGTGTAATATCAAACACAGTCATGCTATATCAAACACAGTACTGTTATATCAAACACAGTAGTGTTATATTAAAGCTGTTCTGCTGTATGCCAGAGAATCATGGAATGTGAATAAACAAGTTAGGATGAACTTAGTGGCAGGCAATGGAGATGTGGTTTTGGAGATAAATATGTGAATAAAGTGGGCTGCCAGAGCAACTAACAATGATTGCCTGGAAGAGGCTAATTAAAGTAGATATCATCATCATCTACTGCCTTGCCGGCTGTCGTAGGTGATCATGCCTCGCCACAAATTACAATCTCCGAGGTCATGGATCAGTTCGTGTGTCGACTCCCTTCCGTGCCATGACACAAGACTGTCAAGAACCTTCTCACACTGTCTTTCTTGATCTTTCTTTCTGCAAATCTTTCTGGTTGTCACAAGATGTTCCAGTTTTTGTCTTCTTATAATGTGGCCAAAAAACAATGACTGCCTATTTCTGATGTTTGTGATAAGTTGTCTTTGCGACTCAGCTTCCCCTAAAACGTCCAGATTGCTAATTTTGGCTGTCCAATTAATTTTCAGCATTCTTCTATAAAGCCACATCTCCAAGGCTTCCAGGGATTTTTTCGCCTGTTTACTAATTGTCCAGGATTCTCAGCCTATGATAAAACTGGTTCTATGTAACAAGCAAGAACCCCTTTTCTGACTTTCAAGGACTGTGACTTATTGCACAAAACGTTCTTCGTTTGATAGAATGCAGTTTTAGCGTGTCCTGTTCTTTTCTTTGTCACAGTGATGCATCTTCCATCTGATGTTATCCGTGTGCCTAAATACATGAATTTCTGCACTTGCCTCAAAATAACGTCTTGTAACTTTAATTGCACATTTAGGCACAATCTGTTTCTTTGATATCATGATGACTTCCGTCTTTCTTTTATTCAAAATAAGGCCCATCTTTTCACTTTCTACAACCACTATATCTATCATTTCCTGTAGATCGTTCTGATTTGTTGCTATCAAGGCAGTGTCATCAACATAACGTAATTTATTTATATTATGTCCACCAACCAGGATCCCTGCATATTTTCTGTAGATCTCATTATATATTCACTGTGCAATGAGGAAAAATCAGGAGACAATACACAACCTTGTTTGTTGCCCTCCTTTATACACTGAAATGTTTCTACAAGCTTGTTGATTCTTATGGCTGCTGTTTGCTGCCAATATATGTTCTTTATTATTCGCAGATCTTTGTCATCAATGTGCAGTTGATTACGTAATTGTATTATTTTGTTATGCTTCACATAATATCAGTTTCTTGTCTGTTCCCTGTCCCAACGTATGGTAGAATGGCAGTCCACAAGAGCATTGACATTTAAACAGCATGTTTTGTGTACATTTACTCCAGTTAACCTGCGGTAGAGCACATATGTTGCCAGCCATTAGGGTGGAGATGAGTGGTTATCAAAGGTTGTAAATGACAAATGTGGTTTGGGCTATTGTGTACTAATAGAGACCTGGATCGCGTCCATTGCTTGTGTTTGATCAGATCCATTAGATTGATTTGACTTTGCGGTTTATTGTCTTATCAGTGAAATGTAACCGTAATGTCCTGTTGTTATTCAAATACAATTATCTTCATCATGCGCCAAGCTAAATGGCATAGGCAATCATGTCTCTCCACAGTCTTGATTCTTGTTGTTCAGGATAAATTATGTTATTGTTATTCCTCCATGTTGTGATTGTGACAGACTCACAAAGTATGATGAGAAAGGTGGAAACTGGCATACCTCTGGCAGGGTGGCAGGCTTCCATTCAACAATCAAAACTAGAGAGCAAATGTTGGATTTTTTCCTCAGAACATGCTGGTGTGGTGGGAAGTTAGCAGGCGGACAAATTGACTGGGTATGCACACTTTGGTGGGGTATTGGTGCATAAGGCAGATGTGGTAGGGGTCGTTTAGAATTGTGTGTTTAGTGCAGAAAAACAGATAGATTATATGTCCTGGAGAGAATCGTGCTACAGGGAGTGACCAGAGGATCTGGCCGATACTCAAAACTCCTAGGAAAGGCCAGATGGACATACAAGCAGACTGCTACTGGTACCATTACATTGGGACTCTTCACTGGCTGTTGCAGATGAGGACGGAGCATGTATGGAAATATCTTAAGTCCTGTGATGTCTGTTCTTGACTCAACTGAACTCTTATTCCTCTACGATACCAAATATAGTTTTCATATAGTTCTGGTGATTGAGTGAAATGGCGAGTCATGACCACCCATGCTTTCCGGCATGGCACATGATTGATGGATAGTTCTTTATATTACTAAATATTTACCTAACAAGCAGATCATTTAAAGAACATTATACATTCTTCTTCTTCTTTAGTACAACAGCCAGTCCCCTAGTGGCAGTACAGTATGTCCCTCGTAGCTAATGACAATTGCCACATTAATAATTAATATTAGTGAGTCATGTAGTATTGATTTTTGCACATTTCCAATGCTTTTATGTGTTTCTTAATGTTGTTGCTGTTGTTGTCGGTTAGTCTCATAAGTGATGTATGGATGAAATAATGTATGAAAGATTGTTAGATGGGCCTGCATGCCCCGTTCTTAATCCTTTGAAAATACAAAGTTTGTTTGTTCATTCATTCGTTCCTCATCTTCTGTCTAAGGAGTGATCGTACGTTGCTGTTGAATGTCATTTTGCCAGTGTCCCATGATTACATATTTGATATTTTTCTGACTACCTTTGGGAGTAGCTTTATGCTTGCAAGAAGTGTTCATTTTGTTATCGCTTCACTCGATGTCCTCTATGACTGCTTTATCATCATCATCATGTGCTATGCTGATAAGCGTGGGCGGCCATGTTTCGCCATCTCGCATGATCACCAGAGTCGTGGCTCACCTCTGTGTTCATGTCTCGACCATACCACTTGGCCAAGCCATCCAGATATTTATTTCTCTGTGACGGCTTGTGGGGGTTTAAATCCCACCTTAGGCCACATTTCTGGGAGCAGCCAGATTTTCAACTTTGACAGAGAAGGATATGAACTTTGTGAATCACTGAACTGTATGGTTATTATCTTATAATAAATAAACTATATGGCTATTAACCTTATAATCACTTGACTGTATGTTTATTAATCTTATAATCACTTAACTGTATGGTTATTATCTTAAAATCACTTAACTGTATGGTTATTATCTTAAAATCAATTAACTGTATAGCTATTAACCTTATAATCATTTAATTGTATGGTTATTAATCCTATAATCACTTAACTGTATGGTTATTTTCTTATAATCACTTAACTGTTTGGTTATATTCTTATAATCACTTAATTGTATGGTTATTAATCTTATAATCACTTAACTGTATGGTTATTAATCTTATCATCACTTAACTGTAAGGCTATTAATCTTATCATCACTGAACTTCATGATTATTAATCTTAAAATCCTTTTTTTAATATTCCAGTCAAACCTGCCTTTATTTTATCATCGCGCTGTTCAGAAACCATTGCCTTTTTACATTTGCTCGCTTGGAGCTCAAACATATATAGTCCCTACACATGCTACTACTTCTGGTGGACTGGACTGATTTTTGCGTGTGGATTAGCTTTCCCTATTACCTGTGTCCTTCACCATCATGTGAACCTACTCTGACTTCTGAGGTACTTGTAATTTACAAGTTTTTACAACTAATTTACAAGTTTAATTTACAACTTGTAAATTACAAGTTTTTTTTTAAAGCAACTTTTTTGTAATTTACATCCCCAAGTCAAGAGAGGTCAACATTTTAGTCCAACTGACCAGGTACAGGTTGAACCCGCTACCTCGACATCGCACACCGGATATTTAAAAATCAGCGGCCCTTTCCATTCGGCCAATCTGACTTCCACTGCCATCATTTAACATCAAGATTATATTCAGTTTATTATATTCATGACCATGTGCTTTGATATGCAAGTTACAGCACAGAACTGTTTACCATTTTATGTTTTTCTTCATTTAGCTTTTTGTATCCAGACGGGCGAAGTATTAATCCAGACTTAAGCTTTTTAGTAGCTGACAGCGAGGAGGACCATATCCGGGTCACACAGGTGAGATACTTAGTTACCTTTCTGTATATAGATATTCTCCCCTCAAGTTTTTATTTTAAAATATGTGAGTCCATTTCGATGTTTATTGTAGTTACTGTCTTCAAGAAACAAATGAAAGCTGTAAGTTAATTAGATGTAGATAATCAAGATTTTATGGTCACATTGTGAACCAATGAACTTTATTTTCAAAGAATTAAGAATTGGGCTCGCAAGGCCGTCTAACATTCTGCCCTTCTTATCTGTCTGCTGTGATACATTATTTCATCCACACATCACTTATGAGATTAGTCTTAGACAACAGTAACAACTTTTGCATTAAAAATATGCAATAATCATTAATCTTAGAAAACAGTAACAATACATGCATTAACATGTATTATAAATGTGCAGTAATCAGTAATATATGATTCATTAATACTAATATTTTTGACCTAGAAGTTGCAAAGAGAAATAAGCTAGAAAACTTGGTGACAACTGGCTAGGTTGATGGGAAAAGAATAAAGAGAAGGCAAAGAAAATAAATAGCAGGATGTCATGATCACATTTCATAATCAGGAAAAGAAAATGGACCTGAGCCAAGGCGATCGTGTGAGATGGCAACCAGTGACCACCCATGGTTACCAGAATGGCACACGATGATGAAAAAATTACCTTTACCCTACTTTGATGTGCATTGGGTATATGGTGCCAGCTCTATGGTAAGCAGACAGAACATTCCAGACATGCTCTTTAGCCCTGCTTGAGGGGAGTGCAAGAAATGAGTGCTGATTAACTACCACCGTCATGGGCAATTGCAATGACTATAGCAATTTAACAGCCTGGAAAAGGATTAGTCTCACCTGTCTTCATCACAGAGAAAATAATTCTTGATCTTCTCTTCTCTCTTTTGTCTTTTATTCCTCATTGGAGAGTAGACCCTCAGTCAACTCACGCCCAGCTTTTGCTACCTCTTGTAGCTACCTCCATGTCCTCCCCCATATTTTCCCAATTCATATGTAGTTCTAATATTCCAGGTGTCAGTTCTAGAGATTTTCAAAAGCGAAAGGGGGGTAAATCTGCGATTGAGACTCTCTGTGGCTTTTTATGCATTATATTCCTTTCTTCTTCTTCTTCTTCTTCTTCTTCTTCTTCTTCTTCTTCTTCTTCTTCTTCTTCTTCTTCTTCTTCTTCTTCTTCTTCTTCTTCTTCTTCTTCTTCTTTTCTCCTCCTTCTCTTCTTCCTCCTCCTCTTCTTATTCCTCCTCCTTCTATCCTCCTCATCCTCTTTTATTCTTCTTACATGTGCAGTGTATGTGTGTCAGGCTGTCTGTGTCATAACATGGTAATATGCATTGTTTATCTTCACCACTTTCATTTGACAATGGTTTTTTTCCTGATGTGAATGTAACATGCAAAATAGTTAATTGATGTACGAAAGATGAGCGATTGGAGGGACCAAATGTAAGACTGGCCTGTGTGCCCAATTGACCCTTTGAAAATAAAGTTTGTTCATTCATTCATTTTCTTTCATTCACTTTAAATTTATTATTTACTAGCTCACCCGGCCCGGCTTCGCCCAGGCCCTGGAGGGGATCTATCTATCCATCAGTCTGTCTGTCTGCTTGTTTGTCTGTCTGTCTGTCTGGCTGACCCGGCCTGGCTTCACCCAGTCCCTGGTGGGGAGCATCTCATTTAATTCATATACATAGTCATATAAGCTCTCCCGTTCCCGACTATCTGTTTGTCTGTCTATCTGTCTGTCTGTCCCGGCCCGGCTTCACCCAGTCCCTGGTGGGGAGCATCTCATTTAATTCATATACGTAGTCATATAAGCTCTCCCGTTCCCGACTATCTGTCTGTCTGTCACGGCCCGGCTTCATCCAGTCTCTGGTGGGGAGCATCTCATTTAATTCATATACGTAGTCATATAAGCTCTCCCGTTCCCGACTGTCTGTCTGTCTATTTGTCTGTCTGTCTGACCCGGCCCGGCTCCACCCAGTCCCTGGTGGGGAGCATGTCATTTAATTCATATAAGTAGTCAAATAAGCTTCCGTTCCCGACTATCTGTCTGTCTGTCTATCTATCTGACCCGGCGTGGTTTCGCCCAGCTCCTGGCGCACAGTAACTTAAAAGAATGTCCTTCCACACACTATTCATTATTTTAAATGAAAACTGATTTTAAACACCGACATGACAGTTGATAAGTTCTTTAAGCAGAAAAAGATGGGTTACAATGTTATGCATTATGCATTATTTTTATGAAAAATTTGAAAATGCCTTAAAGATTATATCATTATTTATTATAGCTTATATGCCTGAAAATAACTATAGACAAAGAGTTTAACAATAGTGCAAGTAAGTCCAACAATATGACTATAAAGTATATAGAAATGTTATTAAAAGTTATGCCCCTTGAAATAACTTTTCTAAAGTGAAGTCCCCCTGCTATATAGAAATTATATAATGAAAAATATGAACGAAAAGAAGAAGATATAATGAAAAATGAAAAAGTAAATGTTATTAAATAAGTAGAAGATTTTACACTAAGAAACTATTATAGTCGGTTGCACAGGAATGAAAGGAAGACGTGTAGAAAATTTCATCTCAATCGGGTGTACCGTTATCGAACGCATCCAATACATAGCTGACCACAAACACACAAAGCCACATACACTCTGTTTTATAGATATAGATATCTGCAGTGTTGTCTCTTGTATAAATTTCAGTTTTTTTAATTCACTCAGTGGTCCATAAAGTTTATCTTCCATTGTTGTTTCTCTAGGCCAGAAGGTTTGCCTAGATATATCATATTCAGGGCAGTCTTGGAGTATGTGATCTCCTGTCTGCGGCACGAATCCACATGTGCACATGGCTGATTCACCAATCTTGACTTTTGTATACATGTGGTTGCCTAATTGATTGTTTACATTTTTATTCTGAGGCATACAAAAATGATTGAACCTCCGTTGAATATAGTTGACTGAGTCATTCTTTTGTTTTCCTTGTCTTTAAACTTGCAGACAAGATGGCCAATCTCGTGTCAACCATCCTTGGTCACCTCTGATGTAGTTTGATCACTGATCATATTTCTTGCTAACTTTTTGCCCCATTTAGAATTTGCTCTGTGGTGAAAGTGTTACGAATGCAATTTGTAATCCCACATACCACGTTTGAAACACAGCCACAGGCGATTCAGCAGCAGACCGTCTTGCATTGGTTGTCATTTAGTGGTATGAATGCCGGAAATTCAGAAAGCAATGGCAAACTACTGAACGTAAACTTGCTAAGAAATCACAAACAGCCAAACAATGATGGGGTTAGCTGACATCCTGTAAAGGATATGCAACTAACTAATGTCTCTTAACACCTTTGATTTTCCCTGTTGTCATAAATTTCGCAAGACCATCTAAACCTGTAACATGTCCTAAAAAATTAGCCCAAGGAAATGCACTCTAAAGACTGAATGTAATGGCAGGGCAGACCAAACCCTAAGTCTTGGTCAGCAACTGGTCTAGCATCGAAGCTTCGACAGGCAGACAGTTAGAGCATTGCTTTGCTGATCCGGCAGCTTCTGCAGCTAGTCTTGTTCCAGATGTATTGGTGTTACCTTTACTCTGGAGTAAACTAGGCAGGGCGAGTGAGGGATCATACTACATGGGGCAACATATAGTCTCTACAATTCATGCCAGGCTGTGTGCTATGGAGTGGTGTAACATTCAGAACCCCCATGGGTTATAGTTGTGCCTTGTTAGAAGCACAAAGTAACACACTATCGTCTGTCTAGATGGCAAGGTGCCAGAGAGTGTGTGTGATTGTGTGAGAGAGAGAGAGCAGATAAAGAGAGAGAGTTATTGTGCTTGTTAGTTAGTTTGTGTGTTTATGCCAAATGTACAAGGTCAGTGCTCCTGCTTCGTGTGTTTTTTCTAACAATAGAAGAGGAATAACAATTAAATCAGCATTACCTATATTTGTTTAAATTCTATTTCTTCTTATCAGGAGCAATATGAGCTGTACTGTGAGATGGGGTCCACATTTCAACAATGCAAAATCTGTGCTGAGAATGACAAGGATATCCGATTGGAGCCGTGCGGACATCTTCTGTGTACACCCTGTCTGACCCAGTGGCAGGTGGGGTGATGTTGACTGTCTTCCATGTTCTTTTTTTCCTTCCCTTTATGCTATTTGAACAATCCTGTTGTGTTCAGCATGGATTAATTTATAGGTGATAAGAGTTGCTGGGGTAACTGGAACTGATAAAATGGAGCTAACCACTTGTTACTGGAGTGCCCAACATATACAGAACAGCAGAACAGAGGCAACCTAATTTGGCCGACATCTGCTACATTTTGAAGTCAAACTGTATGGAGATATCCACAAACTCATATTTCCTGCTGCTTTCTTTGGAAGTATTCATGCTGATATCTGAAGGTATATGAAGATGAAGAAGAAGAATTTCTTGTGATTTCTATGCAGCAAAATATAGACCTTTTTTTTTATAGACCTCTGGAGGTTGCCACGAGAGCTTCAGGGTTTGTGCTGTGTGTGACACTTTCGGTGGACGGTTTGCTCCTCTCAGAAAGTGACTGAGTTTGATGGTGGGGAAACCCAGTGCATGAAGTCAATCCTTTTGCTGTTTAACCCCCTTTTTTGCAGCCCTGTTTTGTTAACCCCACTTGGTTTATGCACAAGCTGAAAACTTATTGATCTGCTCTGATCTTTCTCACAACTGTCAGCGTCAGCATAGCATTACAGATTCATCTCTCCTCTTGCATCACATAGCATAATAAATGAATAGGCAGGAGATTCTTGACTAATTGTATTCAATCCTTTTCTACAGGTTACTATTGCTCACTTCACATGCAACCAGGTAACAGGTGAAAGACCCTTGTACATGCTATAAGATGCATTGGACATATGGTGCTAAATCCACATGTTTATAAACCAATCAGCTCTAGGTGGGTGATGTGGTCAGTCACACCGGCCGCCTTTATTTCCCATGACATACATTCATCCTCTTGCACCACCACTCTGCATTCTTCTCAGACCTTACGCTGGGGTATTCTCGCATGTTCATAGTTTGTCCTTGGGGAAATGTGTTGTTGCATCTCTCACAGGTGCAGTGTCATCTATAAGCTGTGCTGGTGCACACATTTTTGCCTATAGCACACATATTCAATCTCAGTTCACAAACATATATCATCGGAGTGCAAACTTTTGCAGAATGTTGCTCTTATTTCAGCCAGTCAAAAAGAATTGAGTCTTCAGCAATTCTCCTTCTTCATGTATTTTCATGCCCAGGGTGTCTTTAACATTCTGTGTCCACTTTCTGGCTGGAGTTCCAGGAACCTCTTTCCATTGTTGTTTTTTTCTAAATGGTCATGACTTTTGATGTGGCTAAAGTGTTTCAGTTTCCGAGCCATGTTAATGTATATGAGCCAGGTTTCTTCTATGTTTAAATCGTCTAAGTTCACACTGTCTCACAGTGAAACCGCACATGGCTCATTAAATCAATCGAGGTTCCTTAGATGACACGATCCTACTTGGATAACTGGCAGTTCTAGAGCTAATACATGCTTACCAATCACACTGTCTCACGGTGAAACCGCGAATGGCTCATTAAATCAGTCGAGGTTCCTTAGATGACACGATCCTACTTAGATAACTGGCAACTCTGGAAAGAAGGCCCTGTTGAGCTTGACTCTAGTCTGATTTTGTGAAGACACATGAAGGGTGTAGCATAGGTGGGAGCGCAAACGCAATTGAAATACCACTACTTTTATCGCTTTACTTATTCAGACAAGGGAGATTTGGTCGCAATGGACGAAAAATATCTCCGGCAGGCCTATTCTCGCTGGTCGCGAGATCCACAGAGTCAGACAGGCAGTCTGATGGTAGTACACGCTTACATTGGTCCGGACACTTGCGTTGTTCATGCCCTGGTGAGGATCAGGATTTATTTCACGTGGACTTCTAGTAATAAAATTTCCCCTGGTCTCTGGGTAGTGAGATCGGACGCCCGTGTGTATTGTTGCGCACGTAAAAAATCCCTTGGCAGTTGGAAATCGAAAAAGAGTAGCCTAACGGCGCTGCCCGGGCAAAATTTTGAGTTAAAAATCTACTCAAAGTATTTCAGGATCCTTGCCAGTGCTACGGAGTTCGTGCCCTGAGCTGAGTTTCTCCAGACTCAGGTTTGAGTTAGGAGAACGGAGCACTTATGGGTTACACCTGTGTGCTGTGATGTTGATCCATCGACTAAACTAAACAAGGCAAGGCCGAGAGAGGGAACATGCTGCATGGGCTGCATCCATGCCCAGGCATTGTGAGATGGGATTTTGGCCAAATTCCAATCCACATACTTTTGTCTGTCAAGATGGTAAGGTGCCACTCAGATCGTGTAGAAAATGTCAGTATTTGTTTTTCGTTTTGATCCATGGTATTGTAAGAACTTTCTTGAATATTTCAGTTCACAAACCTGGATTTTGTCTTCTAGTATTTTCACTATTAGCTCATGTCTTTTTTAAAAAGTTTGCTTTTAAACATTATTATTGTGAGAAGATTTTTGACAGTCTTGTGTCATGGTATGGAAGGAATGAACTGATCCACGCCGTCGGAGATCACAATTTGTAGAGAGGCATGATTGGCTACGCCAGCCGGGAAGGCACTGGATGTGATATTGACCAAATCACCCATCAAATGTCAATTGGT
This sequence comes from Cepaea hortensis, assembly GCA_963921405.1. Classification (NCBI taxonomy): domain Eukaryota; kingdom Metazoa; phylum Mollusca; class Gastropoda; order Stylommatophora; family Helicidae; genus Cepaea; species Cepaea hortensis. Next base: position 70,863,640 of record OY992891.1, on the reverse strand, counting down.
CTATAAAAGTATGGGGCTAACTAACACTATATACCATATAAACCTCAGAGTTTATAAAAGGGTCCTTTACTTTAGGTCCTACTGAGAATAGGACTAAAATGATACAGCGATTCATACTTGGCTTATGAAAATATGTTATTTTGGGGCTAGTGCAGAAATTTAAATATCTAGTCACAAGGATAATCTCCTCCCTTCCTTCCTTCCTTCCTGTTGTTCTCCTCCTTTCCGCTACCGCTCTTATTTTTCTTCTTTCTTTTCCTGCTTCTTCTCCTTCTTTCTCCTTCCTTCCTTCCTTCCTTCCTTCCTTCCTTCCTTCCTTCCTTCCTTCCTTCCTTCCTTCCTTCCTTCCACCTCTTCTTCTTCATCACATTCAAACCCTCCTCACCCTGCCCTGCTGTTATAAACTGAACTGTGGATTTCTTCTCATGAAGGATTCCGATGGCCAGGGTTGTCCGTGGTGTCGCTGTGAAATCAAAGGAACAGAGCAGGTGGTGGTGGACCCCTTTGATGACAGGCAGGTAGTGAAAGCTTCATCTGCAAAGTCACTGACTCAGGATGATGATGAGGAGGTATGCCAAAACAGTTCCTGAATCTTTTTTTTAAAATGTTTTTGTTAATTTACTGTATGATGAAACGACTGACCCACAGGAAATAAATGAACTTCTATTTGCAGACGATCAGTGCCTGTTTTACAGCAATGAGGGCAGACTACAAAATCATATTACTAATCTGAGTTCAACCTGCAGCAGATACAATATGAGTATAAGCACAGCAAAACCGAAGTAATGCAAGTTAGCAGATCGCCGGGCCCACTAAATATACAGATAAATAACACAACCCTGAAACAAGTTAAAGAATTCAAATATCTTGGAAGTATGATCACAGAAGATGGCAGATTGGACAGAGAAATTGAAATCAGATGTCAAAAAGCTAGTGCACTTACATATCAACTATCACCCTTACTGAAACATCAAAATATACCCATGCCCGCAAAACGACAGATAATAAACAGCATATCATAATCACACCAACCCTATGCTACCAATCTCAAACTTGGACTTTATCCAAATCACGCTTTCGCAAAATCAACACCTGTGAGATGAGATGCCTGAGGAGAGCTGCCAACTTAATAATCCGAGACCGAGCAAGAAATTCTGTTATCAGACAGACAGTGGGATCAACACCTTGTGCCACATTTATTGAAAGACAGAAGATCGAGTGGTTTGGCCATGTCGTTAGAATGCAACACCAACAACTACCATCACTGGCCTTACATCAAAGATCATCTGCGATGAGACCAAGAGGACGTCCAAGAAGAAAATGGATTGACGACATCAAAGACATTGTACAGTCACACAGAATGACACTATCCAGTGCCCACCAGGCGCTGGAGTGCAAATTATTCCTCCCCACGACGCTTGACGGTAGAAGTGGAAGATGATGATGATAACTGCATGTATAACAGTGCCAAAGTGGTTAGTGTGCTTGCTGGCCAAAACAGTGGTCTGGGTTTGATTCCCAGCCGTAGGAGGATACATTTTCCAACTGGTCCAACTCTGGGGTAGGCCTACCTAATAAAACTGGGTATGGGATAATTTAAACACAGAAGCAAGACTGTAACAAGAGGTTGCATGATTTATTGCCTAGCATATTTCCCTGAATCTCAGGTGCATGGTTAATGAAGACTTGTTTAATCAATAATAGTTGTATTAAGATTTGAGATAATCAAACTGTGCGGGAGTGGAGTCGTTTAGAGGATATATTGTTTACCTGTGACTAGGACAGACCTGGTTCAATTTATAGAGTGGACTGAATGTTTACAAAAAGTTTTAAAAAATACAATTTACTCACACCTGATACTGGAGTAATGGATCTCTAACCTTCTCAGATAAGGTCAAAATTGTTGCAGTGGCAAGTTTACTAGTGCACCTGTCTGCCAAAATGGCAGTCTTGAGTTCAAATCTGAATCCTCCCCTTAATGCGGGAGTTTTTATTGACCACATGTCTCCAGTTCTTTTCTCCATTTGTTTTTTCATCTTCGGGGCACATTTCAGTTGTAATGTTTTGGGTAACAGATATAACCCCTCCTCCACAATCCTCTCTGTCTCCCCCTACCTCCCTCCCTCCCCCCTCTCTCTCTCTTTCTCTCTCTCTCCCCCCCCCCCTCCATCTTTATATATTGCTCTCTCTCTCTCTCTCTCTCTCTCTCTCTCTCTCTCTCTCTCTCTCTCACTCACTCCTTCCATCTTTATCTATTGCTCTCTATCTTTCCCTATCTCTTTCTCTCATTGTCTCTCTCCGACTCACTCACTCCTTCCATCTTTATCTATTGCTCTCTATCTTTCCCTATCTCTTTCTCTCATTGTCTCTCTCCGACTCACTCACTACATCTATTTCTAACACTCTCTCTTTCTCACTCACCCTGCTTCTCTCTCTTTCTGTCTCTGCCCTCTCTTTCTCTCTCATGCATTTATTTCCTCTCTCCCTTTCTCTAACTCACTCTCTATATCTGCTCCCCACTCTCCGGAGAGGCCGCCGTGCCCAGTTTGTGACCCTTTCAAAATAAAGTTTGTTTGTTCATTCATTCATACATCTCCTAACCTCTTTCTCTCTCAACACACTAGTCCTGCTCTGAAGGGCCACACATCTATCTCTGATATGTTAATATACTAGGTTATAACATTATGATCTGAGGTCGCCTCTTGTCCTCATTACCTTGTCTATCCCCAGCTCCCTGCAAAGTCATGAGCCTCTTTTGTAGAGCTTGCCCCTTGTAAACAATTCTCTGACCTGATCCCTAACCTTGGAGCAATTTTGTGATCTGGTTTTTAACCCCAGAGCAATTCCATGACCTAGCTCTTAATAATGGAGCAACCCAGTGACCTTGTTTCTAACCATGGAACAACTCCACAGCCCAATGTGTAACCCTGGAGTAATGCATGACCCCACTCCATCAGCTGCTTTCTAACCCCTGGTTTTTTAATTATATAAATTAAATGTCACAGTTTTGTTGTTTTTCAAATACTTTTTTTTTATACCTGCAGAGTTGTTCCTAATTCTGTGCTGTCCTTTTTGTAATGCTCTCTGGTAGCTCCATGGCGAAGTGTTTATACCTCCTGTCTCACACTCCAAAGGTAGTGGGTTCGATTCTAGGATACATTGTTCATTTCATAAGTGCAATTTTCTCTCAGACACCTAGGTGTCATCACTGGAGTTAGGAGATCGTGCTTATGTGGCGCTTTCGGCAGGCCACCCTATGAGAAGAGGCAGATCTGTGTATGAACAAACCCAGTGCAGTTAAGTCGATCCTCTCTTGCCTTTTAAATTACTTTGTTTTGTAATGCTCTGTTACAGTTCAGTACATTGGGAAAAAGATGTAAGTGAAAGTTAGTGGAATATAAAATTTCTGTAATTTCTGTGCAGGCCCAAGATGGAAGCTCACCATTTGATTCCCCAGCCTTGTCCAAGAGATCGGGGCACCACAATCCTGACATCCCTCCGCCTGTGCCACCTAGAACTGTGTCTCCATTACCTTCTCCTGGGGCATCACCGAAACCACCAAGGTAATGATCATCTAGTTAGCTAGTTAGTTGACAGATCATCCTTATTGTACATCGAACCATTCAGTCTATAAGTGCTCGGATCCCCTCCTCAATAAATCCCGCAGCGTGTAGCGGCTAACGACGCCAGTTCTGTGTTGGGTTATTAATCTTCTATGACCTCCTGCATAGTGCTCTTGTTTGGCCACACCTCTTTTAACTTGCTGCTCTCGCAGTCTGACCATGTAGGGTATATGTATGTTGAAATTATACATTTGTGCATTGAAAGTTATCTTTTACAAACCAAATGAAAGCCTTTCATTCCCCCCCCCCACCCCCCACCCCAATGTTTCATAAAAGAGGAGTTCTCTTGCACATGCGACTTTGATCAAGTTCTGTTTTGAAACAGTGTTTTCCTGTTGTGAATTTGAATATTGAAGACACATCAATATATTGCACAATTTATTTCACTGCATCTTGCCATAAAAAAATAAAATGTTTGCATATCCGTTACAGAACATCGCTGTCAACATCAGCATCTTTCAGCTGATTGTTGATTTCTTGGCAAGATTACGTTCAGTAGTTTGCCATTGATTTCTGAGCGACCGGCTCACATACCGCGTAAGTTACCGGCGCGGTTAGAACCACTACTGATTCTTGCAGTCACGTTACTCACGAGAGTATACGGGATTACGCAGAAAGTCGCAACCCCTAGGCCAGGGAGACCGCGACATATCTTGCCATAATACATAAAAAAGTTCACCGTATAATGAATATAATGAAGAATCTTTTCAACTGAATATCACAGAACACATTGTTATATTTTCCAAACGTTTCCATTATAACTTCATTGTCATATTTTTCAATGTCTCCATTATAATTTCATTGTCATATTTTTCAACGTCCCCATTATAATTTCATTGTCGTATTTTCCAAACGTCTCCATTATAATTTCATTGTCATATTTTTCAACGTCCCCATTATAATTTCATTGTCGTATTTTCCAAACGTCTCCATTATAATTTCATTGTCATATTTTTCAATGTCTCCATTTTAATTTCAATGTCACTATTATAATTTTAACGTCCTCATTATAATTTCATCACCACCATTATAATTTCAATGTCACCATTATAATTTTAACGTCACCATTATGTTATAAAAAGTTATATTTGTAATATCCTTTTCTCCCAATGTCACCATTATAATTTCAACATCACCATTATATTATATTTCTGTTTGTAATCTCTCTCTCTCCCAATGTCACCATTATAATTTCAGCATCACCATTATATTATAAAAAGTTCTATTTGTAACATCTCTCTCTTCCAATGTCACCATTATAATGTCTGTGTCACTATTATAATTTCAGCGTCACCATTATATTATAAAAAGTTATATTTGATATATCCTTCTTTTCCAATGTCACCATTATATTATAGAAAGTTCTATTTGGAATGTTTTTCTCTTCCAGACGACAGCTTCCACCCACACCTCCCAATGACAACACATTGAAGAATCCTGAGCAGTTGAAACCGCCAGTTCATTCAAACAACTCGACGTCTGGTAAGAGAGGCATTATGGTCTTCCTCTGCCCCGTGTCCCCCATTGGATCATAGGTTCTCAAACAGCTGAATGCAGATGTCCTATCTTTTGCTATCTCCTGCAACTCTCTTTTAGTTAGTTAGTCATTAGTCGCAGTTCCAACTTCCTATGTATAATGCCGCTGCCAGAATGCCAACACAAAAGTCCGCCACAAAAAATACAGTTTATCGTTGATGGGCGTGGCAGTCACTAGAAAACCAGTACCCACACATTTCTACATAAGGCAAACCCATTTAGTTCAGCAACCAGCATCCACCATTTTTCCGAACGTGCAGTTCACGACACAACCGCGGACAGATGTAAAGGCTCTCCACAGTGTCGCTCCATGCACTCAACTTAGTAGCAGGGTGACGAGACCTTTGGTCACTTTTATTCATCTCTATCTCTAATTTTCTTCTTTATGTTTGTTTTTGTTGTTGTTGTCTGCATCAATTTCTTTTGCCCTGTGGGTTAGAAGTACTGGCTGCATTATGAGTTCAAAATAATTTGATATAAAAAAGATCCTACTAGGGTAAGTTAATAAGTAAGTCACAAATGGCTGTAGAAAAATACCTAAAGATGATAACAACTTGAAACCAGTTTATGTTTGTACATACATTGTCCCTTAATTTCTCAACATAATTTCCATGAACATTGATACACTTATCCAATCGTTTTATCAGTCCTCCCAAACCTGCTGCATAGAACTGCGTGCTTTGTTTTAATTGACCTACCATCCCACAGAACTGTGTGACTTACTTATTGACTCACCCTCGTAACGTTTTCTACCCAGCTATGCACCGCTTTATGGGACAAACATTTGTCAGCATAAACAGGAAATCCACCTTGGCGGAAGACATTTTGCGAATGACCCTGAAGTTGAATGTGAAGTGAAAACGTGGTTTAGAAAACAGAGCACACAGTTCTATGCAGCCGGTTTGGGAAGACTGATAAAACGATGGGATACGTGCATCAATGTTGGTGGAAATTTTTTTAGAAATAAACGGACAGTGTGTCTATAAAAATAAACTGGTTTCAAGTTGTTATCATCATTAGTTATTTTTCTAAAGCCATTTGTGACTTACTTATTAACTTACCCTCATATTATAAGACTGAAATAATTTGATGATAAGAAAAACCACATTATGAGTTTGCAATAATTTAATAATAAGACAGACCACATTATGAGTTTGCAATAAGTTGATGGTAAAAAAGACCACATTATAAGATTGAAATACTTTGGTGAACAGAAAGACTGTATTATAAGATTGAAATAAGTTGGTGGAAAGACCACATATTGCCGTAGTGACCAAAGTTGGATCTTCAGAAGCTGATTAAAAATGATTGCCTGTAAAAAGATGAGATTCTTAATCTTTCATGAACTTAAATGGATGTATTGTTCTGGCATTATGAGTGCTCTGTGGCTTAAAGTTAGTTGCATTCCTTTACAGGACATAGTAGTCAACCCCAACAAGTTTTGGCTGTTTGTGATTTCTTTGCAAGTTTACGTTCAGTAGTTTGCTATTTCTTTCTGAATGGCTGGCACTCATACCATTATTTGAAAATCAATGCAAGGCGGTCTGCTTCCAAATTGCCCACAGCTGTGTTTTGAACGTGGTTTGCGGGGATATGAATCTCTGTGGCTTAGGGGTTAGTGAAAACAGTGTCAGAATTTCCCATCATGGTGGTGGTGACCCCGACGTGATATGAACACGGAACCTTCCATCATAGCAAGATGGGGGTTTGGCAGTCAGCTGCCGGCAATTTGTATCCAGATATCTTTGCATTGATTTTGGTGGTATGAGGCATCAGTAGTTCAGAAAGCAATGGTAAACCATTGGATGTAAAATTGTTTGGTAAATCAACAACAGCCAATAAATGATGGGGTTGATTACAATGTTCTGTAATGAATGGACACAAAACTAACTTTAACTATGTCTGTATGGCAATGTGAGCTGATGTACTGGCATTGACACCTCATAAAGTGGGGATTTTCTCTTTCTTGCCCCTCCCTCCCCCACCTCCTTCCCTCCCCCACCTCCTTCCTCCCCCTGTGCTTCTTCCACCCCCCTATGTCTATGTCTTTCTGTTTGTTTGTCTTTGCTGATCTTGCTTGTATTGACCGTAACTGTAATGGGAGTGCAATCTCTCTATCCTTCTCTATTTGCATGTCTCTCTTTCTCAACACATTGCATGCACTTAATAAGATTAGTAAAATTAGATAACGTGATGTAATTACATGAATCTGAATATCACCATGTATGATGCACAACCGAGCTTTCTCTCCAGATGTCTTTCCTTAACCTAAAACTTAAAGGCCAATATGAGGTGGAAAAGAGGTAGATAATAAGATGAGAACTATATGGTTACTTGTTGTTGTTGTTGTTGCTGTTGTTGTCTTCCACTTATGCCATTACACGTCATGGGGAGGGCTTATTGAAGTTGCAGCACCTGTAACTAGGGCCTTTCCTCCAATTTCCGCCATGATTATATAAGCGTATTTTTATAGGATCAAGTAAATTCCCTACCGATTTGCTAGACCTGTCATAGGTTCCTTACCTACTTCTCTTATGGTTACTAATTTTAGTTTAGTATAGTCGACAGATCAACAACATGGTACACTGGTATAACCCATAAGTGCTCTGTTCTACTCCTAACTCAAGTCTGAGACCGGAGAATCTCAGCTCAGTGCACAAACTCTATAGCACCGGCGAGGATCCTGAAATACTTTGGGTAGAATGTTAACTCAAAATGTTGCCTGGGCAGCGCCGTTAGGCTACTCTTTTTCAATTTCCAACTGTCAAGGGATTTATTTGTCCGTAACAATACACACAGGCGTCTGATCTCACTACCCAGAGACCAGGAAAAATTTTGTTACTAGAAGTCCATGTAAAAAAATTCCCGGCCCTCACAAGGGCTTGAACCCAGAACATCCAGCACTCGAGGCGGACACCATACCTCGAGAACACTCAGCCTCCTGTTGTTGTTGCTGCCGTCCACTTATACCATTACACGTCGTGGGGAGGGGTTATTGAAGTTGCAGCGCCCGTAACTAGTGCCTTTCCTCCAATTTTTCTATGATTCATAAGCATATTTTTATAGGATCAAGTAAATTCCCTGCCGGTTTGCTAGACCTGTCATAGGTTCCTTTCCTGCTTAACTCTTAGGGTTACTTACAGACATAATATGATACCTCTTGTGTATCTGTCAACAGGCATATCATATGCAGAACTTCGCTATGCCATCACATCAGATAATGATCCATCATCACCATCACAGTCGCAAGAAATCATTTATGACAAACCTCTACCTGGAGTCCATCCAGCTGGTAAGGTTTTGTGTTTCACCAGTTTATTGTTAATATTTAAAACAAGTAATATTTTTCATCCCTCTGATTTATAACAGGGATATTCATTTCTACTGCACAGAGCTTGCATCTGAGTTTGCAGGGTCTCAAGAGTAGATTTGTTAACTGAATAAGCTGGGATCACTTTAACATGCTCCATTGTCATGGATGACGAACCACATTTATGAACCTTGAACCATTAGAGGATAACAGTTCTTTCATAATATGTTTCTCTTCTGATTACATGGTTCACAGTGTTTCACATGATCACGCAATCATACTATACTACACCGATCTAAAACTAGAATTTCCGGTCCCGGCTTGACGGATAGGCAGTGTAACGGTTAATGCCTCTGGGTGTTTATGCTCGTGGCTACCGTTGCATTCGCATTTTTCTCATGTTGGACTGGTAGTTTACGGTTCCGTCGCCCTGCTACTGAGTTGAGTGTGTGGCGTGACGCTGTGCGCTGTTAATTTTGTGTGAAATGCTTTTAAATCTGCCCGAGGTTGTGGAGCGTGATCTGCATGTTCAGAGCAATGGCGGAGGGCATGTCCCAGAATTGAACGGTATTTGTGCCTTATGCAGAAATGTGTGGCGGCTGGTCTTCTGGTTGACTGCCACTTCTTTTGACGATGAACCATGCTTTCGTGGAGGACTGTTGTTTTGGCATTCTGGATACAGCATTATGTACAGCGAAATGTTTTTTTTGTGTTTACATCTGTTCGAGGTGTTGCGGTGTGATCTGCATGCTCAAAATGGCATAGCTGGCTAGACAATATCTAGAAACGAAACAACAACATCCAGAAATATCTGCAAATATGGCGGCTGGCGTGTTGCAGCAGAAGCGACTGGTTTTCTTGCCTTATGCAGAAATGTGTGGCTGCTGGTTTTGCTAGTGACTGCCGTTTCCATCGATGATCAACTGTGATTTCGAGGAGGACTTTTGTGTTGGCATTCTGGCGACGGCATTATGTACAGTTAAGTGTTACTTTACATCTGTTCGAGATTGTTTTGTATTGGAGAAAAATGGTGTGGTGGCTAGAAAACATTTAGAAATGGAACAATATCTTGAGACTTTGTAGGTGAACATCTGGTTGGAAAAGTGACTGCCAATTCCATCAGGGCTGAACTGTACTGTTCATAGAGGACTTTTGTGGTGACATTCTGGCGGTGACATTTTGCACAGTGTTCCGGAGTGGGCCGTTGTTTGTCGAGGCTCCTGTCTTTCCCACTTTTCACATGGGGCATTGGGAAACATTTTATGTGATTTTCACTGGCACGGGAACGGAGCATAATGGGGATGACCCGTTGCTGTGATGTTGGAACCGCGACTAATGATCTAAAACTAAAACACATTGGCGGCAATATATATTTTGCCATTGCTGACTCTGACTGTGAGTTATGTGTTCCCTGCAATGGTCTCAGCTCGAGTGTCCATTTTTCAACCTTCATTTCACTCTTGTGTTCATTCAAAGTGTGCACTTCGCTCAAAGCGTATTGCGCACTCAAAATGTAACAAGAGTTACTGGCTCTTGACACAGGGCCAGGCCTGTCACTACTGGCCAGCACCTTAGGGAAACTAGTTGTGTCATGGCCATTTCCCGGAGTCCAAATTCTAGTTAACATTTCAAGGATCACCATCCATCTCTGCAGGTGTAAAGTTCCCTACCGGTCTTGCATATCTTGCTGGCTTCTGGGCTTGGGGATGAGTCGCTAAAAGTCGACAGGGTCAACTTTATTGCACCAGGTTTTTATTCTATATGGCTCAGTCTCTTTCCGCAGCACGGAAAGCGTCGCACAAAGCACAAACTCTGTAGCTTCAGCAACGACCCTCAGGAGTCTTAGAAAAAATGCACTAGTGAACCGAATGACGTGCCCCGGAATCGAATCCACAACCTTCGGAGCCTGGGAAAGAGTAAATCTCTGCAACAATGGAGAAGGTATTTCAGTACCTTGTTGGGAGAAAAGTCTCCACACTGATCTCACTCTGATACATGCAGGACCTTCTCAAGGTTAAGATTACCTCAAGTTGATCGCACTACACTTAAACAGTAAGCTTCACAGCCTTCCAGAGAACCGCAGCCCATCTGACAAATCATAATTGATATAGATTGTGACTGTATTGTCATAAAAGCCCTCAACATTAAAGACAACTGGCTCATGCACAAAAATCTTATCTTGGAAACTGAAATGCTTTCACCATCACCATCATCATCATCATGTCGTATGCCCATAAGCATGGACAGTTGTGGTTCATCTTCTCCCATGATCACTAGAGCCTTGGATCAGGCCTGTGTTCTTGACCTCATTACGCCATGTGACCAAGCCATGCAGGTATTTATATCTCTGTCTTCCCCTTCCTCATTTTCCCTCCAAGTTTTCCAGTTGTCGTGTTTTCATGTCTATTTCTTCTCATTGGTTAGTTAGTTGTATATCATTTACAGGACGCTGCATTCAACACCAGAATTTCTTGCTGTTGTGATCTCTTGGCAAGCTAACGTTCAGTAGTTTGCCATTGCTTTCTAAATTATAAAATAACTAAAATAGCCCAAAAGATGTTAACTGTCTACATCTAATTCTTCTGGTTTAAGGTTTTAATTTGTTTCTTGAAGGACAGTGCCTTTAATTTTTCTTTACATTCATAACATTTTTCGCATTTACTTCAGAGACTATATTCCCACTGCTGTCACTGGGTCAATTTTAAGCCGAGATATTAATGTTTGTATGTAAGTTTATCATTTAAAAGGAACATATAGAAGAAAAACGATTTTGACCTTTCACTTGTTGTGACCCTACCTACACACACACAACTATCGGTTTACACTGTCGCCAAGGGAAATTAACACTGTGGCCTGTCTAACTCAAGGAAAAATAACTGCCGGTTTATATACACACACACACGCACACAGATATATACATCTTCACGTCATCTGTGTGACATCAGACCATGTGTGGACTGCATGCAAGACTTGTCAGCCAGCGTAGATAGATGCATTTTGACAAAAGAAGCCCCTTTGGAAAGATGCAAAATTGTCAATGATTTGGTCCATGTAGAGTGATAAAAATTAACACATAAATGCTATAATGGGTGTTGAATGCAAACATGCAATCATTGGCGTTGCATTAGCTATGAATATTCCATAACAATATTAAATGTTCATTGTTGGATGACAACTGCCATGTCCCGCCATTGAAATACCACAATATACAGCATGCCATCTTTATAACTTCAGTTTGATATGGGATTGCCAACTCTAACAGTTGAAAACTACATAATCATAAGTAAAAATGGATGATAAAGTTTAAAAAAAACATACTAGAACAATGCACAAAGTCTAGTTAAAACGGAATTGATGGGTGTTGTCATAGTCTTGCTCGTATCTAGGTAATTAAACTTGGGTTCATACAGGCAACAATAAATCTGTTCGTTATGAGATCGAATATTTATTGTATTTACATATACAGTATGCGTTGGCGCAGTGGGTAAACAGACCCGCGCTATATTACATCTCCCAAATAGTAAACATCAAACACATAAGTATCATTTAACAGTCTAGCAAACTATCTAGCCTATGTCTATATATCTATTGATATCTATAGAGTCCCTCAAAGGCAGGCCCTGTTGCCTCTCTCAAGTCCGTCTGTCCTCTGCCGGTCTCCGCGTGTCCGAACTTGACACGGGCGGTAACTCTGTCCGAGTTCCTCGTGGACCCCGCATTAGGCGGGCCACATCAGTGTCCACGGAATCATGGACTGGGTGACCATCTCTTTCGAGAAGGTTCTAGATTACTCGGGTCCTGCTCGACTCAATGGTTTCCCTTGGGCTGGAATTGCAGCCCTTTACTAAATGTGCAAGTGAGGCGGTGACAGGATCCCTCCTCCCCCGTGACATGATTTGTTGTTGGGAATTAGATCTGTTCTAATTCTGTCACCGAATCACATACAGTTGGTGTTGTAGTTTGGTGGATAGTAACCTGGCAACCTACCTATTTGCACTAAAAACTCATGTATTCTACCATACAACACTTGTCTGATCTGGTGCAGAGATCCCTGTCTCTCGTGTGCTTAAATATGCTTATCAGACCGAAGTTACGTGGCATTTTAGTAGTTGTATTTACAACTTGCCCTTCTCATAGTACCCGAAATGGTACCCAGACAAATAACCCCTATATAATAGAGGGTTAACAAGACCGAAGTCTTGGCTAAATAAGTACACCTTCAAATCTTGATCTGTGTGTGTATTTCTATACACTTTTACTCCCGTATGTTATATAATGCTAAATATGTAGTTACCTTGTTCTTTTATCCCCCTCATACTACAAGTGTCCCTGTTGGCTTGTTAGTGTGCTTGACTAATAAGTTGATGTTTCTAATAAAGTGACTGTATTTTAACTTGATAGTGTTGAGTTTTAAGGTTTGAGTACTGTGTGTGTTGAATGTGTGGTGTAATTCCAAGCGTCACGAGTTGGGATAACCTCAATCATGAACTACTGCACTGTGTGCAATACATGAACAGGCATTCCAAGTAGTGGTGCTTAGATGTATCCTAACTGCTAAGCTAAGTATATTAACTCACTATTAAACTAAGTACTACACATGTATTCACAAATTCGACAAGTCATACAATTTACATGAAAGACGCAGACAAATTAAAATAAATACGGTTTGCGTACAATTTGTCCGCCAAGTGTATCGTTCTCTCATTTAATCCATTCACACAGTCATTCACTCACTTTTCATTAAAAATAGTATTTGGTTAAAATATATAATTAAAGTTGAGGTAAGTGTTATTGCCCTTAGAAAAAATGGGCTAGGCGATATTTGCCCTTTAAGAAAATACGTACTTCTTGTACGATGACTCACAAATGGGTTCTAATTTAAATAGAGACAATTGTATAGGACGGTTCTTTAGCTTAGGAATGGTACCGCCTGTAATATTAATGTCGAATATGTACAAATTACAGGTGAATACAATTTATATACAACAATAATGGAAATATAATACATATTTAATCCTAAACTAATTAATTAATTAAATCCAACGATGATGTGCGCGTCGTCCTCCTGTCGCTAGCGTGTTATGCCATGAATGGTAAAGCTAGTATGGCTGTCTCTTGAGTGTCGTAGTCGATGGGGTTCTGTTTCGGCTGTTTGTAAAGTTACGTAGTAACAACAAGTATGGCATGTTCTTAATGTCCTATATAACGAGTTCTTACAGAAATCGGAGTTAGTTCGTTGGTTGATCTTATTGGTTGACACAAACACAGTTACTGTTTCTTGCTGGAATCGTTCTAGCGCTTAGGCACTTGATGGTATAGTTCTCAAAGTAACGTATTATGTTCTTGGGTGTCGTAATTCAACTAATCACTGAGAGTACTCTAGCAGGTGTAGAGTTCCACTGTAATATGCAACCGACTAAAAGTATCACAGTTTATAGTATGGCTAATGGTCGATGTGATCAGAGTCATTCTACTGGCGCATTCACCTGCCGTGACAAAAGGTCAGCCACAATGTTGTCGGTGCCTCTGATGTGGCGGATTTCGAAGTCGAAATCTTGAAGTAGAAGACACCATCTTTGTAACCGATGGTTTTTAGGCGACCCCTGGTTAAGGACCAATAATGGCGAACTGTCAGTGAGGACCACAAAGTGACTCCCTAAGAGGAACTTCGATAATCTCAATATACAAAACACTAGGCTTAAACACTCTAATTCAACTGTGGCATACCGAGTCTCAGCCTTCTTTAGTTTGCGGCTTACATAGAGAATTGGGTGTTTTATGCCATCCATTTCCTGCATCAAGCATCCTCCTATTGCGATAGCGCTCGCATCTGTGGTCAAAATAAAGGGTAAATTTATGTTGGGTAATCGTAAGACTGGTGGATTAGAAAAAACATGTTTCAATTTACACATTGCATCATCTAAGCTGGTACTTTTACAAATTTTTGATGGATGATTTTTAGTTAACATATCAGAAAAAATTGAGGTTAGTTCTGCCCAATGTGGAATAAATTTAGAATAATAGTTAATCAGACCTAGTAAACTTCTAACTTGCTTCTTTGTGGTAGGTACTTCTAGCTTAAGGATCTTGGAAACAATTTTATCAGTGCGTCCAGGTTTGTTAGACAAGATAGATTTATATTCGTCAAGGATAGTCAAAATGTCTTGTCGCTGTTGTTGTGTCAAAGTGTCAGAGATATGTATGTCATTTATACTTCCGTCGTCAGTCATGATTGGTACAGGGATTTCAGTGTTGTCCATGTCTGTCTGATTTACCACAGATGCCACTGTTTGTAAATTGTCTTCAATGTCATTGTCGTCGTCGTCGTGATCAATCGTTGTCAATATATCGTGAAATTTGTCAGCAATGTCGATATCACAGATTGTCGGTAATGTCCATATGTCTTCGTCGTTTCCGTCGTTGTAAGAGTGTGTCGTTAACGATGCTTCGTTTGTCGAGGTGTCATTTCGTTGGGAAATTGTCGTTACGTCTCCGTCAACAGTTCGTTGAGTCAGTTCATTTGTCTCATTGTCCTGTCTAACATAATATGGTTTCAACTTATTTCCATGGGATAATTGCAAGTTTCTATTTAAAGAGAATACAGTAGGGTTATTCCCCTTGTTGACCAGTTTCTGACATATGACACAAGATGTACAAAAGGTTTTAATATCCTGGTCAAATTTTGGCCAATAAAACTGGGTCAGGATAATAGCCCTGGTCATTTCGTATGTCATATGACCTCCAAAAGGGGAGTCATGAGCTATTTTTAGCACTTTGTTTCGATGTGCTTGTGGTAACACTACTTGCTGTGTCGTGGTCTGGTTTGTTGTGTAAAATCTCGTTAAGATGTTATTCTGTAGCCTAAATGTCCACGATGCGTTCTTTGTTAATTTTGGCTTAAGGCCTACTAACTTAAAGTATGGTGCTAGTGTTGTATCTGCTTTTTGTTCATTACCAAAAGTGATGTTAGTTGAGTTTGGCGCTACTATTTCTAATGATTCCTGTAGTTGGTCGGTGTTGGTTTTGTGGGTTGTCTGTCGTGTTATTGCGTTTGTGTGTTGTGTGTCTTGTTGCACATTTACAGGCTCGGTACTTGGTAGTTTGGTCGCATCCTCAATTCGAGGTTTTAATTCGGTCGTATCGTTTCTTGATTCGACCGCCCCTGCATTGTACACCTCGGTAAATTCTTCCTGAATTACCTCAGTGGTTGTCTCCCTTGGTATTTTGGCAGTTTGAGACAAGCAAGAATGGTGTTTCTCTTTTGTGTCGCTATTTCTGTGGTGGATACCGTGCTTTTGCTCCCAACTTTTTATTTCTCTTTCAGAGCATGGATGTATGTTGGGTAAATTACCAAGTATAATATCCGCGACGGGATTTTCAAGGATAGCACACAATACTCGCCCCGATATGAACGGCGTTTGAATTTCGACCAAAGCAAGGGGGTATTTCTCTATTGTACCTGAAAATGTGCGACACGTCACATGTTTGTCTGTGTAGTCATTAGCGTCTATTAATGTCTTCCTCACACCACAGAGAGTTGCGCCGGAATCACGAATTAACGTGCCCTTTTTGTTGTTAACAAACCCTGTATAAAAAACTAGCTTGCCTGTAGATGATAAGGCAGCGTTAGCTATTTCATTTGCAATTGGGATTATGTGACCACAATGTAGTGTTGTGTCAATTTGGAACTTTGTACAGGTGTTGCACTTACTGTCTGTTATGGTGTTGATGACGTGTACAGCATTCCCAAGCTCGCTTTCATTGTCGTGTTGATTTTCACATTCATTTAGTGACTCAAGCTCTTCGTCAGTCGACGTTTCTACTAATGTCGCATTGGCCTGTTTCAATAACTTTCGGCCTTGACAATCTTTATTATAGTGACCCCAGCTATTGCAGAAATAACATTTAATTGCTCTGTGGTAAGCCATGCGTTTAGCTGTTTGCTTCTCTACCATCTTTTTGAGGTGTTCAGGGTAGGTGGGTGATTTGTCACACATACCGTAACTGTCGTGATGAAAATTGCAATATTGGCACCTTACTACTTTACCGACATTGGATCGTGGTTTAAATCTGCTCTGTGATTGTTTGGAGTATTTGGTGTTCACTACTGCAGCTGCTGTATCATTGTGACTTATATTATGTTGAAAAATATCCCTATTTGCTGTAAAAAATGCATTCCCTTTCGCCTCGATTTCCTGAATGCTCTTACAATCCATTTGTTTTAAGAACTTGGCAAAAGGTGTGGGGATGGTGCTAACTATTTTATCTATTATAATTAGTTCCTTAAGTTTATCATGGCTATTGTTGGTTTTAGCCGAGTTAATCCATTTTGTGCATATGTCTTGGACTGTACTGACATAATCTATAAAGGTTTGGTTTGGTTGTGGAGATAATTTAGCAAATTGTTGTTGGTAACCTGCAGTGTCTAAAGAAAAATGTTGGAGAATGCGTTGTTTTAGGTACTCATAGTCTTTTCGCATTTCCTGTGGTATTGTTTCTATTACTTTCAGTGGTTCAAGAGCCAAATTCCTCATTAGAATAAATGCCCAATCTGATTTACTGATTTTATGATGAGACATGAGACATTCAAAATTTTCTAAGTAAGCGGAGATGGAATCTCCAGAACAGAAAGCCTTCACGAGACCTTTATATTTATTATATTTTTGCTCTTCTTCTTTGCTTCTTAACTTATTTATTGATATTTCTGCGTTGGCCTCCATTTCCATCTGTTTTAGTTTAATCTGTGTCTCGGCATTTAGTTGGGCCTGTTTGGCGGCGGCCTCAAGCTCCATCTGTTTCTCTTGAGCCTGCAATTGTATTTTCTTTTCATCTGCTTGTATTTGCATTTGTAATTTCTTTTCATCGGCCTCGATTTGCAATTTCTTTTCCTCTGCCTGCAGTTTCCTTTCTTCGGCTTCCATTTGAAGTTTCCTTTCCTCTCGTTCTATCGCTCTTTCTTCACTGGCAATGTTTTCTGCGTGTGTTTTCTGTGCCCATTCTGACAATTTTTCTTCTTTATAACCTAACTTTATTCCTTGCTCAATGCATTTATCTAAGGAAGACATTTTGTGTTTTACTTGTATGTAATGTTTCTAAAGTTAAATCCCTTAGAAAAAATCTTGTGTACTCGAAAATTTTGTTAACTCCCTTACTTATTAATGTGTAAATCAAAATGCAAGGTTATGTTGGTGAAAAGTTCATGAATATGCAATCAAATCAATATGAAACAACATAATACATTGATGAAACATGAGAAGTACAGCTTAGAAGTACAATGAGTATGAGGTGAAACTTAGCTCTGAATTTTGAAGCTCCTCGATGTTATCTTGCACTCTCGTTACTGTGGGAAAGGTTTCATCGGTTGGACGCGGCACTTGTTGCGGAACAATCTGCTCGTGGAGCGAGAACACATTAGTCACTGTCACACAAAAAAAAAATGTCAAAATAGTAACATGTCAAAAAAAAAAATTGTTTAAAGAATCAAAATAAAGAGGCGTTGTGGAGGCAATGGTGAGACATTGCCGAGGGGCTCAGATTACTTCTATTTTATCGCTAGATAGCTGCTAGTTTTATGTAACCTTGTAATCTTAACAATTTCTTTGATTTAAACAAATCAATGTGTTATCCAAAAATCAATGTTTTATCAAAAATCAGTGTGATATGATTAAATAATTAATTTTACATGGCATTTAATAGGTTTTTAAGAAAACATTCTATGCCAAAACCGGAAAACTAGCCCCCAAAAAGCCTGTCATAGTCTTGCTCGTATCTAGGTAATTAAACTTGGGTTCATACAGGCAACAATAAATCTGTTCGTTATGAGATCGAATATTTATTGTATTTACATATACAGTATGCGTTGGCGCAGTGGGTAAACAGACCTGCGCTATATTACATCTCCCAAATAGTAAACATCAAACACATAAGTATCATTTAACAGTCTAGCAAACTATCTAGCCTATGTCTATATATCTATTGATATCTATAGAGTCCCTCAAAGGCAGGCCCTGTTGCCTCTCTCAAGTCCGTCTGTCCTCTGCCGGTCTCCGCGTGTCCGAACTCGACACGGGCGGTAACTCTGTCCGAGTTCCTCGTGGACCCCGCATTAGGCGGGCCACATCAGTGTCCACGGAATCATGGACTGGGTGACCATCTCTTTCGAGAAGGTTCTAGATTACTCGGGTCCTGCTCGACTCAATGGTTTCCCTTGGGCTGGAATTGCAGCCCTTTACTAAATGTGCAAGTGAGGCGGTGACAGTGTAATTACGTCTTATAAAGTCAGTCTGTACTTCTGTCCAGGACACGGATTTGAGAAGACGAGGTATAGATTCGTAGCTCGTGGAGGCAAACATAATATCCAGTAATCTGTTTCTATTTTAGTGCGATCTTGAAATAATCGCGGAATTTAACGTCACCAGTACTCTATATATCCTTAAATCGGAGAGACAAAAACAAGAAACCGAAAATTAACACAAACACATCTCCGGTAAAATACGGCAAAACTAAAATGTAGTGCCTACTAAGTCAAGGATGGCAGGTCAACATTTTAGTCCAGCTGTCCGGTGTAGGGGTTGAACCGCTGACCTGCATATTTTATTATTTGTTTGCTCACTTTGAATTCGAGCATAGTCCACACTGGACTGATTTTTGCAAGTGGGTCAACTTTCCCTGTTACCAGTGTCTGCCACCATCAGGCGAACCCATTCCAATGTCTGAAGTACTGGTCATTTACATCCCCAAGTCAAGGATGGAAAGTCAATATTTAAGTCTAAACTGACCGGTGTAGGGAGAGAACCCACTACCACACCATCATGCACTGAATGCTTAAGAGCAATTGATAGTAAAGGTAATTTACCTGAGGTCGCCTGGAGTATTGTTTTGAATATTTTAACCACTAAATTTATTCTTGAAAATAAAGTTTGTTCATTCGTTCTTGGTCAATGATTAGTATCAGTAATAACGTCAGTTTCCATATTCCTTTACCTGAATGAAATGGTTGTTCAGAGGGGTAATAAATGACATATGTCTCAGAGAGAGATCTGGGTAGTTCTAATCTTTCTACTGGTGAATTTGTTTCATTACAGGAACTGGGGCAGCAGGACATGAAGACAGACCTCAACTGTATAGACTCAACAGCGACTATGCTACAGCACTGCCCAGATCCAAAGTCCAACGAGATGAGCATAATTCTGGTGTTTTGTAAGTTCCTTTTCATTGCCAATATTATTCTATCCACACTAAAATTATGATGTAAGGGAAGCAAGGAATAGTAAATCTTCTGGTGGTTTGTAAGTTCCTTTCATTGCCAACATTATTCTGTTCACACTACAATCATGGTGTAAGGGAAGCAAGGAATAATAAATCTTCTGGTGGTTTGTAAGTTCCTTTCATTGCCAACATTATTCTGTTCACACTACAATCATGGTGTAAGGGAAGCAAGGAATAATAAATCTTCTGGTGGTTTGTAAGTTCCTTTCATTGCCAACATTATTCTATCCACACTACCTACAATTATGGTGTTACCTACAATTATGGTGTAAGGGAAGTAAGGAATAGTAACAAGAGGTGATTTAGGAGGTTGGCATGAGACTGGCACACCTCATGCTGTAAGAAAACTTTAGCTGCAGAATCCAACCAATCATGAGCAAGTCCACAACAGGCGTGAGATGAGTTGGTTTTTTTTTTTTTTTCAGTGCTTGCTCGCTTTGCACTCACGTCCATACACATGCTACCACTTCTAGTGCACTGGACTGATTTTTGCGAGTGGATTAGCTTTCCATATTACCAGTGTCCCTCGCATCAGGCGAACCAGGGATACTTGTAATTTATGTCCCCAAGTCAAGGAAGAGAAGTCAACATTTTAGTCCAGCTGACCAGTGTAGGGGTTAAACCAGCTACCTCGGCATCAGTACACTGGATGTTTAAGAATGAGTGCTCTGATCCATTCTGTGGTCCAACTGACCAGTGTAGGGAATGATGCCTGGACGCTGCTATAAATGTAACAGAAGTTTAAGTGTGAACACTTTAATCCTTTTGTCTCTGACAATCTCTTCTGACTCTATTAGTAACTGAAAATTATAGCTGAGAATGGAAAGCTTCTTGTGTGGGGCTACCTTGGAGATTATATACCCCTCTGGGTTTAACTGCTCATCTACGTCTTTCATGTGGATTTAAGCCTACAGCAAGTTTCTGTGGAAATCAAGTTATAGGTCTCGCTTACCCAGTCTGCTTACATAGTCATCAAATGATTTAGGGTTGGGGTTTTTCATTCATTGGGCTTTTCCAACTCCCAAAATCATAGTGTTTTTAATATAGGGCTTGTAGTAAATTTTAGCAGTGTTTATCATATTGGTAGGTTTTGCAGTAAATCATAGCAGTGTTTGTAATATAGACCTTTAGTAAATAAAAGCAGTATTTGTAATATAGACCTTGTATGGAACAAAAGAAAAAGCAGCGGCTGCTGCAGGATATATCAATATAAATTGTAAACAATTAGGTATATTTAGCTCCGGTGAAAAGACGAGACATACTAGACTCAGACACAATACTGTTGTTGATGTCACGGTATAACTATGCTATCTTCCCTGTATTTTATTCATGTAGGACTGTTTACGCACCATTTGGCAATACAAACTTTTGTAGCCCAAGAGTGCCTTTCTAAACCGGTTTAAAACACCATTTTCATTTCTCTCCTGTCAACAAGAATCTGTGTTTAATTTTCTTTTGTGTTTTATTTAACTTTTTATCTGTTTGTGTTGTCCTGTCCTTGACAAAGGTTCGTAGAACTGAAACGTCGGTTGTGCTTTGTTGTCCTATAATACTTATTGTTTTATTTTAATACTTCAGTATTATATATTTATTTATTTTTGGATATGTCAAACTTTGTTTTCACCTGTGTAAGATAGAGTTCTTTGTAAGGTGTGTACATTGTGTCTGATTCTAGTATGTCTCTTCTTTTCGCAGGAGCTATATATACCTAATTGTTTGCAATTCATATAGACCTTGTAGTAGATTATAGCACTTATATCTATACAGATCTGTTACTAAATCTTAGCAATGTTGATTATATAGGTCTGTTAGTAAATCAAAGCAATGTTTGTTACATAGGTCTTATATTCATAGAGGGCGACCGTGGTCAGGAGAATTGTAAGTTTCTATGTTCTTATGTTCTTTGCCCTTTTTTATTTTAAATTTTGAAAGCATTTATTCTATCAGGCACTTAACATTTATTGATTGCTGCATTTTCTTAGCATGTTAGAGACTATTGAACTCTTCAGTTTTGAAAATGTTTTGTGTGTGTCAGATACTTACAGATATTTTGATTGCAACTTTGCCACGGCATGTGAAAATTATGCAAGACTTTCATTTGATGTAGAAAATATTGATTTTGTCGGACATTTAACATGTAATGGTTGCTACAGTGTCCTGGCATGTTTAGTAAGTCGGCAAAACCGAGAAGTAAAATTGGTAAGCTGTACTAGAACACAGTCACAGGTGGTAGAAAGGGTATTACGGCTTGAGCCTTCATCAGCACATAGATAATAAACAGGCACAACAAATAAATGTCATCTACTGCCTATAGTACCTTGCAGTGTAGGGCAGGGGAATCTTGAGCCTGAGGAATTGCTAGCGCAGTCACCGCGAACTGTGAAGTTAGGATTTTCCTTTTATCACCCGACAGGAAAAAATCCACACCTTACTGAGATTTATTAATATAACTATATTATACAACAGTAACTTTGCTATTGTTAATCCATCATCCCAGCTGTGTACAGTACTTTGGACATGCAGTTTGGTGAACAAATTAGTTAACTGCTTGTCAAAGACAGGATACACAGCTATACAGATGACAGATTAATTAATATCAGCTGAGTAACTTGTGTATATTAGTTTATGTAGTTGTTTCATTCATGCATTCATTCAGTAGCATGTCCTTTGCAGAACCTCACTCCCATAACAGCCTTCCGGAAAAATTCTCGGTCATATGCAAGATGTCCTGTGTCTGATACACCCATCTGGAGATCATTCGCCACATCCTGCACCCATCTTCTCTTTGGCCTTCCTCTTCCTTGGCGTATACCCCTCAATTATTGTTCTCTCCAAACTTTCACGACGTTTCAAGTGACCAAAATATTTCAGTTGTCTTTGTTTTATCGTCTTTAATAGCCAACCTTCTTCAATATTCAGATCTTGTTGTATGGATGCATTTGTTCATTTCTTTACCCAAGATATTCTTAGAACTCGTCTATAACATTTATATTCAAATTAATTTATGCGCTGTTCAGCTTGTTTAGTAAGCGTCCAGGTCTCAAGGGCATTTGTTGCAATGGAGAAAATGCATGTTCTTAAAAATCTAATGTTTGTATTTCTGTCTGTTTGTAGTTGTATCAGTCTATGTTTATTGTTGTGTGCTGGCGAAGACTGGTCATAGCCTCCATTTTGTCACGGGTAGTTGTGTTGTAGTAAAGCTTAGCAACTGTGCTTCTTGGCATTTGTTGAATTACTCATATTTTTACAGCTTTGCTGCAGTTTTGCTGATTTCATTTCCAGCATGTTAGAGTATTCAGACTTTATTTTGGTTTGTAAACATATTGATTGTGTCAGGCATGAAATATTTATTTATTGCGATATTTGTTTTCATTCGCTAACTTTGAACTCAATGGTAGTCCACACACATGCTACTACTTCTAGTGCACTGGACTGATTTTTGCGTGTGGATTAACTTTCCCTATAATCAGTGTCCCTCGCCATCAGGCAAACTCACTTCTGACTACTGAGATACTTGCAGTTTACACCTTTCAAGTACGAGAAGTCAACATTTCAGTCGATTTGTTCCGTGCCGTCGGAGGTCGCAATTTGTGGAGGAGCATGATCATTCAACCAGCCATCAAGACTCTGGATGATGATGTTGATGATGATTATACTTTTACTTTTCTTCAAATTCAGTTGCATGATCTTGCATTTTATAGCCTGGTGTATGCCCTCTGTGTTGATGAAATACACCCCTCTTGCAGGATTGCTCTATAGGCTTTGATTTCCATTCTTTGATACACTGAGTTACTGCATGTTTTTTTATTAATTATTAATTTTCATTTGTTTCATAAATTTACCATATTGATTTGTATAAAATATCCATTGTATGTCGTTGATTTAATTTAACAGAGATATATTTTGCCAAGTGATCCTGGGTTCCTTTTTTTTAACCCCATCATTAAATTCACGAGTGCGATATTTTAAGACATCTCTGGAGGTCGTCACTGGAGCTACAGAGTTTGTGCTCTATCCGACACTTTGACAGGCTTCTCGACAGAAAGAAACCGAGCTATATGGGGTAACACCCAGTGCAATAGAGTCACTCTTCCTGTCTTTAAAATCCCTTATAAACTTTCAAAATCCATAGTATGTCATTGATTTAACGCAGAAGATTTATTCTGCTAACATAATTTATGCCTCATTGTTTCAAAGGTGCCATTGCTATCTGCTTTATTTTTAAACGTAGACAATGTCTTCTTCTTCTTCTTCTTCAGCATTCCAAGCCATTGAGGTTCTTTGCTGCAGATACAATCCGTCTCCATTCGTCTCTCTGGTTGACCTTCTCTTGCCAGTCGTTGATTCCAAGTGCTTGTAGGTTTGTATATATATTATCTCTCCATTGTCTTCTTGGTCTACCTCGGGGTCTACGGTCATTTATTTCCTGAGTGTAAGCGAGTTTTGTTTCCCTATTATCTTCCATTCTTTCTATATGCCCCAGCCATTGTAGTCTATTAGCCTTCATGATACCAGTGATCAGCGGGGACTTAAACAGATCATAAATGTCTTTGTTACTTCTTCTTTTCCACTCTCCACTTTGTGTATCCCTGGTAGACAATGTCACCCTTGATTATATATTTCTCAGCATCATTGAGTGCCATCTGTAAAGAAGGTTGGCTGTACAGCTCGCAGTGGTTAGCCTTTAACATGTTTTTATTTTTCATGTTAATTTTTAATTTAAAAGGTATTTCAGTCCTTGTGGGTTACAACTGGGACATACAGTAAGTAAGTAAAGGACTCATCTTGTGGGTTATGACTGGGACATACAGTAAGTAAGTAAAGGACTCACCTTGTGGGTTACAACTGGGACATACAGTAAGTAAGTAAAGGACTCACCTTGTGGGTTACAACTGGGACATACAGTAAGTAAAGGACTCACCTTGTGGGTTACAACTGGGACATACAGTAAGTAAGTAAAGGACTCACCTTGTGGGTTACAACTGGGACATACAGTAAGTAAGTAAAGGACTCACCTTGTGGGTTACAACTGGGAAATACAGTAAGTAAGTAAAAGACTCGCCTTGTGGGTTACAACTGGGACATACAGTAGTAAGTAAAGGACTCACCTTGTGGGTTACAACTGGGACATACAGTAAGTGAGTAAGGACTCACCTTGTGGGTTACAACTGGGACATACAGTAAGTAAGTAAAGGACTCACCTTGTGGGTTACAACTGGGATATACAGTAAGTAAAGGACTCATCTTGTGGGTTACAACTGGGACATACAGTAAGTAAGTAAAGGACTCACCTTGTGGGTTACAACTGTGACATACAGTAAGTGAAGGACTCATCTTGTGGGTTACAACTGGGACATACAGTAAGTAAGTAAAGGACTCACCTTGTGGGTTACAACTGGGATATACAGTAAGTAAAGGACTCATCTTGTGGGTTACAACTGGGACATACAGTAAGTAAGTAAAGGACTCACCTTGTGGGTTACAACTGGGAAATACAGTAAGTAAGTAAAGGACTCATCTTGTGGGTTACAACTGGGACATACAGTAAGTAAGTAAAGGACTCACCTTGTGGGTTACAACTGGGAAATACAGTAAGTAAGTAAAGGACTCATCTTGTGGGTTACAACTGGGACATACAGTAAGTAAGTAAAGGACTCATCTTGTGGGTTACAACTGGGACATACAGTAAGTAAGTAAAGGACTCACCTTGTGGGTTACAACTGGGACATACAGTAAGTAAGTGAAGGACTCATCTTGTGGGTTACAACTGGGACATACAGTAAGTAAGTAAAGGACTCACCTTGTGGGTTACAACTGTGACATACAGTAAGTAAGTAAAGGACTCACCTTGTGGGTTACAACTGGGATATACAGTAAGTAAAGGACTCATCTTGTGGGTTACAACTGGGACATACAGTAAGAAAGTAAAGGACTCACCTTGTGGGTTACAACTGGGACATACAGTAAGTAAGTAAAGGACTCACCTTGTGGGTTACAACTGGGACATACAGTAAGTAAGTAAAGGACCCACTGCCATGCCTTGAGACATCCTGGGTATATGGTGCTAGTTCTGGAGTTTGACAGACTGGTCAGCACTGAACGGGTGTTGTGATCATTGTCAAGCCAGCCATTTTTACTTTCCAGGCCATTTTCTGGTAGGCATTTTAGGCTGGGCCAACCTGGCAGTCCAGGACAATGTGTCGAGGATGTCCACCTCCAGGCATAATACCACACAGGCTGTGTCACGTAGTCTAGGTTATACAGGGTGTTTGTAAAGTCTCACTACACTGTATGTAGAACAAATATGAAAAAAATTCTTTCTTCCATTAACACCATTTTGTTTGGAGTTCAAAGAATTACTCCAGCAGACGACAGCCATTTGCTGCATATTGCTTCATGATGGACTGTAGAGCACATTTGTTATGACATCATGTACTTCATTTTTCAGATGTGTTCTTTATACAAAGGGTAGTGAGACTGTACAAACACCCTGTTCTGGTTGGAATTTGTTTTAAATATTCATATGTTGTATGAAAGTCATCATCATGTGCTATGCCGATGAGCAAGGTCAAGGTTCCTCAGCTCACAGGATCTCTAGAGTCTTGGCTCAGGCTTGTGAATTGATCAGTCATGTTGTTCGGGGCATCCATGAAAATAGTCTGCTGTTACTTTCCTTTTTGGCAGTGATCGCACTGATAGGTGACTGTAGCCATTGTCTGTATAAAGAGATCCTCTGTATACTGTCACAGATTTGAAGAGGTAACCAACAACTCTGTTTGCTGTTCTGGTGTATGGAAGTACAGATCTGTTCACCTTCATCTTGGGGGGGGGGGGGGGGGGGGGGGGGGGGGGGGGTTGTTAGAAATAGAATGGCGTTCATTTCTTTACATGTTGTTTATATATTCAGATGTATGATTATAAAGATCTTTTTTCATTTATTTTTGGTGAAATTTGCTATATATTTTTGGTACAGATGTTTGATTGTATACATCTGTTTCTTATTATTTGATTTGATTTTGGATAGAATTGTTTCAATTTTTAAAAATATTTTTGTTTTAAATATAGAAATGTAGGTTTAAAAAATTGTTTACCTTCATAAATGTATAGTTGCTGTATAGTAAAAGTGGGCACATTAATGTTGTTGATAGGGGACTGCGCTAATAATGTCCTGCGGGCTGCTGGACGAGGGTTCATCGTCCACCAGCAGAGGAAAAGAGTAGACACCAATACCTCCATGCATTCAGACGTACACAATGTGATGGCGCTATCACCTCACAGACGGACTCCTGTATAGTAAAAGTAGTAAAGTAAATGTAGTAAGGTAAAAGTAGTAAAGTAGTAAGGTAAAAATAGTAAAGTAAAAGTAGTAAGGTAAAAATAGTAAAGTAAAAGTAGTACTTACACGTCTTCAGGCACAATAGGCAAATTGTGCTAAAACTATATTTTATATAGACCAGTCTGCTCTCTTTGGGTGATCTGGTCATTATAATGTTACCCGCCTGGTCTTGACAAGACAATTTGGTACTAATTTGCACCTGGATCAACCAGGTCAGTTTTAACAATTCAAATTGTTGCTGATCGAACCTCTGACCTCTTGGTTGGTGGCTGAATGTCTGGTTCTCGTGGCTCCTGTAATATTTTTAAAAAAAAAGGTTGTCCCAAGGGAATGTGTGGGTGGGGGATGTGTGTGTGGGTGGGTGGGGGTGTTGTGGTTGGTGGGTGGGGGATGGGTGATTAAGGGTGTGTGGGTTGCGGGATGGATGGTGATGTATATGTGGGTGGGGATGTGTGTGTTGGGTGCGAGATATGTGGGTGGGTGGTGGGAGATTATGTGGGGTGTGGGTAGGTGCAGGATGTTTGGGTTGGCAGGGATATGTGTGAGTGGGAGATGTGTGTTTGGCTGTGTGGTTGGGGGTGTGTGGTTGGGTGGGTGGAGGATGTGAGGGTGGGAAGATGTCGTAGGTGGGGGGATGTGTGGGTGGGTGCATGTATGCGTGCCTGGGGGGGTGTGGGCGGGTGGGGGATGTGTGGTGAGAGGGAGATGTGTGTGTGGGTGGGGGGATGGGTGGGGGTATGTATGTGTGCCTGGGGGTGTGTGTGTGTGTGGATGGAGGGTGGGTGGCGGGTGTGTCTCATAACATGGTAATATGCATTGTTTATGTTTACAACATTCTTTTGACAATGTTTTTTTTCCTATGTGAATGTTATGCACTATTGATGAACAAAAGATGAGTGATTGGAAGAGTCAAATGTGAGACATTCCTGTATGCCCAATTTGTTACCCTTTAAAAAATAAAGTCTGTTCATTCGTTCGTTTCCTGCTATGGGTCTGTGATAAGACAGCACTGTCATATTTTGTAGGTCTGTGATATGACAGCACTGTGATATTTTGTAGGTCTATATGCAAGGAAGATGAAATAAAATGTAAACTTGAAACTCTGCAAAACCCTTTGGAGGAAAGCATTGACCAAACTTGGTTGAACATCAAGAATACAATTCAGTCTACCGCAGAAGAATGTCTCGGTGTGTTAACCACGCATAGAAAGAACAGATGGTTCAATCAAAAATGTGAAGAAGCAGTCATTAGGAAGAAGAATGCCAGACATGTATGGTTAAATGACATCAATAACATCCAAAAGGAAGAGCATTATAGAAATGAATGTAAAGAGGCTACAAAAATAGTCAGACAGCAGAAGCGAGAATATATGAGTAATATAATCAAAGATATGGAAACTAATCACCAGAAAAATGAATCCAGAAAATTTTTTAAAGAACTGAAGTCAATGAAACGAGGGCACCAACAAAACACATATGGTTTAAAAGACAAAAATGGGAATATGATAAATACCAATGAGGAAATGTGCAACACATGGAAAGAATATTTTATTGAATTACTAAATTGTGAAGCTCCAAGTAACATTTTCTCACAGGAAGAGGTTCTAACATGCGAACCACAAATTGAAGAACCTACATTTGAAGAAATCCTATATGTAATCACACGACTTAAAAACAATAAGGCAACTGGGACTGATGGAATTGCTGCTGAATTTATAAAGGCAGGTGGCCATGCATTACATCTAAAGCTATACGAACTAATAATAAAAATCTGGAGGACAGAAGAATTACCCCATGACTGGAAAGAGTCATTATTGATACCTATCTTTAAGAAAGTTCCAATGTGGAAATTATAGAGGAATATCACTACTGTCCACAAGCTATAAGATACTATCCGCAGTATTACTAAATAGACTAAAACCATATTCAGAAGACATATTAGGTGACTACCAGGCGGGTTTTAGACAAAACAGATCAACAATAGATCAGATATTTATCTTACGACAAATAGCCGAGAAACATTGGGAATATAAAAGAGATCTCCATAACATTTTTGTGGATTTTAAAAAGGCTTATGATAGTGTCCATAGGAATAGTCTATGGAATGCTATGCAGGAATTTGGAATACCAAGGAAGTTAATCAACATGACCAGACTATGCATGGAAGATACTTATAATATAGTAACATATAAAGGCAGGAAATCAGACCCCTTCCAAATAACATCTGGCTTGAAACAGGGTGATGCACTATCGCCGCTACTCTTCAATCTGGCTCTAGAGAAAGTTGTAAGGAAGGTAAAGGAGGAATGTGATATTGGAGGAACATCCAAGCTGCTTGGTTATGCAGATGATATAGATATTATAGGGCAAAGTGAACAAAAGACATTGGAAATATTGACTCACTTAAAGGGAAAAGCCCAACAGATGGGGCTGGTTATCAACCAAGATAAGACAGAATATATGGTAATTTCAAGAGACGGGATGGCTAGAAACTCTGGCCACATACAAATAGATAATCCATCCATCATGTGCCATGCCGGTAAGCGTGGGCGGTCATGTTCTGCCATCTCACTCGATCAACAGAGTCGTGGATCAGTTCCGTGTTTCTGTCTCGACCATGCCACAAGGCCAAGCCATCCAGATACTTGTTTCTAGGTCTTCCCCTTGGTCTGTTCCCCTCGATCTTACCAGTTGTCACCAAGTTCTCCAAATCATTTCTTCTCATAACATGCCCAAAAAATTGTGACTGTCTACGTCTAATGTCTCTGATCAGTTTACGATCTTCATTTGTTTCTTGAAGGACTTGTTCATTGGTCTTTCTGGCTGTCCATGGTATTCTTTGCATTTTCCTCAGAAACCACATTTCAACAGCCATCAGATGTTTTTCAGCCTGGCTGCTCATTGTCCAAGCTTCACATCCATATAAAAGTACAGGTTCTATGTAGCATCTCAACACTCTTTTTCTCGTTTCAATTGACATCTTTTTATTGGTCAGTATGTTTTTCATCTTGCTAAAGGCTACTTTTGCCATGGCGATTCTTGTTCTAATCTCTTCAAGGCATCTCCCATCAGATGTTATTACTGTTCCGAGGTAATTGTACCTATTCACTTGTTGAAGAATATTCCCATTTACTTGTATATTACACTGTGGTATTTCGTTCTTCTTAGTGACGACCATAATCTGTGTCTTTTTACAATTTAATTCTAACCCTTGTTGTTCACTGTGTGTAACAACCGCATCTACTAAATTTTGCAGGTCCTGTTCATTGTCTGCAATCAAGACTGTATCATCTGCATATCTAATGTTATTGATGCATCGTCCCCCAATGTTGATTCCTTCCATATTTTCAATATTTCTGAAAATATTTTCACTGTACAGGGAAAACAGATCTGGAGACATTACACATCCCTGTCTCACACCTCTCTTAATAGGCTGATATTGGCTTACTTGATTATCAACTCTTATGGCAGCTTGTTGTTTCCAATATATGTTTTTTACAAGTCTAAGGTCTTTCCCATCAATTTGTAGATCTTCAAGCATCCTTATCATGTTGACATGTCTCACTTTATCAAAAGCCTTTGTGTAGTCAATGAAGCAAAGGTGTAGATCTTTGTTTACTTCTATAGAACGTTCGATTACGGTTCTCAGTATATACACAGCATTTACTGTACCCTTGCCTACTACAAACCCACATTGTTCTTCTCCTATTTCAGGTTGTATTTTCCTCCTAACTCTTTGCATGATAATTCTTAGCAAAATCTTCGTGATGTGACTCATTATACTAATTGTTCGATGTTGATCACATTCCAAGGCTCCTGATTTCTTTGGGATTGCAATAAATACAGAATTACATAACTCATGAGGTATATTTCCAGTATCATATATTGTATTAAGCAGACTGGTAACTTTATCTATTCCATATTCTTCTAAAGCATTAATCATTTCTGTTGTGACGCTGTCTGGACCGGGGGTTTTGCCAGATTTCATATGATTAAGAGCATTCTGAACCTCCATCTTCAAAATTGCTGGCCCTTCATTGTTATTTTGAACAATATATTGTTCGTCTCTGCTATCGTCATAAAGGTTTTTCACGTAATCTGACCATACATGTAAAATCTTATCTTTTTCTATTATGACTCTTCCATCTTTTGTCTTTAGGCAGCCTGCTGATGTACGTGTTCTTTGATTAGTAATCTCCTGAATTCTTTTGTGCATTAGTTTCGCATTTTTACTGTTGTGTTGTTTTTCAATTTCTCTGCAATTTTTCTCAAGCCATGTTTCTTTAGCCTCCTTACATAAGGTTTTGACTTTTCTGTGAATTTCTTCATATTTGGCAGGATTATTTTTGTTCTGTCTTCTTGTTTCCATTAGTTGTAAAATTTCTTCAGTCATCCATGTCTTACGGCCAACTTTCTTTACTTTTGGAATAGTTTTTTCTGCTGCACAACTGATTGAATTCTTCAGCATTTCCCATTGGTCATCTACATCTTGAAATAGGATCTCTAGATCAGACAATAAATCAAATTTGTTCTTTACTTCTATGTTAAAATTATCTTGTATTTCTTTGTCAGTTTTCAATTTGCACAAGTCATATTTAGGGTTTCCTGCTGTATACTTGACTTTCTTTAACTTTACCCTCAATGTGCCAGTAATTAATCTGTGATCACTGTAACAGTCTGCATTTGGAACTGTTTTTACAACTGTTAATGCATTTCGAAACCTTTTGCTTATCAGGATGTAATCTATCTGGTTTTTAATCCTGCTGTCTGGACTCCTCCATGTCCATAATCTTCTAGGATGTTGTTTAAACCAGGTGTTTCCTACAACCAATTCTTGTTCTTTTGCCCATTCTACAAGTCTGTAACCTCTTTCATTTCTCTCTCCCAAACCATGGTTGCCTACACTGTATCCATCATAATATGACCATTAAAAGAATGGAAACATACAAATACCTGGGTACGATCTTCAACTGCTCCAACATCATAAGGGAAGAAATACAAACTAGAATCAACTCTGGAAATAAGATATACTATGCACTACAACATCTACTAAAATCAAAGGCGCTATCTCGTAACACCAAAATCACAATATACAAAACACTGATCAGACCAGTTGTGCTGTATGGCTCTGAAACCTGGAGTACAACGAAAGGAGACGAAGCCTTGTTACAAACCTTTGAGAACAAAATTTTAAGACGCATCTTTGGACCAATTAGGGATACACAAAGTGGAGAGTGGAAAAGAAGAAGTAACAAAGACATTTATGATCTGTTTAAGTCCCCGCTAATCACTGGTATCATGAAGGCTAATAGACTACAATGGCTGGGGCATATAGAAAGAATGGAAGATAATAGGGAAACAAAACTCGCTTACACTCAGGAAATAAATGGCCGTAGACCCCGAGGTAGACCAAGAAGACGGTGGAGAGATAATACATGTACAGACCTACAAGCACTTGGAATCAACGACTGGCAAGAGAAGGTCCACCAGAGAGACGAATGGAGACGGATTGTATTTGCAGCAAAGAACCTCAATGGTTCGGAACGCTGAAGAAGAAGAAGATATGCAAGGAAGAATAAGTGGCCAATCTTTCCTTCACTTTAGCAAGTGAAGTGTCCAGGTGTCGAATCTGGACTCATGGCATTTTTAGCGCAAAGTTGCTATGAAAATTCTGTTGTTCTTGTTTAAAGTGAGTATTTAAAAGCTGTATGAGTTTTGTAATGTAACCTTATTTTTCTTTCCCTGCAATGCAGAGTGCCTCCACCACGACGAGAAGGCCTGAGGGAAAATCAAGACATCAACAAAGAGAACGACCAGCAGACGTCTAGCATTAACGAAGCTCACGTGGACACTCTCATCGCCATGGGCTACAACCGGCTGCACGTGGTCAATGCCTTAAGGGTTTCCAGAAACAATATCAAAATGGCAGAAGAGATTCTGAAAACATTTGTTAAACAATGAAGTGGTGAAATTAGCGTGAAACTGCCTGTGCCAACTGTACAGTGTTTGTTTTATACCAGCTGGCTTATTTGGTCGTGTATTGTTCAGATTCTGTTTTGTTACTCTTACATTTATGGCTTCACTGATTTCTTCCTCCAAAGCGTACAACTACTGCTCAAACATTATTGTGATATGGAAACAGTGTATGTTTTGTTAAATGTGTACGTGCGACACATTTATTTGTTATTTCACCTAACAAGCACCAGACGAAATGCCATTTAGAGGTTGTACAATATAGTGCTTGGCATATTTTATTGCATTTCTTAAAAAAAATTGCTTAAATATATAAATTGTTAGTGAACAAAAGAAGAAGAAGAACTGCATCTCTTCTGGTGCATATTGTAGTTATTTATGATATGAAGGGAATAGAAGAATCATATTTTGGTTGAAATACATAACACAGATCATCACTAATACTGTTTGAATGGGGAGCAAGATAATGACAGTTTAGGGCTTCTGTGTTTACATTCACTAAGGGGGTACATTGTTTGTTATTAATTTTGAGGTTAGTTGGTTGGTGACTTATCTGGAAAGCTGTGTTTTAACACTTTAACCCTTTACAGGGCAGACGTTTGTCTGTTTTGTAGACGGGCAAGAAGAATTTTCAGGTTCGGAAAAATTTTGGGTTACGTTAGTAACAACATCACGTATAAGTTGTTAGTCAACAGATTTTAGTCAAATTAACAGCAAAATGACGGGAAAAGCATGCAGAAATATTTGACTCACGTGAAGTTGCAGCTAATCCATACGTGAATACAAATATTTACAAAATATGACACATTGTTGGTGATTGTCAGTCATCTATACGGCAATTTACAAACACATTTTCAGAATTAATATCACTTTCTTCAAAGTGTGTATGTACACTGCCCATGCTGGTATCACTGATATCTAGCTGCAATTCAGTCATCTTCGTGCACTTAAATGTCATTTAAATTGAACCCAGTGAAATCTCCGCTATCACTTGAAGAATCATCGAAATCCATTTTGAAATACAACGCGTAAAACCCCCCAAAACTGTTTTTTAAATCCATTCAAATTCAAAGTATGCACTCGCAAATGGCGGCCACATTGTCATGCTATCGGCTATAACAAAAGTAGACGATCGGAAGCCTCAGAAAGCCGCGAGATCGTGTTTTTACAATGCATAATAATAACAGGCGGTTTCAGACCGTCTGCCCGTACTGGGGTCCGGACAGAAATGGACGATTTGCCCGGTAAAGGGTTAAGTCTGATAGTTGGAGACCCATTTTGAAGGCTGACTTTCAACTCTTTAAGTCCGATAGTTGGTGACCCATCTGAAAGGCTGCGTTTTAACTCAAGTCTGATAGTTGACGACTCATCTGGAAGGCTAAGTTTCAACTCTTTAAGTCTGATAGTTGGGGACTCATCTGGAAGGCTGAGTTTCAACTAAGTCTGATAGTTGGTTGGTGACCCAACTGGAAGGCTGAGTTTCAACTCTTTAACTCTGATAGTTGGTTGAGGACTCATCTGGAGGGCTGAGTTTTAAGTCTGTTGGTTGGTGACTCATCTGGAAGGCTGAGTTTTAAGTCTGATGTATTCAGATTGTTTGGGCCCAGAAAATGGCTTACATCTGGTGGAGTGAGGTTGATGTAGAGACTTGCTTCCCTACCGGGTACCGAAGTGTTGCAGAGCTTTCCTACCCTTCTCCAAACACGTAAATCAGCATGGTATGCATTTGTTGGTTTTGTAACTTCACGTCTTTGGTTCGACGTATTAGACTGCAATCAGGTAATGATAGAGCCCAGCGAATAGGACAGGCTGGCTAGAGTTAGGGCTACGTTGGTCATCTCTCCTCCGTGGATCTTTGGTATCTCATTGTCAAGAGACTCCAGCCTTATGCCCAGATGGATCTATGTTGGAGTAAAAGATAGATAAGTCCAGAAGGATCTATGTTGAGGTAAAAGACAGATATGCCCAGTTGAATCCATTTTGGAGTAAAAGACAGATATGCCCATTTGCATGCCCTCAGAGCATACTAAGGTTATTAAAGTGTTAAATCCAATTTTTCCATTAGGTTCATCTAAGGTGTAGCATAGACTATCATGCAGGCTACTGAGATACGTGCTATGGGGCAGGGTCAATCTGTTTACTCTGGGTTGGTTAGTTGAGAATGCTCTGGCAAATAAAGTTTTAACAAGTATGGGGAACTAATGAGTGTGTGGTCACGTAGTGAATAATTCATCAGTGTGGGGTCATGTAAGGAATAATTGATCAATGTGTAGTCTCAGTGAAAATAATTGATCAATGTTTTGTCATGTAGGGACTATTTGATCAATGCATGTGGTGATCATGTAGGAAGTAACTTATTCATTCAGTAGCATGTCCTCTGCAGAACTTCACTCCTAAAACAACTGTCCAGGAAACTACCTGGGGGAGTAACTAGGGTAACTAATCAGTGCTAATGAAAGGGCAGGGGATCAAATTCAATGCACCACATTTGACCTTATCTGGCTTGATCTCTCACCACAAAATGAAAAAAACCAGCTGTCAAAAGCATTTGCGCAAAGCACAAACTAGCGCCAGCGATCACTCTAGGAAAAAATACAGTCAAAAGGTTAACAATAATTCTTCTGCTTGTTTCTGCCTGTATCTGTTTTCAGTTAATTCTGATTTCATAGAAATGAAAACCTGTCTTCATGTAAACCTGTGGACTGTTGATGACACATGTAATATTTTTCAGCTTTTTTGTATAGAAAATGAAATGTTACTGCAATGCATTTCTTACAGCAGAAGTTGTATTTAACAAATTGTTGTAATTTATTTAATTGTTTGCTTGATTTGTGTGGCATACAGGATTTTGTTGTTGTCTCCTGGTTGTTTCTTCTTGGGGAATTTGATATATGGATATGTGTGTGTGTGTGTCTCTGTTTCTATGAGTTTATCTGCCTATCTTAATATTTGTTTATGTGTGTTGTGTATGGTTGACTGTGTGTGTATGTGTGACTGTCTGTGTGTATATATATATATATATATATATATATATATATATATATATATATATATATATATATATATATATATATATATATATATATATATATGTGTGTGTGTGTGTCTGTGTTAATGAGTTTGCCTGCCTATGTTAATATTTATCTATATGCATGTATGTGTGTCTGTTTGGCTATTTGTCTGTGTATGTGTGCTTATGTATGCATGTGTGCGTCATAACATTCAGTACATATTGTTTACATGCTCAGCATTCATATTACTATGTTTTTGATACATGACTGCAACTACACAATGCCTAACATATAAATAATGCATGAAAGATTAGTCATTAGAAGGGCTGAATGTAAGACAATCCTGAGTGCCCAATATGTGACCTTTTTGACAACAAAGTTTGTTTGTTCATTCTATGTCTGTCTGATTGCCTGTCTATCATTGTACAGATATACACATATGTGCTGTATGATATCATGGCCGATGTGCACTTATTTATGACTGCCCCTTCTTAGCATCCATACATTGTGACAGTGGGGGTCACTGGTAATGGGGGAAAGTTAACCCACATGCAAAAATCAGTCCAGTGCACTCGCTAGTAGTTACAATTTCTTTTTTGAGCTCGCTCGCTTTAAACTCAAGCATAGACCATACACATTATAGTTGTAATTTTGCATGTGTGTAAGCTTTCCATATTAACAGTGTCCCTCGCCATCAGGCAAATCCACTCTGACTTCAGAGGTACTTGTAATTAACATCCCCAAGTCATGAACGACAGATCAGCATTTTTGTCCAGCTATCCAGTGTAGGGGTTGAACCGCTAACCTCGGCATCAGCACAGCGGATGTTTAAGAACACGCATTTTTGTCCATGCGGACCTGCGCAATTACTAGTGTAGTGGTATGTGTGTGTGCTATCATCGGGTTCAATGTGAGTGAATTGAAAAAGAAAAATTTTTAATTGAACAAAAGCTTTGGTTGACAGGTTCTGATAGAACAAAGTTATTAATATTTTTGATTGGAGACAGTTGTTCGAGTTTTGTGATAATGTAGAGATGGAGTGTTTGGGGGTACTGGTGGAGTTAAAAGGTTCTGGTAGAATAAATTGCTTAGATAATACCGGTGATTAGAGTTTTGTAATAATGTAGAGAAACAGAGTGTTTGGAGGTACTGGTGAGTTTAATAGGTGAACCAGTGATAAGTGCAGTTAAAAGGATCTGATAGAAAAAAGTATTTAGGTAACACCAGTTTGAGAGGTTAACCTCTGGCCTAGGGGTTAACATCTTTCTCCGTAATACCGTATATCCACGTGAGGAACGTAACCTGCACGAGAATCGGTAGCGGTTCTGGCTGCATTGGTAACTTAGGGGTCTGTGTGCCGGTCGCTCAGAAAGCAGTGGCAAACTACTGAGCATAATCTTGAATAGTACATCAACAGCGGCTGAAAAATGCTGGTGTTTACTGCAATGTCTTGCAAGGGATATGCAACATTTTAAAAAAAAGTTTGAGAAATAGAGTGTTTGATGATTCTGGTGTGGTTTAAAGATTCTAAAAGAACTGGTGATAATGAGTTTTGTGATGATTTTGAGAGAGAGTTTTCAAGTACTGGTATGGTTAAAAGGTGCTGATAGGAGAAAGTGTTTAGGTAAGAACAGTGATTAGAGCTTTGTGATAATGTAAGGAGATATATATAGGTGTGGTTAAAAGGTTCTGATAGAGCTGGTGATCAGAGCTTTGTGATAATTTAAGAAGATATATAGGTGTGGTTAAAAGGTTCTGATAGAACTGGTGATCAGAGCTTTGTGATAATGTAAGGAGATATATAAGTGTGGTTAAAAGGTTCTGATAGAATTGGTGATCAGAGCTTTGTGATAATGTAAGGAGATATATAGGTGTGGTTAAAAGGTTCTGATAGAATTGGTGATCAGAGCTTTGTGATAATGTAAGGAGATATATAGGTGTGGTTAAAAGGTTCTGATGGAATTGGTGATCAGAGCTTTGTGATAATGTAAGGAGATATATAGGTGTGGTTAAAAGGTTCTGATAGAATTGGTGATCAGAGCTTTGTGATAATGTAAGGAGATATATAGGTGTGGTTAAAAGGTTCTGATAGAATTGGTGATCAGAGCTTTGTGATAATGTAAGGAGATATATATAGGTGTGGTTAAAAGGTGCTGATAGAACTGGTGATTAATTTTTTGATAATGTAAGGAGATATAGGTGTGGTTAAAAGGTTCTGATAGAACTGGTGATTAGAGTTTTGTGATAGTGTAAGGAGATATATAGGTGTGGTTAAAAGGTGCTGATAGAACTGGTGATTAATTTTATGATAATGTAAGGAGATATAGGTGTGGTTAAAAAGTTATGATAGAACTGGTGATTAGAGTTTTGTGATAGTGTAAGGAGATATATAGGTGTGGTTAAAAGGTGCTGATAGAACTGGTGATTAGAGTTTTGTGATAATATAAGGAGATACAGGTGTGGTTAAAAGGTGCTGATAGAACTGGTGATTAATTTTATGATAATGTAAGGAGATATAGGTGTGGTTAAAAAGTTATGATAGAACTGGTGATTAGAGTTTTGTGATAGTGTAAGGAGATACAGGTGTGGTTAAAAGGTGCTGATAGAACTGGTGATTAGAGTTTTGTGATAGTGTAAGGAGATATATAGGTGTGGTTAAAAAGTTCTGATAGAACTGGTGATTAGAGTTTTGTGATAATATAAGGAGATATAGGTGTGGTTAAAAGGTGCTGATAGAACTGGTGATTAGAGTTTTGTGATAATGTAAGGAGATATATATAGGTGTGGTTAAAAAGTTCTGATAGAACTGGTGATTACAGTTTTGTGATAATATAAGGAGATATAGGTGTGGTTAAAAGGTGCTGATAGAACTGGTGATTAGAGTTTTGTGATAATGTAAGGAGATATATAAGTGTGGTTAAAAGGTTCTGATAGAATTGGTGATCAGAGCTTTGTGATAATGTAAGGAGATATATATAGGTGTGGTTAAAAAGTTCTGATAGAACTGGTGATTACAGTTTTGTGATAATGTAAGGAGATATAGATGTGGTTAAAAGGTTCTGATAGAACTGGTGATTAGAGTTTTGTGATAATGTAAGGAGATATATATAGGTGTGGTTAAAAAATTCTGATAGAACTGGTGATTACAGTTTTGTGATAATATAAGGAGATATAGGTGTGGTTAAAAGGTTCTGATAGAACTGGTGATTAGAGTTTTGTGATAATGTAAGGAGATATATATAGGTGTGGTTAAAAAGTTCTGATAGAACTGGTGATTACAGTTTTGTGATAATATAAGGAGATATAGGTGTGGTTAAAAGGTTCTGATAGAACTGGTGATTAGAGTTTTGTGATAATGTAAGGAGATATATATAGGTGTGGTTAAAAGGTTCTGATAGAGCTGGTGATTACAGTTTTGTGATAATGTAAGGAGATATATATAGGTGTGGTTAAAAGGTTCTGATAGAACTGGTGATTAGAGTTTTGTGATAATGTAAGGAGATATATATAGGTGTGGTTAAAAAGTTCTGATAGAACTGGTGATTACAGTTTTGTGATAATATAAGGAGATATAGGTGTGGTTAAAAGGTTCTGATAGAACTGGTGATTAGAGTTTTGTGATAATGTAAGGAGATATATATAGGTGTGGTTAAAAGGTTCTGATAGAGCTGGTGATTACAGTTTTGTGATAATGTAAGGAGATATATATAGGTGTGGTTAAAAGGTTCTGATAGAACTGGTGATTAGAGTTTTGTGATAATGTAAGGAGATATATATAGGTGTGGTTAAAAAGTTCTGATAGAACTGGTGATTACAGTTTTGTGATAATATAAGGAGATATAGGTGTGGTTAAAAGGTTCTGATAGAACTGGTGATTAGAGTTTTGTGATAATGTAAGGAGATATATAGGTGTGGTTAAAAGGTTCTGATAGAACTGGTGATTAGAGTTTTGTGATAGTGTAAGGATATATAGGTGTGGTTAAAAGGTTCTGATAGAACTGGTGATTAGAGTTTTGTGATAGTGTAAGGAGATATATAGGTGTGGTTAAAAAGTTCTGATAGAACTGGTGATTAGAGTTTTGTGATAGTGTAAGGATATATAGGTGTGGTTAAAAGGTTCTGATAGAACTGGTGATTAGAGTTTTGTGATAGTGTAAGGAGATATATAGGTGTGGTTAAAAGGTTCTGATAGAACTGGTGATTAGAGTTTTGTGATAGTGTAAGGAGATATATAGGTGTGGTTAAAAGGTTCTGATAGAACTGGTGATTAGAGTTTTGTGATAGTGTAAGGAGATATATAGGTGTGGTTAAAAAGTTCTGATAGAACTGGTGATTAGAGTTTTGTGATAGTGTAAGGATATATAGGTGTGGTTAAAAGGTTCTGATAGAACTGGTGATTAGAGTTTTGTGATAGTGTAAGGATATATAGGTGTGGTTAAAAAGTTCTGATAGAACTGGTGATTAGAGTTTTGTGATAGTGTAAGGAGATATATAGGTGTGGTTAAAAGGTTCTGATAGAACTGGTGATTAGAGTTTTGTGATAGTGTAAGGAGATATATAGGTGTGGTTAAAAAGTTCTGATAGAACTGGTGATTAGAGTTTTGTGATAGTGTAAGGATATATAGGTGTGGTTAAAAGGTTCTGATAGAACTGGTGATTAGAGTTTTGTGATAGTGTAAGGATATATAGGTGTGGTTAAAAAGTTCTGATAGAACTGGTGATTAGAGTTTTGTGATAGTGTAAGGAGATATATAGGTGTGGTTAAAAAGTTCTGATAGAACTGGTGATTAGAGTTTTGTGATAGTGTAAGGAGATATATAGGTGTGGTTAAAAGGTTCTGATAGAACTGGTGATTAGAGTTTTGTGATAGTGTAAGGAGATATATAGGTGTGGTTAAAAAGTTCTGATAGAACTGGTGATTAGAGTTTTGTGATAGTGTAAGGATATATAGGTGTGGTTAAAAGGTTCTGATAGAACTGGTGATTAGAGTTTTGTGATAGTGTAAGGATATATAGGTGTGGTTAAAAAGTTCTGATAGAACTGGTGATTAGAGTTTTGTGATAGTGTAAGGAGATATATAGGTGTGGTTAAAAGGTTCTGATAGAACTGGTGATTAGAGTTTTGTGATAGTGTAAGGAGATATATAGGTGTGGTTAAAAAGTTCTGATAGAACTGGTGATTAGAGTTTTGTGATAGTGTAAGGATATATAGGTGTGGTTAAAAGGTTCTGATAGAACTGGTGATTAGAGTTTTGTGATAGTGTAAGGATATATAGGTGTGGTTAAAAAGTTCTGATAGAACTGGTGATTAGAGTTTTGTGATAATGCATACATAGTGTTTGGACCCACAGGCCCTCGACCACCTCTCTCTTGTCCATAGGTAATTTACCGTAGAGAGTTGCATTCCCTGCCAGCCTATAAGCTTGTTCATTCCCCAGCACTCCGGCATGACAAGGGCTGAAAGGTAATGTAACCTGTGCTTATGATGGTTCTGACAGAATAAAGTGATTCAAGTTTTTCTTTTGAGAAAGTGATAAAGAGTGTTTGTTATAAATCTGGTGATTGTAGATG
Source organism: Cepaea hortensis (assembly GCA_963921405.1). Taxonomy (NCBI): domain Eukaryota; kingdom Metazoa; phylum Mollusca; class Gastropoda; order Stylommatophora; family Helicidae; genus Cepaea; species Cepaea hortensis. Next base: position 70,822,014 of record OY992891.1, on the reverse strand, counting down.
CATGATAGTGCCAGTGGTTATATTTTGTGTTAATGCAAAGTGATTAAGTGTTTGAAAGGGTATGGGGTGATTAACATGTTTGTATAAAACAAAGTGATAATTTTGATTGGGAAATTGGCGTTTAGTTTTGTTTATAGGTCTGGTGATTAGAGTTTTATGATAGTGTTACTTTCTAAGTTTTGTGATAGTACAGCAAATGTTTGAAAGAGCAGGGTGTTTATTAGGTCCTAATAGAACAACGTGATTAAAGAGTTTTTTAATTTTTTTTTTTTTTTACAACTGTTGTTTAGAGTGGCTAAGTTTTGTGATAATGCAAAGTGATCCATTTTTTGAAATGACTGGGTGGTTAACAAGTTCTGATAGAACAAAGTAATTAGGAAAACAAAGTGGTTAGGACTTTTGATTGGGGAATTTGTGATTTGAGGTTTGTTTATAACTCTGGTGATTAGAGTTTGGCTAAGTGCCATGTCTCTAGTTTGGGTGTTGATAATAGTGGTGTCTGTCTAGGGGTGAAGTTATGGCAGATGTAGTAACTGAATATTCTCTCATTCATGTGGTTTGCTCACAACGCCATCTTACAGAAGCTCTTGATGTATTTAACGCAAAACTGCAGTAGCTTGACATGCCATTTATTTCAAGATGAGGCACAACCAAAACAAACCTCCACAGCCAGCCAAGTCACACTCACACTGTCGTTCTGGCCGCTCATTCTCTGACCACTGTGGTCAATACGTCTTGTGGCCATCTTTCTAGAACACAGTCACTGCAGCATGCGTAATATCTTCTCATCTCATGTTCCTCTTGTACCCGCGGTGTCGAGGTGAAATATAAACAACGGGAGAGTTCCTGCTTATGGGCTTCATGTATCGATATTCCCATGAACTCTGCTATTCCCTCTGTCTATCGTTTACGTGGTCGGCCTCTTCTGCTTCCATTTGGTCTGTACATCTTGTAAGCCTACACTTTGTAATGTCTTTGTCACTGCAATATCACTCTTGTCTAAGCGGACACTGACCACGTGTAACAATGTTATGTAATCAAAGTTTCTAGTGAAATTACTTCAAAGTCCAATGCTTGGTGCTGGAAAACTATTTGATGTATAATGTACTAACTAAAGAACTGTGTGTATAACAGAGTACAGTGTGTAGTCACTAAGCTGTGCCGTGCCAAATTACTCGGGTCCAGCCAGTTCCCCTTCAAATAAGTCGCTTGTGACCTCTGCGTTTTCCTTGAATTGCCGAGCTGACTGACCACAGTTAACAGTTTCTCTACTCTGTTTTCTCCTACTGACAATCGTTAACTCCTTCTATACACTGGTATTTTATGTGTGATAAACCCTAATGAACTTTTTCTTTGCTTATTGTCAGTCCCTGCATCACACAGTGATAACAAAGGCAGGCAACTCTTATTGTCAGTCCCCACATCACACAGTGATAACAAGGGCAGGCAACAAGTTTTGTGATAATGCAAAATTATGAAGTGTTTGAGAAGGTAGGATGATGAACATCTTCTACTAGAACAAGTGATTAGAAGTTTTGATTATTGAATTGAGATGTGCTTATTTTATAACTCAGGTCATTAGAGTTTGATGATAGTGAAAGCTGTTAAGTTTTGTGATAATACATTGTGATTGTTTGAACGAGCAGGGTGTTTAATGGGTCCTAATAGAACAAAGTGATTAGAACTTGTATTAGGGTATTGGTGATCAGAGTTTTGTTTATAACTGGAAATTAGAGTTTCATGATAATGCAAGGGAAGTTTTGTGACAATACTTGGTGATTGTTTGAAAGTGTTTAATGGGTCCTAAGAGAATACAGTTTTTCCAGTGTTTATCTTTCACTGGACAAAATACTGAGCTTTTGTTATAAAAAAGTTATTGGAGGTTTATTTGATTATCTTCCTCTTCTTCTTCTTCTTCTTCTTCTTCTTCTTCTTCTTCTTCTTCTTCTTCTTCTTCTTCTTCTTCTTCTTCTTCTTCTTCTTCTTCTTCTTCAGCGTTTCGAGCCATTGAGGTTCTTTGCTGCAGATACAATACATCTCCATTCGTCTCTCTGGATGACCTTCTCTTGCCAGTCGTTGATTCCAAGTGCTTGTAGGTCTGTATATATATTATCTCTCCACCGTCTTCTTGGTCTACCTCGGGGTCTACGGTCATTTATTTCCTGAGTGTAAGCGAGTTTTGTTTCCCTATTATCTTCCATTCTTTCTATATGCCCCAGCCATTGTAGTCTATTAGCCTTCATGATACCAGTGATGAGCGGGGACTTAAACAGATCATAAATGTCTTTGTTACTTCTTCTTTTCCACTCTCCACTTTTCATATCCCTAATGGGCCCAAAGATGTGTCTTAAAACTTTGTTCTTAAAGGTTTGTAACAAGGCTTCGTCTCTTTTCGTTGTACTCCAGGTTTCAGAGCTTATTTTATTATACATTGTGGAAAATCAGTTTGTGTTTTGTGTAAACGGTAAGCATGTAATAAATCTTAGCGATTGAGTTTTGTGATTTTGTAATACTATTTTGGATGTACTTTATTTTTTACTTTTATTTTGAGTTAGTAAACTGTCTGTCATTTACTGCCAATATAGACCCTTGCGGTGTATGGCAGAGGGGTCTTTAGCCTGAGCAATTAAGGCCGCCTGGCTAGTACGGTCGCCATGAACTGTGCAGGTTAGTGATTTTTCAAAGCATTGAATCTGCACATCGTAGTGATAGCAATGGCCTAAATTGTCAGTCCTCCACACTGCATAGTGATACCAGTGGTAGGCAACTCTTTTTGTCAGTCCTCACACCACACAGTGATAGTAAGAACAGGCAACTCTTATTGTCAGTTCCCATATCCTACAGTGATAACAAGGTCAGGCAACGCTTATTGTCAGTCTGTGCACCACACAGTAACAGCAAGGGCAGGCAACTCTTATTGTCAGTCCCCACATCACACAGTGATAATAAAAGTAGGCAACTCTTATTGACAGTCCCCACATCACACAGTGATAACAAATGCTGGCAATTCTTATTGTCAGTCCACACACAGTGATAATAAAGGTAGGCAATTCTTATTGTCAGTCCTCACACCACACAGTGATAACAAGAGCAGGCAACCACCATTCTCAATTCTCACATCACACAGTGATTGATAACAAGGGCACACAGTTTGTATTCTCAGTCTACACCACTGAGGGCAGAGACTTAATTCTCAACCCTTGACATCCCTCCATACTCCCGCTCTTCAGTGGACACCCAAACTCCCGCTCTTCAGTGGACACCCAAACTCCCGCTCTTCAGTGGACACCCAAACTCCCGCTCTTCAGTGGACACCCAAACTCCCGCTCTTCAGTGGACACCCAAACTCCCGCTCTTCGGTGGACACCCAAACTCCCACTCTTCAGTGGACACCAGCAAAGATTTCAAAACTGCTGTCATGGTAGTGTTGTTGTAAAGTTACCTCCAGAGTTCTTCATGCATTGTTGCGTTTACATGTTTAAGTGTTCATTGTGTGGTATTGTTGAGTTCTAATCTCAGTGCTGCAATTCATTTTATGATAGTGCTGTCCTCTGTAGCTGTTTCAGAGAACCATAGAGTGAATTAGTGAGTATCTGCTTCAGAGAACCATGGAGTGAAGGAGTGGGTATCTGATTTAGAGAATCATAGAGTGAAGGATTGAGTATGTGTTTCATAGAACCATAGAGCGAAGGAGGGAGTATCTATTTCAGAAAGCCATAGATTGAAGAGTATCTGTTGGAGACTGTAAAAAAAACGTATTCCCTTAGTCAATTTAAACGCCGTAAACAAAATATTGCATGATTTCTTGCCAGGCAAATTTTGCTGCACCTCATCAAATACATACTACAGAGTTAATATTAAAATGAAGTGGAGCAAGTGCTCCATCTTGCCTGAGTGTGTCCCATAGACTAGTAGAGATAAGGAGCATCTGACTTCTTCTTTGATAAGGGATGCCCCTACGCCTCCGCCCTTGTCTTGAAATTGGTACCAGATACATTGTAGAACTCTCTGTGAATGAAAATAGCAAAGATGAGCTGGCCATCTCAAATCATACCTGGCTGGACTTCAGGCCTACAACTGCAGTTATATGCAGTTACTGTTACCTTTGATATCATAAATGTAAACTTCAGTTTATGTACATGTGTAATATATTTGATACTCTGGTAACTATTTGTATCTTGAGTTTGTATATATGTATATAATAGTTATAATCATCCAACCCTGTCATCAGTGATAGTTCCGGAGACATTGCTCGTATACAAGCACAAATGAACATTTCTGTGGGTATATACTGTGATGGTCTTGTGTTCACACAGCTTGTCTTTAGTCAGGTCTATCGCTGGCTGTCATTTTGGTTTTGCATATGTTGTTCATATTTGGTTATGAAAGCTAAGTTGATTTGCCTTGCCTTATGCTGGCTGTCATTTTGTTGTTATTTTTGTTGCTATATTTTGTTCATAGTTGGTTATGAAAGCTAAGTTGATATGCCTTATGCTGGCTGTAATTTTTTTTTTCTATATTTTGTTCACATTTAGTTATGAAAGCTAAGTTGATTTGCCTTGCCTTATGCTGGCTGTAATTTTGTTGCTGCTGTATTTTGTTCCTTGTTGGTTACGAAGGCTACGTTGAATTGTCTTGTCTTTAATTATTATATGTTTTGGTATATTTTGTTCATCATTAATTATGAAAGCTACTTTGATTTGTCTTGTCTTGTCTTCTGCAGTCATCTAAAACAGGGGTGGGGAGCCTTTTTTTCTTCCAAGGGCCTTAAGGACAGGTGTAACATCATTCACAGGCCATACAAAATTATCAACTTAAAAATTAGTCTGCTGTATTTAATCAAACATATGTCCTGTGTATGCTGTAATGAACGTTCTTTGCTGGTCTATCAAAATTTATCTTGTTACTATTATGATTCACTTAATGTGAATTTATGTTCCCTTAAAAAAAGCTCCTAGATTGATAGAATTTTGAGTCACTAGTGGTTTCCTTGACAGGGTCAGGCCGAATAATTTTGTGGGCGTTATACAGCATGGATGTTCCCCACCCCTGATCTAGAAGATAGAGTAACATCCCTTGTTACACTTTGTATAACTTGTTTCTGCATGTGTCGTCTATCTCTTGTTAGCATTTCAGTTTCTGGAATTTGATTGGAACTAGTAATGATCTTTCTCTGTACTTCATTTGTTGGATGCTCTAGCAGCAAATTGTCTGGCTGTCTCTGTACGTTATATGTTGGATGCCCTAGCAACACATGTGTGACTGTCTCTGTATTTCACATATTAATTGCTCATCAAATGTGTGGCTGTCTCTGTATTTCACATATTAATTGCTCAGCAAATGTGTGGCTGTCTCTGTATTTCACATATTAATTGCTCAGCAAATGTGTGGCTGTCTCAGTACTTCACATATTGATTGCTCAACAAATGTCTGCCTTTCTCCGTACTTGACATGTTGATTGCTCAACAAATGTCTGGCTGTCATTTGATCAATTGCTGTTTCATTAATGTGGGTAGAGAACATCAAGAGATGGACTGGAAGATGCCTGTATGAATAAATCATGAAGAGCATGGGCTTAAAGTGTTGGAGACTCATTACAGTCAGCCTTCTATGTGGAGATGGCACTTAATGGTGATGATAATCAGTTCCATTCATAAAAAGAGTTGGCACATTGGTGTAGTGGTTAGGATGTTATGCTGACCATGGCATGGTTCGATGCCAGCACTTGTCGTTCACTGCGGGAGAGAGAGACTGGCCATCTATTCCTCCATGAACCCAGGCCTACAAGATGTGGTGGTCCTAACACTTCACATACCCATGGGATTTTAGTCCATCTAATCTATATCTAATCTAGATCTTTGCTTGGTATGTTCATGGTGGATTGCCTAGATCTTTTTTTTTAATGTTCATGAGGAGGTGTCTAGATGTTTACTTGGTATGTTCATGATGGATTGTCTAGATCTTTACTTGGTATGTTCATGGTGAAATATCTAGATCTTTACTTGGTATGTTCATGGTGGAATGTCTAGATCTTTACTTGGTATGTTCATGGTGAAATATCTAGATCTTTACTTGGTATGTTCATGATGGAATGTCTAGATCTTTACTTGGTATGTTCATGGTGAAATATCTAGATCTTTACTTGGTATGTTCATGGTGAAATATCTAGATCTTTACTTGGTATGTTCATGATGGAATGTCTAGATCTTTACTTGGTATGTTCATGGTGGAATGTCTAGATCTTTACTTGGTATGTTCATAATGGGGTGTCTAGATCTTTACTTGATATGTTCATGGTGGAATGTCTAGATCTTTACTTGGTGTATTCATTATGGGATGTCTAGATCTTTACTTGGTGTATTCATTAGTGGATGTTTAGATCTTTACTTGGTGTATTCATTATGGGATGTCTAGATCTTTACTTGGTATGTTCATAATTGGAAGTCTAGACTACCTTGACTCTTTACTTGGTGTGTTCATGCTGTGATGTCTTTGAATCTGTACTTATTGTTCTCATGCCAAAATGTCTGGACATTTATTAGCATGAATTTTTACTTGAAATATTCATGCTGGGGTATCTGTGAATGTTTACATGTCTGTGAATATGTACATGTGTCTGCAGATCTTAATTTGGCCCATTCATGTCTTTATGTGTGTCTGAATCTTTACCTGAAATGTTTTTGCTGAGCGAATGCAAGAGCACCTCATTTGATAAAATTATAGAGGTTGAAGGAATACACATTTATAATAACTAGATTCATTATTAAAAATAAACTTTTGAGTATTTAACAATAAACATATTTCATATCCTTTGAAGTGTCCGTGTTTTCTTTCAATATTTAATTATGTCTGCCCTGACATGTAACTCACCAGTCAGATGCAGTCGTTTTTCTAGTATTTCATGTAACTAATGTGTCGTAGTTATCCTTCTAGTATTTCATATAGCTTATGAGTTATAGTCATCTTTCTACTATTTCATGTAACTAATGAGTTATAGCTGGGCTCCGTGGCGAAGGGGTTATTGACTTTCTCCATAATCCCATATATCCACGTAGGGTAACGCAACTGCGCGAGATTCGGTAGCGGATCGCGCTACGTTCGTTACTTACTGGGGTATGTGAGCCGGTCGCTCAGAAAGCAGTGGCAAACTACTGAGCGTAATCTTGCCAAGAAATCAACAACAGCGGTCAAATTCTAGTGTTGACAGCCATGTCCTGTAAATAGGATATGCAGGGAGGAAAAAAATGAGTTATAGTCAACAGGGATCGGCCAGCAGAATCCACCGAATGGGAGGTACAACTATTGATCCACGACATTTCGTGACCAGATGTAAGATGTGAAATAAGTGCCTGAGGTTTTGTGGCGAAGGTTGGTGGATGGTGTTTAGTGCAGGAGAGTCTGGCATATGATACCACATCATTTAATCTAGGAATGGAGGTGGGGAAGTCACGGCGGCGTTCTGCTAGTTGAATGACAAACAGCACACGCATGTCGTGATTGTGACGGACTCACAAAGTATGATGAGTAAGGTGAAGACAGGCTTCAATTCAACAATAAAAAAATACAGTGCATATGTTGGATTTTTCTCCAAAGGACATGTTGGTGTTATGGGAAACGAGCAGAGGGACAGACTGGCTGGATCTGCACTACTCATTGAGGTATTGGTGCATGATAAGGCAGATGTGGCCGGGGGGCACTTGGGATCCTATGTATAAAGCCCGGGAAGGTTAACCCGGTCAACAAATGCCCGCAGATGTCGGATGTGTCGGCCTAACGGCAAAAGAACGCAGCTCTGCTGTAAACAGGCACAACGCAATCACGTCCGAAAAAAAACTCCGGTTGAACGCAGAAGAAGAAGTATGTTAAAGCAGAACAGATAGTGTAGTGGCTAGACGCTCACCTGTTGCTCCAGCAATTATGGGTTTGTATCCGAATTCTGGCAGTTTTTAAAAATCAAACATCTCCACAACTTCTACATAATTCTTCAATTTGCTAATTGTCCGTGATTCGCTTCCGTACCTCAGTAGTAGATTAATGTAGCAATAATGATTTACGCACGTTAAAAATGCCATGGCAGTTGGAAATTGCAAAGAGAGGGCCATATGTCCGCTTGTTTGGCAAAATTGATAGGGGAATATCTCCTACCAACGGGTAGATAGAGCCTGTTACCTTGGGTGGAATCTGTCTAGAGGAAGGAAATCTGACACAGATGCATGCCGATATTGGAAACATTGACCTTTGAGGTGCATACACAGGTGACACTAGGGAGGAACGAATAAACAGAGAAGAGGAGGAGGAAGAACAACAACAATACCTCTGAAGTCGGAGTGGGTTCGCCTGATAGCGAGGGATACCGTTAATAGGTAAAGCTAATCCACACGCAAAATTCAGTCCAGCACTACTAGAAGTGTGTATGCACTACACTTGAGTTCAAAGCGAGCGAGCGCAAAAAAAAAAAAAACGGTATAACAAGAGGAAGGAGACGGGAAAGGAAGAGGAGGCGGCGAAGAACAAGAAGACGATATACTGAAACACTTCTCCCGACTCCTCCAGCTTCTGGATACTCCATTAGACATTGTGTGTAACTGGGCCAAGATGGTCACACATCTCATTATTGCTTGTCGTTACAACTCCAACACCCCGAACTGGTGATCTCTAAGAGTCAGATACCCACACACAGCCATCAGTACTTACCTTAACTCTTCAGTGACGTAATCTTTTTTTTTTTTACATTAAGTTAGCCCATAGGCAGATAGTCAGATACCAAAGTTAGAGAGTGTAGTGTTATAATAGAAGAACGAAGCAGTCAAACCCAGCATTTGTTGGGCTGTTTGTTATTCCTGGCAAGTTTACGTTCAGTAGTTTGCCAATGCTTTCTGATAGACCTGCACTCATACCATTGTATGGACACCAACGCAAGGCGAGCTGCTTCGAAATCTCTTCTGAAATCGCCTTGCAGCTTTGTTTCGAACGATGTTTGCGGTATTACGAACTGTATTTGTATTAGTAAACCCTCCGCCACAGAGCGGGACAGCAAAGTGTTAGGTTTTCACATATACTAGGAGATATGGCGGCCAGTTCCCACCCGCATCGCCTTTCCTTTCCATTTAACGTCAATGGCCCTTAGCGGTCATTTAAGGTCTGCGTGGCTGAGAGACTTCACGCGTTTGCGCTTTAACTTCCCGTGCGCTGATTGTGGTTGGAGGGGAAGGGAGGCCGGGGAATACCAAGAGAGAAGATGCTGGACAGTTTTACATCACGGCATGGAGGAACTTCGATATCAGAAATGATTCGCTGCACAAGAGACAGAAATCTGTCGATAGATTGATCACCAACACCACACGGCATGGGGTATAAGAAGAAAACCAGTATTATCAAGTTTGGTGATGAGTTGGATTAAAGTGGGGAAGAGTTGCGCAATTCGTTGACCACACTCTATCGCCTGAGTCTATATGAATACAGTGACAACACAAGTGATAGCTGCACGACCTACAACTTTCGACGACAGCGAGAACAAGTCTAAACTCCATTAAGGAAAAATGTCGCGTGTGGCGAGATCGTGTGCTACAGATGCGCTGATGTTAGTAGTAAACGAGCAGGCGGCCAGATTGGCTGGCTCTGCACCACTTGATGGGGTATTGGTGCATGATAAGACAGATGTTGTCGGGAGCCTTTGGAATCGTGTGTGTAGTACAGAAGAACAGATAGATCATCACGGCTTGGAGAGATTGGTGCTACGGGGAGTGACGTGAGGATCTGGCTGACACTCAGGACTCAGAGGAAAGGCCAGACGGACACATAATCATACGTTAGTATTAGGAATCTTCGCTGGCTGTTGAAGATGAAGATGGGGTAAGTTTGGGGATGCCCTGAGTGCTGTGGTGTAGGTTCTTGACTCAACTCAACTCATCTCAACTCAACTCAACTCAACTGATTATAGCAGTGTAAATATACACCTTGTGTTGGACTCCCATTGAAGATGTGAGAGAACTTTACGTGAATTAATAAAGTATTGTAAACTTCTGTTTGTTGCTGGCGTCCACAATGCTGTGTATTCTGTGTAATAAATACTATAAGAGCTGCCGCCGCTGCTTTGTCTCGATTCATTTCGTCTAACGATCTGTCATTATTTCTGCGAGCGCGAGCCACTGTTGGTGAGCAGACCTAGACAAGTAATACAACCCTATTTGTCGTCCCCAGGCAGCTACTCTAATCCCAGCTGGGATCATGGCAACAGCAGTTTGAGAAGTTATGGCGCCAACTATCTGCCGATAAGTTCCTTTGGGTATCGTATGGTGGAGACAGTTGACAATACAGTAGATCCAACCTGTGAAGGAAACATTACGGACCTGGGGATAATCCAGGCCAGTGTGTACGTGTGATGGTGAATCATGCCCAGACTACACCTTAACGTGCCTCTACACAGATGTGCAGTTACCGGTTTTGTACACCCCGTTGGATTTTGGGATTTGAGAGGGGAAGGAGAGTTCCACAGCACTGTTCGCATGAAGATAGTCTCCGCACCAATCTCACTCCGATAGATCAAGCATAGTCTCTGCACCAATCTCACTCCGATAGATCAAGCCTAGTCTCTGTACCAGTCTCACTCCTATAGATCAAGCCTAGTCTCTGTACCAACCTCACTCCTATAGATCAAGCCTAGTCTCTGTACCAGTCTCACTTCGATAGATCAAGCCTAGTCTCTGTACCAACCTCACTCCTATAGATCAAGCCTAGTCTCTGTACCAGTCTCACTTCGATAGATCAAGCCTAGTCTCTGTACCAGTCTCACTTCGATAGATCAAGCCTAGTCTCTGTACCAACTTCACTTCGATAGATCAAGCCTAGTCTCTGCACCAACCTCTACCCGATAGATCAAGCCCTTTTCGCAGCTTAGACCACCTGAAAGCCCATGCACGGGTCTCTAGAGTTAAAAACTCAGTCTTCAAAAGACTCTGCACCATATAACTTCCACCGCCTCCTTCTCGTTTCGGTTGAGTGTTATCCTATTCAATTGTATTTCATGTTAATGTCTTTCTGTCCTTCACTGAACCACGGTATGTCTCTTTGTTTTCTTTCACAATGTTTCTTTAAAAGCCTTTTCCAAATAGGTCATTCTTTCCCTTCCTCTAGCTGAACATCACTTCCTACCCTGTTTGTCTATAAATCCTGGCTTCCATCTGTTTTCTTCCTATTTCTCTGGACTGACGGCTAGTTAAATATTTTGTATTTCATAAGAAAGTGACAACAGAATATGGCCGATTCTCAGCACTGCGAGGAGACGTAAGACGGACATGTAATCAGACCGAAGCGGATACCATAAGTATTGAGTCTCCTCGCTGGTTGTTGAAGATGAGCTCGGGGCAAGTTATGACAAAGTCCAGAGTGATGTGATGTCGGTTTCTGGCCCAGCTCATCCCAACCTATCCACAGACTTCTGATTCTGAATAAAGTTCAGAGAATCGTCATGGCTCTCAGTAGATATAAACCTCTAGTACCTGTCTTGCACATCCCGCTGGTTTCTTAGCTTGTAGAGGACACATCCCTCGTTGGGGAAGGTACCTCGATTCCGGACCGATAGGAATATCTTTTTACTGACCTGACTACCAAAATTTAACACAGACGACCTCAGGGTCAACGTACCGGACTTAAGTGTTAAACTCGCGGTCTTCCAGAGAATTATAAATCATCCAGCCAATCAACCTGCAAAAGACATGCAGCATGAGATCAGCGTGGCCGAATGGTAAGCGCGCTCGCTCTTAAACTTCCGGTAGTTAGTTCAACCCCCATACAGGTCAGTTGGACTAAAATATTTACTTCTCGTCCTTGACCTGGGGACGTAACTTACAAGTACCTCAGAAATCATAGTGGGATTTTCTCATGCGAGGGACACTGGTATTTGGGAAGGCTAATCCTCACGCAAAAATCAGTCTAGATTACGCTAGAGTTAAAAAGCGAGAGAACGTAAAAAAAAAAAATAATAAATAAATAAATAAAACCAAAAAACAAACAAAAAGCTTACAAACAGGAACATGAACTGAGGAATAACTGTTTGTGTTTAGCGGGAAAATGTAGTAGTGTAACGTGTTTATCCAAAACTAACCGGCGAGGTGATCGCCCTGGGTAGCAATGCTACAACATAAACAAGTTCACGGGGTTAAAGGGCATTCCCCGGGGAGGGCTGCAAAGAAGGGTTAAAAGACAGTGGAAAACATTGATGAGGACAGTTGAGTTTTTGGGACCCGACAGTGGAGGTCGGCGGTCTGGGAAATTGAATGATAGCGGAATTAGTGAGAGAACTCCGCTCTGTGTTTTTCAGTGATAGTAATTCTGAGGCTAAGTATTAAAGACTGAGCCCGGTTGTCAGCAGCGATAGTGTTTGGGACTACCTGTATTGTACCTGTGCCTATGCAATGTATATATATATATATATATATATATATATATATATATATATATATATATATATATATATATATATATATATATATATGTAATGATGAACGTTCTTGAGGAATAATGTTGTATCCAGTTGTTCAAATTAAAGGATTATGTGCGCAGTCCGGTGTTGGGTATTGATGGCATGCATCGTGGTTGATCAGTCGTTCAACACAAAATTCACACAGACATCATCCATAGCCATAGCTCTATGTCAATCATACTTTGTGACAAGTAGATACTGAAATGTTAAGTCGTGACATATTCTAGGTCAAGACATATGAAGTGAGTTGACCAGTGCCAGACACTTCCCTGAAAAGTATCAACGTTGAATGGTTCCCGTGTTTGTGCGGACGGGTCGACCCCGGAGCCCCACTGCTTGGAACAAATAATCCTGCCTCTGGTGGGGATTGAACCTTGGTCGTTGTTTTGGCGGGCAAGCGCACATATCACTGTACCATCGCGGCTCATGAAATGGGATGCAATTCATGTTCTAAATCAGTGGTTCTCAACCGGTGGGGAATTCTCCCCTCCCCCCCCCCCCGGGGGATTTTTAGGGTTTTCAGGGGGGGGGGGAATTAAGATTATTTCAAGATCGCATTAATACAAGAACCAGTTACTTGATATTGTTTTTCCCTCTATATTTTACGGTTCTGTACTTATCGCCCTAATGAAGTTCGTTTTATAACCGCAAATCACGTTTTATGTAGATGTCTAGGCGTGTTCTAGTGTGTGTTATTAAATTTAGCTTTCATTTTTATGTATACTGTGTAAGGGTGGCGGGAGGGGATTTATAGGGAGGAAATTCGAAGGGGGGGGGGTGACGTTCTGAACATATGGTAAAGGGGGGCATGGGCCAAGAAAGGTTGAGAACCACTGTTCTAAATGCTTTCTGTAGACGACTTTTTGTCATGCTGTCTCTTCTCTTGTGTCCTCTCTCTCTCTCTATCTCTCTCCCTCTCTCTCTCTTTCTGCGTGTATGTGTTTAAATGAGTGTTCGCCTGTCTATCTGATGGCATGTTATGTCGCTCTTCCCGTCACACATCGAAAAAAAAATGGATGTGATCGCAGCAGAGTTAATACTGTAAAACTAAAATTGCATGTATTTACACATTAAATCCCAGCATGCGTTGACTGTTTTGTGATTTACTAGGTAAGTTTGAGTTCAGTAGTTTGCCTTTGTTTTCTGAACCACCGACGCTCAAACAATCGTTAAAATTCAACACAAGACGGTCTGCTTCCAAATCGCCAGTAGCGGATTTAGAACCTGTAGTATGCGGGATTGCGAATCGCGTTAGCTACCCTTTCGCCTCAGACACCGGCTCTAATGAACACGATGTATAAAGACTTTTATTGTAACGTTGGGGGATGTGTGTACCTTTCCTTTCGTCTTGCACCCTAATTGTATTTTGTTTTAATTTGGTTCCTTTTCTGTCTGTCTGTTTAACTGTCCGTGGCGAAGGCTTGCTCCGTGGCGAAGGGTGTTCGGAATCAGTTCGTAACTTCTGCATACCGCGTTCGAAACACTGATGTGGGAGATTTGGCAGCAGACCGCCTTGCGTTGGTTTTTTTTTATAATATGGTATGGGTGTCTGTCTTTCAAAAAGCAATGGTAAACTACTGAACTTAAACTTGCCAAGAGATCACAAACAGCCTATAAATGCTGGGGTTGTCTGCGACGTCCTGTGAAGGATATGCAACTAACTTTAACTGGTTAACTAATTCAGTGTCGAAGGATAGTATATCGCCAAATTTGACCTCCCATTTGGACAATAGGACGACTTATTGTCATACTAGAACTAAAGTCATCGTGTTATTTGTTTCGTTTCGCAGATCTTCCGCAATGTTAACTGATTGAGTGCCATGGGATGGTTAATCGTCTTAAGCTACTGTTCGAATCTATCATGGGCTTATATACAGTAGTTTTCCCTATGCAACCTCCTTTAAGTTGATATATAATACACCATGCCTGCTATCACATTAAAAACATTTAATTTCAAGCCGATCTCCCTGGCATAGGTGTTTACGTCTTTCTCCGTAATCCTGTATACTATCGTTAGTAACGTGATGTGCGCGAAAAACAGTAGCGGCTCTCGCCGCGTCGGTAACTTACGGGGTATGTGAGCCGGTCGCTCTGAAAGCAATGGTAAATTAGTGAGCGTAATCTTGCCTAGTACATCAACAGCAGCAGAAAAAATTCTGGTGTTGACTGTAACGTCCTGTAAGGGATATGCACACCCAAAAAAATCATAATTGTGACACACCCCTACTTCCCATTTTCCGCCATTTATTTTTAATAGGTACACATCTACTGATTTGTTTGCCACTGAATCAGTTAATTGGCACCTTTCTTGCCTGTTAACTTGTCTATCTCAACCCCTCTGCAGCTGCCTTTTCAGCCCTAGTGGGTCGATCAACCAAATACTGACTTGCTTCCACAGTCAGAAGTCCACCCAAGTTAACTGTGCTACTTTCAACATCTCAATGTTTTATCTACAAATACGCTTGCTACGCACGATACAACTTTGAATTCATAATAAATACAAGACCAGGTGCGACCGATGTTTTTATCACGGTCATAATGACAGATGACACAGGCCAGATTGCACGCATCTGATACCAAACTGTTGTTAACTCGGATGATCTGATATCTAACAATATGAATACATACGTGTGATCAGTCAGGAACGGGCGTGTGTTTTCGGCTCTAATACAAAAGGTGGGAAGAAAATACACGCAGAAGTAATGGGAAAACAGTTTGTGTTTGTAGAAAGCAAGGGTACAACTTACGCTGTGTATTTGCTGAGAACATTAATTGTTGCGTTATTCTGAACCCCTAGTGGGTTTTGTATTTTGTGACCACGTGGTTCTGGGGTCGAACCAGCCTGGCAAAATGTGTAACAGAGCTTGTTCTGGGAGGCAGGGAGGCGGACGTGACACTGATCACATCATACATCCAGTGTTGATTTGAGTTACTAGTACTACTGCCGCTACTACCATCAAGACTACAACTACTATAACCACCACGATAACAACTACAACCACCACAGCCATCACTACTACCACTACTACTACTACTACTACTACTACTACTACTACTACTACTACTACTACTACTACTACTACTGTTATTACTACTGCTACTACTAATGTCTCTACTACTACTGCTGCTACTACTACTGCTGATGCTACTACTGCTGATGCTACTGCTGCTGCTGCTGCTACTACTACTACTACTACTACTACTACTACTACTACTACTGCTGCTGCTGCTGCTGCTACTATTACTGCTGCTACTACTACTGCTGCTGCTGCTACTACTAGTACTACTACTACTACTACTACTACTACTACTACTACTACTACTACTACTACTACTACTACTACTGTTAGTGCTACTACTACAACAATAACGACAACTAATACTGCTGCTGCTGCTGCTGTTACTACTACTACTACTACTACTACTACTACTACTACTACTACTACTACTACTACTACTACTACTGTTATTACTACTGCTACTACTATCTCTACTACTACTGCTGCTACTATTACTACTATTACTACTACTACTACTACTATTACTACTACTACTACTACTACTACTACTACTACTACTACTACTACTACTACTACTACTACTACTACTGCTACTACTAATATCTCTACTACTACTGCTGCTACTACTACTGCTGCTGCTACTACTACTGCTGATACTACTACTACTGCTGCTGCTACTACTACTAATATTATTATTACTACTACTACTACTACTACTACTACTGCTGCTGCTGCTGCTGTTGCTGCTAATACTATTACTACTACTACTACTACTACTACTACTACTACTACTACTACTACTACTACTACTACTACCACCACTACTACTACTACACGGATCACCTCACGCACCGAGTGTTTGTCACGAAAACATTGACCTACGCCCACGTCCGTGTCAAAGCCGAGTTACTGCAGCTGCTACTACACTTGCCTGTAATCGCTGTGGCCATGCGTTCGAATACTACCTAGATGGCACCGTGAACATTTTTGGATTGGTCGTCTGAACTGATTAAATGCCATGGGATGATTGATTATTTGAAGCCGTCACCCGTATCTGCCATGGACTTATAGGCAATAGCTTTCCCTACGCAACCCCCTTTACTTTGATATATAATACAACATGTCTGCTACCATATTCATCATCATCAAGTGCCCTGTCAGCTGGCATAGGCGTTCATGGCTCTCCACAGATCACGGTATTTGGTGTTCTGGATCAATACTGCTGATGGTATTTCTCCATGCCATCGTCTCAATCCATCCAGCATCATTTCTCTTGGTCTGCCTCTACCTCTCTTCCCCTCGATCTGTCCAGTTGTCATGATGTTCTCCAATACCTCTCTTGTCATCACATGACCGAAGAAAGCTGTTTGTCTCTTTCTTATTGTTGTATATAATGTTCTAGTTTCATTAGCCAGTTTCAGACAATAGTTGTTAATTACTCTGGCAGTCCAAAGAATAGCAACATTCGTCTCAGGAACCACATCTCTGTTGCTTCTAATTTCTTCTTAATTTGTTCATTTACATTCCAAGATTCACTGCCACACAGCAAAACTGGTTCTACATAGCATTTCAGCACTCTCTTGCTTACATTCAGTGACAGTGATTTATTGCATAAGATACCATATTCACAACTTGTAAGTCTCATCCGTGACGCACACAGATACTTCCCATTTTTCGCCATCCATTTTTGTTTGGTCCAAACCTACGTTATGTTTGGCACTTCTTTTTTCATATCCTTTACAGGACATCGCTGTCAACTCCAGCATCTTTCAGCTGATTGTTGATTTCTTGGCAAGATTACGCTCAGTAGTTTGCCATTGCTTTCTGAGCGGCTGGCTCGCATACCCCGTAAGTTACCGATGCGATTCGAACCACTGCTAATTCTCACCGTCATCACGTTACCTACGAGAGTATACGAGATTACACAAAAAAGTCGCTAACCTCTAAGCCACGAAGCCGGCTATGTTTGGCACTGAATCTATTAAATCGCCAAGTTATGCTATGATGTATAATATACAGGTTTCATACCAGAAGACATGAAACCGTTTATAATATTATCCAAAACATCAGTGGCAACTCAGTGCTCAGATTTTGTAATGATTAATCTTTTTTTTTTTTTTTGGCTCTCGCTCGCTTTGAACTACAAGTGTAATACATACACGCTAATTCTAGTACAGTGGTTCTCAACCTTTTTTGGCCCATTCCCCCCTTTACCATATGTTCAGAACGTCATCCCCCCCCCCCTTTCGAATTTCCTTCCTATAAATCCCCCCCCCCCACCCTTACACAGTATACATAAAAACAAAAGCTAAATTTATTATCACATACTAGAACAAGTCTAGACATCTACATAAAACGTGATTTGCGGGTCTACTTACGTTATAAAACGAATTTCATTAGGGCGAGAAGTACAGAACCTTAAAAGTTAGAGGGAAAAACAGTAGCAAGTAACTGGTTCTTGTATTAAGGCTATCTTGAAATAATCTTAATTTCCCCCCCCCCCCACCGGAACCCTTAAAATGCCCCCGGGGGGGGGGGATTTCTCACCGGTTGAGAACCACTGTTTTAGTAGAACTTGATTGAATTTTGCGTGTGGATTAGATTAGCTTTCCCTATTACCTGTGCCCCTCGCCCTCGGGCGAACCCATTCCGACTTCAGTGGTATTTGTAATTGACATCCCCAAGTCAAGGACGATAGGTCAACATTTTAGTTCACCTGTCCGGTGTAGGGGTTGAACCCCTTAACTTGGCATCAGCACACCGGATGTTTAAGAACATGCGTTCTTATCCATTCGGCCATGCCGACCTACAGCAGGTGTTTATTAAGACCATTTGTGTGTGTGTGTGTGTGTGTGTGTGTGTGTGTGTGTGTGTGTGCGCGCGCGTGCGCGTGCGTGCTTGCTTGCTTGCTTTGTGTTCGCTGGCTATGGACTCCAGCTCGAAGTCCTGTATGTCGGATGAAGACATCCTGTTGTCCAACATCAGTGTGATGTCATACAGGACCTGAGGTTTGCGTGAGTATCCGTTGTCCCATGTCTGGCTTATTGTTGTGCAGACTGGTGGTTCCTCGCCATGCAGGCAGATACTCTCCGACTTCGGAAGAATCAGCGGTCCTACTACGTTAGCCAGGACCCAGAAGGGACCAGTTGCCCAGGACGCACGACTAGGACTTGTTAGTAGGTCTTGGCCAGTATAAAACCTGGCCCTGGTGCCTTGGAAACACCTCTGCGTCCCTGTATGTGTGTGTGTGTGTGTGGGGGGGGGGGGTGGGGTGGGGGGGGGGGGGAGTAACGTAGTGACTACACACTAGCATGCCGGCCCGGATTTCAGATTCAAATCTGCATCGAGCCAAATTTATAAAGTTGACACTGACTCCCAGGTCGACCAGTCTAAATTTGGAGCCAGGAAATGTAATGGCTTGGGAAATCAAGGCAGCAGGCGTGACACCGCCCACCTCACCCAGCGAGCGCCGATTGGTCTACACAAACATGAGACTTACCACCGTACGACGTGGACGTGGCCGAGGGGGATAAGGATGCTCGTTCTTAAACTTCCAGTGCGCTTATGGTTAGGTAGGCTGCTCAACTGTCGACTACACCGGCATTATGTTGGGCGTAACCGCTGACTTCTAGTTCAGAAAGCAATGGCAACCTACTGCAATCAAAATTGTCCAGAACATTAACCTGGGCTTGATCGTAAAGTCCTGACCAGGACATGCAGCTCCATATGGCCAATGTGCATTAACGTATATAAAAGCCTGCCCTTACTTGTTTGTTTAGTTTAGTTTAGTTTAGTTTAGTTGACTTTAGTTTAGTTTAGTTTAGTTTAGTTTAGTTAAGCCGATGGATCAGCATCACGGCACACGGGTGCAACCCATAAGTGTTCCGCTCTCCTCCTAACTCAAACCTGAGTCTGGAGAAACTCAGCTCAGTGCACGAACTCCGTAGCACCGGCGAGGATCCTGAAATACTTTGGGTAGATTTTTAACTCGAAATTTTGCCCGGGCAGCGCCGTTAGGCTACTCTTTTTCGATTTCCAACAGCCAAGGGATATTTTACGTGTGCAACAATACACACAGGCATCCGATCTCACTACCCAGAGACCAGGGGAAATTTTATTACTCGAAGTCCACGAGAAACAATCCCGGTCATCACCGGGGCTTGAACGCGGGACCTTCAGCACTCGAGGCGGACACCTTACCTCGAGACCACGCAGCCCCCCTTACTTGTTTACTGAGAGCAAATGCAACAGTGAGATCAGGAACGTTTATATCACCTTAAACAGACATAAGTATTAATTTTTGGACACGTTATGAGAAGAAATAAAATAGAGAACTTCTCCCCCCGATGTGTCTCCACCTTGCCGTGGTGGGGGTGCTTGCGTATCCCATCGACCCCATGTGCCTGCCGAGGGATGAAAACTACATATCGGACGGCTCGTGGTATAGGGACCAGACTAAGAGAGGCACAACCTGTTGCTCTGCAGGTAAGACTGAGGATAGCAGTCAAAATCAGGCAAACGATCCCTAAAATCTCAGTCCGGACATAACCTCAAAGGCTCCCATCCGAGGTGTATGGCTGAACGTCTCTAAGCCATAAACTCTCGGAAGTGAGAGCTGGGGGATATGAGGTATCCCCGGATGAAAGGGCCTGACCGTTACTCGCCAACAGACGCACGGAGGTAAGGTGCTGAGCCGGCAGCACATGTAGCCTACCTCGTGAGCGAGTCCAAAAGGTGGAAAAACACCTCGGTCGCACGTCCCGCAGACGTCCGATAGTCTGTAACCATACTCATGAAGTGAGTGTAGTCAAAGGTAGAAAATTGTCTCGTTGACACGAAATGGAACGCCTGTCTTGCGAATCCATTACGTGGCAGCCCGAAGCGAAAGCTTGCTGTGTGGAAGCCGAAACAAGAGTCTCGAAACCCGAGGAAGGCTAATCTCATTAAAAAATGCCCGCCGGAAGCCGGAAGTGTCGTCCTACGGGTGGCAAACTAAAAATTGACACTACGCAATTACGTCCGAGTGAAATGTCTCTTCCGAATGTCTCTCGTGCTAGGAACAGCTCTGACTACCTAGTTTCCGAATGCCGCTCTTGTTCGGGACAGCTCTGACTAGGTAGTTTTCCGAATGTCTGTCGTGCCTGAACAGCTCTGACGGGCGCAACGACAAGCACATGTCTGAAAACTCGCTGAGTGGATGCCGTCTGCAAACCTGTCTGGTGTGTGCGGGAATGGCCCGGGGCAAACGAAATGACCAATATATTGAAGTGAGGATTTAAAGCAGCCATGAGCAGGACGTGACGATTTCCCTTGGTGAGCCCAGATCCTGGGCGTTATGTGTCGGCCCTGCAACAATGGAAGTAACCTTGGATGGCGGAAAATGCTATGGACTGTCCCTGCCTTTCTTTGAGGGATGACCGTTGTCTTCGACCGTTCCAACTTGGCCAGCATGGTTGTAGATGACACCACAAAAGTGAGAGTCTCCCAGGAATGCTACCTGGTCAAAAAAGCACGCTATTGTCGGATGTGTTGGCCTACGGGTTTCGGTCCAAGGGCGCATAACAGACACACCGCAATCACATCTGATAAAACACCCCGGATGAACGAAAAGAAGAAGAAGAGAAATAGAGAACTTGATGACAACTGGCAAGATTGATGGGAAATGAACAAGGGAAGGCAGAGAAGTAAATACCTGGGTGGCTTGGCCAAGTGGTATGGTCGAGACGAGAACACAGAGCTGATCCACGACAATGGTGATCGTGTGAGATGGCGAAGCATGATCACCCACGCTTAATCGGCATGGAACATGATGATGATAATGATTAATGGTAGAATATGCAAAAGATCTGCAACAATTATTGGACATTGTAGTACCAGAGAGGGCAAAGAAAGGACTCTCCTTGATCAAGAACACAGTAAAAATGGCGATATCAAAGAAAAAAAGAAAGAAAAAAAAGTGGCACCAAAATGTGAAATGGAAATAGAAGAGACAATTCTTAACCAAGCGGATAATTTTAAATACCTAGGGGAAATTATAACATCAGATGGAAGATGCACAACCGAGATTAAGAACAAAATAGGGCAATCAAAAGCTGCATGTCATAAAATGAAAGGTATCATATGCAAAGAGTCACTAACATTGAATGTAAGAGATTAAGAATAGAATAGGGCAAGCAAATGCTGTCTGAAAGAGGCTAATGAAACTAAAACAGTATATTCAACATTAGGAATGAGACAGTTTTCTGTGGTTTTGTGATGAGAAGACAAGCATTGGAGAACATCATGGTGACTGGTCAGATCAAGGGGAGGAGAGGCAGAAACAGAGTCAGGGAAATCATGCTTGATGGACTGAGACGTTGACATGGAGGAATATCAGCAGCAGAGTTGATCCTTAATACCAAAGACCCGGATCTGTGGAGAGACATAAACACTTACGCCAACAGGAAAGGCACTTGATAATAATGAAAGACGTAAAGAGGCGTGCGAGACAAGGATGTAGTTTATCCCCATGCATGTACAATAGTCACACAAATAATATGTTCCAACAGACAGAAAGGAGACCATGACTTACACTGAATAAACAACATTAGATATGCAGACGATACAGTATTGTTGGCTGAGAATGAACAGGATCTTTAAGAATTATTACACAGGTAACAACTATGTAATAATTCTTAAAGATCTTGGAGGAGCTTGGACATATACAGAAGGGAAACTACATACCAGAAATATGACTATCAACAAAGATAACACCTAATCAATTTTGAAAATTCCGGTGAATCGAAAACACTTAAATAAGTCAATAGTTTTTCTTACCTAGGGCACATGATAACGGACGATGGCACGGGCTAGGCAGAGCGAGAGAGATAGATAGATACAGAGAGAGAGAGAGAGAGAGAGAGAGAGAGAGAGAGAGAGAGAGAGAGAGAGGGAGAGGGAGAGAGAGAGAGAGAGAGAGAGATGAAGACACACATTGCATACACATTCACGCGCACGCGCGCGCACACACAAACACACACACACACACACAATATGAATAGTCACAGCAAAATTCAATAATAGGAAATAGCTTATCTATCTATCTATCTATCTGCCAGCCTGCCTGCCTGCCTGCCTGCCTGCCTGTCTGTCTGTCTGTCTGTCTGTCTGTCTGTCTGTCAGTCTGTCTGTCTGTATTGCATTGCATTGTTGTACTTTGGACGATCAATATGTTATGAATATGTTTTCACAACAAATTGTAATCACTGAGCATAAAGCTATATCATCGAATGACTCGCACTCCAACTTTTGATTCCACATTACACTGTTGTGTTATAAATCAGGTCTTGGGTGATTTCTTGATGAATGTTCTGTGATAATAGTGTATGTTCTGCTCACACAATGACTGTTCTGTGATGACGGTGTATGTTCTGTTCACACAGTGAATGGTCTGTGATACCAGTGTATGTTTTGCTCACACAGTGAACGTTCTGTGAAAACAGTCTGTTGTTTTCAAACATTGAATGTCTTGTGCTACAGTGTATGTTCAGTTCACACATGATATGGTCAGTACATACATTATATGAATATAGACTAATGGAGATCCCATGAGGGCGGAAAAACTCACAGTAGTCCTTTTCCATTATAGAGGATGACATTTTCTTTAAGGATAGTGGTAAACTTCAGTGGTCTCCACGCCTTTCAAAGAAGCCTATATTTCTAAAATTATGTGTAAGATACTGGCTTTATCTGTAGGTGTCTACACGTGGGGGTAACGAGCCAAATTCCAAGTTTCCTGAAAAAGGCTATAAAGGATTTGAACCCATCCCAACCGGGATACCCTTATCAATATCCTAGTCTAATTATTCTCTACCTCAGATGCGCTCACAAAAATCAGTCTACGTACTTTAGGACTCGCTTTGTACATACATAAAGGGGCACAGAAACTGAGTTTCGTTATTATCACCATCATACTTAGGTGTACACATCATTGCTCTTTAATAATCGTCCACTATAGCGAACCCTTTCACTGGAACCCATTCATACATTGCACGTATATCCACTGGGACTCCTTAGCTTTCACTCTCGGACAACCATCACATCTCCATTGCTTCCAGTTTCCCGCCTTACCTTCCTGCCCCTGTTTTCATATACCACTTCCACTCAGTTACCTGGAAGTTTCACTGAACCTTTACCATCCCTTCCCCGGTTCTCATGATCCACAGGCTCCCACGGCTGTGTATAAAAGAGGATAAAGGTGACATTTGTGTTAGTATTAGGCCTACAGCCTAGGATTCTGAGATAAGTAGCAACAATTTGTTTTTTTTTCTTCAAATTTTCATTTTCTCTTCATTGCTCTCATTTTTTTTCCATGTTTTTTTTCCTTCTCATCCCGCCTTAATGTAGTCACTGGAGGGTCTTCTCCGTGGTTATGTTGTGTTTTGTGTATTTATTTGTTTCCTGATTAAGGCTAGTCGTTGCAACGTCCTTGTTTTGTTTCGTAATTCTGTTCTGTAAATCTGCATTACTTTGTGTGATTCTATATTGCCTGAATCATTCAAGTACCTTCGTGTTATTTTTACATTAACACGTTTACACACCTGTGTATTCACGTGTAGGTGTAGATCTGCTCGCTTGTGTGTGTGCTTATAAAGACTTTGTTGTCAGAACACCCACTCTATCCTTTGTGATAATCATCAAGGTCATCATGTACTATTTATGAAATATCCGTGTTCTTGTTAGTTCATAAATAAACATACATGTATCGTTTGGCGTTAATAAAAGTAGAAGACAGAAAAAGGGGATTAGAAGACGCACTTAAAAAAAATAATATAAAGGCCTACCGCTTTGGTTACATAAACATGTTAACGCGGGCCTACTCAGGAACACAGGTTTTTCATTTTTCGCTCGCTCGCTTTGAATTCAGTCGTAGTCCATACACGCGCTACTACTTCTAGTACACTGGGCTGACTTCTGCTTGAGGGTTCATTCATTCATTCATTCATTCATTCATTCAGTAGCATGTCCTTTGCAGGACTTCGCTCCCATAAAAACTTCCGGAAAACTTCTCGGCCATAAGCAAGATGTTCCGCCACTGCCTGCACCCATCTTCTCATTGACCCTTCTCTTCCCGGGCACATACCTCTGTGTCACACGTCGTTCTTGATGATAATATCACGAAGTTCTTGATGATCTTTGCTCATGATATTATTGTGTGATGGTCGTTGTCTAGGTAACGATACTCATGGTGTGTCAATGGAGATATCTGTCTTGCAATATAACTCACCCCTGCAGTGCATGTTCACCAGTCATTAAACAAGATTCCGTTGGCGCACATAATCCTTTATTACAGAAATAAGACGGACAAACGGAACATGTTTATACTTCCAGAAACAATATAATCCATAGAATATAAATATCCTCCTCACAATTTAACCAGCACACATCAATGCCTTCTCACGGCCTGCTTCTTATCAACTCCACAAGACAGGTAATCCAGCTACTATCCACGGCTGGATCTCCCACAATACAACCCACACATTGGGTTGGAGCCACTGCTCAACTATGCAACCCACTCTGGGTTTAGGCCTACACTCGCTACAGAACCCACTCTGGGTTCGGCCTGTCTTCACAACTAGCAGAACACCACAACACGGAGATCTCTCTTAAAACGACCTGACCCGCAGTCGGTCTCTTCTCTCACTCAGACTACCGATCAGTTCGGCATCTACCCATCAACTGTCCTGAAGTCCCTTGACTTCACACAAAACTAAACTGTCCTTCCCCCATCCCCTGGGGTCCACGCTCACCCTTCCCATTATTTTATTTCTCAGGACTGGCTGTTTTCTCATAGCCAGGTCAGTCGCTTTACTGGCTCCCACTCTCATCTCCATTCTTCCTCATGCCCGGTCACTCAACTCAATGTCAATGACCCAGGCTTATGTCACTCTGCATGATTGTTCTCTCCAAACTTTCATGATGTTTTGAGTGACCAACATATTTCAATTTTCTTTGTTTTATGGTCTTCAGTAGCCAACCTTTGTTTTATGGTTTTCGGTAGCTAACCTTCTTCAATATTCAGCTCTTGAAGTATGGATACATTTGTTCTTTTCTGTATCCAAGATATTCTTAGACCCCGTCTATACCATTTATATTCAAAGGCATTAATGCGCTGTTCAGCTTATTTACTAAATGTCCAGGTCTCACATGCATATATTACAATGAGAAAGATGCATGCTTTTAAATAGCTCTCCCTATTGCCAGTGTGCCGTTCTCGGTGGCCTAAAAGCTTGCGAACGCGATTCGTGAGCCGCTTACCAAGCGTTCGAATCGCTACGACGACCGATTTGGCAGCAGACCGTGTAGCGCTGGGGTTTTAGCGTGTTGGTATGGGAGTCGGTCGTTAAGAAAGCAATGGCAAACTACTGAACGTAAAACTTGCCAAGACATCAACGACAGCAGTAAAATGCTGTTGTTGACAGCGATGTCCTGTAAATAGGATAAGAAAAAAATACCAGTGTGTCCCTCCCCCCGCCCCCTTGGTTCTCTCCCCCCTCCCCAGGCGAATTCACTCCGATTTGAGAGATGCACAGGAAAACAATTAACTCAGGAAAACTAGTATTCCAAGCAACGCGCTATAATCCACCAGTCTACAGATCTCGATTAAGAAGCGCTGAAACCGTAAGCAATTACAAGGCGCTGATGTCTCTATACATATATAATTCAGATTATAAAGAATAATTTTTTCCCAGCAAACCCTATCTACAGGACATCGCTGTCAACACCAGCATTTGACCGCTGTTGTTGATTTCTTGGCAAGATTAGGCTCAGTAGTTTGCCATTGCTTTCTGTGCGACCGGCTCACATACCCCCGTAAGTAACCAACGCGAAGCCATCCATCCGCTACCGAATCTCCCGCAGCCTTGTTCCCCTACGTGGATATATTGGATTACGGAGAAAGTCGTTAACACCTTCGCCAGGGAGACGGCACAAATAATGATATACCCTAACAAACATTTTAGTGTTCAGAATGCTGTTGACACATGTTTGTGGTATCCCCTTTCTTGTAAAACGTGGTTCAGCCACACCTGTTATAGTCTGAGACCATATTGTCCATAGTAAATCTGGCAACTGAAAATGTCTGTGGTATCCCGATGTGAAAAAAAAAGAGATGAAGAAGAAAAGAAGATAACAAGAAAATGAGAATAATGAAAAAAGAAATGAAAAAACATGCTGCATATTTCAGAATTTCAGACTGTGAAACTGAGAGTTTCCATCTTTCCATTCAGTTATTATGCCTTAATGTAGCCACTGTAATGTTTTCTCGTGTTTATAGGTTGTGTTTTGTATATTTGTTTGCTAATAAAGATTAGTCTTCGCGACGCCCCTTTTCTCCCGTAATTGTGATAAGTAATGCTGCATTACTTCGTGTTATTTTAAATTGTAAAACCAGAAGGAAGATACCACGGCAGCGCTATGCTAGTCTACTGGTACTCTGGCTAAAGACATAGGGTGCCCTAGAGGCGTAAGGATGAAGGCAAGCGAGCAAGAGGTAGACAACGATACAAGTGGGAAGATAAGAGCAAGAGACTGACGAACAGCAATCTGTCAGATTGTTCAGTCAGTGCGAGAGACAGACAGTGTTGGAGATCCAATGCAACCAATATTCATTGTGAAGACGGCACCTGATTGATTGAGATGTGTCCATTTATCCCAATGGTCTGTGATCTGCCCCACCGGGTTGTATTTCTCATCCCCTAATGTGCTTAGGTACAGCTGACATTTTCCTTTCAACGAGTCGTGAGACCATGGTGCCGTTCGCCACACATTTGTGCGTGTTGCATGTGCGTGCTGTTGGTTTGTTGGTATTGCTATTTTTTCCACTTTTCACACGGGGCAGTGAGGAGCATTTTTTGTGATAGTCACTGGCACAAGAACGGAGCATTAGGGGAGAGGGTGACCATTTGCCGTTAATTTGGAACCGTGACTAACTAACTAACTAACTAACTAACTAACTAACTAACTAACTAACTAACTAACTAACTAACTAACTAACTAACTTACTAACTAACTAACTAACTAACTAACTAACTAACTAACTACCCACCTAACTAACTAACTAACTAATTAACTAACTAACTAACTACCCACCTAACTAACTAACTAACTAACTAACTAACTAACTAACTAACTAACTCGCAATTGTTACATTAACCTTCTCCTAGCCGCATGACCTTTTAGGGGACGCTGCAATCAACGCCAGCATTTGTTCGCTGTTCGTAATTCGTTCAGTAGTTTGCCATTGTGTCCAGACTGACCGACGCTAATATTATTGAAATCAACACAAAGCGATCTGTTCCCAAATCGCCAGTGACTGATTTCGAAGCCTGAACCTGGTAAGTATGGGAATTATGAAACTGCGTTCACTAACCCCTAAGCCACAGACGCCGAATTAATCTTATCGACACAAATGCATTACTTTTACTCTCTCTCTCTCTCTCTCTCTCTCTCTCTCTCTCTCTCTCTCTCTCTCTCTCTCTCTCGTTTGGTGGTGCTATGTTAATTCCTTCATACCTAAACATGTATTACTCTAAATAACAACAGCTGAAATAAAGTAACAGCTGCATGGGAAGGAAGGAGTTAAGCAAGAAAAAAAATGTTTCAGTCACGATATATTGTAAACACTGCAACAGTAGTTTCATGTGAATATATCGTGTGCTGTATAGTACTGGTACAAAGGGACTTGAGAACCATCAACAAACAAGATAAAATGTTAGTCGCGTCCTGCGTTCGTGATATCAGTCAGTCAGGTACCGTCTCCACAATGAATGTTGGCTGCAATGGATCTCTAACTCTCGCCATGATTGTATATTCTGTGAGACTGTTGATCGTTCATCTTTTAATGTTATCTTCCCACTTGTATCGTTGTCTATCTCTTGCCTTCCGCGTTACCTTCCCACTTGTATCGTTGTCTATCTCTTGCCTTCCGTTTTACCATCCAGTATGGTTTTTATATAAGAGTGATAAAAACAATGGAAAACTACTCAACGTAAACTTGCCAAGAAATCATAAACAGCCAAAAAAAAAAAAAAATGCTGGAGTTGACTGCCACGTCGTGTAAAGGATATGCAACTAACTTTATGTCTTTTAACATGGCAGAAATATTTCACTTTTTTTGTTGAATTTCTCTCATCAATTGCCTTTCCATTCCCAGTTTTTCTGTAACCTCTGTTTTTGTTTCCATTAAATATAGTGATACAGAATTTTAACTGCTGCACTCTATTTTCAGTACATTGCTTGTTTATAACATATATTTTGAACTATCATTGCAAAACTGTAATATCGGGTGTGAATATTATAATAAATATACCACTCGACATTGGCTCGTTTATTGTACTTTGTACGGTTTATTAAATAAGAATTGATCCAGGCAAGAACACGATTGGATGATCTTTGTGAGGCGAGGGGTGAAGGTTCAAGGTCAGCCGGTGTCCCCGTGTGTTACGTGTTGAAATGAGCGGTCTGTCGGCTGTGGTTTGGACTTAACGCTATTCGGGCTCATCGGGATTACACAAGGAGACATATGGTGGTAAATTAAACATTTAAAACTGGGGGGAAAGCAAATCTAGAACCAGCGTGAGCTTGTGTTGTCTCCTGAAGTGAGAAGATGTGTAAAACGGGAATTCAGGTGAACGGGGACGATGCTCTCCCGGTCTATGGATGGGACGAAATCAGGAAACACGCTACCAAGACGGAACAATGGATTGTCATCGAAGGATACGTTTACGATGTGACCCGTTGGGCAAAGAAACACCCAGGCGGACAGCGTATGCTCACCAACCAGGCCGGACAGGACTCAACGGTTAGTTGTCTATCTGTTTATAATAATGTGTCTAGTTTAGACTGTCGTTTGTGTCCCTTCACCTCCTACCACCAGCAGGTTTCCTATAGTAAATTATTATAATCGAGGTTTATTTGTAATTGTTTAATTTCTGGCATAATATCCACATGTACACTCACATATTTAGCTAGTGCATCAAGCCACGATTTGTAATTTATCTAATTTAGAACCCAATCCACAAATTAATTACTATACTGCAAGTCATTCAGCAGGCACATTTTGCCGGGAGCTTCCATTAATTGCTCGATGTCATCATCATCATCATTCATTGGTCCCACCCAGCCTTTGTTTCTTCGTGAAATTAAACCCTTTTTAAAACAATTAATATGTAACAACATAATTTACGATGTTATTGGCTATCCCCGATGTTTTAAAATACACCAGTTTTGTTAGTAGTTTTGATTTTCTTTCAAAGCCCTTATTTATGATGATGACTGATGTCGAGGTCGATCAATATTGATTGTTGGGGGGATGTCGTTCGTTCTCTCGCTCAGTTGTTATGGAGACGTAAATACAAAAGGAAGGAAATAGTATGTTGTGACACATATTTGTCAAATTAATATCTTTGACGTTGAGAAGTTGTGTTCAATGTAACAATTATGTTCGGCAACGGAAAATAACGGTTTGACTTTCTGGCCCGCACGAGGACCGGAAGTTGTATGTGACTTCTGCTTGTAAGGTGCCGGGTTTCATAACCGCACTATAAATAAATGTTTTATACTGCGATAAATACACTATCTCATATAAATATGTTTTGTGACTAGAGAACGCCACAAGTTAATAAAAGGGCGCACTAAAACATCTGGTATAGGGTTGTAACGCATGTTTTTACTGTTTTGTTCGGTAATCTGATGGAGTTCTGTCTATTTTTAATAATAATGTAACAGTAATGGGATACAAATAAGAAAGCAGGAATATTTGAAATACAGTGCTGAACTATGGATATCTAACAAAATCATAAATATTACAAATATTACATTAATAGATATTGATTCACTTGCATAGAAGTTTTGTTGGGTCGTTTTTTTTTTTTTTAAATCACTGCCTCCTTCTCCCCCCACCCCTCCCCCCACATACACATACATACAAACACAGAACTGTGTGTTTTGGGAGAAATCTGGTGGCAAATTTTGTAAATTAGGTGACAACTATAATGAGATAGTGACCAGCAATCTTCCTCATTTTTCCCCCCGTATATCCTTTACAGGACATCACTGTCAACATCAGCATCTTTCAGCTGGTTGTTGATTTCTTGGCAAGATTACGCTCAGTAGTTTGCCATTGCTGTCTGAGCGACCAGCTCGCATATCCTGTAAGTTACCAATGCGGCGAGAACCGCTACCGATTATCTTCCTCATTACTGATATTTGTGACCAGCTCTCTTCTTAGCTGCTTGTCCCTTTCCTCCACATTTTAATTCTCACATTAAGAATAAAAACAGTTATGATTTGGAGGCAGGAGTGGTCTAGAGCTTTGGCATCTATCTACCTCAGATTTGAAAAGGGCCATGTTTAAATCTGATCTCCTGCAGAAGTCGGATGTGTCAGCCTAACGGAACAAGAACGCAGCTCTGCTGTAAACAGGCACAACGCAATCATGTCCGAAAAAAACACCTCCGGATGAACGCAAAAGAAAAAGAAGAAGAATCTGATCTAGCAGAAGACTACATTCCAGTCTTTCAGTCAGTAAATCCCCAGCTGCAAAATGGTTGGCTCAATGGGTCACCAACACTTTCTCTGCCTCTTGCCCGGGTTGTGCACTCTGAAAGTGCTGTCAATTCATCTCTTTATATCTTCCTACTTGTATCATTTCTACCTCTAGCTCATTTGCCTTTGGACTTTTCCCTCTAGTACAGTGCAAACTCAGTGCATAATCCTGCATACCTGCATTTGAAACAGTTGCGGGCGATTTAGCAGCAGACCTTCTAGGCTAGGTTTTTAACAAAATGATATGGGTGCCGGCCGTTCAGAAAATAATGGCAAACTACTGAAAATAAACATACCAAAAGATCACAACAGCAAAGAATGCTGGTGTTGACTACGACACGCTGTAAAGGATATGCAACTAACTGTTATGTCTTATGCCGCTGAAACTTGTCCAGTGTCTATTTAATTTCTTTCTTCAGCTCCCTTTTTATTCCCAGCATTATTAGTATCTCTGTATTCAATTGCTTTTCTTTCCATAAAATACAACCTGTTTTTCTATCGGGTCCTCAATTTAATAAAACCGATATCTGCAGGACAATAATTCAGAAAAACCTGCTAATGTAGAAAACATGTTATAAAAGTTTAAAGCTGAATAGTGCTTGGTCAAAGGGCTTTTTGTTTCCTTATACATAAAATTCACCAGTTACTCACTTTCTATGGGGCCAAGCAACAGCTGTGGAGGGCGGTGTTTGGCTGCCAGGAGAAAATTCAGCCTTCTTGGAAACAATAACCTGGCTGTGTCAAATGGCATGACAGTTAGTTTAAATAATTAATAAATGAAAACTATCGTTACAGCAAGCACCTTGGTTAGTGTATCTGTCAGGGGCAAAAATGTTGTGTATGTTAAAAGAGTTTTCTTACAGTTGGAAATTTTAAACCACGCAGCTGCTTTCCTAGCACGATTTCTAATTTAGAAACCCAACTCACATCAGAATATTTGTATCATGAAAACCGATATATTGCACAATTTATTGCTTGGCATATCTCTACCTCGTCAGGTGCATACTACGTTCAATGTACTTTAAAGCAGTGTAATGAATCCTTTTAACCAAAATACATAAAACATGTCATATGTTTCAATGTCACCATGATAGTTTTGATAGACTATCATTGTCTTTGTGTTTTCATAATTGCAGTTTGTCCACATGTTCAGTGGATGCTTCAGCATATCTCAGTAACTTTTGGTTTTGTGTAATGAACATTACACTGAAATCCTCTTTGTCTGCTGCATGCTCAAATTCTAGTAAATGGCATTCTAAGGAAGAAGGTGGTGCCTTTGTTTGTAGGGATAGTCGAGTTGCCATAATTTTCCAGTGCTTGTCTTTTGATCCATTTAGGAATGCTTTCTGCTATTCTATTTTCATTCCATTCTATGTAAATGGGCTGTCATTTACATTGAAAGCGATATATGCAATTGAATTTGGTCCATGAAGATAAATTTATTTTACAGCGGTGGTGGTGTTATGTATCTCAAGACTTGTATTGCGGCATAGTATGTTTAGCCAACTGTTGTTTTAGAGTCGATCATGTAAACATTGCACCATGTCTTCCCTCACGAAAGCTTAACTGAGTAAATACTTGGGAGTTTGAGGACTGTTTCATTAGATGGTGGTTTGGGTGGGTGGTAGTAGTGTTTTATGAATTCAATATAACCATTTAGGTTTATAATTTTCTTTAAAGTTTTAAATTCTTCTGCCAGCGTAGCTTTAGTACAGCGTGAAGTTTATTGATAAACAGGCCAGTATATCTTTCGCCTTCAGCCCTTCTCCTGTTTAGTTTAAACAGTTCTGCCACGTGAAGGCCAGGAGTTGGACTTTTCTTCTTAGAGATGGTGAATGTACACGTCTTGGGAGTATTTGGCCTTGTTGAGATCTCACTCTCGATACCTTTCCTGGCTACGACAGCAATTTGGAAACTTGCGTTTTATAATTTATTCCTCCAATAGAGTATTTGGCCTTGTTGAGAGCTCACTCTCAATACCTTTCCTGGCTACGACAGCAATTTGGAAACTTGCGTTTTATAATTTTATTCCTCCAATAGCTCATTCTTTTGCCATACCAGGAATTAAAACCACCGCCCTCTGCTGTGACAACGGTATTGTAACCACTCGGTGACCTGTTTATTGCTCAATTGTTGGTTTTATTTACTGAAAAAAACAAACCATTATGACAATTTGTTGCCTCGACAGTGTCATTTTACTCACTCATAAATGTGCATGGCTCATGTGTTCAAATGAGTTCAGTGATCGTAAATTGTCTTTGTTGTCTGTAGACCATGAATAGAGGATATGGTAGCGATGTATTGGTTTACACTGTCTGTTTAGCAGGTGCAGATGTTTATTGCTGCTGTATTGAATTCAAGTGTTCATGATAAATTGTGTGTTACTTATACTACCTATTGAAAGTGTCTGTGCCCTAGGGGTTCCTAGCACGCTGGGTTCAGTCAGCCGCGGGCGGTTTAGGAGCAGATGTTTCAGACTTGTACATTTCCATTCCAGACTTGTAGGGCGGGCTGAGAATTAGGGGGCTGAGTGGTCTCGAGGTATGGTGTCCGCCTCGAGTGCTGGTTCAGGCCCCGGTGAGGACCGGGATTTATTTACAAAATCCTCCTGGACTTCCAGTAATAAAATTTCCCCTGGTCTCTGCGTAGTGAGATCGGACGCCCGTGTGTATTGATGCGCACGTAAAAAATCCCTTGGCAGTTGGAAATCGAAAAAGAGTAGCCTAACGGCGCTGCCCGGGCAAAATTTCGAGTTAAAAATCGACCCAAAAGTATTTCAGGAGCCTCGCCGATGCAACGAAGTTCGTGCATTGAGCTGAGTTTCTCCAGACTCAAGTTTGGATTAGGAGGAAAACAGAGCACTTATGGGTTAAACCGTGTGCCGTGATGTTGATCCAACGACTAAACAAACAAACACATTCCAGACTTGTACATTTCCATTCAGCTGTTTCTGGTTTTCTTAGATATGTAGACTAAGGATACGTGTAGATTGTCTTCTTCCTTGTTCTACTTGAAGGCATGGGCTGCTTCCCTCAGACTGCAAAGTGGCTCCATTATTTATAGCGTATAGGTTGACTCATCAGACGCACAGCATTAGATGTTTGTCTTTTGACCTTGGTGCCAACTGTTTCAGCCAGAAATGCAGTGATGCAACCTATTTGTTGGGTTTTACTCAGTTTCTGTTTGCACAGAAGAAGAACCAACGGCGAATTACACCATTGAAGTACTACTATTTGTGGACGATATGCACTAATAGCAAAATCAGAAGCAGAATTACCAGTCCACATAAATAGCCTAAACGAAGTGTGTAACTAGCATAACACGAACATTTGCATCAGTAAAATATAGGCAATGACTAACCAAAGACGAAGAACAGATTAATCTTAACAAACACCCCCTGAAACAAGTAAAGAGCTTCAAATACTTTGGCAGTATATCATCATCAAATGACAAATCAGAAGATATTGAAAATAGATGCAATAAGGCAAACAAACTTATTGGACAAATGGCACCAATACTAAAAAACAAACACATATCAATAGACACTAAAGAAGCACTCTACAACACAATCTTCCTACCCACTCTGTGCTACCAATGCCAAAGCTGGACAATGACAGAAAAAGAAAAATTAAACAACTTAAATGAGATTCCTGAGAATACTCAATGTATCAACAAGAGAAAAAATCAGAAATGAAGAAATCAGTACTAAAGTGAGATTTATAGCAGCGCTAGATTTCATCAGAAAACAGCAAGTTAAATTGTTTTGGTCATATGTAAGGCTGCCAACTAACAGTATACCACAACAAGCAATGATATACAGACCATACAGATTCATAAGAGGAGGGCGACCATGTAAATGTTGGACAGAACGACTAACAGAATCTATGGGAATCGTGATATATGAAGCCCATAAATGAGCACTCTCCCACTGTTTATGCTTCACCTTGACACAACAAGGTACACAAGAGGAACAAGATATGAGCTGAGATGTTTATTTCCGATACATGCATGATGATGATGATGGTGATGATTTTTCACATGTTATTGAAAGTGAATTGATTTGATTTTGCAATAGTACAGGGTGTATTTTTAATGACTGCAGTGGTTTAACATTTTGCCAGTCCAAGTTTTGTATTTACCTATTATGTTGCATGAACTTTACAGAGGGTAAATACAAAACTTGGAACGACAATATTTTCAAACACAGCACAGTCATTAAAAATACACCCTATACTTCATTAGTGGGCATGAATGGCGCTAATGTCATGAGCATGGTTGGATGGTTGCTCGATGCTTGTGCTCATCACCTATGAAAGTAAGGGAAAGATTGGCCACCTATTATTCTGTGCATTCAGGCCTGCAAAATGTGATAGCGCTATCACATCGCAATCACATAGATGGAGTAATATAAATAGTACTTTATTATCATAAATTATACTCTGGTCGAAAGAAGCAGTCATCATATTTTGGTCACATTATGAGAAGTAAAACAACTGGACCATATGACAACCGGAAAGATTTGTGGAAAGAACTAGAGGAAGACAGCGTGAGAAGATTCTTGACAGTCTTGTGCCATGGCATGGGAGTCAACACACGAATTGACCCATGCCGTCAGATACTGCAAATTTGTGGAGATGCATGCTGGCCCATGCCAGCCGGCAAGTGCTGGATGATGATGATGATGATTCTCTGGTTGTCTGCATGAAGTAGCTTGTTGAGTTTTAATTCTTTGTTGACATATGATGCATTTTGTGTAAGATCTCCCTGTGCATGTTGTTTCTTGCATTACTTTGTCTATATTTTGAATCAAAAAGTTGTTTATACAGGTGTATTACTTCTGAAAAATATCATTACTCCATAAATGGGATCAAGCGTCATTCATTTGCTCACACTTGTGCACACAAGACACCCACTAGCGCACACAGACACCCACTAGCGCACACAGACACCCACATACACCACATGTGCACACACATTCACACTCAAACCACACACACACACACACCACATGCAGACACCCATGCACACCACAATACCTACCCATACACACACACCACAATTACCTCCCCCCACCACACACACACCACGATACCCACACAGACACACACACACCACAATACCCACACACACACATCACCATGATACACACACACACACTACATACACAGACACCCACACAGAGGGAAGGGGAGAGAAGGAGAGTGAGTGAATGTCAGTACATTTTCTTTTATTCTCCTCTCCCACCCCCTAACCATCACCCATCGCTGCCCTTTAGATTACTAATGGAGAGTGGGGGGGGGGGGGGAATCACAGGCTCTGGGTTCCATGATGAACATTAGTGCCAAACCACTTCCTGTGCCCCTGCAGTAGCAGTTGCTGTGGCAGTTTGTATATGCATGCACAATGTAACAAACCCAATTATCTGTCCATTACATAGTTTGACCTTTTCTATTTGAGCCATTTCCTTGTCATTACCTGGCAATGAAAACATAGTCCCATGGCCAATACTGCCATTAGGGTTTGAAGTGTTCGGCCGTAGCATATTCAAGGCTATGATATGAGGTGGGGTGGCTAGTTGCCATCCTCATCTTTCCTTGCCAGAAAGTTCCCAGCAAAATCTCAAAAATTGTATGGTCCCCAGTTTTGTGGGGCTGGGTTGGTTGACCCGAGTCAGAAAATGTAATCCTGGCACTGCTGGGGATTGAACCCAGACCACTGTCTTGCCAGGCAGGTATTCTAACTACTATGCCACTGTGGGACCACATGTCCTAGTACAGATCGCCCAATATCGTCAAGGTGCACAGAAAATACGATACTGTTAATGATAATCCAATTAAGATATCACACACACATTTGTTTTTAGCCGACAGAATTGAGAGAAATTGATAAACTATGTAACATATTTTATTGTTAAAACAAAATATGTCAGAAATGACTTGGCTATCTATGACAGTAGATGGTACTTACTACCTGCTTTCTGCTAGTTTTGAATTTTGGGTGGCGCTCACCATATCTGACACTCCACATTGTGCCAAAGGTTTCATGCTGGGAGAGTACAAGCCTTATCCTGATGTGAGGAAATGCAACCTAAAGACTAAATGTCATGGCAGGGCAGACCAGGCCCTAAGACTTGGTCAGCAACTGGTCTAAGATTGAAGCTCGAACAGGCGGACAGAGCATTACTTTGCTGATCAGGCAGCTTCTGCAGCTTGTCTTGTTCCAGACGTATTGGTGTTACCTTTCCTCTGGAGTGAACTAGGCAGGCTGATAGAGGGATCATGCTGCATGAGCACCGCATGGTCTCAATTCAGCCCAGTTTGTGCTATGGCGAGGTATAACTCCATCCCTGTCCCCGCCATGGGCTGTAGTTATACCATTTATTTAAACAAAGTGTAACATTCATCTGTAAAGACAGCAAGGTGCCATTAGCAATCCAATAAGTATTACAGGAGAATTGTTGTTTTGCGTAGATTAAACCTCAGCCATTTTTACAAACAGTTCTACGCAAATATAAGAAGGAAACAAGTTTTTGGCCATGCAATAAAAAGAAAAGCTTTGGAAAAGATTGTGACGACTTGTAAGACCAGTGGTACAAGAGGCAGGGGCAGACTCAGAATCAGTATAATTGATCCAAAAACCAAGGATTGAGATTGTGGAGAGGTATGAATGCCTATGCTAGTTGGAAAGACACATGATGATGAGATTGTATGGGTGATTGGTAAACAGGTAAGAAATTAAAGAAGCATGGTTTTACAGAAATTGAAAATGACCATAGCAAGCCAAATAACATTGGTCCTAAAAGACTAAGAGCCAAAGGACACTCATTAGGGACATCAGATGAACACTCTTTGGCTGACACATGAAAAACTGGCCACCTGAGGTCATTAAGAAGTGTGTGTGGTGTATGTGTGTGAAATGTATGTATATGTAATGTGTATATGAATGTATACATAATGTGTGTGTGTATGTGTAATGCATGTATGTGTTTATGTATGTATGTATGTATATGTAATGTTTATATATGTGTGTGTCTGTCCATGTGTGTATGTGTGTGTGTGCAAGCACGCGCTCGTGTGTCTCACACACATGTATATATAATGTCCTCTTTTATGTTTTGCAGGATGCATGGATAGCCTTTCATAATGATAAAAAGGCAGTCAGCAAATACCTAACTGCCCTTCGTGTGGGCAAACTCAGAAAAGATGACGACAAAGAAGTAAGTTATTGACACTGATGCCATATTGTGCTGCCTGTCCTGCTCCACTCTCCTGTCTAAGCCAGTTGGTGTAAGCCGTTATCCATTATGGGTCAGCTCTTGATATAAATGTCATTGTAGGAGAGAATCACTATGAATCAGGATAATACAGATGCTTTATCTCTCTTACCGTCCGTAATTGTAGAAATGAATAACTTGTAAATATACAGGCAACACAACAATCATATGTCCTTTCCCTTTGCAAAGTTGACTGCTCTTAGTTCCCTTCACAGTGCTGATTGCCCTTAGTTTAACATCACTAAGTTCCCTCAGTTCCCTTCACATCACAGTGCCCTTAGTTTCCTTTCACAATGCTGAGTGTCCTTAGTTCCCTTCTCAATTCTGAGTGTCCTTAGTTCCCTTCACAATGCTGAGTACCCTTATTTCCCGTCACAATGCTGAGTACCCTTAGTTTTATATCGCTGTGTCCTTAGTTCCCTTCACATGGCTGAGTGCCCTTAGTTCCCTTCACAATGCTGAGTGTAGTTCCCTTCACAATGCTGAGTGTAGTTCCTTTCACAATGCTGAGTGTAGTTCCCTTCACAATGCTGAGTGCCCTTAGTTCCCTTTACATCACAGTGCCACTAAGTTCCCTCAGTTCCCTTCACATCGCAGTGCCCTTAGTTCCCTTTCACAATGCTGAGTGTCCTTAGTTTTATATCGCCGAGTGTCCTTAGTTCCCATCACAACTCTGAGTGTAGTTCCCTTCACAGTGCTGAGTGCCCTTAGTTCCCTTCACAATGCTGAGTGCCCTTAGTTCCCTTCTCAATTCTGAGTGTCTTTAGTTCCCTTCGCAATGCTGAGTACCCTTATTTCCCTTCACAATGCTGAGCGCCCTTAGTTTTATATCGCTGAGTGTCCTTAGTTTCCTTAACATGGCTGAGTGCCCTCAGTTCCCTTCACAATGCTGAGTGTAGTTCCCTTCACAATGCTGAATGCCCTTAGTTCCCTTCACAACGCTGAGTCCCCTAAGTTCACTGCTGAGATTTAGCACTATGCCTCTTTTGTCCAGGAAGACTTGCTGAGCACGTAGAAGTGCTGACATTTTCCCTGGCTGGCTAATCACAATCCTTGTGAGAATTGCCACGCATTCATCTTGTTCATCACTCAGTTCAGGCCCGTTATATAGTCTCATCAATTCCTTGTCATTCTGTCCTTTAATATTTTACACATTTCAAACTAACCATACATTCTCTTATATGCAAACTGACTATACATTCTCTTATATGCACACTGGCTTTGCATGAGCTCTTACACACACTGACCATCCATTCACGCTTATATACACACACACAGACCATTACCTCTTGAAAACAGACTATACAGTAACTCTTACACACACTGACCATACATTAATTCTTATACGCGCATTGACCATACATTAACTATTATATATATATTTTATTTAAATGTTGCATATCCCTTACCAGACGTTGCAGTCAACACCAGCATTTTTCAGCTGCTGTTGATGTATTAGGCAAGATTACGGTCAGTAGTTTGCCATTGCTTTCTGATCGACCAGCTCACATATCCCGTAAGTTACAGACACGGCGAGAACTGCTACCAATTCTTGCGCACATCACGTCACTCACGAGAGTATACAGGATTACGGAGAAAGACGCTAACCCCTAGGCCAGAGAGACCAATCAATCAATCATGTGCCATGCCGGAAAGCGTGGGCGGTCATGACTCGCCATTTCATTCAATCACCAGAGTCGTGGATCAGCTCAGTGTTCCTGTCTCGTCCATGCCATGTGGCCAAGCCATCCAGGTATTTTCCTCTGTCTTCCTCTTGGTCTGTTCCCTTCGATCTTGCCAGTTGTCACTAAGTTCTCCAATCCATTTCTTCTCATAACATGTCCAAAAATGTTTGTCTACGTCTAATTTCTCCGGCAACTATTATAAGCACACTAACAATACCTGGCACGAACTATAACATTACACTTTGCCAGTTGGCAGGCACTTGATGCTGATGATCACTGTCCCAGTTGACAAGGCACTTGATAGTGATTTTTAAATTTTTTTTTATTCTGCGCTCGCTCGCTTTGAACTCGAGCGTAGTCCAGACACACTATTTACCGTAGTGATGGACTGAATTTTGTGTGTGGATTAGCTTTCCCTATTAACAGTCTCTCGCCATCAGGCGAACCCACTCCGACTTGTAATTAACGTCCCCAAGTCAAGGACGACAGGTCAACATTTTAGACCAACTGTCCGGTGTAGGGGATGAACCGCTAACCTCGCCATCAGCACACCGGATGTTTAAGATTTGACCATGCGGACCTGCACTTGATAGTCATGGTTCTCTACACCAGTGGTTCTCAACCAGTGGGGAATTTCCCCCATGGGGGATATTTTACAGTTTCCTGGGGGGGGGGGGGGAATTAAGACTACAGATTTGCAGACTCAAAATGGCTTCAGGCACAATATCGTGGTTTTCTATTGAGCCTTTTGTTTGATAAAACACAATTTTCTGGTATTCTGGTGTCGTGTATTAAGTGACAATTCTTTGATGTTTTATAACATTATAAAATTAATCCATGCATGTAAAGGTTATTTACAAATATGGAAGAAAATAAGGGTTTTCAGTATTGTAGGTATGTTATTTTGAATGCAACTTTTGAGGCTGACAATTTTGGAAAGGGGGAATTTTCTTTCATTCGCTGGAAAGGGGGGAATAACATTCTGACATATGGTGAAAGGGTGCATGGGCCAGAAAAGGTTGAGAACCACTGCTCTTCACCATTTGACAAACTACGCGATGATGATGATGATCACCTATTCTAGTTGCCAAGACACTTGATGGTGATAATTATCTTTGCCAGTTGACAAGGCACTTGATAGTGATGATCACCTACACCACTTGACGAAGTACCTGATGATGTTCATCATCATGATCACCTGTGCCAGTTGGCAAGGTACTTGATGGTGATAATGAGATGCCATTAAAAGACAATGTTTTGAAGCATCGTAGCTGCAGAGGCGTTTGCAATACACACATGTCAACTGCAATTATGTAAATAAAAAACATGTCTCTTTAAAATTACCTTGGTAACACCAATAGTGAAATATCAATGTATTATTTCAGCTAAGCGGCTGCTTTACTTACCTATAATACAAGATCTGTTCAATAAGTATCAGAAATGGGGGGGGGGGGGGGGGTGTGGAATGATGCAATTCTAATCCTCATTAATGTACTCTCCAAGGGACTGTCCACACTTCTCCCACCAGTCCCACTATTGTTGGAAACAATTCAGGAAGGCCTTTTTGCAGTGGAGTTCAGTGTGTCCGTCGGTTCCATATAATGTACTCATGGGACTCAAGTCAGGCCATATTCAGCAGCATTTTCAGCTTGATGAACAGCCAGAAATTTAAAGGAGCCATGTTGGAAGAATAAGAAGCTCTGATGAATTAGTTGAATGCTTGCTTGCTTGTGTTCGTTGGGCTTGAGCTCCAATGCGAAGTCCTGCATGCCGGATGAGGGCATCCTGTTGTCCAACATCAGTGTGTCATACAGGATCTGAGGTTTGCGTGAGTATCCGTTGTCTCATGTCTGGTCCATTGGTGTGCAGACTGGTGGTTCCTCACCGTGCAGGCAGACACTCTCCGACTTCAGAGGAAATTAGTTGAATATTGTGTTTGGCCAAGGAAGTCTGAATCCTGTATGAAGAATGCATACAAACAGACCTGTTAGTATCAGAAATTTTGCTGCACCATCATAAAAACACTACAGCCCATTCACAAATCTGGGTAATTGTATTTTTTTCCAGCCAAAGGTTTAATTCTTTTTGAAACAGACCTTGTATATATTGCATTTTTTTTCTCTCTGTAGTATGCACCTTATGAGATACAGTGAAATATGCCAGGCAATAAATTGTGCAGTATATTGTTTGTGTTTTCATTATTCAGTATGTTTTATTTGTTATTTTCTAATATGTTTTATTTGTTATTTTCTGTTTTATTTGTTATTTTCTAATATGTTTTATTTGTTATTTTCTAATATGTTTTATTTGTTATTTTCTAACAGAGTGAGCTAATCAAAGACTTCAGAGATCTGCGGCAGACAGTGGAAGACATGGGCTTGTTCAAAGCCAGCGCCGTATTCTTCACCTTCATCATGCTTCATATATTTTTGCTCGAGTTTATAGGCTGGTTTACGGTGTACTACTTCGGCACTGCCTGGTTGACTTTGTTGGTGGCATCCCTCTTCTTGGTCTCAGCCCAGGTAAGCACACTTTCATTGGTGCCTTAAATTTGTGTTTTCATGCCTGTAAAGTACTTAACATAAAAGAAAGTGTCTTATGCCACGATCGCCATGGCAAACATAGCCTTTTGCTTGATTGGAAACATTCACCAATAAAAAGTTGTCGATTGCAGTGAGAAAAAGTTTTGAAGTGCTATAGAATTATACTGTTATATGGATGTGAAACATGGACAATAAGCAGGCAAGCTGTGAAATATCTGACAGTAGATATGTGGTTTCTGAGGGACATGCAAAGAATACCATCTATGGACAGAAAAATGAAATGAGACAGCCCTTCAAGAAACAATTAAAAACTGTTCATTGATTAGAGAAATCTGAGGCAGATGGCCACTTTTTTCTTGGGTATATTATGAGGGTCTGGTAGGCTGTCGGGTTTAATGTGCTCGAACTTTGCTCCGATGGTGGGGTGGAGGGATTGTTCCCTGGATAGTTAACACTGGTTAGTTCATATAGCGTCCCTTGACTTCCCGTTCAGAAAACAGTGGCAAAATACTGCTTAGAAATAACCTGGAGTTGATCGCAGCATCCTGCAAAGGACATGCATCAGCTTCAGGAGAAAAACAGTTGAAAATTAGTGATAACTGGCAAAATTGATGAGAAAAGACCAAGAGAAAGGACAGAGATAAATAACTGTATGGCTTGGCCACATGGCATAATTTGAGATAAGAACACAGGCCAGTACAAGACCGGAGACTGGGTGAGATGGTGAACTAGAACAGCTCACACCAAACAACATGGCACATGATGATGATGACATGCCACCATGTGGTCTTTATGTCCGGCAGGAGAAACACGTCTGGCATGCACTGTTTTGA
Source organism: Cepaea hortensis (assembly GCA_963921405.1). Taxonomy (NCBI): domain Eukaryota; kingdom Metazoa; phylum Mollusca; class Gastropoda; order Stylommatophora; family Helicidae; genus Cepaea; species Cepaea hortensis. Next base: position 70,778,594 of record OY992891.1, on the reverse strand, counting down.
ACCTACTTACTTATAATGTTAAGTATTAATTAAGCTTGTGTTTGACATATAGGGGGATGGTTGGGACTCAATATGACATTTCATTTATAACAATTTTTTCATCTGGTGAGTTGTTTAGTCTGCCGTACGGTTTACTGCAAATTATGCATCTGAAATAAAAATGTTTCTTAGTAGTTAGTAGTTCCCTCCTCTACTTCTCCCCTCTCTGTTTCTCCTTTCTCCATTTGCCTTTTACCCTCTCTCCCTCCAGTCTGTAACAGATCAGTAACATTATGCCATTTGATAATCCTTTCATGAAAACCTTATAGCTGATGAAACGACTACTGATGTTGCTGAAATATCCCAGCGCAGGATCAATGTATGGGAACCACATATAGAACTTTCATACCAGAATCTTCAGACTAAGATAGGACTTTGTAGACTCGGAGCACACCTTCAGCAAATGGGTCTCACTGACTCTGCCACTTGTAAATGTGGAGTATCACAGCAAACTACAGAGGATGTTCTGCAAAACTGCCCTGACCTTGCCAGAGCATGGAAATATGACCCACACGAATGAGGTAGGCTCTAAGTTGCCGGCGAAGACCTCAACAATAGGCAGATACTCGCACCGTGTACTTAGGGGGCACACTGAGCGATGCTACTCTTGGCCTTCGTGTGCGTGAATTGTCCATCTATGTGATCGGGAGTCTCCATGGTGAAGTGGTCAAGCCATCTGCCTTGTGCTCCAAAGGCTGTGGGTTTGATTCTGGGCTACGTCTTTCGGTTCACGAGTGCATTTTTCTCGGAGACTCCTGAGGGTCGTTGCTGGAGCTACAGAGTTCATGCTTTGTGCAGTGACACTTTCGACATTCTGTCCTGGGCTGGGGAGAGAGGTCGAGCCATATGGGATAAAACCCGTGGCTCTCGGGAAGGTTAACCCGGTCAACTAATGCCCGCAGAAGTCGGATGTGTCGGCCTAATGGCGCAAGAACGCAGCTCTGCTGTAAACAGGCACAACGCCCGAAAAAAAAACTCCGGTTGAACGCAGAAGAAGAAACCCGTGGCAATGAATTGATCCTCTGTTTTTAAGACTTTTTTAAAAGACAGGATTGAAACTTGACTTTGAGGATTAACGAACAAATGGTTAATCTGTTGGAGCATCATCCTTGCACTCCGGATTGGAGCATCATCCTTGCACTATAGGTGTATATATGGCTATATATTGTCCATACGTGCTCAGAGCCTCCCTCCAACATATGATCAGCCTCTGGCGGCTAATAATGCCAGTTCTGTGATAGGTTGACGAGACCTCTCATTCTCTCCCGAAGTGTTGGGTGAAACCCAGAACCCTGCTGGGTAGGATTTAAAGCCCTACCACTGCAGGACCTGACCGCAGTATTTGTAAGGTTCACACTACCCTACACAACATGGCTCTGAGGCTGAAATCATCATGTGCCATGCAAAGTGCCACAGGAAGCCATGGTAATGTAGTGACTAGCTAGGTAAAGCTGTTAGATTTAGGCAATCCTCATTTGACATCTGATTAGTCTCTCTGGGAAGTAAACCCGGCTCACAAATGCCTGAAGAAGTCGGATGTGTCGACCGAAAGGTGCAAATATCGCAGCTCTGCTGTAAACAGGCACAACAGAATTTCGTCCAAATAAACATTCTGGATGAATGAAGAAGCAGAGGAAGATTAGTTCTGGTGGGTCTAACCCAAGCTAAATGAGAGGGTTAATGTATGAAAGTGATGAAAGCAGCCATCTGCAAAAAATGATTCCTTGGGAAGGCTAATATCTGAAGAATGGTTCTAAGCTCCGGCATAAGTAAAAGCTTTCTTTGGTTTAGCAGATATGCCAAACGTCCTGCCTTTCCTTAAAAATGTTAAACAGATTATCCTCACTGCACATCGAACCATTCAGTCAATAAGTACTCCATTCCCTTCCTCAGTATCTCTCTCAACATGTGACATTTACGACACCAGTTCTGTTTTGGTTGGCTATTCTTCTTAGACCCCCTACATAGATTTCTTTTCTGGCTTCACACCTTTTGACTTGAAGTTTTTATAGTTTGATCAAGGTTGTAGATTAAAAGTCATTGCTTGATTCATTTAATCATTCAGTATGTCAGTCTGATCCATTGCTTGGCTTCTTTCCACAGTAGCCCATGCCTTCAATCTTGACGGTTTATTTATTCCTATTCCTATAGGAATTGTTAATTGCCTAAAGCAGAGGTTCTTACATTTTTCACGCATGAGGTACTGGTAGCAATTTAAAACATATTGACTGTAAGATGAACCACTGCCTCACATGAACATCTGTTAACACAAGGATGGATCTCAAGTCTACTGTGTGGTGTAAAAGCGTGGATAATGAAAGAGCCATTAGAGCATTGAAGTATAGAAATGTGAATATACAAAAGAATTGATCATATTTCATGGAAACAAATACAGAGGTCCTAGAGAAGCTGGGAATGAAAAAAATCCAAGGAAAAAAGTAAAATTTGTTGGCATATCTTGGGTTTCTTCTCGGTGCATGAAGATGTGTCTGGCAATGAACAAATTGAAATATTAGCTGCTTGATGCCACTCTGGGTGGGTGGAGAGCTACTTTATGATAAAGGTGATGAGGTGAAGGCTGTCAGAGGTGATGAGGTGAAGGCTGTCAGAGGTGATCAGGTGAAGGCTGTTAGAAGTGATGAGGTGAAGGCTGTAAAAGGTGATGGGGTGAAGGCTCTCATGAATCAGGTGAAGAGTGCCACTGAACTAAGCATCCACATTTGGAAAGATTTGCTCAAAAGGGAATGAGTGAAGGATCTGGACGATGCTCAAAGCATTGAGGAAAAGCCGGGTGGACTTTCAATCAAATTGCTTTTGGAATAATCAGCATGAGAATTTGGTGGCCTTTAAAGAGGACAATGCAGTATGAGTGGGGATGTCCTAATGCAGAGGTGTTAATTCTTAAATATACTATTCAAAGCTCAAAGCATTGAGGAAAAGCCAGGTGGACTTTCAATCAAATTGCTTTTGGAATAATCAGCATGAGAATTTGGTGGCCTTTAAAGAGGACAATGCAGCATGAGTGGGGATGTCCTAATGCATTGGTGTTAATTCTTAAATATACTATTCAGTATATGTTGACCAAATTTAAAGACAGCATGATCTTGTAAAGCTATATTGGAGGAAGAAGTTGACGACAGGCCAGCAAGAGGTAGGCAAAGATACAAGTGGGAAGACAATATGAAGAGATGGACAAACATCAGAGTGCACAACCTGGGTGAGAGATAAGTTTTGTAGATCGACGGAAGCGAACCCTCGATGTGGAGATGGCACTTGACAGATTAAAAATCAAATTTAATATAAAAATGTTTAACATCACTTTAAAGAATAGTTTATCGTGAGTAATTTAAGATGTCTGCAAAATTTATTAATGCTGGTATAACATGAAAATGTTTGAGGTTTATATTGGGCCAGAAAGCACTAAGATAATTCCTATTGTAGTTGGGGGGTGGGGGGGGGGGGGGGGGGGGGGGTAAATCTTAAATTAAATTAAAAGTTAATGAAAACATCTAAACATTTACATCTTGTTTGTTTATTTCTAATCTAAGTTACTTGGGAGTTGGTCTGATATTCCCCCAAGTTAAGAATCACTGATGTAATGGACTGACACATTTCACAAAGTTAAACCTGACTACTGTCATACAAAGAAATTGTAATCCCATGTGTCAAGTCAAAGGAATTAGCTAAAGCTATGCATAGACATAAATCAACCATTGAATTGCATTCCAGGCACTGTTGAAAGGTGCAAACATATTCTGTCAATACTGAGGCAAAGGCATGCCATGAATTTATGCAATTCACCACTTGTATTTTGTGGCTGTATTGATCGTGAATAGTACAGTTGGCATTTAATCTTTACGCGTGTGAAAGAGGAATTCTCCTACTGGAGAATAATTTTATATTGCCTGTGAGATCACTGTAGACTAAAGAACTACAGGGTGTATTTTTAATCAATGTGGGGTTTTTGAAAATATTGCCGTTCCAAGTTTTGTATTCATCCTTTGTGGAGTTCATGCAACATAAAAGATAAATACAAAACTTGGAACAGCAATATTTTCAAAAACCCCACTGTCATTAAAAATACACCCTATATTTGCCTGTTGCATTTGAGTCATCATTATCATCATGTTCCACTTTTGCCGTCAAGCATCAAGGTTAGTAGTAGTTGATGTTCCAAAGCTCGATAGATGGCACTGGATAGTGTCATTCCATGTGATTGTACAGTGTCTTTGATGTTGTCAATCCATTTTCTTCTCAGGCGTCCTCTTTTTCTCACATTAGACTTTCTTTGATACAGCGCCAGTGTTGGTAGTTTATGGTGTTGCATTCTAACCATTTAATCTTCTGCCTTTCAATAATGTGACACAAGGTGTTGTTCCCGCTGTCTGTCTGATAACATCTTTTATGTAAATGGCTGTACCAGTGGTTCTCAACTGGTGGGGAATCCTCCCCCCTGGGGGGGGGGGGGGAATTAAGATTATTTAAAGATCATGTTAATAGAAGAACTGATTACTTGATATTGTTTTTCCCTCTATACTTTACAGTTCTGTACTTCTCGCCCTTCTGAAATTCGTTTTATAGCTTAAGTAGACTTGCAAATAATGTTTTATGTAGACGTCTAGACTTGTTCTAGTATGTGTTATTAAATTTAGCTTCAATTTTTACATATGCTTTGGGGAAAATGGTGGGGGGGGGGGGGGGGAGATGTATAGGAAGGAAGGAAATATGAAAGGAGGGAATGACGTTCTGAACATATGTTGAAGGGGTGCATGGGCCAAAAAAGGTTGAGAATCACTGGGTATATTGTGCTCTTCTGTCTGTTGGAGGATTCTCATTCTCATGATAGTGCTTTTTCCTTGGTGTCTGTTTAAAATCTTGTTTGCAATGTTTTCTTATGTTAATGAAAATTATACTGACTGGTTTCTCCGGCCTTTCTTCTTTCCTGTGAAGAAAATAAAATTTTAGTAACTTGTGTGATGTATTTGTTTGTTTGTCAACATCTTGTAGAAGCTTGTCCTGTGCAAAACTTCCTCTTCTCTCCCCTCCCATCCCAAACCATGTCTTTTGAATATGCACTGCATCATACGCCAAGTGTCTCGCCTCTTTTGTTTAGTCCATGAGTGTTAATAACAATTATATACGACTAATGTGTCTGACTCTCTCTCTCTCTCTCTCTCTCTCTCTCTCTCTCTCTCTCTCTCTCTCTCTCTCTCTCTCTCTCTCTCTCTCTCTCTCTCTCTCTCTCTCTCTCTCTCTTATCTCTCTTATATGTAATAAGGCTACCCCAAACAGCATACAGCAGGTAGAGTTAGTTGGATCATCTATATAATAAGACTACTCCAAACAGCATACAGCAAGTAGTGGTAGTTGATTCATCTATGTAATAAGACTTCTCCAAACAGCATACAGCAGGTAGAGTTAGTTGGATCATCTATGTAATAAGACTACTCTAAACAGCAGACAACAGGCAGGCAGTTAGATTATCTATGTAATAAGACTACCTCAAACAGCAGACAACAGGCAGTTAGTTAGATTATCTATGTAATAAGACTACCCCAAACAGCATACAGCAGGTAGAGTTAGTTTGATCATCTATGTAATATGACTACTCCAAACAGCATACAGCAGGTAGAGTTAGTTGGATCATCTATGTAATAAGACTACTCTAAACAGCAGACAACAGGCAGTTAGTTAGATTATCTATGTAATAAGACTACCTCAAACAGCATACAACAGTGTTTAAATACAGCAGAATTAGAGAACAGGAGGCAGGCTCAGCAAGCATTGAATCAATGGAATAGCTGAAGTGGGCAACGAACATCTCCTTGTACATAGTCCACTCAAAACCATTGTCCAAAAAGCTTGCCCTAATCTGATGTTGAAAAGAAAAGGAAAAGTGGCAGAACAACAAAAACAGTCAGATATGACGTGTGCCATCGTCCCGTGTCTGTCGGATGCAAAACTTTGGCCATATAAGTCTTTCTCCCATAATTTATTTGAAAACTAGTTTCCTAGGCATCTCTAAAGAAGGTAGTTTGCCATTGCTTTCTTTCTCAGCTGTGACCATACAGAACAGTGAACATAGCCGTTGTCTCTAAAAATAAATCCACCGTACAAACTGTGCACCTAATGTTATTAATCCTTAAATATTTTGATTGGCAGTGATTAATCAGAGGTCAAGGCTGCATAATTTTGATTTGTTGTTTGTTTCAGGCGCAAGCAGGGTGGGCCCAGCACGATTATGGACACCTGTCAGTGTTTAATTCATCAAAAGTGAATCACTGGATTCATATATTCTTGCTGAATTTCTTTAAGGTTTGTCAGTTTTATATATTTTATTGCATCGGGGTTTGTCCCATCTGGCCGGGTCTCTCTCCTTCGAATGGCAAGCTGCCCGTTGAGAGCATTGAACAAAGCACTAACACTGTGGCTCCATTGATATCACCCAGGGGTTTGGGGGGGGGATTGCACTTGTGCTCTGAATAATGCAGTCTAGAAAGAAAAGAGCGCAATGCAGACAGCGCGATTGTTTTGCTGCAGAGATAAAATAAGTCCTAACCAGTTTACTGTCTCCCATGCAAAGCAAACTTTGAAAACACAAAAGATAGATTGCCTAGAGACACACACCTACAAGAGAAAGATCCTTGATTTGTTAGAAATTCAGAGGTAGGTATGTGTTGTATTAAGTGTTGAGATCAACCATATTTGGTACAAACCCTTCCTTGCCCAGATATGGTCTGAAATCACTTTGATAAAGAACACAGACCTGATCAGAGACTGATGACTATGTGGAACAGTGATCCTGGAACACGATTTATTGGCTGACAGCCTATGTTGCATTGCGAAATAAGAGGGAGAAGAAGAAGAGGCTTACAGTACATTACAATATGTACAGATTGGCATAAAGGCCCACTTCTGGCTTGTGAATCATGGTGTTGAATTTTACAAAATAAGGAACCTGGGGATTGTATACTTCTCCTTTTCTGAGGTAGTGGACTGCATTTCTATCCTTCTCATATCAGGACAAAAAGCGTTAATGATATGTGTAGGTGTTATACACCCATGCACGCGAGAGCTGAGAGAGAGAGAGAGAGAGACGGACAGTTAGCAGTTAAGCTGAAAAACATCTGATGGCTGTAGAAATGTGATTTCTGAGAATGCAAAGAATTCCATGGACAGACAGAAAAACAAATGGCCAAGTACTACAGGAAACGAATGAAAATTGTAAATTGATTAGAAAAATTAGACGTAGACAGTCAAAATGTTTTGGACATGTTATGAGAACAAATAAATTGGAGAACTTGGTGACAACTGGCAAGATCGAAGGGAACAGACCAAGGAGAAGACCGAGAAGTAAATACCTGGATGGTTTGGCCACACATCATGGTCAAGACAGGAACACTGAGCTGATTCACGACTCTGGTGATCGAGTGAAATGGCGAGTCATGCCGCCCACGCTTTCCGGCATGGCACATGTTGGATAGAAATCACAAAATGTCAGTAAATGCTAGGGTTGATTGAAATGCCATTAAGAGGATATGTAACTAACGTAACTAAATGATAGATACATGTTTTAAATAACAGATGTACAATAGTTAAGATGACCTGGTTTTCACTTCCTGCAAAATATTCAGGGTGTATCTTCCTCATGGTGGAACCATCGCCACTATCTCCACCATGCCAAGCCCAACATGCTGCGGAAGGACCCCGACATTCGACTGGAGATGTTTTTTCTTCTTGGAAATAATCTTCCTAAAGAAGTAAGTGTTCTGTGTTTTCTGGTCTGATGTACTGAACATTGTAACTTATTTTTTTATTTTTTTCTCTTCATTTGCTTTGAACTCTAGCGCAGTCTACTGGACTTATTTTTGCGTGTGGATTAGCTTTTTATATTACCAGTGTCCCTAGCCATCAGGCGAACCCACTTTGACTTCTGAGCTACTTGTAATTTACATCCCAAAGTCAAGGATGAGACTATAGTTCAAACGACCGGTGTAGGGGTTGAACCCGCTACCTCAGCACCAGCACCCTGGAAGTGTGTGTTCTTATCCATTCGGTCCTACTGATCTCCACTGTAATTTAGAAAGAATAGTAATGGAAGGCGTAGTTCTTTAAAGATGAGGCAAGGGCTTACCAACACAATGATGGACAGAGGGCATTAAAGACACCCTAGGCATGGAGATCCATAAGACAGAGGAACTGGCAACAGATCAAGAGTCTGTGTGGTGGGATGTGATGAGCATGACATAATGCAAAGGACATGCTGTCTGTGGATGCTGATGATGTACTGAATACAGCAACATGCAAAGTGTATTAGCTATGGAAGGATACACTCATACAGTTTTTTCATTTGTTGCATTAGTATAGTTTTACGGTTAACCCCATTGCAGTTATCTTAGGTATAAAGCTGTTAAATGAGCGTACAGGTGTACATCATTATTTTGTTTGTATGTGTGTCCAATTGATCAGTGTAGGGTTTGTAACCACTACCTCGGCATCAGCACACTGGAAGTGTAACATCCTGGGCTCTTATCCATTTGGCCAAGATGACCTCTGAAAGTCTGAATCACACTTTGAGAATGGGCGGGTGTAATGTCCTGGCGGAGCTGTTGTTGTTACCCACATTTCCATTCATTTGCATTCTTTGACTGTGGACATCAACACTTAAATAGCACACTTAATTGTCAATTATCCTGTGTCAGTTACATCAACATTCATTGAGTGAATACTATCAACACTCCAACGGTTCACATCTACACATCACTGCCATCTACACATCACTGCCATCTACACCACACTGCCATCTACACATCACTGCCATCTAAACATCACTGCCATCTACACATCCCTGCAGTCTACACATCCCTGCCGTCTACACATCCCTGCCATCCCCACATCCCTGCCATCTACACATCCCTGCCATCCCCACATCACTGCCATCTACACATCACTGCCATCCCCACATCACTGCCATCCCCACATCACTGCCATCTACACATCACTGCCATCCCCACATCACTGCCATCTACACATCACTGCCATCCCCACATCACTGCCATCCCCACATCGCTGCCATCCACACATCGCTGCCATCCACACATCCCTGCTGTCTACACATCACTGTCGTCTACACATCACTGCCATCCACACATCACTGCCATCCACACATCACTGCCATCCCCACATCACTGCCATCTACACATCACTGCCATCCCCACATCACTGCCATCCCATCTCTGCCACCCACACTTTGCTGCCATCTACACATCCCTGCCATCTACACATCCCTGCCATCCTCATACATCACTATTCATTGTCTGTTGAATAACAGCAACACTCAAAATTCCTCACTACACCCCGGCCCCAATAATAAAAATACCAATGCTTACATAAAAATTCCACCAACAGTTGGAAACCATAAAAAGTTTAACTTTTAAGCCCCAGCCCTGAATACATTTCAGTGGTAGAAAGCCTACCTTACACACCTATAGAAGAATTCTGAACGGTTGTTATACTGTAACTGCATGTCAGTCCCTCTGAGCATGGAGCCTGTTGACCATGAAATACCTAAAACATAAGCAGGAAACATCAGCCCGTGCCTGTCGCAGCCAGTCCACATTTGCTGCATCATGACCTGGTTATATCCCAGTGTAAATTTCCGCAGATGTAAAGCTTCAGCCTTGCACATCCTGCTGGTTTGTGGACCTGGAGAGGGGAAGTGAGAGTACAGTAACACAGTCCACCGTGGAGATATTTGGGTACTGGATTGGGGGAACAGTTGCCACATCAGTCTCTCTGATAAATGTGGGTCTTTTTTTTTTTAAGGGCTCAGGTGGGTTGTGGGTCAATGCATCAGACTTGAGAGTTGTAACTCAGTCTGCCAACACTCCCCAACAAACTGCAGGGTGGTGCCTCCCCTACATATACTTTACATCACATTGCTGGGTGGTGCCTCCCCTACATATACTTAACATCACATTGCAGGGTGATGCCTCCCCTACATATACTTTACATCACATTGCTGGGTGGTGCCTCCCCTACATATACTTAACATCACATTGCAGGGTGATGCCTCCCCTACATATACTCTAGCTTGCTTGCTTGCTTGTGTTCATTGGCTTGAGCTCCAACGCGAAGTCCTGTATGTCGGATGAAGACATCCTGTTGTCCAACATCAGTGTGATGTCATACAGGACCTGAGGTTTGCATGAGTATCCGTTGTCCCATGTCTGGCTTATTGGTGTGCAGACTGGTGGTTCCTCGCCGTACAGGCAGACACTCTCTGACTTCGGAGGAATCGGCGATCCTATTGACTTTAGCCAGGACCCCAAAGGGACCTGTTGCCCAGGACGCTCGACGAGGACGCGTCAATAGGTCTTGGCCAGTATATAACCCGGCCCTGGTGCCTTGGAAACACCTCTGCGTCCCTACATATACTCTACATCACATTGCTGGGGTGGTGCCTCTCCTACATATACTCATCACATTGCAGGGTGATGCCTCCCCTACATATACTCATTGAAGTGAGGTGACCCCTCCCCATCTCACACACTCACAGACTGTCATAGTGATCTATGTAATCCTCTTTTCTTGCCCCATGAGTTTGCTAATTCCACACATGCTCCACGTGGAACAGCTGTTTTTTTCTGTTCATTATTAGTAGGCCATAGTACCCACACAACCTGTCATTTACCTTGTTGCCCGTAGAAGCGGACTTGAGACCATTCAAGATTACAAGCGTATTTTTCAGACCTACATTTTGGACAAAGTTAACAGTTGGGGTCTGCCTGTTATCATTTTAAAAAAAACGTAGCACAGTTAGCAAGACCTCATTGAGATATCACAACTTTGTGGTGATTAGCAATGCAGTTATCACTTGAACTGATTAGCAATGGAGTTATCACTTGAACTGTTTAGCCGTGTAATTATCATGTGAACTATAAGAACTAGTGCCCTCAGAAGGTAATCCTGAATTGAATTGGTTTAAGTAGTCACCAGTTTGAATGATGCGCAACTTGGTGCTGCGCAAGAAAGCACAGTTATTTTACATATAAAATGTTTGTGTTATTTTATGGCTTTGGTGAAGCCTTTTATAAACATCCCATGTTGGGGTATATCTAGCTCATTCAGCAGAGATTCTGACATGCTGTCTGTTGCGACAGATATCAAGATGATCAACTGCAACAATGAAAGGCTACAAAGTATTTAATTTGTGATAAATCGCAATGATTGAAATGTTTAGAATGTTAAGTTAAGAACTGACATCACAGCACTTTGGACATTCCCATACATGCTTCATCCTCATCTGCAACAGCCAGTGAAGAGTCCCAATACTAATGGTAACAGTAGCAGTCTGATTTTAAGCCCGTCAGGCTTTTCTCTCGGATTTGTTAAGAATGTTGCAGGGCATGACTTTTCTCTTTCTGCACTGACTGCATTCATTCATAAAGGCATACAGCAGTCACTATCTGTTCTAGTGTCTATGATCACTGACTGCATTCATTCATAAAGGCATACAGCAGTCATCTTCTGTTCTGGTGTCTGTGATCACTGACTGCATTCATTCATAAAGGCTTACAGCAATCACCATCTGTTCTTGGTGTCTGATCACTGACTGCATTCATTGATAAACAATAACCAAAACCATGATGATTGTCTTGTCCTGATGTGGGTAATCATATGCCTTTATGAATCCTCTTGCAGTAATTATGTATTGGTCTTCGTAGATGTCCCTAGGGTTCTTTGCATTCCACATAGAAACCACATCTCTGTGGGTGGCCTCCAGTTTCTAATTAAAAAAACAATTTAGTGTCCATGATTCCCAGACATCCAGTAGTATTGTCAGTAGATAGCATTCTGAAATTTCTTTTCTGACGTGAGCTGGAATAAGTTGTACAGGATGTTTTTCATTTGATGGAATGCTGCCTTTTATTTGAATATTCCAAATGTTATTTGTTTTTTCCACCTGTTGTTGTCATAAAGAGTATTCTAAATTGATCTGACATGTTTTGATATCATATAGCAAGTTCTTGGCAAAATGTTTCTCTTATCACAGCCAGATGACAATATTCCCCATCCTGTCAGTTCCCCTGCTTCCAGCATTTTCACGCCTAACACATAGTCTTCAGTGCCCTTTGTATATCTTTGTACTGGCAGATCCCGCCTTTTTATTTTTTCTAGGAACCATGCCTTCTTTGACCATTCTTTCCAAACAACAGTGAGCCAGCTATTTCATTTTCCAAGCGATAATGTAGTTTATGAGCCAGTTTTCATCGGTGTTAGATCTTGATGAATATCAGTATTTTCCCTTTTCTTTGATTTCCAGTATTCTCTTGATTTTTCTGGAACATTCAAGTTTAGGTGATCAACATGACTAAATGGATGTGTGCTTGCTCTTAAACTTCTGGTATTCTGATACTGAGGTAGCGGGTTCAACCCCTACACCGGTCAGCTGGGCTAAAATGTTCATTTTACAACTTTGACTTGAAGATCCATCCATCCATCATGTGCCATGCCAGTAAGCGTGGGCGGTCATGTTCTGCCATCTCACCCGATCACCAGAGTCGTGGATCAGCTCCGTGTTTCTGTCTCGACTATGCCACAAGGCCAAGCCATCCAGGTACTTGCTTCTAGGTCTTCCCCTTGAAGATACAAATTACAAATACCAGGTGTTTGTAAAGTCTCACTACACTTTGTATGTAGAAGAAATTTGAAAAATGAAGTACATGATGTCATTAAAAATGTGTTTCACAGTTCATCATTAAGCAATATGCAGTGATGGCTGTCGTCTGCTGGAGTAATTCTTCGCACTCCAAACAGAATGGTGTTATTAATGGAAGAAAGAATTTTCTTTCAAATTTCTTCTACATGCAAAGTGTAGCAAGACTGTACAAACACCTTATACATTAGAAGTCAGAGATGGTTCGCATGATGGTGAGGGACACTGGTTGTAGGGAAGGCCAACCCACCGGCAACAAAATCAAGTCCAGTGCACTAGAAGTAGTAACAGGTGTATGGACAACGCTTGAGTTCAAAGCAAAATTGAAAAAAACTTCCAAGTTTAAAAGCCTAGATTTTCTTCTTGAGTGGTTGTGAAATGATACATGACTGTCCGTATATTGTTGCCACAGGAAAGATGTATGTTCACAAACATTTTACTTCAACTTTTTTGCTGGTGTTGTGCCACAGTCTGATAATACTGTTTAACTTCTGCAATGACCTGTTTAAATCTGAGTTTAAAAAAAAAAAAATTTTGGTTTTGGGGTAAAAATATTCAATTTGTGACATGTTCAGTTGCTTAATTGTTGACTGTGATGTTTGGTTGACATGTAGTTTTGTTTGTGGACATTATATTTTGTTTGACACAATGACCCTGTGAAAGTACATCTGTGATTTTGTTTTTATCATTATTCTCCTCCTTGGGTATCAGCTGTGGCCTTTAGGGGGGAAAGAGTTCAACACATTTACCATTTTTATGCAATTCTTGTTGAATTGCTGGCTCCGTGGAGAAGGCGTTATGGACGCAGTTTGTAATCCCGCATACCAGAGTTCGAAACACAGCTGTGGGCGATTTGGCAGCAGACCACCTCACGTTGGTTTTTATATGAAGTGGTATGGGTGCTGGTCATTCAGAAAGCAATTGCAAACTACTGAACATAAACTTGCCCAGGAATCATGAGCAGCAAAAAAATGCCATGTTAACTGCTACATCCTGTAAAGGATGTGCAACTAACTTGTCCAAGATAAATTTTCTCTAACAGGCATTATTTTAGAAATACCACTTAATTGTTATATTTATAATTGGACATGATTTTTTTATTAGAAATATCATCTATTAACTGTTATCTTAATGATTACCGGCTCCGTGGCAAAGGGATTAAGGACACAGTTCGTAATCCCACGTACCAGCGTTCAAAACACAGCTGCGGGCAATTTGGCAGCAGACCGTGTTGCGTTGATTTTTTTACGAAATGGTATATGTGCCTGTCGTTCAGAAAGCATATGGCAAAATACTGAACGTAAGCTTGCCAAGAGATCACACAGCAACAAATGCTGGTTTTGACTGCGACACCCTGTAAAGGATATGCAACTAACTATATAATCTTAATGATTGGACATACTATTTTTATTAGAAATATCATTTATCATCATCTTTTTGACTGGACATGTTTTTAATTATTTCACAGTGGGGGAAAAAGAAGAAAGGATTCATGCCATATGAGTTTCAGCACCACTACTGGTTCTTCAGTGAGTATTTTACAGACCCTGTATTTTAATAGTATACATCATCATCATCATCAAAATCTTCATCATCATCATCATCAAAATCTTCATCATCAGTTCAATGCTTCTGTATTGATGGATTGTGATTGTCTGGTTTATAATAAATGTTGTCCTTAGTCTACCCATTCCTCCTTTCCCCAGAATTGCATCCTTCAGTGCTCGTTTGGGTGTCTTGTGTGTCTTAGGGTGTAGCTAAGCCATGAGAGTCTTCACTTTTTGATTACTTTCTCTTCTTAGCTCTGTTACATTGTTCAGAGCTTGTTTGTCATATTTTAAAACCATCTGGTTCTCATCATTTTTTGATAACATCACATCTTGAATACCTCTATGTGTTTTGTTGTGTTTATTCACAATAATAAGGGACATTGACTAATATGGCATGTACACCCATAATACCCAAGAATTGATGACAATTTACTGTTAGCCAAAGTATTTCAGTTTCTGATCCAGTTTTCTTGGAGATAAATTGAGAGATGAAGAGAGACACAAGAAGCCACACACTTGTGGACATTACACATCCCTGTCATACACAACCTCTCTCAAGTGATTGATATTGATTTACTTTTGGAAACAAAATCAATTACAGAGGTTCTAGAAAAACTGGAAATAAAAAGAGAGCTGTTGAAAGAAATAAAAGAAAGAGGCAAGTGAAATATTTTGGCCATTTCAAAATACATAACACTCTAATAAAAACCATACTGGAGGGCAAGGTTGAAGGCAAGCTAGCATGAGGTAGACAATGTTACAAGTGGGAAGATAACATCAAGAGGTGGACCAACAGCAATATGACACAATGTACAGTCAGGGCAAGAGACAAACAAGTGTTGGTGATCCATTGCAGCCAACCTTCACTGTAGAGACGGCACCTGATTAATTTATCAGTTTCTACAACATCATATTTTTTCCAGTATGTATTCTTTAGAAATATTTCCCAAGTTGTTGATCTGCAAGCATTTTCTATCCCATGTTAGTCTCGGAAACTTGTGTGTAGTCAATGAAGCAAAAATTAGGTCTTTGTTGATTTCTATCAAATGTTTTATTATTGTTCTCACCAAATACACAGAATTTGTTATACCCTTGCCCTTTACAACTCAAAATTGTCATTCTCCTATTCCTGGTCGTGTCTTATATCGCTTTGCATGATGATTCTTAGCAAAATCTTTGTGATCTGGTTTATTATGCTGGTATATCTCCAGTATTATATATTATGTTCAGCAGCCTGGCTTTTACATGCGTATGGGGGACAGTCACAGGCAAGAATGTGTAAAATAGATGTGAGGATATTGTAACAACTGTATAAACATAATTAATTGTGTTAAACAACTTTATGTTAATAAACGATTAACGTTGTTTGAATTCTCTCATTATATGAATTCTCTCATTATGTATGAGTTCTCTCATTCATTGTTTCCCAATGTTTCTGTTCCAGTTATGCCTCCTCTGTTGCTGCCGCTGTACTTTAACTACGAAGTCCCTTATTTCCTGTGGTCCAGGAAGAAGTACGGGGTAAGTTCAACTTATTTAAAATATAGTAGTTTAAACCAATATTTCCCAACCTATTTTGTGATGCAACTTCTTTATAAAAGCCAAGTAACCAATGAATCCATTTTATAATGGTCAAGTAATCCTTGGCATCATCATAGTAACACACTGCCCAATTTTATAATAGTAATCTAACACACTGCCCAATTTTATAATAGTAATCTAACACACTGCCCAATTTTATAATAGTAATCTAACACACTGCCCAATTTTATAATAGTAATCTAACACACTGCCCAATTTTATAATAGTAATCTAACACACTGCCCAATTTTATAATAGTAATCTAACACACTGCCCAATTTTATAATAGTAATCTAACACACTGCCCAATTTTATAATAGTAATCTAACACACTGCCCAATTTTATAATAGTAATCTAACACACTGCCCAATTTTATAATAGTAATCTAACACACTGCCCAATTTTATAATAGTAATCTAACACACTGCCCAATTTTATAATAGTAATCTAACACACTGCCCAATTTTATAATAGTAATCTAACACACTGCCCAATTTTATAATAGTAATCTAACACACTGCCCAATTTTATAATAGTAATCTAACACACTGCCCAATTTTATAATAGTAATCTAACACACTGCCCAATTTTATAATAGTAATCTAACACACTGCCCAATTTTATAATAGTAATCTAACACACTGCCCAATTTTATAATAGTAATCTAACACACTGCCCAATTTTATAATAGTAATCTAACACACTGCCCAATTTTATAATAGTAATCTAACACACTGCCCAATTTTATAATAGTAATCTAACACACTGCCCAATTTTATAATAGTAATCTAACACACTGCCCAATTTTATAATAGTAATCTAACACACTGCCCAATTTTATAATAGTAATCTAACACACTGCCCAATTTTATAATAGTAATCTAACACACTGCCCAATTTTATAATAGTAATCTAACACACTGCCCAATTTTATAATAGTAATCTAACACACTGCCCAATTTTATAATAGTAATCTAACACACTGCCCAATTTTATAATAGTAAAGTAACACACTGCCCAATTTTATAATAGTAATCTAACACACTGCCCAATTTTATAATAGTAATCTAACACACTGCCCAATTTTATAATAGTAAAGTAACACACTGCCCAATTTTATAATAGTAATCTAACACACTGCCCAATTTTATAATAGTAATCTAACACACTGCCCAATTTTATAATAGTAAAGTAACACACTGCCCAATTTTATAATAGTAATCTAACACACTGCCCAATTTTATAATAGTAATCTAACACACTGCCCAATTTTATAATAGTAATCTAACACACTGCCCAATTTTATAATAGTAAAGTAACACACTGCCCAATTTTATAATAGTAATCTAACACACTGCTCAATTTTATAATAGTAATCTAACACACTGCCTAATTTTATAATAGTAAAGTAACACACTGCCCAATTTTATAATAGTAATCTAACACACTGCCCAATTTTATAATAGTAATCTAACACACTGCCCAATTTTATAATAGTAATCTAACACACTGCCCAATTTTATAATAGTAATCTAACACACTGCCCAATTTTATAATAGTAATCTAACACACTGCCCAATTTTATAATAGTAATCTAACACACTGCCCAATTTTATAATAGTAATCTAACACACTGCCCAATTTTATAATAGTAATCTAACACACTGCCCAATTTTATAATAGTAATCTAACACACTGCCCAATTTTATAATAGTAATCTAACACACTGCCCAATTTTATAATAGTAATCTAACACACTGCCCAATTTTATAATAGTAATCTAACACACTGCCCAATTTTATAATAGTAATCTAACACACTGCCCAAATTTATAATAGTAATCTAACACACTGCCCAATTTTATAATAGTAATCTAACACACTGCCCAATTTTATAATAGTAATCTAACACACTGCCCAATTTTATAATAGTAATCTAACACACTGCCCAATTTTATAATAGTAATCTAACACACTGCCCAATTTTATAATAGTAAAGTAACACACTGCCCAAATTTATAATAGTAAAGTAACACACAGCCCAATTTTATAATAGTAAACTAACACACTGCCTAATTTTATAATAGTAAAGTAACTCCTGATGCCATAGTATGATAATAAAGTGACTCCTGATGCCATATTATAATAGTAAAATAACCATCTGATGTCATGTTATAATAGTAAAGTGGCGCCTGTTGATATAATAAAATGGTGTCGTGTTATTTTATTATTATAATATGGCATCAGGAGTTACATTACTATTATAAAATGGCATCATGTGATTATTTTACTATTATAAAATAACATCAGGAGTATATAGTATAATATTAAAGTAACTCCTGATGCCATATTATAATAGTAAAATAACCATCTGATGTCATGTTATAATAGTAAAGTAACTTCTGATGTTATTTTATAATAGTAAAATAATCACGTGATGCCATTTTATAATAGTAAAGTAACTTCTGATGCCATATTATAATAGTAAAATAACACATGACACCATTTTATAATATCAACGAAACACACTGCCCTGTTTTATAAGTAATTTTTGACATCATTTTGAAATGGTGAAGTAACCCACAGCCCTCTTTAAATTTTAAAGTGACCTGTCATCCCCATTTAATAATAGCCAAGCAATTAGCTGTCTCCCCGGGACGCAGAGGTGTTTCCAAGGCACCAGGGGCGGGTTGTATACTGGCCAAGACCTATTGACGCGTCCTCGTCGAGCGTCCTGGGCAACAGGTCCCTTCGGGGTCCTGGCTAAAGTCAGTAGGATCGCTGAAGTCGGAGAGTGTCTGCCTGTACGGCGAGGAACCACGTCTGCACACCAATAAGCCAGACATGGGACAACGGATACTCACGCAAAACTCAGGTCCTGTATGACATCACACTGATGTTGGACAACAGGATGCCTTCATCCGACATACAGGACTTCGCGTTGGAGCTCAAGCCAACGAACACAAGCAAGCAAGCAAGCAAGCTGTCTCCCCCACCACATTCATATAAAACTGCATAGTTTGGAACTCCCAGGGATAATTTCAAAGTGCTGTTAAGATGGTCTTTGAATCCAGTGAATTAATCCAATGAATGCATTCTATGAATGACTCAATCAATCAATCAGACAGATTTACATTACTATGTAAAATAATAATAAAAAAAAACTAAGCAATTCATACATACAATTTGTTTACTTTCTCCATTGCAGGAAATGTTTTGGATGTTCACCTTCTTTGTGCGCTATGTTGTCATGTTCTACCCTTTCCTGGGAGTTGGTGGTTCATTACTGTTTTATTTATGGGTCAGGTAAGTTTTATGACACATCTGTCAGAGTTTGTATGTATTAGATAGCCCGCAAATTAGCATTTTGAAATTAGTAGGGGTGAAGACCCTGTATTTGAGAATGATAATCGTAGTTAAGGTATCAACATGGCTGAAAGGTTTAACATGCTCGTACTTAAACTTTCTCTTGGACCACGGTAGTGGATTTGTTCTACACATCAGTTAGCTTTAGTTAAATGTTGATTTCTCATTCAGATAGTGATGACACACTCTTAAGGTTTGCATATCCTTTACAGGACATCGCTGTCAACATCAGCATCTTTCAGCTGATTGTTGATTTCTCGACAAGATTATGCTTAGTAGTTTGTGCTTTCTGAGCGACCGGCTCACATACCCCATAAGTTACAGACACGGTTAGAACCGCTACCGATTCTCGCCGTCGTCACGTTACCCATGAGAGTATACAGGATTACGGACAATGTCGCTAACCCTTAGGCCAGGGAGACCGGCGATGACATACTATTTAACGTAAAATTGTCCAGTACGTCTGATATATCACAAACAGCCAACAGAGGCCAGGGTTTATTGCAATGTTCTGCGAAGGACATGCAACCGTTGAAATCGTAGATGGCGTCAGAAACATGGTTAGAGTGGGTAACATTGCAATGACACAAACATTTACACCTGTAGTGCATTTAGTGGGCACATATGACATGGCAGCCAGAATGAGATGGCTGCTCAAGAAAAACTTACCAATAAAATGTGAAATACTTCTAGTGCACTGGACATATCTTTGCGTGTGGATGAACTTTCCCTATTGCCAGTGTCCCCCGCCATCAGGTGCACCCTCTCCAACTTCAGAGGTACTTGTAATTTACACCCCCCAAGTCAATAACAAGAAGTCAACATTTTATTCCAACTGACCGGTGTAGGGATATACCCCGTTACCTCGGGATCAACACACCGGATGTTTAAGAATAAGCCCTCTTATCCATTCTGTCATGCTGGCCTCTGTGATTATATCTGTAATGTTTCTGTTTACTTAAGTACTTTGCTGTGTATATGAGGTAATCATTGACATTGGGAGAACACATATTTATGAAGCTCTTGGAGTAGTCTGCCTATTGTGACATTTTTTGTGTGTCAAATAGTAAATGTGTTAGTGTCCGTTGTGGGTGTCTATATACTTGCATACCTGCACATGAACCAAACCTGCCACATGAGCACAGACTTGAAAAAATCAAAAGTTCATTGGGAACACTGAAAACTCCTTGAAAAAATCAAAAGTGCATTGACGACACTGAAAAAACCTTGAGAAAGATTGCCATGACCCACAATACTAGTAAATTTGAGCCCTTTGTAAAACTATATATTCTGATGGAAAATGCAGGGACATACAGTATAACCAACACAATATGAAATAGTGAAAGTGTTGCACTACCCCATTTATTGAAGATGGAGAGTGCCGCATTAATATTGTAACTGTCTGATAGACATAAACAAACAGCAATCCATTATCTGAAATAACAACAGACACTATACCATCATACAGCAGGTCCTTTACAGAATGTCTTCACATCTCACTGAAAAGTCTCTTAATCACTTACAATCTCTCCTACCTCGTGCACTATCATGCCCAAGTTGTTTGCAGTGTCCTGTATCCATCTTCATGCTGGTTGACTCTTCTCTCTTTTTTTCCAGGAGCCATTCCTTCCATCTCTTGTTCTTTCCTAGCTACTGTGATGCTTAATTTGGCCAAAGTATTTCAGTTTATGAGAGCAGATTCTGTTTGATTTATTTGGTTGTTAAGGGATCCGAGGTTTGAAGATTGAGCACAACCCGCTACTGGCAATGCTGATTGTATTCCGCTATGAACATTATCACGGCCATATCGATTGACAGATGTCAGTAGCGGCGATTGGGCAAACTTTAAGCTATATCCTACAATGGGTGATGTTGTGATGTTCTCGTATGATAATTTGGTCGCATCTAGTGTGAGCTGTGTGGTCAAGTGGTTACACACCCGCCCCACACACCAGTGATCCAGAGTTCAATCCTGGGTCCAGTCAGGGATTTGCACTACTGACGAGCTCAAATGAGAGCGAAACTCGTGTTTAGTGCTTCCAATCTGACTTGGACAAGGGTTCGTACCAGAATAAGATCAGCGCTGCCAGTAGTGGGTTGTGCTCAGTCTTCAAGATTGTTTATCGGCCAGTTTTTCTTCTATGCTCAGATCTTATTGAAAGTCAGCAGTCTTCTTCTTGGTCCATTCTAAGAATGTTTCTGTAGCATTTAAGCTCAAAAGCCCCAGATTTCTTCTTTAGTGATTGTGAAATGACACTATATATATCCCAATTAAAACCGACAAGGATTGAATGGGATATTACAGACATTCATACAATACAATGCATTGTAGTTTTTACTCTCTGCATGCAGTGAATGATTGACATAAAAGCATGTGTTTGTAATGTAAGAATATGTTTTGCCATGTTTATGTCTACAAATATTGCTGCGTATTCTAATTTCAGATTCTTGGAGTCTCACTGGTTTGTCTGGACCACACAGATGAGCCACATCCCCATGGATGTGAACTACGATCAGAATGAAGACTGGGTGACTGCCCAGTTGAAGGCTACATGCAACGTAGAGCCATCCCTCTTCAATGACTGGTTCTCAGGGCATCTCAATTTCCAAATAGAACATCAGTAAGAACAATTAGCATGTTTGTTAAACTTTAGTACCTTCATTTCCAGATTTCCCAGCACACACACAAGGGCCATAATTATAATGAAAAAGTTAGTGTATTGCTTTCAAAGATGCAACATTTTCTGTGCTGCATATTAAAATATCTAACCGGATGTATGTTCATATTGTACATTAAAGATCATCATATGTTACCGGGACTCCAAAGGAGAAATAAAGAATACAAATACTGTAGACTTCCTGAGCAGGCCTTGAACAGTGACTAAAGTGTTGGTTTGGGACTGGCTATCTCACACCTCAGAGGAAACATCAGCCAATACCCACCCAACCCACCAACAGGCCTACAAATGGCTTAACATATGTGGGTGTGGGCCTGTACTCCACTAGACACCTTAAGAGTTAAAAAAAAAAAATAACTGTATATAGAAGATATAACACCACACTATAATTTCTTGAGCCACAAAAACAATAGCTGTTACCAGACAATTTTCAGATTGTTCTGGAATTTGGCTGGGAAGGAAAGATGAGTAAAAACACTGGCTTCTCACCTCTATTACATGGCCTATATGAAGGCCTAACACTTACACCCCAAGGACTCCGCTCTGTGACTAGTTTGTAACTGTTAAGCTTATTTTGGTTGTGTTCTGTTTTATTGTTTTTGAACCCTGTTGAGTCGAGCTTATTCTTTTACAACTGGAGAATTGTGGAATGGTGGTGATCTGGTGGCCTGCCAGCAGGCTAGTTGCTCTCATTTTGAGCATGCCCATGAGCTATTCAGGCTTTGAGTGCAAAACGTGGGTGCTGACCGTTAACCATCATCATGTGGAGTTGCTGTGACACTCTTGTAGTCTCTGAGCAAAGTTTGAGTTCTTGATAGCCTTCATCACAGCAGAGGCCATGATCACTCCTCTTTGATGACCAGACTGGTGCCTGCTCATGGAGCCATTGAAGGAGGTGCTGTGAGGTTTTAGTCGTGATAAGGCTCTAACTTAGCACATAAGTGCCAATGCATATGACACATGTAGAAGGTTCTTGTTTTGTATAGTTTCTGTCAATAAATATGGTAAACCATTATAAACAAATGCAGCTAACTTAATTGTTAACAGTAGACATAACATAATCTGGAATATCCATCATCAGCTGCACAATTAATCATTCTGCTACATTTGAACAGTATTCTGTCTGCCATTATAGTATTAAATTACTAAGAATTTCTAACCTACAACTGTTTGCATTTTCACCTTCTGATATGTTCTCCGCCGGTCTCCCTGGCTAAGGGGTTAATGTAATCCCGTATAGCCATGTAGGGTAATGCAGCTGCGTGAGATTCTGTAGCGGACTGCGCCGCTTTCGTTACTTACGGGGTATGTGATCCGGTCGCTCAGAAAGCAATGACAAACTACTGAGCGTAATCTTGCCAAGAAATCAACAACTGTCAAATGCTGGTGTTGACAGTGATGTCCTGTAAATAGGATATGCAGAAGAAAAAAAAATATTCTCCACCATAATTCGTTACTTCTTTCTGAGTATTCTCCCTTTTTGTGTTCTGTGAATCATAACTTCTGTTTTGAGTAGTCTCCCTTTTCTTGGATACTTTGTCGTTCTTTGTGTTGCTGTTTTAATTATGCAACACAATATCTTTTCAAACTGACACAAAATATCACCTGAGTGTGGATTACATTGTATTGTATCATCAGGCTTTTTGTCAAGTGCATCTTCTTTCAATAGGAATTTATATTTGGTCTGCCTTCCCTGCTCAATCATTGTCTCCAACTGGAATAGCTAAAGTTGTACTCCACAACATGTGCAACTATTTAAACAAACACCTCATTGCTTTAAACTGAGAATTGTCAACTGCTGTTTAAAACATGCAAAACAAATACTATAGTAAGGATTAACTGTGTATATGTGAAGTGTTAGGACCATATTTTTAGGAGTGCACAGAGAAATAGGTGCTCAGTCTTTTCATCCTGTAGTGAACGGCGAGTGCTGACATTGAACCCTTGTCCAGCTGCAGTCATGCTATTCTCAGCATAAATTCTGCTATTCTTTAGTTTTATATAATTTTTACTGTAACAGTTTCTTGCTATGGGTTGGGAGGGCATCATCACATTCTATAGGCCTGAATGCATAGAGGAATATGCAGGCAATCTTTTCCTTACGCAGTAGATGATGAATCCTTGACCGACCATGCTCATGACAACAGTGCAGTTCCCTATCAGCTCCGCTAATGTGTCCATCACACTAGCTTAGCTATGCTTTATTATGTAGTGCAGACACATGAACATTGGACAGAGTTTGGAGATCCAAATTGCCATCAAAATGTGGATTTATTGATAAATTGAGGGAGTATGGATATGGAAAAGATATGGAGTCAGAGACCCGCCTAAACAAACCAAGCATGAGGAGATCTAGAAAAAGAGGGTTGGCTGCTGCCAACCTTGTACTAGAGAAGAAGTAAACACAAAGTGTGATGACGAAGCCTAACAAAAGGAAAAAAACACAGATACAGGCAAAAATCTTTGTCAAAAGGTGCTAAAAGGCAAGTTGATCTATTTGTTTGCACTGGGTTGTACCCCATAAGTTTGGTGTCTATCAGCAGAGCAGCTAACTGCTAGCCAACAGCGCTGCATGGAGCACAAATTCCAGTTTTAGTGACGACCTTTATGGACCTCTGTCAAAAATTGCACACTGAATGATGGGAGTGCGAAAGTTAACCCCAGACCTGAGCACGAAGCAGATCCTGTAACCACTTCGCCATGGAGGTGCGCCAGTCTTTGTCAGTGAGCAAGAAAAATAAAATGGGAAAAAAAACGGGGAAAAAACATGAATACTTTGAATCTGAAGAAGACCTTTAAACAATGCACAAATTCTTTGCAACTGGGCAACTTAAACTTCATTTTAATAAAAGTAACTATTAATTGCTATTTTTTTTCAAACTCAGCTTGATTTTAATTAAAATATAACCACTAATGTTTACATTCTTGAGTTTACTTTTAAAAAATGACTGTTACATTTTTGTTAAAACATAAAAGCATGTTGCCTGCATTATCTTCAAACTGCAAAGCAATAGTCATATTTTCCTCTAAATTGATTTCCATTGACTTTGGACCTGTGATATATGTAATAATTAATTTATTACATTCCTTGTATACCAGCAAACTGTTCTATCTTAAGGTAATTTATAACTATGGATTATTATATTCTTTCCATACTAACAAACTACTCGTTTTTCCCCCAGCTTATTTCCCACAATGCCCAGGAATAACCTGCACAAAACGACAGACTTGGTCAAGTCCTTGTGTAGAAAACATGGCTTGGATTATCAGTGCAAGTCCTTGTTTAAAGCTATGAGGGATATTGTTGGGTAAGATTTGTTAAACTTAACGAATTTCAATGTCTAGTTTACATAATTACAAAATTTTTCTTAACACAAACACAAGCATAACTTGTTAGTATTTGTTTTTTTTTCTTAATTTTACATAAGTCAAACTGTAATGAAAGATGTCTGATGCGAAACATTAAAATTGCGATGACACAGAGGACACTCAGACAAATGGGGGTACTAACATCAGATAATGGACGGCTTGATATATGGAAATGAATCTTCTGTACCTACATTTGCCAGCTGCATTTATGGTTCTGAGATATGGAAAATGAATAACGTTTAGAAGTAGATGAAATATATAAAACATAATAGAACCAACTGAGAAATTGATATATGGAAAAGTTCCAGAAAATCTGGCGGAATAAACAAGACTTCTAAAAGTTTTATGTTATAATTAAAAAAATATATATATATATATATATACAACCCAGTGCAAACAAATAAATCCAGGGTTTTAATGGCTTCCTGTAATCAAAAGGTGAACAATGTAGTGGCCAGATTGCACTCTAAGACTTGAATAAACACTGAAGGGAGAACTGGGGTGGGGGAATAGAGGCAGGGTAAACCAGGACAGTATTTATAAAATAGGCATACACAGATCCATCAATGCAGAATACATGGAATTAATACCAGACAGACAAATGTGGCATTGAGAGACCAATACCAGACAGACAACTGTGGAATTTAAGAGACCAATACCAGACAGACAACTGGAATTTAAGAGACCAATACCAGACAGACAAATGTGGAATTAAAGAGACCAATACCAGACAGACAAGTGTGGAATTAAAGAGACCAATACCAAGCAGACAAGTGTGGAATTAAAGAGACCAATACCAGACAGACACAATACAAGACAGACAAATGTGGAATTAAAGAGACCAATACCAGACAGACAAATGTGGAATTGAAGAGACCAATACCAGACAGACAACATTGAAGTTAAAGAGACCAATACCAGACAGACACCTGTGGAATGGAATGATGGAATAATACAAAGGAAGTGTGAGTAGAATAAAAAAGCTACCAGTTATTACCTGTTACTTTCCTCTGGAGTAAACTAGGCAGGCAGAGAGAGGGAATCATGCTGCATAGGCAACACATGGTCTCCACAATTAAGCCCAGGCTTTGTGCTATATCTGCAATACAATGTAACAAACTAATCGTCTGTCAAGCCAGTTGCAGTATTATGAAAATACCATCTGTCAGTGACAACAATAGGTTCCTCCATAATGCAAAGGAGCCCTCTAATCGTCGGTACTGTAAGGAAGGTTCTGATCCTTAGCAATGTAAAAGAAGTTCTATATAATTTGAAATACTGTTTACTTTGTTACATTTAGTACTATTACTGTTCTGTTTGCAGAGTGTTATGATGATCCCTTGTCTTTCTTTCATTTACAGGTCTTTAAAAGAATCAGGAGCAATGTGGTATGAAGCTTACCATATGTAGCTGTCCGAAATAGGCAGTGGGCATTTCGATTTATTTTGTTTCAAATCTTGCTGCTTTATGTCTGACCATAAATAAGGAACCAATGTTCACAAAATTGAACAGTATTAGGACAATCCTCTTGTTTTTATTACCCCCTTATTTTGAGCAGACATAATAAAGAGATTATATTTTGTTGCAGAAAGATTAGTTTGTAGTCAGTTCCGTGCAGTTGAAGCTTGACACGTGCATATGTAATTTTTACGAAGTTGTTTTTGTTAGTACTGCTTGCCTGCCGGCCCGGTAGTAATGTGTTTGAATGCCAACCAAGTCAGGAATTTATTTACAGTTTGATACAGGCTAGCAGGTCTTCCCATTTAGAATGAATACTGGGACATTTCTCAGGGAAGGAAATACATCTGGTTAGTTTTGACTGCATACAGTGCAGTTTCGACCGCGGTATGTGGGATTGCAAATTGCAGCCGGAACCCCTTCGTCACAAGCCGGCACACAGCTGCGGACGATTTGGCAGCAGACCACCTTGCATTGGTTTTTATAAAATATGAGTGCCGGTCGTTCAGAAAGCAGTGGCAAACTACTGATCGTAAACTTGCCCAGGAATCACCAACATCCCAAAAATGTGATGTCCCGCAAATGATATGCAACTAACATTTTTTTACGGTGTAGTTTATATAAGATACAACATTACACATACAGACAATCAATTTCAAGCGGACGAAAGAAGAATAAGAAATTGGCTCCATCATCCCTTGCATGCTGATTTGTCTATACAAGTGTGAGGTTAGCACTATATACTATTTACACCCCAAGGCATGGACAAGTCCTTCTAATTGTTACGTTTAAAAAAATAAAATTAGAATATATGTTGTTTTGATGTCTTGTTTAGCTTTAACTCAATCCGGTTAACTTCAGATACAGAATTGACATAATTTGATGCATTTAACCTGAGTGAGGAGAGAGTGGCCACACATTTTGGATTCTCATCTCTAATATAAAGAGGCATAGGGTTTTTGATTCTTGTCAATGCTAAGGAGTTTCTGCCTCTGTAACAAGGATGTTTCTGATCCTCTGTATCAAAGAGGTTTCTGGTTCTCTGTAACAAGGAGGCTTCTGATCCTCTGTAACAAGGAGGTTTCTGATCCTCTATAACAAGGTTTCTGAACCTCTGTAACAAGGACGTTTCTGATCCTCTGTAACAAGGTTTTTGATACTCTGTAACACTGAGGTTTCTGATCTTTGGTATCACAGGATTAGTTTGATCAGTAATACAAAGGAGTTACCTATTTAAATCAAAATTATTTTTTAAAGAAAAACATTGTTCTCTGAGTGGCAGCTACCTGGTCAAGCTTTCCTAATTCTGTAGCCTTTACCGGAATGAAGCCACAATATGTTTTTTTTTTTAAAGCAAGACCATTTTGAATATTAATGTGCTATTCACACACAAAAATGCAGCAGTTATTTATTGCTTCATGTGGTATTTTGCAGTTTGTGCACAATCGTTTAAATCAGTTCATACTGTTTTGTCTCCTGCATTAGGTCACATTATTTCTGTCATTTCTTTTGTATTTTTTGTGCTTTTGTTCACCTCTTTCATTCATTATCCTTAACATTAACAACAAAATTCTTCTTCATCATATAGGCATTGCTTGGGCTTCTATTTTCATCTAGATTTGTTTATAGGTATGTTGAGCTAAATTAGAAGTTTTGTATAGATATGTTTAGCTAAATGTAAAATGAGTGAATGTACATCATGCTTTGACAGGCATATTTGCTTGAAATGTTTATTTACCAATGTGGAAATGCCGTTTTCCACATTTTTCTGTAGTGTGCAATACCTTGATGTCTTTTTAAAGTTTGTGGGTTTGTTTTACACATGTGTTCTGCCGTTTTTGTTTCCCAGTTTTTTGCATCAAATTTTCTGTTTAAGCAATATTCATTCATGTTTTTGCTTCAAAAATCAGACTTCGAATCGTGTTCATTCATTCTGTAATCTTAGGTACTTAATCCCTCCCATCATTTCTTGTTTCTGGAGCATCCTCTGTTGATTATAATCTTAATAGCTAACTTCCACTTTGGACATAAAGCAAATCTACTTATTGTTTTCAGAGTACTTTGTGTCACTGCCAGCACATCTTTCTACCTTCAGATTTTTTTGTCATAATTTTTTCTCCCTGTCTGGATTGTATGTGTGTGTGTTTTTTGTTGTTTTGTAAAGTCCATTGATTGTTTAGTCCACCGCTGTACACCTGTATTAGTGGCTGTTTTAGTACACTGTCTAATTAGACTTGAGATGCCACCAATTAGCCTAGTATATTATTTAGTATACATGGAATGCTACCAGTTAACCCTGTACATTTTCTAGACTTGAAATTCTACCAGCCAGCTAGTCAGGTACATTATCTAATGTAGACTCGAAATTCTACCAGTTAGCCAAGTACATTGTCAAATAAGACTTGAAATACCACCAATTAGCCCAATATATTGTCTAATTAGGACTGAAATGCTATCTGTTATTGCCCAAGCTTTATGGAAATACAATCAGTCAGCGAGAATAATTGATTCTGCACATTATGAGACTCCATCTACTCTGAAATGTATTGCCTTTTTAGTTACCGTTTCCTAGGGGACATATTGAATGTAAGGCAGAAGTCTTGTCTTGCTTGATGTTCCGTAGAACATGTAGGTGTGTCATTGTCAACTTCTGCTTCTAACATTTATATGAGTATCAAAATGACAGGTCAATTTACGTGCAGCTTGTATTTTTACTGAAAAAATGCGATAAGAGGACACCCTGAAGACCTTAATGAAGTCTAATCTTGCATGAAGTTCCGTAGAGGTTGTAGGTGTAATCTTACTGTCTGCCATTACTGTCAACGTGTGCTTCTGACATTCATATCAGTATCAAAATGGCATGTCAGTTTACTTGCAGCTTGTATTTCTTACTGAAAGAATACGATAAGAAGACACCCTGAAGGCTTTAATGAAGAGATCTGTAGCATTGGAAATTTGGAGAATATTGCAGCTATTTTCTTTGTCTAGCATAGTCACATAAACTGCTGGTATGGTGTTAAGAGCAATTATGAATTGGGGGAAGCTATGCAGAGGTATGCATTATTGAAATTAAGTTGAATTACCTCTGTTTGATCATTGCCGACATTCCTCTGTTCTCATTGTAAGTTGTTTCTGATGGGTTTAATCTGAATAACTCACCACCGATCTCACTCCCAGACTGATGGAGGATCGTATATGGTCCTTTCTGGCGATGTTAAACATCAAAAGCAACTATATGGTTGCTAGTGCATACGCATTTATGTAATCAGAGTTGTTCCCCTTTGGATGACAAAGGTGTTGCATTCTGGGACAGCCATAATGTACTTAGGGTCTTCTGTTTATATATGCACAACATGTCGAAGAAAATAAAAAAGTTTTAACATAATGTTGTTTGATGTTTTGTCTGAGTCATCATTTGATCATGTCACATTAAGCCAAATCTAACAGTTAGTTATTATAACTGGCTAGACAGAGTTAAAGTAACAAGTGAGAAAGAAATTAATATAACTTCTGACAGTGGCAGGAGTGTTAATGTCTATGTAGTTTATAAGAAATGCATTTGTAGGTGTTGTTAGAACTCGTAGATATCGGAAAGAATTAGATGCAAGTGCAGTAAATGTTAAACATGTCTTTGAAGCTGGCGGAAAGGGTGTGAATGCATGACAGAAGAAAGAGACCTGTGATCATAACCAGTGTGGGCCCCGCCCCTGAGAGAGTAGCAAGATAAAAGGGGATGAAACACTTGGGAGACTTCTTCTGTTAATCGGAAGTCTCTTGTTCTTGCGCTACAAAGGAAGTTAATACTAGTAACACTAGACCTGTGGTTCTCAACCTTTTTTGGCCCGTGCCCCCCCCCCCCCCCCCACCATATTTTCAGAACGTCATTCCTCCCCTTTTGTATTTCCTACCTAAAAATTTGGCCCGTGCCTCCTTTTACCATATTTTCAGAACATTTCCCCCCTCTCCCCTTTCGTATTTCCTACCTAAAAATTTGGCCTGTGCCCCCCCTTCACCATATTTTCAGAACGTTATTTCCCCGCCCCCGCTCCTATACAGTATACGTAATAATGGAAACACATACTAAAACAAGTCTACTACTTACTTTATAAAATGAATTTTAGAAGGGTGAGATGTACAGAACCGTAAAGTATGAAGGGAAAAACAATATCAAGTAATCGGTTCTTGTATTAACGTGATCTTGAATATTGAAATAATCTCTCTCTTCTCCCCCCCCCCCCCCCTGCGCGCGTGCGGAAACCCTAAAATTCTCCCCCTGGGGGGGAATTTCCCACCGGTTGAGAACCACTGCACTAGGCAGACAGTGCACAACTAAGGTTAGAATTGAATTGTAAGAAGATGCAGGAATTTCGCTGCATCTCGTCAGGTACATACTGCAAAATTCACACAATATAAAGTAAAATAACTAGATAAATCTTTCAAGCTGAAATATACATATGTTCGCACAGTAATGTCAATTGTCTACCACGGTAATTTTAAACTGACTAACATGTCTTTCTGTTTTCACAAAATTGGCTTATGTAGATTAATCATTATGGCTTTTGCAAACTTTAACAAACGACTGTTTTGTGTGTTAAACAACACTCGAAAGGCACTTTCTATCTCAATCACATGGCCGCGTTCCAACACATGCCTCGCAATCGATGAAGCAGGAAGTTTCCGGTGTGTCTGCTATCATATTAAAGACCCTTAGCCGGAAAAAAAAAAACACGCAACATTATTGCAGTTTCAATTGAAAACTTGTACCAACATTTTATTGACGATGCTGATTCGCCCACTGTTGTCGGTTCTGGCGATGCCAGTCCGTAAGAACAGGACTTCTGTAGGGTCTTCTAGCCCAAAGACCAGCGTCGTGCAGCCGGTTCCTTGCCGTTTGATCTGAAATTCGACGAGCTCCTGGCATTGATTGGACTGTGGGGGACGCAGATGCAAATCGATTCCTAAGGTGACGCAGCCGTATGAAGCGGTTTTCGGCAGCAGTTGTGATTCTGAGTCTTTCACTGCACGGCCGGTCTGCCACTGGGCAGGTTTCTTGAAATCTCCTCCATAGGCGACTAATGGTACTTCTAACCAAATTACATTCTCTGGCTACTACACTTTGTGATTGTCCAGAATATAAACGTCGAATGATGACGAGTCGCTGTTCTCTAGTGAGATGAGCCATACTTGCGCATTGAAATTTCAACTGGATTTATTCGAGAAGTGTCAATCTTTTATAGGCATTCAATAATATGGTCAGAGAGTTTTGTGTTCAGTAAGTTTCACGGGATTATCATGAACCTGTCAAGAGTTATTGTCAAAAATGTTGTATGCTACTAAATATTGATGTTTTCGTGACCAACAACAGATTTGTGTAAAACAAAAGTACATTGTATAAAGTAAAGCGATATGGTCGTAAGTATGAGACATGAAGGGTATACAGTTAGGTTATTCGCTGTTAAGATAGGTGCAAGAGGGCTTGTTTCTAACTACGCGTACGGTGTGCTGAAACAACTAGATGTAACAGGGCAAGACAGGCACTTAAATTACTAGGCGAGGCAGCGAGGAAGGCCTCGTGCTGGCTATGAAGCAAGCTCAATGAGGATTGAGACAAGTATATGTTTTATATGCAGTAAATAGTTAACAACTCTGTATGAAATGTAAGTCAGCGTCTCTCAATGGACGAAACTCTCAATAACACCTGAAAAAAGCAACCTTTCAATAAGACTGACAGAGCCTTTACTGTCTGGTGCCGACCCGGAAGAGACCCTGCATGAAAAGAACAGTGTACCCAAGCCGGGGAAGATGGCTGATGGGTAGAAACTTTATAATGTAGCTATCACCCGGACCGGAAATGTTCTAAGTCGAAGCCTCTGCAGCCAAACCGACGGCAACGACTGCTTGCGGTGGAAAAGGACGTCTTGCAAATGCCGCGCCCATCAGATGTTGCAAGGGCAAGAGGGGTCCAAGTCTTAATAGAAGTAGCCAAGAGGAAGATCTGGCTTCCGCTGGGAGATTGCAAGAGGGTGATACCGTAAGCTGTGAACGGGATTCGAAGAAGCCAACATGGCTGCGACCACTACTGGGTCATTTCTAGCCACCAAGGTGAAGGTGAAGACTGAGGCAAAATTGCCGGGAAAGAAGCTGGCTTTCCCGCGGTCAGTAACGGTGCAGTGATAGCGCTGGTAGATGCACCGGGGGCCTAATGTTCGCCCTCCAAGGGTGGGATGACCCCTGTTCAGACACACTTAGCGATGTCAATGTGGGTTAAGAATAATAAACGAACGCCTCGACGGTGAATACGCACGACATGAGAAAGACATCCGGGATTTATGACCCGATCGGAATCGCCCCCTGAAAGTGTATAGAAAGTAAATGGACCGCAACATTCCGAGAAGGGGATTACTTCTGATGAGCGGAAGATTCCAGACGTGTTTGCTCAGCGGCGGAGTTTTTAACACTATAAAAGAAATTGAAGTCTTAATTACGAAGGAGCTTCAAATGAAAACCTTAAATGATTTGTGTGTGTGCGTGCGTGCGTGTGTGCGTGCGTGTGTGTGTGTGTGTGTGTGTGTGTGTGTGTGTGTGTGTGTGTGTGTGTGTGTGTGTGTGTTTTGAAAAAAGTAAAGAACAATTGTATCATGTTTCGATGTAGTCACCACTGCGTTCATTGGAAGACCTCCAGCGCCGATATTGTACTTGGATTCCTGTAGGGAAAAAAAAAAATTCTCCTGGTCGTGTGTATAACCTCTATTGCACCACCTGCCGTGTCTCTTCATCGGACCGAAAGGTTTTGACACTTCCTACCCCACTCATACACTTTCTGGATTGACAGGCATGCATCATCATTCTGGACCTTCATTCGCCAATAACAGAACGCTGCTACCTCTTTTGCATGTCAAATCTTTAAACTGTCCTTATGACGCCATCGTGTTCGTCTGCAACGTGAAGTCAAGTGACGAACCCTCTTGGCATCCTTAACAACAATATTGACAGGTAACAAGACAATGACATGGTTATTATAATTTCTATCACACTTCTAAGTTTTTAATTTGAAGCCCTCTCGTATAAAGTACACCTCAGTGCGTGAAGTTTAAATGACTGGATCATAAAATTAAAGAGACTTTCTCAGATATTTGTAATTCCTCAATGTGCAGATAAGGCGCATAAGACATCTGTAAGATGGCATTGTGTAAGATAAACGCTACATCTAATTAAACTAACACCCATCAGATGTTCGCAAGCTTTGTAATGATGGGAGGATCAAGTCTGTGTGAGTTATTCAAGGTATTGCCAGGGTGAGATCATCACCACAGTATTTCTAACATGAGCTTTTCTAATTTTAGACATTGAGTTGAGTTGCGTCAACAGCCGACATCACCGCACTCGATACATTCCATAGTGTTCCGTCCTCATCTTCAACAGCCAGCGAAGAGTCCCAGTTCTAATGGTACCAGTTGCAGCCTGATTATGTGTCCGTTTGGTCTTTCTTTAGATAATTGAATGCCGGGGGGGGGGGGGGGCGGGAGGAGCTGAGTGGTCTCGAGGTATGCTGTACGCCTCGAGTGCTGGAGGTCCCGGGTTCAAGCCGGGATTTTTTAACGTGGACTTCTAGTAACAAAATTTCCCCTGGCCTCTGGGTAGTGAGATCAGACGCCCGTGTGTATTGTTGTGAACGTAAAAAATCCCTTGGCAGTTAGAAATTGAAAAAGAGTAGCCTAACGGCGCTGCCCGGGCAAAATTTCCAGTTAAAAATCTACCCAAAGTAATTCATGATCCTCGCCGGTCCTACGGAGTTCGTGCACTGAGCTGAGATTCTCCGCATTCAGGCTTTAGTTAGGAGTAGATAGTAGCACTTATGGGTTACACCCGTGTGCTGTGATGTTGATCCGTAGACTAAACTAGGCACTACGTTTTAGTTTTGCCGTATTTTACCGGAGATGTGTTTGCGTTAATTTTCGGTTTCTTGTTTTTGTCTCTCCGATTTAGGATATATCGAGTACTGGTGACATTAAATTATTTCAAGATCGCACTAAAACAGAAACCAATTACTGGATATTATGTTTGCCTCCACGAGCTACGAATCTATACCTCTCGTCTTCTCAAATACGTGTCCTGGACAGAAGTACACACTGACTTTATAAGACGTAATTAAACCCGTCAATTCCATTTTAACTAGACTTTGTGCATTGTTCTAGTATGTTTAAAAAAAACAAAAAACTTTATCATTCATTTTTACTTATGATTATGTAGTTTTCGACTATTAGAGTTGGCAATACCATATCAAACTGAAGTTATAAAGATGGCATGCTGTATATTGTGGTATTTCAATGGCGGGACATGGCAGTTGTCATCCAAGTATGAACATTTAATATTGTTATGGAATATTCGTAGCAATTGCAATGCCAATGATTGCATGTTTGCATTCAACACCTATTATAGCATTTATGTGTTAATTTTGATCACTCTACATGGACGACATCATTGATAATTTTGCATCTTTCCAACGGGACTTCTTTTGTCAATATGCATCTACGCTGGCGGCTTAGCGTTGTTTACAAGACCGCGCGTGTTAGTCACGCGCTGCGCCTGACGTCATCAATGACGTCGAAATTTATATATTTTTTGGCGTGTGTGTGTATATATATATATATATATATATATATATATATATATATATATATATATATATATATATATATATATATATATAAACTGACAGAGTTATTGTTCCTTGAGTTAGACAGGCCGCTGTGTTAATTCCCCTTGGCGACAGTGTAAACCGATAGTTTTGTGAGTGTGTAGGTAGGGTCACAAAAAGTGAAAGGTCAAAATTGTTTTTTTTCTTTCTTTATGTCCCTTTTAAATGATACACTTACACACAAACATTAATATCTCGGCTTAAAATTAACCTACAGACTTGAATAAGGTACCGTTGGATTTGTTTTTTAAAGAGCTATCCAACTATGCAATTATATAATTAAAAAGCAATTTAGAAAAAAAGTTACTAAAGTGGCAAGACTTAGTTAGTCTTTCCTCTTGAGCCTAAGGCGGCGCATAGGGCAGAAGTCCTGTCTCTCCATGCCTGGCGGTTCGCTGCTACCTGTTGTAGATCTTGGATATTTACTTGGCCATTGAATGAGCCTTCTCTAATGATGGTTCTACGCAGGGTCTCTCTTGGTCTTCCCCGTTTTCTTTTCCCTACTGGTGACCATATGAGGGCTTGGTAGGGGAGTCTTGTCTTGTCCATTCTGAGTACATGGCCGATGTAGTTCCAACGGCGTCTTCTTATGAAATTGGATACTGCACCTTGCTTAGTCTCTTGTCTTATTTGCGAATTGGTTCTGAAGTCTGTCCAGTGGATGTTTAGAAGTCTTCTAAGACATTTGTTCTCAAAATTGTCTAATTTTTTTTATCTAAAGCTACCGTTGATTTCCAACTTTCACATCCATACGTTAACACTGGAATCACACAAGAGTTGAAGATTTTAAGTTTTGTGTGTTTGCTGAGTGTCTTTGACTTCCAGATGTTTGACAGTTTATTGAAGGCACTAGATGCTAGTGAGATTCTAGATGATATTTCTGGTGTTGAGTCCCCTGTAGATGTCATTTTGCTTCCTAGGTATGTAAAGCTGTTGACTTTTTCAAGAACGTAGCTGTTCAATTTGGTGTCATCTGAACTGTTGGTAAGATCAATAGTCTTTGTTTTTGTGGTGTTACTTTGGAGACCAATTTGCCCTGAAACATTTTGGCAAGACTAAACTAAACTAATTGAATGCCGGCCAAATCCTCTGGTCACCGCCTGCGGCACCATTCTCTCTTAGCTATGATGAGTTATCTGTTCTTCCCCGCTATACACATGACCCCAGAGGGCGCTGACCACGTCTGCTTTAGCGTATACCAATACCAAACCAAACAGTGTAGACCCAGCCAGTCTGTCCGCCTGCTCGTTTCTCACCGTAGCAGCATGTCATGAAGACAAGACCCAACAGATGCACCCTATCCTTGATTTTTGAACTGAGGCAAGACAATCTGCACAAGGCATGCCTGTCTACACCTTTCTCAGCCTTCTGTATGAGACCGCTACAACAATGAGACATATATATACTTCTTCTTCTGCGTTCATCCGGACTTTTTTTTCCGGACGTGATTGCGTTGTGCCTGTTTACAGCAGAGCTGTGTTCTTGCGCCGTTAGGCCAACACATCCGACTTCTGCGGGCATTTGTTGACTGGGTTAACCTTCCCGGGGAGACATGTATATACTATTTCTCCTCCATCGAGTGTGTGTGTGTGTGTGTGTGTGTTGCTACTATTGCTACTACTACTACTACTACTACTACTACTACTACTACTACTACTACTACTACTACTACTACTACTACTACTACTACTACTACTACTACTACTACTACTACTACTACTACTACTACTACTACTACTACTGCTACTAACACCACCACCACCATACCACCATACCACCACCACCACCACCACCACCACCACCACCACCACCACCACCACCACTACTACTACTACTACTACTACTACTACTACTACTACTACTACTACTACTACTACTACTACTACTACTACTACAACTGCTGCTGCTGCTGCTACTACTACTACTACTACTACTACTACTACTACTACTACTACAACTGCTGCTACTACTACTACTACTACTACTACTACTACTACTACTACTACTACTACTACTACTACTACTACTACTACTACTACTACTACTACTACTACTACTACAACAACTGCTGCTCCTGCTGCTACTACTACTACTTTGACACCGGTGTGTGTATGTTTTGTGTAGGTAACCCATTCATTTATCTGGATATACACTTTTACTTTCAAATCAAAGACGGATGCTGTCATTCAAGTGACTCAGCCACCAAAGTGAGCCATACTGTAACATTCCCAAGCTGGTTTCTTCGTGAATTCTTATGAAGATTGTGAGTTTTAATTCCGAAGTGATTCTTTCAGCGCCAAACAACAATAGGTTTGTACCAAATATGGTACACAGCCAAATGAACAATTATTAATCTGTCAATTTCTGTTCACTGAGCATTGCAATTATGGAAGATACTATGAAGCAAAATAAATAATGCCATGACCATAGTATATAGATCGATATATCGTCCCACTGTTCAAATGGGAGGTCACATGGGGCGATATATATTATCCTTCGGCGATGAAACAGTTAAATCCGAAGCATTGGCTATCAGGTCGCATGAGGCCTGAGAAGGATTTACGTCTATCGGAGTAAGATTGGCTTAGAAATATTTCTATCCACCCAATTATATTAGTAGTTGTAGCAGCAGTTGTAATAGTAATAGTAGTTGTACTGGTTATAGTAGTATCAAAAAGTCGCTTAAAAGTCGACAGGATCGACTTCATTGCACCGGGTTTTATTCCATACTGCACAGTCTCTTTCCGCAGCGTTGAGAGCGTCGCACAAAGACCCTCAGACGTCTCCGAAAAACTGCACTCGTGAACCAAAGGACGCGGCCCGCAATTGAACCCACAACCTATGAGCCCGAAATAGTAGCATTAGAGGTAACAGAGTAGTAGTATTAGTGGAGTTGTAGCAGCAGCAATAGTATTAGTAACAGTGACAGTAACAGTAGTGGTAGTAGAAGCAGTAGAAGCACGAGATTACTACAACTATTTTTTTTTTTTTTTTGCATATCCTTTTCAGGACATCGCTGTCAACACCAGTATCTTTCAGCTGTATGTTGATTTCTTGGCAAAATAACCCTCAGTAGTTTGCCATTGCTTTCTGAGCGGCCGGCTCACATACTCCGTAAGTTACCGATGCGATTCGAACCACTGCTGATTCTCACCGTCATCAGTATACCGACGAGAGTATACGAGATTACGGTGAAAAGTCATAACCTCTAAGCCACGAAGCCGGCACTACAACTATTACTGCAGATAATATGTATAGTCTGTCCGGAAATTAATGCGGTCATTCACGATCAATTATTTTGAAAACTGTCTGTTGCATCGTCATGAAATTTTTCCAGCCGTCTTATATTTACCCCCACCCAAGGAATATGTCTTTGAAAGGTCCAAAAACAACTTAAATCATTGAAAGCGGCGACATTCCTTTGATCTTTTGCTGAACAACTAGTGATTTCTCGCTAACGAAGTTATTTTTACGGTAATGTGAGACATGTCAATTCTGTTGACACACAAAGGCGTATCCGGATTCGTATGAGAGTGGGTGCAATGAAAGAATTAGCTTTAAATCGACAGGGTCGGCTGCATTGCACCGGATGTTTATCCCATATGGCTCAGTTTCTTTCCTCAGCGCGGAAAGCGTCGCACAAAGCACGAACTCCGTAGCTCCAGCGACGACCCTCGGGAGACTCCGAAAAAATGCACTCGTGAAATGAAGGACGCGGCCCGGAATCGAACATACAACCTTCGGAGCCCGAGTCAGACGGCTTGACCACTTCACCACGGAGAATTCCGAGAGGGGTGCAATGTGTAATATTAGTAAAGACAGAGAATTTACAGAGGCACGGGGTAAATAATTTGTAAATTAACAGGAAAGTAGAAGGAATATATTTCTTACCTTATTTTTCATTGCCTTCTTGTTTCTTTAGCTGATGCTGATGCTGTAATGTTTAGGGCCTGCAATTCGTCTGAATAGTTGGAGCAAAATATCCCAGTAAGTGTGTACGTAGATTAAGGTCTGCGATCTGCTCATACCTTAATCTGTGTCGGACGATTCCAGTAGGTTGATGATTGCTCTCGGTTGCATAAAATTCAATCCATCC
Organism: Cepaea hortensis; assembly: GCA_963921405.1. Taxonomy (NCBI): domain Eukaryota; kingdom Metazoa; phylum Mollusca; class Gastropoda; order Stylommatophora; family Helicidae; genus Cepaea; species Cepaea hortensis. The sequence continues at coordinate 70,739,041 of OY992891.1, read as the reverse complement.
TTTCTCCAATAGTCCTCTTCCTCTTTCAACACATGGTCCTGACGTTTTTTCCAGTAACTTTTATCAATATTTAATAGCACGGACAGACAGACAGACAGAAAGGTAGGTAGGTAGGCAGAAAGGTAGGTGGGTGGGTGGGTGGATGGCTGGCTGGCTGACTGGGTGGGTGGGTGGGTGAGTCGGTCGGTCGGTGGGTGGGTGGGTGGGTGGGTCGGTCGGTCGGCCGGTCGGCCGGCAGGCAGGCAGGCAGGCAGGTAGGTAGGTAGATTAGATAGATAGATAGACAGACAGACAGATAGATAGATAGATAGATAGATAGATAGATAGATAGATAGATAGCCAGCTAGCCAGATAGATAGAAAGATAGAAAGATAGAAAGATAGATAGATAGATAGATAGCTAGATAGATAGATAGGTAGGTAGGTAGATAGATAGATAGATAGATAGATAGATAGATAGATAGATAGATAGATAGATAGATAGATAGATATATAGCCAGCTAGCCAGATAGATAGATAGATAGATAGATAGAAAGATAGATAGATAGATAGATAGATAGATAGATAGATAGATAGATATATAGATAGATATCGGTAGGTCGGTCGGTCGGTCGGTCGGTTGGTCGGTCGGTCGGCCTACCGGCAGGCAGGCAGGCAGGTAGATAGATTAGATAGATAGATAGATAGATAGATAGATAGCCAGCCAGCTAGCTAGATAGCTAGCTAGCTAGCTAGCTAGATAGATTGATAGATAGATAGATAGATAGATAGATAGATAGATAGATAGATAGGGAGGGAGAGAGGGAGGGGGAGAGGGAGGGAGAGACGGAGAGAGAGACGGACGGGCAGGCAGGCAGGCAGGCAGATAGATAGACAGACAGACAGACAGACAGACAGACAGACAGACAGACAGACAGACAGACAGACAGACAGACAGACAGACAGACAGACAGACAGACAGACAGACAGACAGACAGACAGACAGATAGATAGATAGATAGATAGATAGATAGATAGATAGATAGATAGATAGATAGATAGATAGATAGATAGATAGATAGATAGATAGATAGATGGATGGATGGATGGATGGATGGATAGATAGATAGATAGATAGATAGACAGACAGACAGATAGATAGATAGATAGATAGATAGATAGATAGATAGATAGATAGATAGATAGATAGATAGATAGATAGATAGATAGATAGATAGATAGATAGATAGATAGATAGATAGATAGATCCCCGCCAGGAGCCGGGCCGAGCCAGCTAGTTTATTTATATAATCACGTTTCATGAAATAATCCACAGTTTGACGACACCTCTGAACCTAACCCATATAAATTCCCTCAGTCTGCCAAAAGCAAAACCGCGCAGACAAATTTCAAAAATTTGGGGGTGTGTCTTGTTGAAACGGTAATACTCTTAAAATGATGGAATGAGTGCGGGGCAAAAAAATATATACCGCATATAACCAAACATTGAAATCTGCTGTACAATCTCCAGAACAAAATTTTTTTTGTTGGGTGGACATAATTATAAGGTTATATACTGCTTGCTTGCTTGCTTGTGTTCATTGGCTTGAGCTCCAACGCAAAGTCCTGTATATCGGATGAAGGCATCCTGTTGTCCAACATCAGTGTGATGTCATACAGGACCTGAGGTTTGCGTGAGTATCCGTTGTCCCATGTCTGGCTTATTGGTGTGCAGACTGGTGGTTCCTCGCCATACAGGCAGACACTCTCCGACTTCGGAGGAAGGTTGTATACTAAATCTCATCATTTTCCCTCAATTGGTTACTGAGATATTGAATTTTATATTGAGGCAACCACCAAAAAAAAAACACTTTTTTTAAAAATAGTTTACACGGCCCTACTACAACAGAGACACATAGTACGAAACTGTTAACGGCAAATATTAATTAACATTTAATTAAAGAAGACGTTTAACAGCGTTAACAGATAATTTTCTCCAACTACACAAACTGAAAATCTGACAGATGTAAAATGGATACCAGAATGTGTTGTGGGAAGTAAAGTACAACCAGAGTGATATTGACCTCAGTGGTAGCAGCAGTAGCTGCAGTACTAGTAGCAGGTGTAGGAGTATTAGCAGCAACAGTAATAGCAGCACCATGAGCACCCGCAGCAGCAGTAATAGTGGTGGTAGCAGTCGTCGTCGTCGTCGTCGTCGTAGTCGTAGTAGTAGTAGTAGTAGTAGTAGTAGTAGTAGTAGTAGTAGCCGTAGTAGTAGTAGTAGTAGTAGTAGTAGTAGTAGTAGTAGTAGTAGTAGTAGTAGTAGTAGTAGTAGTAGTAGTAGTAGTAGTAGTAGTAGTAGTAGTAGGGATTCTAAGCACTCAATATGGAGGGTATCCCAATGACTGGAGCCGTGTGGCCTCCTCCGAAAGAACAACTATTGTAGCAGGGAGTCGACGCAGCGCGTGGACCAACGTTTCCTAACGGGTCTACCTCACCACTGTTACCTATCCTTTTCAATATGTATAGAACAGGAATTACACCTGCGCAGTCCGCAGGCGTCAGCAGAACCATATCATACACAGATGATATCCTGGTGTACCATCAATGGTAAAACAGGTATGAAGTAACATCAGCAGAGCAGCATGAATTGAACAGTCTCGGTGAGTGGTGCCAATAATCGAAGGCACATCTGAAACCGGAAAAGACTGCCTTAAGTATGGGTCTCTGTGAACACTCATATAGTTAACGCGCCAACGCAAATCGACAGCTTGTGCAGTAGATACATCGACAGAAATACCATATTGAAATATATCGGCATCACTTTCAACATATGCTTGTCTTACAATCTGCATGTGGACAATGTTAATACCAGGGTCAGGAAGGATTCGACAGCACTGAAGTTGATGGAAGCAGGCGACACTGAACAACGTCTATTCTTCCTCCCTTACCAGTGATTCATGCTTCGCTGACTACGGTCTGTGCCTTCTCACAGTCAGTAGAGCCCAACTAAAAAGGAAGAAAAGAGACTCGATTGCACAACAGACACCTCATGTCGGGTCATGTGATACATCCTTGATTTACCAACAGTGGCCACCGACGTAGGCTGCACAGGTCAAGAAGTACATGAGAGCATCTGCGGACAAAACCACCCAACGCACAGTGCTATCAACAACAGAAAGGGAATTCGTCACAAAAGAGGCCGCTTCTAGACGGCTAAGTAAGTAATCAAGCAGGCCTGCGACCTGGACGAGCTTCGGCACAGCGAAGAATGGACCAGCACGCCTGTACACATGCATGATCCTGCTAAAGTGGTCATCACACTAGGGAGATACTGCAGAGGCCGAGTTTCTGCTGCGGTCGAGCTGATACTAATGCGCTGATTGAGCAGTATTCATTTGGCGTCGGCATCTCCATTTACACAGAGGTTACAAGATCAGCGTAGGCACACAAGGCAGCAACAATGGGGAAACGGTAGAAAAGGATTGTGGCGCATATCTGACAATAACATCAAGCATGGATATGTCGATCAACGCCACCTCCATAGCACTCGAGTGGGCGACAGAACAAGAAGTCACACACGCGATCATTATATCCGACGCCACAAACATGCTACAGAAAATGGCAAATGGCAGTCTCCGTGCAGAATGGGTAGACAGCATTCGTAAGTCACACCTCACACAGCTCACACACCTCAAACACCTTACACACCTCATACACCTCACACAGTTCAGCTGGATGTAAGCACTAGGATACTCGCCGTAAAGGGCAATAACTGCGCTGACCAGCCGGCAAATAATGTATACATACAAGCAGGAAGAAGCAAGGGCAGGGCCGATATCGTCACCGCAGTGCGGACTCAGCTAGCCGGTAGCGACCAGTCTCTAACGCGAGTTCGATTACACAACTTTGGAGTGAAGCCTGACCAAGCACGTCAGTGTTGTCTTCGAGGGCGAAAGAGGAGACATTACAACCACTCGTCATGGGAACAGTAAGAGAGGAGACATTACAACCACTCGTCATGGGAACAGTAAGAGAGGAGACATTACAACCATTCGTCATGGGAACAGTAAGAGAGTTGACATTACAACCACTTCCCATGGGAACAGTGAGTAGAGCTTCTTTGGGACGACTGCTGCATCGGAGGACAATGTGCGGGGATGTCGATCATGATAAGACAAGAAAACATAACAATAACATAATGTAATAGTAGCAATAGTAGTAGTAGTAGTAGTAGTAGTAGTAGTAGTAGTAGTAGTAGTAGTAGTAGCAGTAGTAGCAGTAGCAGTAGTAGTAGTAGTAATAGTAGTAATAGTAGTAGTAGTAGTAGTAGTAGTAGTAGTAGTAGTAGTAGTAGTAGTAGTAGTAGTAGTAGTAGAATTAGTAGTAATAGTAGTAGTAGAGAAGTATTAGTTGGAAAGAAGAAGGAGAAGAAGAAGAAGAAGAAGAAGAAGAAGAAGAAGAAGAAGAAGAAGAAGAAGAAGAAGAAGAAGAAGAAGAAGAAGAAGAAGAAAGGGGAGGAGGAGGAGTAGGAAGAGAAGTAGAAGAAAACAAGAAGAAAACAAGAAGAAGAAGAAGAAGAAAAAGAAGAAGAAGAAGAAGAAGAAGAAGAAGAAGAAGAAGAAGAAGAAGAAGAAGAAGAAGAAGAAGAAGTCTCTTTAATGTGAGTAAATTGTTATTCTAAAAGTTCCCCAATGGAAACACAATCTGGGGAGCCACTCCTAGATTGTCTAGTCGCCACACATTCGGTGGTGAAGTATCCCTTGAGACTTATTTGACTAATGCAGAAAGATGATTTCTTTGAAAACAATTATATGTTACCATCAGCGGCAACAGAAATCTGTTGAGAGCATTCGGTTAGAAGAACATAGTTTTCACACCTCATAGACAGACCTCAATACGGCCGTGTGCGGTAATGAATTAACTAATGACCTTTCATATGGTCTGCTGCCTTCAATCAGTTGTCCTTTCACCGTTATGTTTGTTGTCTTTCCGATTTGGGCAAGTAATTTGTCTGTTGTACTTTGAATTGGGGACAAGAGTTATTATTGCTGAATGTTTTGTTTTTAAAAGGTATGTATCTCCTGACCCATCTCTGAATGTTTTTCATCTGCCTGCAGCGATATATTCCTCTTGCACCGTTCCCTCCATCAGAATTCTCTAGCAATGACGATGATCGAGGTGGAAAGTGCAAATGATACGCCGGACATCACCAGAACTTTAAGAGATGCTGAACAAACAGATGACTTTAACTGGTGCATTGCAAGAAAAAAAAGTACGTTTGGATCAGTCATGGTACACAATCAAATGTACAAGTATTATCATGTAAATTGTCATTCTCTGAGTATTGGAACTGGGGAGGGTTGGGTGGTCTCGAGGTATGGTGTCCGACTCGAGTGCTGGAGGTCCCGGGTTCAGGCCACGGTGAGGACCGGGATTTATTTTAAAAAAAAATCATCTGGACTTCCAGTAATAAAAAAAAAATTCCCCCTGGTCTCTGGGTAGTGAGATCGGACGCCCGTGTGTATTGTTGCGCACTTAAAAAATCCCTTGGCAGTTGGAAATCGAAAAAGAGTAGCCTAACGGTGTTGCCCGGGCAAAATTTCGAGTTAAAAATCTACCCAAAGTATTTCAGGATCCTCGCCGATGCAACGGAGTTCGTGCATTGAGCTGAGTTTCTCCAGACTCAGGTTTGAGTTAGGAGGAAAACGGAGCACTTATGTGTTAAACCGTGTGCCGTGATGTTGATCCAACGACTAAACGACTAATGAAATTGTGGAATTGATTGATTGATTGATTGATTTAGGAACCGACATCACAGCATTCGGGGCATTCCCATAAGTGCTCCGTCCCCATCCTCAGCATCCAGCGAAGAAGCAATTGTGGAAGATACCACGAAACAAAACAAATAATACAATGACCCTACTATTGCGATATATCGTCTTTCTCTCCTATTACAGTGGAGTCTGAATAAGTAGAAGTCGCAGGGGCCGAAGGAATTTGTTCTACTTATCAGAAATTCTACTTATCCAGACTGCACACATATTTGCACTAATTCACGGTAATACATGTGTACCATGGAGTAGCATTGAGTAAAATGATTGTACCACTTAGGAAACACAGGTAGTGAACAAATAAATCCCGGGAAGGTTAACCCGGTCAACAAATGCCCGCAGAAGTCGGATGTGTCGGCCTAACGGCGCAAGAACGCAGCTCTGCTGTAAACAGGCACAACGCAATCACATCCGAAAAAAAACTCAGGATGAACGAAGAAGAAGAAGAAGAAGAACAAATAAATAGCAATACAATATCAGAAATGTTGAAATGTTTAGTTTTGAAAATGTCCAAATTAATTAAAGAAAAAGTCTGTGATTGTGCTTTGCTTCTAGACTTTTGAAAAATGTCTTCCCATTGCCTGTTTAAAGACGCAAAATGGCGAGACTGCATCATCTGAACATCCATTCTGCAACATGTAAATGTCAATTCTGTCAATTGATGCCAAAATATCTGACTGCGATACAGGTTGTGCTTGCAGCCCACAGTCATCCTCATCATCAGAGTCAGGGCTGGAAGGGTCTGTTGGTTGAATGACTGGTATACATAGCCCTATAATATCAGTGCTTGAAAGAGTGGCACTAGTAGAAACATCATTGTCAATGTTCACAAACTCCTCTGGATCAATCTTCTGCTCTTTATACAAGCTAGCAAGTAATAGCTCCACTGAAATGTCAGTAACATTGCTCTCACTGCTCGCTGATGGTGTGGAATTCTCATTTACAAAGACATCTACTGCAGGTAAAAAGCCAGTCAGTCTAAAGCAGTTTGCAATAGTTGCTGGTAAAACTCTGTCCCATAAAGATTTTTAACATAAGAATAGCATCAAGAAGGGTTATCTTGAAATCATCACAAATGAGGTCAGCATCCATATAACCCACAAGTTTTGACAACATTGTGGATCTATAAAGAACTTTCAGATTTTGAATGATGCCTTGATCACAAGGCTGAATTGTTGATGTGGCATTAGGTGGCAGAAACAAAAGCTCTGTTGCCTTCAGATTGTTAATTTTTGTGTGGGCTGAACAATTGTCAACAATTAAAAGAATTTTTCTTTGTTTACACACCATTGAATAATCAAATTCTTGTAGCCACTCATTGAACAGTTCTGATGTTATCCATGCCTTTGAATCGGCTCTGTAATTCACACACAATGTTTTCAGGCCTTTGAAACAAGGATTTTAAAATTTTCCAATCACAAATAAGGGCCAATTTTCACTACCACCCATATTAGAACACACAACCACTGTTAATCTTTCTTTTGATCCCCCCCCCCCCCCCCATGACACTTTCATTTTTGAAAGAAAATGTTTTATCAGGTAGCAATCTCCAAAATAATCCAGTGTCATCGGCATTAAATACACCCGCAGAATTATATTTAGCTAAAGCAGGTCTGAGCACGTCTTCTATCCATGAGTGAGTCGTTGCTTCGTCGACTGACTGTGTCTCTCCACACACATTCTTGTAAGTGATGCAGTGTCGTTTTTTGAAACGATCCAACCAGCCAGCACTACAATTCCAGTCTGTCTGACCTCCAAGACGTGCAAATTCTTCTGCTTTCGCAATAAGTAAAGGCCCATTTACTGGTACATTTGCCGATCTAATCACAGTGGACCTTTTTAAAAGGGCAGTATCAACAAAATCGCACGCAGCAGTTCTTCTAGATCTCTGCCTATCACTGTTGATTTGACATTCGAAAAACAATTGCTTTAAAATGCCGGAAAGTGTCGATGTTTGAATACCAAATTCTCTAGGCTATATCCACTTTCTTCTTCCCACTATGTTTAACCTCTTCCAACAGCTCAATCTTTCTTTTTAAAGTCAAAGTTTTAAGCTTTCGCCCACTAGCAGCCATTGTTGACATGTAGCAACATATTATGTGCGAGATTGTTCTCCGGGCTGACTAAAAATACACATTATTTCGCGAAACAAATTTTTTTTTTTTTTGGGGGGGGGGGGGGTGTGAAATGAACAGCTCGACTTAAACGTGGACATTTATACAGTCGGTAATTCATTTTTATGTTCCACTAATCAGAAAATTCGAGTTAACCAAATCCGACTTATCATGCATTTTTATACAAAGATAAAGAAGGATCGTGGCCGGGACCAAGCCAATAACGTCGATTTAAGCGAAATTCTAGTTATCCGAGTTCGACTTAAGTGGACTCGACTGTAGTAGGAGATGTATGGCGATGTATTATCCATGGCACTGAATCAGTAAAGGAAACATTGGGGATTTGTTTCCCTGTCCATGGTGAGGGAGATGGGAGTGAAGCGGGGAGCCGCTAGACATGAACATATTGCCAAGAGTTCAATAGTTTTGATTAACCAACACTTAGCCTCCGGTACGACGGTCGACACACACTGGCATAGATGTTCAGGAGGAGATCCGTGGACCTAAAGACCTTTCCGTAGTGTGATGATGATGATCCTAACAAATCTCTAATCACACCCGTTAACAGGGAACTGACTTTTTATATGGCTTAAGTACTTTCATTGTCTGACCGTGATGTCATTCAGGGATGTTTTGTCAATCCCAGTTTGTTTAATACTTGTTTGGGGTCGTCATTCTGTGCCAGACCATGATGTCATTCAGTGATGTTATGTCAATACCAGTTTGTTTAATACTTGTTTGGGTGTTGTCATTCAGTGATGTTTTCCCCAATCCCAGTTTGAGTAATACTTGTTTGCGCGTTGTCATTCTGTGATAAACAGTAATGCCATTCAGTGATGTTTTGTCAATCCCAGTTTGTGTAATACTTGTTTATATGTCGTCATTCAGTGATGATTTTCCTCAATCCCAGTTTGTGTAATACTTGTTTGTATGTCGTCATTCAGTAATGTTTACTTAAATCCTAGTTAGTGTAATACGCATCTGTGTCGTCACTCTCTGATGTTTTCCTCAATCCCAGTTTGTGTAATAGTTGTTTGCGTGTCGTTATTTAGTGATGTTTTTCCTCAATCACAGTTTGTGTAATACTTGTTTGTGCGTTGTCATTCTGTAATGTTTTCCTCAATCCCAGTTTGTGTAATACTTGCTTGCGTCGTCATTCAGTGATGTTTACTTCAATCCTAGCTAGTGTAATACTTGTGTGTGTCGTCATTCTCTGATGTTTTCCTCAATCCCAGTTTGTGTTATACTTGTTTGTGTTTCGTCATTCAGTGATGTTTTCTTAAATACTAGTTTGTGTAATACTTGTGTGTGTGTCGTCATTGTGTGATGTTTTTCTCAATCCAAGTTTGTGTAATACTTGTATGTGTCGTCATTCAGTGACGTTTTCCTGAATCCCAGTTTGTGTAATACTTGTTTGGGTGATGTCATTCAGTGATGTTTTCCTAAATCCCAGTTTGTGTAATTCTTGATTGGGTTCTGTCATTCTATGATATTTTTCTCAATCCCAGTATGTGTAATACTCGTGTGTCGTCATTCAGTGATGTTTTCTTCAATTCCAGTTTGTGTAATACTTGTTTGTGTGTCGTCATTCTGTGATATTTTCCTCAATCCTAGATTGTGTAATACTTGTTTGTGTGTCGTCATTCAGTGTTATTTTATTCAATCATACTTAATGTAATACTTACGTGTGTCGTCATTCTGTGATGTTTTCTCAATCTCAGTTTGTGTAATACTTGTGTATCGTTATTCGGTAATGTTTTCATGAATCCCAGTTGCGTAGTACTTGTTTGGGTGAATGTCATTCAGTGATTGTTTCCTCATTCTCAATTTGTGTAATACTTGTTTGTGTGTGGTCATTCAGCGATAGTTTTCGTCAATCCCAGTTTGCGTGTAATGTTTGTTTGTGTCGTTATTCTGTGCCCGAGTATTCTCTTTTTCAAACGACCCCAGAACCTCAGGCGTTAGCGAAATTAATACAGAATCGCGCTGATAATGTCTTGAACACGATCGGACGCGGGTTGGACTCCTGTGCAAGTTGTCTGCTACAGTCAGGGAAAGATTGGCTACCTGTACCTCCAGGCTCTCAGCCCTACAAAATGTGAGGCGCTCCCACATAACAGACCCATGTCAGGGGGTTGCTTTGGGATACATTCTTTTCTCAGGACCTAAGTTCTGTATCTCTTTAGTATTAAATAACATATAGATATTATAGAATCAATGCCGTTTGTTTTGTGTGTACGTTGACGAAGATTTTCTAGTTACAACGTTCATTCTGTCAATTTCCTACTTCTTCTTCTGCGTTCGTCCTCAATGTTGTTTTGGACGTAACTGCGTTCTGTCTGTTTACAGCAGAGCTGCGATATTTGCACCTTTTGGCCGACGCATCCAACTTCTTCTGGTATTTGCTGACCTGGTTAACCTTTCCGGGTGTTTTGTCGGACGTTCGACTCTCACTGTTATGGTGTTATCTTCGTCCCAGCGGGCCCATTTAGAACAGCTGAAGACACCCCGGTCAGCCCTCTAGGGAAGGCAGGGGCAGACCATGGACATTCCTCGGCATCCAAGGAGGCTTCCATAATTGCAGAGTCGACACATAGCGCTCTGGTACTGGGCTCACCCAAGGAATCGTCACATGCTGCACATGGCTGCTTAGCTTAACTTTTCTGTCAATTACGATTGTATTTATATAATAATAATCATTTCTCCTTTCCGGTTTAGTTGGTTTACTGATTATATATTTGCAGCTGGACTGCAGTTCAACCCATTCCACAACAATGGTTTATGTAGAAGGTATGGAAAGCAATGTTCATGGAAGATTCAAACGGTGGATACAAGACATTACATACACCCTGGGCATGAACATGCAGGAGGCAGGGGGAATGTGCGCGACATTCGAGAATCCTTCTGGCTCGATGTGATGAAAGCACCTTCTGCAAAAGACTTCTCACATCATCATGATGGTAAAATTCGCATATGTATTCTTTCCATCTATTAATAACATTATTTTGTTCCATTAATATTATCCTTCATGGTAATGATTTCAAGCAGCCAGGAATGATCCACTGTTGTCTTCATAGTAATTAATTAATAGTTTTGTTTTTGCGTTCACTCGACTTGAACTTAAGTGTAGTCCCTGCGCTTGCTACTACTTCGAGTGCACTGGACGGATTGTTGCTTATGGATTCATTCATTCATTCAGTAGCATGTTCTTTGCAGAACCTCGTTCTCATAACAACCTTCCGGAAAACCTCTTGATAGTAAGCAAGATGTCCCGCGTCTGATACACCCACCTGGAGATCATCCGCCACACCCTGCACCGATCTTCTCTTTGGTCTTCCTCTTTCTCTTTTCCCAGGCATATACTCCCCCATTATTGTTCTCTCCAAACTTTCGTGACGTTTCAAGTGACCAAGATATTCCAATTTTCTTTGATTTAACGTCTTTAATAGCCAACCTTCTTCAATATTCACCACTTGAAGTATGGATGCATGCGTCCTTTTCTTCATCCAAGATATTCTTAGAACTCGTCTGTAACGAATATATTCAAAATCATGTATGCGCTGTTATGTTTGTGGATTAGCTGTCTCTATTACCAGTGTCCCCCTCGCCAACAGGTTAACCCACCCCGACTTCTGAGGTACTTGTAATTTACGTCTCCAAGTCAAGGACTCGAAGCGTTTTTCTCCAAAATAATGCCCGTGTCAAAATAAAAGCAACAGTCTTTTACACGAGTAAGGCGCGTTGAGCAAATTGAACTAAACTCACATTGTTACAGATGAAACATCATTCACTGAATGAATCAGTTGATATCACGCCGGCCGCGATTACTTCCCAAGGTATTTTCAGATACCCATTTTAGGCGTCGTGTACCTGAGTTCAAAAGCATACAGCGTATGCGTAAAGCAAAGCGTAGCTGTAGCTACGGAGTTCGTGCTTTGTGCGGCGCTTTCGGTGGGTCGCCCTGCAGAAAGAGATCAAACCATATGGGATAAAACCCCGGTCAATGAAGTCTTTCTGGTGACTGCCGTTTTCATCGACGATGAACTGTATTTTTCGTGGAGGACTTTTGTGTTGGCATTCTGGCGGCGGAATTATGCATAGTGTACCTGTGCGGGCTGTTGGCTTGCCGACACTCCTGTCTATTCCATTGTTCACATGGGGCAGTGAGGAGCATTTTGTGATATTCACTGGCACAGGAACGGAGCAATATGGGGACAACCCGTTGCCGTGAAGTTGGAACCGCGACTAACTAACTAACTAAATAAAAGCATACAATTTACAGGACGTCGCAGTCAAGCTCGGCATTCTTTGGCTGTTTGTGATTTCTTGGAAAGTTTACGTTCAGTACTCTGCCATTTCTTTCTGAACGACGGGCATTCATACCATTGTATGAACAACAACGCAAGGCGATCTGCTGCCAAATCGCCCACAGGTGTGTTTCGAACGCTATATGTGGGATTACAAATTGCGTCCGTAGCACCTTCAACACAGAGCCGGAGTACCTGAGATCCAAGGTATAATTGTAAAAATTCGAAGTAGCTCTGATGCGAATCGAACCCAAGACTGCCAGTATAACAGACGAGCGTCTTGCCACTACACCACCGCTGCTCCCCTTCGTGTTACTGAATTTTGTTTTGCTGTTAATTTATTTACGCTATCACATTCTTCTGTCTTGGTGTTTTTTGTTCGTCTATTCGGCATCTCCAGAATCCAATTTGTAGCCCATTTGTATTTTCTTTTCTATATTACAAAGGAGCCGTAATTTCTTTCATTCCTTGAACTTATTATTCATGTTACACACAGCCACGCGTCATCATATCATCATCTGCAAATCATCTCCATGGCATTACACCAATCCCTTATTTTAACATTATTTATTCTCCTCATTTATCTCTTCATTGTACGAAGATCTAGATATAACCCAATCCTCAGCAAAGTGTTCTTCATAGGCTTACCGCTTTTGCCCATCATTTCTCCAACAGAAACTTGATCAATCTTGCAACGTGTTCCTCGTCTGGTTGTCACAGGTACTAAACTATTTCTGAACCTCTTTGTCAATAATAAGCACTCCATTTGATTTTAAACACATTATTTCTCGGGCTTTTCCCCGAGAGCTAAAACGCTAGGGTGTTATTTCAACGAAGTGTTAATTCTCATCATATCGTGTGATCTTGTCAGTTATATGTCTGTTTGAAGTGAACGTTGAGGCAACTTAATGGATAGATTACTGACATATCTTCATAAGGTTCTGGTCTAAGTCGCCATTAAAGAAAGGATTATTTTTAATTTATGTCGGGTCGACCCAGCTTTGTCTACTTGACATCGGCGAGTTTTTCTTTGGAAGATTAAGAAAAGTGGCTGCCTCATCTCACAATTTATTTGATTTGATTCAAGAGCCAATTTAATCGCGGTTAAAACTATACAACAGTCCTCATCTCGTCCACATTTTGAACTGATATTATAAGTGTTTTAGTTCGCTGCACGAACTCCCCAGCACTCGTAAACATTACAATATGTGTATACCAGAATCAAATATATATATTTAAATATTGAGCACAACCCACTACTGGCAACGCCGATCGCATTCCGGTATGAATCTAAGGCCTATTCACGTCAATATGGAAGCACTATACTCGAGTTTCGCCCTTGTGTGAGCTCGTCAGTAGTGCATATCCCTGACCGGATCCGGAAACAGTCCCGGATCACGCGTGTGAAGCGGGTGTGTAACCACGCGGCACACACTGGACACACCAAATTATCACAACAGAACACCACAACGCTACCCATCGTAGGCTATGCTCAAGATTGCCCAATCGCCGCGACCGACGTCCGTCAATCGATGGGACTTCTTACTGGCATCTTGAGCATAGCCTACGATGGGTAGCGTTGTGGTGTTCTGTTGTGATAATTTGGTGTGTCCAGTGTGTGCCGGGTGGTTACACACCCGCTTCACACGCGTGATCCGGGACTGTTTCCGGATCCGGTCAGGGATATGCACTACTGACGAGCTCAAACAAGGGCGAAACTCGAGTATAGTGCTTCCATATTGACGTGGATAGGCCTTAGGTTCATACCGGAATGTGATCGGCGTTGCCAGTAGTGGGTTGTGCTCAATATTTAAATTTCAAATCCCGAAACAACCACATAATCAATTTATTATTGCTCACTGGATTTAGGAGGCCTGGTGTTCCTTGCCAGTGAGAAGTCCTGATCGTTCGGGTCCCATCGATTGACGGACGTCGGTCGCGGCGATTGGGCAATCTTGAGCATAGCCTACGATGGGTAGCGTTGTGGTGTTCTGTTGTGATAATTTGGTGTGTCCAGTGTGTGCCGCGTGGTTACACACCCGCTTCACACGCGTGATCCGGGACTGTTTCCGGATCCGGTCAGGGATATGCACTACTGACGAGCTCAAACAAGGGCGAAACTCGAGTATAGTGCTTCCATATTGACGTGGATAGGCCTTAGGTTCATACCGGAATGCGATCGGCGTTGCCAGTAGTGGGTTGTGCTCAATATTTAAATTTCAAATCCCGAAACAACCACATAATCAATTTATTATTGCTCACTGGATTTAGGAGGCCTGGTGTTCCTTGCCAGTGAGAAGTCCTGATCGTTCGGGTCCCATCGATTGACGGACGTCGGTCGCGGCGATTGGGCAATCTTGAGCATAGCCTACGATGGGTAGCGTTGTGGTGTTCTGTTGTGATAATTTGGTGTGTCCAGTGTGTGCCGCGTGGTTACACACCCGCTTCACACGCGTGATCCGGGACTGTTTCCGGATCCGGTCAGGGATATGCACTACTGACGAGCTCAAACAAGGGCGAAACTCGAGTATAGTGCTTCCATATTGACGTGGATAGGCCTTAGGTTCATACCGGAATGCGATCGGCGTTGCCAGTAGTGGGTTGTGCTCATTATTTAAATTTCAAATCCCGAAACAACCACATAATCAATTTATTATTGCTCACTGGATTTAGGAAGCCTGGTGTTCCTTGCCTGTGAGAAGTCCTGATCGTTCGGGTCCCATCGATTGACGGACGTCGGTCGCGGCGATTGGGCAATCTTGAGCATAGCCTACGATGGGTAGCGTTGTGGTGTTCTGTTGTGATAATTTGGTGTGTCCAGTGTGTGCCGCGTGGTTACACACCCGCTTCACACGCGTGATCCGGGACTGTTTCCGGATCCGGTCAGGGATATGCACTACTGACGAGCTCAAACAAGGGCGAAACTCGAGTATAGTGCTTCCATATTGACGTGGATAGGCCTTAGGTTCATACCGGAATGCGATCGGCGTTGCCAGTAGTGGGTTGCGCTCAATATTTAAATTTCAAATCCCGAAACAACCACATAATCAATTTATTATTGCTCACTGGATTTAGGAGGCCTGGTGTTCCTTGCTAGTGAGAAGTCCTGATCGTTCGGGTCCCATCGATTGACGGACGTCGGTCGCGGCGATTGGGCAATCTTGAGCATAGCCTACGATGGGTAGCGTTGTGGTGTTCTGTTGTGATAATTTGGTGTGTCCAGTGTGTGCCGCGTGGTTACACACCCGCTTCACACGCGTGATCCGGGACTGTTTCCGGATCCGGTCAGGGATATGCACTACTGACGAGCTCAAACAAGGGCGAAACTCGAGTATAGTGCTTCCATATTGACGTGGATAGGCCTTAGGTTCATACCGGAATGCGATCGGCGTTGCCAGTAGTGGGTTGCGCTCAATATTTAAATTTCAAATCCCGAAACAACCACATAATCAATTTATTATTGCTCACTGGATTTAGGAGGCCTGGTGTTCCTTGCTAGTGAGAAGTCCTGATCGTTCGGGTCCCATCGATTGACGGACGTCGGTCGCGGCGATTGGGCAATCTTGAGCATAGCCTACGATGGGTAGCGTTGTGGTGTTCTGTTGTGATAATTTGGTGTGTCCAGTGTGTGCCGCGTGGTTACACACCCGCTTCACACGCGTGATCCGGGACTGTTTCCGGATCCGGTCAGGGATATGCACTACTGACGAGCTCAAACAAGGGTGAAACTCGAGTATAGTGCTTCCATATTGACGTGGATAGGCCTTAGGTTCATACCGGAATGCGATCGGCGTTGCCAGTAGTGGGTTGTGCTCAATATTTAAATTTCAAATCCCGAAACAACCACATAATCAAATATATATATTATGACTAGCTGACCCGGCCCGGCCTCGCCCAGGCCCTGGCGGGGATCGATCGATCTATCTATCTATCTATCTATCTATCTATCTATCTATCTATCTATCTATCTATCTATCTATCTATCTATCTATCTATCTATCTATCTATCTGTCTGTCTGTCTGTCTGTCTATCTATCTATCTATCTATCTATCTATCTATCTATCTATCTATCTATCTATCTATCTATCTATCTATCTATCTATCTATCTATCTATCTATCTATCTATCTATCTATCTATCTATCTATCTATCTATCTATCTATCTATCTATCTATCTATCTATCTATCTATCTATCTATCTATCTATCTATCTATCTATCTATCTATCTATCTATCTATCTATCTATCTATCTATCTATCTATCTATCTATCTATCTATCTATCTATCTATCTATCTGCCTGCCTGCCTGCCTGCCTGCCTGTCTGTCTGTCTGTCTGCTTGTTTGTCTGTCTGACTGTCTGACCCGGCCCGGCTTCGCCCAGCTTCTGGTGGGGAGCATCTCATTTAGTTCATATAAGTAGTCATATAAGCTCCCGTTCCCGACTATCCGTCTGTCTGTCTGTCTATCTGTCTGACCCGGCCCGGCTTCACCCAGTCCCTGGTGGGGAGCATCTAATTTAATTCATATAAGTAGTCATATAAGTTCCCGTTCCCGACTGTCTGTCTGTCTGTCTGTCTGTCTGTCTGTCTGTCTGTCTGTCTATCTATCTGTCTATCTATCTGTCTGTCTGCCTGCCTGCCCGTCCGTCTCTCACTCCGTCTATCCCACCCTCTCTATCTATCGGGTCAGATCTATCTATCTATGTATCTATTTATTTATATAGCTATCTATAGCCAGGGGACTTAACCTAAGATATATCAATGCTACTAAAAGTTATGTCCCTTTATAGAATATTTCGTATGTTATGTCATGTTATTACCAAATGAAATTTTAGTAAGTAAGTAGCCGATTTTACACTAAGAAACTATTACAGTCGGTTGCACAGGAATGAAAGGAAGACGTGTAGAAAATTTCATCTCAATCGGATGGACCGTTCGCGAACGCAGCAAATACATCCCCAACCACAAACATACAGTCTCTTTTATAGATATAGATTTGAGACAACTGTATGTCTAAATTCTAAGTTTAAAATGCTGCATGTGCAGTGGTGCATTCGGCCCACTCCGTATAGTTTGCAACTGCCAAGGACTGTTTATCTTCCGCAGTCTCTGATCTTTTCGCCTTTATCTGAGACTTTTAGGCACCATGCTAACTCTGCAGGGATAAGTGGGGTTTCTTATTTCGTAAAATAAAATACATTACAATTAATGGACATGTTCTCTGAAATGATAGAGTTTAGGAGCGGGCAACCTACCTTTAATGCACCTTACCCCGCTTGTCATGACATAATACCATGATCTAAGATAGTCAAAAACCCTAGTTCAGTTTACCCTTCTTTACACCACCTGTAAATAACAAAGTGTAATGGACTCATTTACACGCCTTAAGATGTATCGATCAAATGGTGCTAGACCAGTGGTTCTCAACCAATGGGGAATTCCCCCCCCCCCCCCACCCTCAGGGGGGAATTTTAGGGTTTCCAGGAGGGAATGAAGATCTCGTTAATACAAGAACCGATTACTTGATCTTGTTTTTCCCTTCGTACTTTACGGTTCTGTACGTCTCACTCCTTCTAAAATTCATTTTATAAAGTAAGAAGACCCCCAAATCACGTTTTATGTGGACGTTTAGACTTGTTTTGGTATGTGCTTCCATTATTACGTATACTGTGTAGGGGCAGGAGGGGGGATTTTAGGTAGGAAATACGAAGGGGGGGGGGGGGAATGACGTTGTGAAAATATGATGAAAGGGGGGGGGGGCCACGGACCAAATTTTTAGGTAGAAAATACGAAAGGGGAGGGGGGATGACGTTCTGAAAATATGGTGAAGGTGGGCACGGGCCAAAAAAGGTTGAGAACCACTGTGCTAGACATATAAGAGTATAGACAACTCGTCACTACATGGGTAGTGGGGGAATCATAGGAAGATAGATCAGTAACAGATTAGAAAGGAAAATAGATCTTTGAGTTTTGTGGAATCTAGAAAAGGTAGACAGATCAGTAGCAATTGAAGATAGATGCATGGATATTATGTCTTTGTAGATAGTGGAATAGGTACATGGATATTGTGTCTGTATAGATAATAATAATCTTTCTTATTGCAACATACGCTTGTGAGACCTGGACACTTACTGAACAAGCTGAACAGATCATAAATGCCTTTGATTACCAATGTTATAGACGGGTTCTAAGAATATCTTGGGTAAAGAAAGGAAGAAATGAATCCATACTTCAAGAGCTAAATATTGAAGAGGGTTGGCTATTAAAGACGATAAAACAAAGAAAATTGAATTATTGTGGTCACTTGAAATGTCATGAAAGTTTGGAGAGAACATTAATGGAGGGGTATATGCCTGGGAAGAGGGGAAGAGGAAGGCCAAAGAGAAGATGGGTGCAGGATGTGGCGGATGATCTCCAGATGGGTGTATCGGACGCGGGACATCTTGTTTATGATCGAGAAGTTTTCGGGAAGATTGTTATGGGAGCGAGGTTCTGCAAAGGACATGCTAATAAATGAATGAGTTGAGTTGAGTTGTGTTGAGTTAAGAACCGAAATCACTGCACTCAGGACATTCCCATACGTGCTCCGTCCCCTCGTTCAACAGCCAACGAAGAGTCATACTACTAATCGTTCCCAACGCTATCTGGTTAAAAGTTCTCCCGGTCTTCCCTCTCAGTTTTTAGATTCTTCCAGAACCCCTGCCGATCCCCCGCATTCTTATTCTTTCCTCATATGGGTTCTCAACCTGTTCCTCCGCCTTCTCCACCTGGTCCCACAAGTGCACGACTACCCCCCCCCCCCCTTGTCTATGGGCAAAATTCCACCAAGAGGTGCCTTCCCTGCTAGCCTATCAGCCTATTAATTCCCTCGTACACCCGCATGGCCAGGGCAAAATATCAATACAATTCTCACGATCTGTGACCTCTGAAGCGACGAGAGCCCTTCCACACGAAACATTCCTTTCTCCACCTTGCTAAGCATACTCTATGAATCCGTAATGAACACAACCTGTGTTGCAGTAGTCTCCTCTAGCCACCGGAATGCCGCTGTTACAGCCTCCACCTCCAATCTCATGCTGGCGGTCGTAGTCTCTATGCCAGACTCTCTTTTTTCAAGACTCGCCCATTAGCCTTTGCAATAAAGCCCCAGCCACTACGTCTGTTTCTCACCACTGACCTATCGGTGTAGATAACTATGTCACCTTGATGTGTGTTGCTCTGGATCAGCTGTTGCACTTCAAACTCAGTGCGGCCCGCTGCCCATTCTCTGCACTCACGACCCAGTGTTATTATTACATTGTGCCAGTCCGTCATGTCGTCCGGAACTTCCACCCACTCTCTTTCACGATTGACGGTCTCTAGATCACACACCTGACTTATAGAAAGTTCTGCCTGTGCCATCAAGGACCTGCCTCGTTTTAGTCTATGACCCTTAACCCTATCCATTGCTGCATGCAGCGGGTGATCCCTATCTGCGGCAACTCTCAGGTACCATTTGGCTTGAAGGATCCTATGCCTATCCGTCATTGTTGGTAGCGCCAGGATATGCCTCATGCATATAATTGGTGTGTCCTTTGTGTACCCCAGTATTAACCGCATGGCAGCATTCTGTATGCGCTCCAACCTTTTAAGCTGGCTCTTTGATACTGTCAGCAGCCCCGAACCATACTCAATGACAGAAATGATTAACTGCTGAAAGAGCATGTACAGCATCCTCTGATCTACCCCGGTTGCTGCCATAGCCCTAAATGCATTAAGTGAATGAATGAATGAATGAATGAATGAATGAATAGATAATAAAATAGGTACACGTATATTTAGACCAGTACCAGATTGAGATGGGAAGATATATCTTTAGTTTGTGTAGATGGTTGAATAGACTAACCGTGGAGGTGGAGTGAACACAGAATACATCAAGCATCACCAAACGATCACTCGACATTATCTGAATGTAGATTGAGATGGGAACATAGATCTCTGGTTGTTATAGATAGTTGAATAGACCAACCATGGACATAGAGAGAAAATAAATTACATAAAATACATCAAGTACCATTATACGACCACTCGGCACCATCTGAATATTCCCTACAATTGCAAGCCACGATTAATAATCAGATCAGGCACAGAACAGTGTCACAGACTGACAGAAGATAGAACATCAAATACAATCGATACATGTGAAAGAGACTATATGATGACCAAATGAGTCGAGTGTCAGTTGGGACACCAGGAACCAAACTGGAAATACAAAAACGTATAACAAGCCACGCAAACAAAGTTTATTGAAAAAGCGGGAAACAGCGAGAGCTATCAAGCCCAGTCTATGACAAAAATGGGCTCAATTTGCATCTATAAAGACCTGCTATTTCCCTTGGGAGGCAGGGCGTGACTGAACGTTTGTATCCTTATATTCTGGTTTGTAGAGCTGTCGACATGTGTTGGAGCGCCTCAGCATCATCGTATCCGTGAACATGGAGATTTCAGATTGTTTGTCTAGATTGGTTATAATTGTAATGTCTTCTTTAGTTAGTTTTCTCTCTGGTGCATGTGGCGGAAAATGCAACAGACCTACAACAAATGTTGGACATTGTAGTAACAGAGAGTGCACAGAAAGGATTCTCTTTGAATATCAAGAAAACAGTAACAATGGTGATATCAAAGAAAATGTTGACACCAAAATGTGACAGAAGGGGAAATTCTTAACCAAGTGGATAATTTTAAATACCTATGGGCACTTACAATAACATCAGATGGAAGATGTACAACAGAGATTAAGAGCAGAATAGCGCAGGCATAAGCCGCATTTAAGAAAATGAACAGTATCTTATGCAATAAGTCACTATCACTGAATGTAAGAAAGAGAGTGCTGAAATGCTATATACAACCAGTTTTGATGTATGACAGTGAATCTTGGAATGTAAATGAACAAATTAGGAAGAACTTTAAAGCAACAGAGATGTGGTTTTTGAGACGAATGTTGCGAATTCCTTAGACTGCCAGAGTAACTAACAACGATTACCTGAAAGAGGCTAATGAAACTAGAACACTATATACAACAATAAGAAAGAGACAAACAGCTTTCTTTGGTCATGTGATGAAAAAAGAGACATTGGAGAACATCATGACAACTGGAAAGATCGAGGGGAAGAGAGGAAGAGCAGGCCAAGAGAAATGATGCTGGATGGATTGAGACGGTGGCATGGAGGAATATTATCGGTAGAGTTGATTCAGAACACCAAAAGACCGAGATCTGTGGAGAGCCATGAACGCCTACGCCAGCTGGCACGGCACTTGATCATGATGACATGTGACGTAGAGTTGTCAATTGTTGGCGATTAGTTTTCTGTCTTGTTAGTTAGTCGCTGTTCCAACTTCACGGCAACGGGTTGTCCCCATATTGCTCTGTTCCTGTGCCAGTGAATATCACAAAATGCTCCTCACTGCCCCATGTGAACACTGGAATAGACAGGAGTGTCGGCAAGCCAACAGCCCGCACAGGTACACTGTGCTTAATGCCGCCGCCAGAATGCCAACACAAAAGTCCTCCACGAAAAATACAGTTCATCGTCGATGAAAACGGCAGTCACCAGAAAGACTTCATTGACCGGGGTTTTATCCCATATGGCTCGGTCTCTTTCTGCAGGGCGACCCACCGAAAACGTCGCACAAAGCACGAACTCCGTAGCTACAGCGACGACTCCCAGGAGTCTCCTGAAAAAATGCACTCGTGAACCGAAAAGGCAAACCAGTCAATCCAGCAACAGCCGGCCGTCATCGTTCCGAACATGCAGTTCAAGCTAAAAACAACTGCGGACAGATGCAAGATCTCTCTTGTACCTATGGTAATAGAGTTGTCAATCGGTATTGATTAGTTTTCTCTCTTGTACCTATGGTAATAGAGTTGTCAATCGTTGGCGATTAGTTTTCTCTCTTGCACATATGGTAGTAGAGTTGTCAATCGGTATTGATTAGTTTTCTCTCTTGTACCTATGATCGTAGAGTTGTCGATTGTTAATTACTAGTTTTCTCTCTTGTACCTATGGTCGTAGAATTGTCCCGCTTTCTTCCTATGTCGCCATCGTCTTCCCCACTGTCATCATCTGTCCCACTGTTATCGTGTCCCACTATCATCACGCCTGGCTGTCATCTTGTCCCGCTGTCGTCTTGTCCCGCTTTCATCACGCCTGGCTGTCATCGTGTCCCGCTATCACCACGCCTGGCTGTCATCGTGTCCAGCTATCATCACGCCTGGCTGTCATCTTGTCCCGCTATCATCACGCCTGGCTGTCATCTTGTCCCGCTGTAATCTTGTCCCGCTATCACCACGCCTGGCTGTCATCTTGTCCCGCTATCATCACGCCTGGCTGTCATCTTGTCCCGCTGTCGTCACGACTGGCTGTCACCCTATTCCGCTGTCATTATTCCCTAACGCCATGCTAAACCCATGGCATAATGACTTTCTGTCGCACTGTCCGCCTATCACATTATCCCAATGTCAAAATGCACAGGAAATATATTGTCCTGCTGTCATCTTATCCGTTCCCCCCATAATTTTATTCCACTGTCATCTTAACCTGCTGTCATCTTGTCCTGCTGTCATCTTGTCCGTCTCTCTGTCATCTTGCCCCACTTTCATCTTGTCTTGCTGTCATCTTTCCCCCACTTTCATCTTGTCCCGCTGTCATCTTGTCCTGGTGTCATCTTGTCCCCTGTCATCCCCCTTAATAATTGAGATAATAATAATAATAACAAAACCCTAGTATAACAGCCAATCCCCTTTTTGTAGGCCAGTATATTCCACATGGCTAATAACAAGTGTCAGACCATTATCAAATATTACTGTGTCGTGTAGTTTTGATGTTTGCATTTTGCCCAAGCCTTTATAATGCATATCTTTTATATTGTTGCTGTTCTTTGTTAGCCTTGAATGATGTGTGAATGAAATAATGTATGAAAGAGAGTGATAGAAGGGCAGAATGTTAGACGGGCCTGCGTGCCCAATTCTTAACCCTTTGAAAATAAAGTTTGTTCGTTCGTTCGTTCGTTCGTTCGTTCATCTTACCCCCATGTCATCTTGTCCCACTATTATCTTGTCCCGCTGTTATCTTGTCCCGCTATCGTCACGCCTGGCTGTCATCTTGTCCCCCTGTCAGCGTATCCCGCTGTTATCTTGTCCCGCTGTCATCTTGTCCCCCATGTGTTCTTATCCCCATGTCATCTTGTACCACTGTTATCTTGTCCCGCTATCATCACGCTTGGCTGTCATCTTGTCCCGCTGTTATCACGCCTGGCTGTCGTCTTGTCTGTCCTGCTGTCATCTTGTCCAGCTGTAATCTTGTCCCGCTATCACCACGCCTGGCTGTCATCTTGTCCCGCTCTCATCACGCCTAGCTGTTATCTTGTCCCGCTGTCGTCACGCCTGGCTGTCACCCTATTCCGCTGTCATTATTCCCTAACGCCATGCTAACCCCGTGGCATAATGGCTATCTGTCACACTGTCCGCCTATCACATTATCTCAATGTCAAAATGCACAGGAAATATATTGTCCTGCTTCTGTTATCCACCACTGTCATTTTATCCCGTTGGTAACACGCCCTGCTGTCATCCTGTCCAGCTGTCACCATGTCCCGGTGTCATAATGCCCTCCTCTCCTGTCACCACCCATTTAAGCAGCCATATACACACTATACTTAACATGTCAGAAGTTCTAAACCCAACTCCCCACACCCTCCTCTATCTCATTCGCCCGTTGATTTTGCCAGTTGTAACAATGTATCTTTGTTTCCTACAGCCATTACTTGGACTTGGGACGGTGACTGCCGCCTGTGATATCTGTAATGACATGTCTTTTTCTGGCTTCTTTCAAGGATCTTCATTACTCATTCTGCACGTCCGTTTTACTTTTAACATTCTTTTCTAAAACAACACTTGAACGGCTTCCATTGATTTTCCCTGTTTGTCCATTTCACGGCTTCTCTGTATTCTTATTTTCATATTTTGTGTAAAGTTTCGTGTTTAATTGAATTTCTTGCGTCTTTCTTGTTATGCTGCCATTGGTTATTGAGAGCAAGGCTCTATTTATAAAAGGCATTCGAGTGTGTGATTTTCATCTCAAGAAAGGGACAACTTTGGAGAACTACACATTGACCCACTCAATGCATACAGTGAATACACACACGCACGCACGCACGCACGCACGTGCGCGCGCACACACACACATACACACACACAATTACACACACATCCACTCACACACACCCACCCAACAACATAAACACGCACGAGCCTGGATCACAAAGTTCCCATATCTGGTTTATTGTCTAAAAAATTAGTAACACTACATTTACTCGTATTTACACTACATCTATTTAATTCTGCGTAGTTCTATAAACCACATACTCGTTAATATAGCTGTTTGGTAGTCTCGGTAGTGTAGTGATTAGACTCTCGTCTGACGATCTGGTGGTCATGGTTCGAATCCTTATGGCGGCGGATATTTTCTAATAAATCACCTGGGATCCCAGACCGACCCAGCCTTAAATGGGTACCAGGCAATATCTTGGGAAGTAAAAGCGCCCGGTGGGATACTGACCACATCACACACTGAAGGCAGAATGGACCATAAACTACTGGTTTAGCATCACATGCCCAGGGCGCCTGAAGACATTTAACTGAGCATGGCAACTGCGGTAGATACCACGAAACAACACAAATAACACAATGATTCTAGGAAGGCGATATATCATCCTTCTGTACCCACAAAATATTACTTCTCCAATTACTCAATGGAAGCATAAATAAGAGCGCTCGTACTTTAACTTCCAGTGTTCTGAAGGTGGGATAGTGGGATCGCTTCCTACACCGGACAGTTGGGCTCAGTCTTTGACTTTTCGTTCAGAAAGCAATGGCAAACTACTGAACGTAAAATTGTTTTAAAATTAATTAGGAGCTGGGGTAGATAGCAGCGTCCTACAAAGGACACGTAACATTGAACCGGCGCCGTGGCTCAGTGGCAGAGAGCGGGATTCAGAATGCTCCGATACCCCGAGTCCAAGGTTCGAAATATACCTCAGGCGACTTGAAAGTAGACCGCGCTGCGTTGATTTCCATGGTATGGGCGTCAGTCACAGCGAAAGCAATGGCAAATAACTAAAAATAATAATTGTCTATTAAATCACAAACAGCCTACAAAAAATACAGGGGTTGATTGCGATATCCTGCAAATAACACGCAACTAAAGTCAGTTAGTCAGTTAGTCACAGTTCCAACTTCACAGCAACGGGTCGTCCCCATTATGCTCCGTTCCTGTGCCAGTGAATATCACACAAAACGCTCCCCACTGCCCAATATGAAAAGTGGAAAAGACAGGAGTCTCGACAAACAACAGCCCGCACAGATACACTGTGCATAATGCTGCCGCCAGAATGTCAACACAATAGTCCCCCACGAAACACCCAATTTATCTCTGATGGAATCGGCAGTCATTTTCCCATCTGGATGTTTCCTAGATGTTCACCCACACAGTCCACGAAATACAGTTCATCGTCGATGGCAGTGGCAGTCAACCAGAAGCCCAGCAGCCACGCATTTCTGCATAAGGAAAAAACCGGTCAACTCTGGGACATAGCCATCTGCCATCACTCCGAACATGCAGTCACATTTCAAAAAACTTCGGGCAGATTCAAAAGCATTTCACACGAAACTCACAGCTCACAGTGTCGCGCCACGCACTCACTCAGTAGCAGGGCGACGGAACCATCAAGCCTCCTTAGTCGCCTCTTACGACATGCGTGGTAGGCTACAGTGTTGCTATTCTTTGCTTCCCTTATGGGCCCCGGCAACATATCGATGGAGTCAGTGTAGACTTTTGGTGTAGTATGTATTATGCAAGGGTGTGATGGATATGTACACCTGGCCTGTTTTTGCTTACAGGAACCCCTGTGCGGTTAACTAGGGGCGGTGGGCGACTGCCCTTTGCTGCTGCTGATTCCTGTTTGCTGTGTGCTGTGGACCTGTGCTGTGTGCTGTGGACCTGTGCTGTGTGCGGTGGACCTGTGCTCTGTGCTGTGGGCCTTTGCTGTGTGTTGTGGCATCCTTTTCTGGTGGCTATGGGCTAGTGACTGTTTGCTGCGAAGCCATATGGTGCTGACGCCAAGTGTCAAGTGACAGTTGAAACTTACCACGCTCAAGTCCGAAGGTTCCAGGCGGCATCATACGGGTGCTGGTGAAAGTACTCTTATCACCTTGTTTACATACAGACACTAAAGACATTGATCTCTGTCGAGTGGGATGATGAGAATGTCCAGCAGACTACTCTCACCCAGCTAATTGTTCCATGTCTGTTAGTCCGTCTGGTGTCTGTCGGTTGGGCAGAGTCTGAAATCTCCAATAAAGATTCTAGATTCGCCTTTTATAAGATTGTTCTCTTGTAGTCAGTTAGGTGTCTTCTTGTATCCACAGTCGTCATATGGATAGAGTCGTCCGGGAACCGTCCTGGGGACGATCTAGTAAAAGGGAAGACAGAAGTTAATCACGAACCCCAAATTATTATATATCGACAACCACCGAGAACCAGGCCGGTGTTGTCACAAGATATAAATATCCTGACGTTTAAGAATAGATTACACAATAAATCGATCTTAGCTACGCATCATAGGTTATTATGTCATCTGTCAGTGATTGTTCTATGAAGGAAAATATTGTGACAGTTTATTGTAAGCCTCCACTCCACTCAATCACAAAACACGGAAGTCCACAAGCCGCAACATGCAGGGGTTATGTGAAGTTGATTCATTTGGTTGTTTCGGGATGGGAGGTTTGAAGATTGAGCACAACCCACTACTCTCAACGCTAATCATATTCCGGTACGAACCACAGGAGTGGTCCTCCACATGCTTGTAAGGCTGAGAGCACGGAGTAAGAGGCAGACAGGCTTTTCCTCCCTTAGCGAGCGTCGAGAGCTGACATCGAAGTCTCGTTAAACCGCGCTAGTGCCATTGTCAGTGTATCGTCACTGCCATCACTGCAGCAACGCCTTAGCTAACAACCACTGGTAGACATTGATTAGTCTCTGCCTGCCTGCCTGCCTGCCTGCCTGCCTGCCTGCCTGCCTGCCTGCCTGTCTGTCTGTCTGTCTGTCTGTCTGTCTGTCTGTCTGTCTGTCTGTCTGTCTGTCTGTCTGTCTGTCTGTCTGTCTGTCTGTCTGCGTATCTAATTTTATATTTACATATCTATCTGTCTGTCTAGATGTTCATTTGTACATATGCGTATACGGATGCAAACACACGCATACACGCACGCACATTGTATTTCATTAAACAAATAATAAATGTCAGCTTAGACAGTTATGAAGACACAGTTTGCGGATCCATGGTATCAAGTTACGCCATGTTTATTGTAAATAAACAAAATGGCGTGACACCACCTGCTGTGGTGAGTCACTGCGGGGTTTGTGCAATCTGTACGGAAGCTGGTTTCATCACGACTCTAGTTTATGAAATTGGGTATCTGGATCTTCAGAAGTTTTGTACTGTTGGTACAGAATTATATCTGCATCATGAGATTTTGTGTGTGTTAAGTATTAGGTTTCTTGCACAAGGATATCTCAAGACGTGCTCCAGTCCCTTCCTATAGAATACTATAGATCATACAAGGAGATTCTCAGAACGTGCTCCTGTTCCTTCCTATAGAATACTATAGATCATACAAGGATATCTCAAGACGTGCTCCAGTCCCTTCCTATAGAATACTATAGATCATACAAGGAGATTCTCAGAACGTGCACGACGAGGATCAAAATGCTTATATGAAGGAGTGGTTGAGAAGTTATAATCTAGGCCTCTGGCTTGCGCATGTCCGATCTGTTTTCCCGTGTGGACTTTGCTGGGTATTTTATTTTTTTTAGAGAGAGAAGAATAATAGTTTAGTTTAGTTCAGTTTAGTCGATGGATCAACATCACGGCACACGGGTGCAACCCATAAGTGCTCCGTTTTCCTCCTAATTCAAACCTGAGTCTGGAGAAACTCAGCTCAGTGCACGAACTCCCTAGCACCGGCGAGGCTCCTGAAATACTTTGGGTAGATTTTTAACTCAAAATTTTGCCCGGGCAGCGCCATTAGGCTACTCTTTTTTTTATTTCCAACTGCCAAGGGATTTTTTACGTGCGCAACAATACACACGGGCGTCCGATCTCACTACCCAGAGACCAGGGGACATTTTATTACTAGAAGTCCACGAGAAAAAAAATCCCGGTCCTCACTGGGGCTTGAACCAGGGACCTCCAGCACTCGAGGCGGACACCATACCTCGAGACCACACAGCCCCAAAACAATAATGAGAACAATAATAGAGGGGTGTATGCCCGAGAAGAGAGGAAGAGGAAGGCCAAAGAAAAGATGGGTGCATGATATGGCAGATGATCTTCAGATGGGTGTATCGGACGCGGGACATCTTGCTTATGATCGAGAGATTTTCCGGACGGTTGTAATGGGAGTAAAGTTCTGCAAAAGACATGCTACTGAATGAATGAATGAATGAATGAATGAATGAATGAGTGAATGAATGAATGAATGAATGAATGAATGAATGTTCCCATGACATCTTCATTCAGATGGCATCGACGTTCTCAACCAGGATTCACACCCAGGTCCTGTCATGGGACTAACATCAGTCTCCGCAGTGCCCGACAGCCCATCCCCAGTTACATTGACTATATCAACCCTTTCGAGGTCAGCATGACCGATTGAACAAGAGCACTCGCCGTTAAACTTCCTGTGTGCTGATGCCAATGTAGCGGGTTCAACCCCTACACTGGTCATTTCGACTAAAATGTTGACTTCTCGTCCTTGATTTGAGGACATAAATTTGTGATCTGAAGCTGTGATGGGTTTACCTGAGGGACATTGGTAATAGGAAAACCTATTCCACACGTGAACTTCGCATGAGTTGAAAGCGAGTGAACGAATCAAAATGAAATAGGGAAAGCTAATCCACAGGTAAAATTAAGTCCTGTGCATTAGAAGTAGTATCACGTGTATGGACTACGTTTAAATTCAAAGCGAGCGTGAGGACAATTCAATCCCGTCTCTTCCAGTTTGTATTTGTGCATTATTTTTGCCAGATGGACTGCGCGTTCATTGCCGTTCATTCTGGCGTGTCCTGGTGCACTCATTCAGGTGAGTATTATTGTTTGGGGTCCTAGTTCGATTTTAATTCAAGTGTAGTCCACACGCGTGCTATTACTTCTAGTATACTGGACTTATTTTTTCGTGTGTATTACTTTTCCCTATTAACAGTGTCCCTCGCCATCATCAGGCCAACCCACTTCGACTTCTGAGATACTTGTAATTTACCAAGTCAAGGACGAGAAGTCAACATTTTAGTCCAACTCACCGGTGTAGGGATTGAACCCGCTATCTAGACATCAGCATAACGGAAGGTTAAGAACGAGCTTTCTTATCAATTCAGCCATGTTGATTCTCGGTGAGAAATGTGAAGCGCGACTTCCAAATGCTGTCTGTCCATACGGAGCGGAGACTGTCGGTTTCGCTTTTCTGTTG
>OY992891.1:70691743-70704243 GCA_963921405.1 Cepaea hortensis | reverse complement strand
GATTATCATATATCAAAGGATAGATGTCTTTTTATAAAATATGTGCTGGAGGGAAAAGAGGAGGACAAACATGCAATACGAATACAATTATACGCGAGGGTTGACCGAACTGCATATGTACATTGTAAGGAAACAGACAGATGGTGTTAGGACCTCATTACAGCCGATTGTCAATGGAAAGAAGACACTTCGTGATGATGATGTCAAATGCTAATAATAGTGCAACGCCATTTATCACGTGCGGGTAAGGTCCGGGGTCCTTATGAAGCTCTCAAAATCATTTGGTCTGGCCCTGCCGAAGCATCCGCAGGTTGGACTCGGAACACAATAAATCTAGGTGCTTCGTGAACAGTCATCAGCAGGGATGGATTAACCATTAGGCAAACAAGGCACGTGCCTAGGGCACCAAGCATTTGGGGGGCACCACAAGTCCTCAAGAAAAATGTGTATATTGTGTATATAATGATCTGGCAGTTCGATTTTCTTGTTTGGTCGATGTACTACAAACATCTCAGTGTTGTGAAGGACTAATAAATGCTTATCCTGAAGATCTGAACAATAATTTATATACTGAACTACAACAGTTCCACTCATATATTCGCCACAAGTTTCGTGCATCAAAATCTGACAAAAACACGTTCAGTCATGCATAACTCTACAAAGTAATAGTTAGAGACAACATCGAGTGTGCTTTTCCAAATGTAGAAATCGCCTTGCGCATATTTTTAACATTAATGGTTACGAACTGTTCAACTGAGCGCTCTTTTTCTCAGTTGAAACGTACAAACAATCCAAGTAGATCGACAATGAAACAAGAAAGGCTTGATTCCTTATCTTTGCTGATGATTGAGGCAGACTTGTTGCGCAAAATTAACTTTGATGATGTACTCAAAAACATTGCCAGACGTAAATCTAGAAAAAAGAACTTTAAAATGTAAATGTGTGCTCTCTCTGACTTTCTTATCTATCAAAAAAAGTTACAGTATTTTTGTCTACTATTATTACACAGTTAATTAACTATTAATTTTAATACAGAAATACCTTATTGTAGGTTTTATATGAGTGATAGTAGTACAGACATATGTGTTTACATTTCACAACTGTTTTTCTTTGTTAGTTTTTTGCATAATATTGAACATACCAGCAGTCAGTTGAGGATCGGGGGCCCGGGGCAGTAGGGGGCACCCATGTGGGTTTGTGCCTAGGGCACCAAGATGGCTTAATCCGGCCCTGGTCATCAGTAAATCTAGTAGCAACATCATCAATACCAGCTAACATCACATACATCAACAACTAGAAACAGTTCCAGCTCTCAGATTAGGGGTGAGTTAATTAAATGCTTGACTATATACAGCAGGCGGTTTTAAGTTGTCCCGCGAATGATGTTATAAATATCCAAATGGCCCTTGGCTGCAAAAAAAAAAAAAAAAGATTACCCACCCCTGATTTATAGGATCCCCAGATGAATTTGTGTTAAAGTTTGACCGATAATGGTCCAGATACCGTGTTCTAGTTAGCTATTCTGAAGTGACAAATCGTTAGCCCGATTTTTCTGGAGGCAGCATAATTTTTTTCCCAGCAACTATAATCCAAGCCAATTCCACCCAAAACATTTCAATACTGGACAAATCCAATAAAGACCTCTAGGAATTTTTGAAGGTAACTCCAAGAATGTCAGTGTCCTCCAAGTTGATGGAAGAACCCAACTTCGGGTGATATGATCAACGAGAATAGAAGAAGGAAATTGCAATCTTCAACCTTGAAACATAAAACTATTTCCGGGACTGGAGTTTTCACAAGTTTTTCCTCAGGTTTTCCCGCGGTGATTGAGTTATTAATTCGGAGATTCCCAATACTTCAGGCCTGTTTACGGAAGATAGTGTAAATTTAATTCTAGTTTTAAGCCATAGTTTTTAAAATATTCGCTAGTCTAAATATTTAATGGAGCCTCGCTAGCGTAGAGGCTAAGAAGCTTGCTTGCTGATTCGGTAATCATGTGTTTAAACCTACATTGAAAGGGACTTAAAAAGCAATTGGTCAGGCTACCAGGTAAGTCTAGAGCAATGGTTCTCAACTGGTGGGGAATTCTGGGGGGGGGGGGATTTTAGGGTTTACGGAGAGGGGGGGAATTAAGATTATTTCAAGATCGCGTTAATACAAGAACCGATTACTTGATATTAATTTTCCCTCCATACTTTACGGTTCTGTACTTCCTGCCCTTCTGAAATTCGTTTTATAACGTAAATAGACCCCCAAATCACGTTTGATATAGACGTCTAGACTTGTTCTAGTATGTATTTTTAAATTTAGCTTCCAGTTTTACGTATACTGTGTAGGGGAAAATGTATAGGGATTAAATACGAAGGGGGCGGGGGGAGGGATAACATTCTGAACATATAGTGAAGGGGTCCATGGGCCAAGAAAGGTTGAGAAGCACTGATCTAGAGGGAGTCACTATAGTTAGCGTAGTGGTCAGACGCTCGCGTGGTGATCTTGGGTTCGATCCACGTCTGTAGGATTCGTAATTTTAAAGCAGGCATGGACTTCTAGGTGGGGGAACCCTGACACACGCATCAGTCGAGCGCACTAACTATTAGTCGCAGGTGTGCGGGGCTACGCTCGAATTCAACGTGAGCTAAATAAAAGGAAACAAAGGAAAAATAAAATATAACTGCTGGTCAGAATTTTCCCATGAAAGAAAAGACGCCCGTCGTGGTGCTTACAGCGTCCCACGTTATTTGTCAGTTGATCGTGACATATGTGTACCTAATGGCAAGTACCCGGTAAACACTGGAATAGAGTGTAGACATATTTTCTTGTTGTACTGCCAGTTCTAGAACTTAGAACATGAAACTACTGTCTAAATTAGTCTTTCACGAGATGGAAAATGTTTTACGTGGGTGAGTGAATAAGTAAGTCACACATTTCTGTGGGATGGCCGGTAAATGTAGTTGGCGTTTTCTACAGGTGTCATTAGGTGACAACATCGAACTTTATATTCCCGTTCGTCATGTGGCACTAGGTGTCTCATACGAATGCGCAGCGCATAAACAAAATGGCGACTGTACTTACGGAGTGTACAACCAAAGAGCAAGGTGCTGTTGTGAGGTCTTTGTGGGCAACAGGACTGCCTGCAAAAGACATTCATAAGGAAATGCTTTCTGTTTATGCTGACAAATGTTTGTCCCGTAAAGCGGTGCATAGCTTAATCAATCAATCATGTGCCATGCCTGAAAGCATGGGCGGTCATGACTCGCCATTTCACTCGATCACCAGCGTCGTGGATCAGCTCAGTGTTCCTGTCTCGTCCATGCCATGTGGCCAAGCCATCCAGGTATTTTCCTCTAGGTCTTCCTCTTGGTCTGATCCCTTCGATCTTGCCGGTTGTCACTAAGTTCTCCAATCCATTTCTTCTCATAACATGTCCAAACAATTTTGACTGTCTACGTCTAATTTCTCTAATCAATTTACGATTTTCATTTGTCTCCTGTAGTACTTGGTCATTGGTTTTTCTGCCTGTCCATGGTATTCTTTGCATTCTCATCAGAAACCACATTTCTGCAGCCATCAGATGTTTTTCAGCTTGACTGCACATTGTCCAAGTTTCACATCCATACTGGATACATCCATAGCTGGGTAGAAAAAATTTCTAAAGGACGCTCTAAAATTGTTGATGAAATCCGAACTGGTCGTCCTGTTGAGATTGCAACAGAAGCATCCGCGCAGCGAGTGGAGGAG
Organism: Cepaea hortensis; assembly: GCA_963921405.1. NCBI lineage: Eukaryota > Metazoa > Mollusca > Gastropoda > Stylommatophora > Helicidae > Cepaea > Cepaea hortensis. The sequence goes on along the minus strand of OY992891.1, from coordinate 70,700,505 downwards.
ATGATTAGAGGTGACAGGCAAGTAGCGATAGACTCTGTAACATCTGCAATAGGGTGCTCACATGGGTCAGCATACAGCATAATGCATGATCGAATGAAATTTCCAGGACTGCTGACTAGAGGAGTGTTGCTTCTTCTTGACAATGCCAGACCATGTACGGCTCGATTACCTCAGGAGAAAATTAACCAGCTAAGGTGGAAAGTTCTGGAACATGCACATTACAGCCCCGACTCAGCACCTAGCGATTTCCACCATTTTCGTCCACTGAAAACCCTCCTTGGCGGGAGACATTTCGCGAATGACGCCGAAGTTGAATGTGAAGTGAAAACGTGGTTTAGAAAACAGAGCAAGCAGTTCTATGCCGCCGGTTTGGGAGGACTAACAAAACGATGGGATAAGTGCATCAATGTTGGTGGAAACTATTGTGAGAAATAAAGGGACAATGTATGTATAAAAATAAACTGATTTCAATTTATAATCACATTTAGTTATTTTTCTACAGCCATTTGTGACTTATTTATTAACTTTCTCGCGTATAAGAAATATCCGGACGCAGAAACCGGCTATGGACCTGAGATGTGATAAGCTATTGGATGTTGTAGGCCTGGATGCACGGATGAACAGGTGGCCAGTTTTATCCTCTGTTAGCGGGTGACGAACTCTGGCGTTTAAGCCTCGCCCGACCGCGCCCATCACATTACCAACGGAGCCCTCTATCAACTACGCTAACGAGCCAGCCAATGGGAAAACATAAGCACTAATTAAAATTTAAAAAAAAACAACAACAAATATCAGTTGCAATGCTAGCAAAGTGTGTTAATGTGCTACATAGAACTAAACTGATTCAGTACCAAACAAAACGTAGATGTGGATCAAACATAAATGAATGGCGAAAAATGGGAAGTAGGGGTGTGTCACAGTTGTGACTTAAAAGTTGTTAATATGGTAGCAGACATTTCAATTATATATCAAATTAAAGGAGGTTGCATAGGGAAAATTATGTATATATGCCCATGGCAGATACTTAAATTCGTTTAAGGCGATTAATCATCCCACGGTACTTAAGCAGTTAAATTTAGTGTATGCAAAGGAAACGTGAACAGGCTGGCAGTAGACAAGTTGAGAAATATAGGGTGCATTTTTAATGACTGTGGGGTTTATGAAAACATTGCCGTACCAAGTTTTGTTTTGAATGGATTACAAAAAAAAACAACAAAAAACGAGAAGTAGATTGTGAGCTTTACTAGAACACGATTACAAGAAACAAAATGGACGTTGCGGCTAAAGCCTTCGTCAGCCCAGGTTCAACACACACAAACAGACACACAACTACAAAAAAAAAAAAAAAAAAAAAAAAAGAAACTACATAAAAATATTAAGGTTACGTAGCTGAATATGTCGTGAGCAGCTGTAAGTGGATTGAATTAACAGGATGTGTGGTTTAGGTGGTAAAAAGCTAATGGTCAGTAACGCCAGAAGCACAGGGATTGGTTAAGCCACCCTGCGGGGGACACCCGCTAGGGGGATAGGGGGACGCCCACGTGAGTGAAAGGTGAAATTGGGATTAGTAGAGCACTATAGCCGGCTCAGTGGCGGTGTCGCGGACTCAGTTCGAAATCCGCATCCCGTGCCCTAAACACAGCCGCGGGCGATTTGGATGTAGCCACCCCGCGTTGGCTCTCATAAAATATGAGTGTCTATCGCTCAGATGACAGATCACTGAACGGAAACCTGCCAAGAAATCACAAACAGCAAAAATAGTACTTGGGTTGATTGCGACTTTCTGTGAAGGACATGCAACTAACTGGTATAGTGGACTATACAACTGCGGGGATGGGAGGGGTGGGGGTATGGAAGTTAAATAAAACTGTGTTGGACACTGAGGCCTTGAGAGGAGAGTGAACCCAACTGGAAGATTAGACGGTTTTCCAATGTCTTACGATCGCGTTCGTGAGATGCGCACGATTTGACCGCCATGACCTGTATGTCAGCCACGCCACAGTGGTCAGAACTGTTGAAGTGCATGGATACCTGTTTCTGTGCTTCATTGTTGATATTAGAGAGGTGTTGCCTAAATCTGTCAGCAAGACGTAGACCTGTTTCTCCAATATGTCTCATGTCACAACGCGTGCAGGTGATAGCATAGATAACGTTGCGACTCATACATGAAAAACTCTCACGGATGTGGAAAGTGGTCTTAGGGAATGCAAGATTCTGGGTTTGAAGGACATGTGGGCAGGTCTTTCAACGAGATCGAAGACAAGCCACCGTGTCAAGTAGAAACTGGTAAGGTTGGGATAGAGTGCTATGGACCAGCACATTCCTGAGGTTACGATCCCGCCTGTATGCCATCAGAGGGGCCTCTGAGCAGACATCGCGAGTGACAGGGTCTGCCTGGAGAATGGATAGATGCCTCATGAGAATATTATTGGCAGCAATATTATGGGGATGGTAGGTTAGTGAAAGGATAGGTTTATTATTCCGTGGTTTCGGCCTGGAGGAGAGAGCCTGGGCACGACTGATAGACTGGCAGCGGTGATGAGCTATAGACAGAACATTCTCAGGATAGCCACGAAGGCGGAAGAAATCCAACATTTCGTGGGCTTTTTGACGGAAGTCATTATTATCCCGACAAAGCCGTCGGAGACGTAACATTTGGGAGAAAGGAATAGAGCCCTTACAAGAGGAAGGATGGAAGAAGGTATACAGAAGGAATGCGTGCGAGTCAGTAGGTTTATAATAAACCGTCGTGCATAGACAAGCGGAACCTAAAGAGACTGTTAGGTCTAAGCAGTTGACGGTCGACGAAGAAATGGTGGAGGTAAGTTTAATAATGGGATGCAAGTCGGAGAAAAAGGCAATGAAGTACTGGAGATCAGGCAGTGGCATGTCTGAAACACCAAAGCTGTCATCGATATACCTCCCGGGAGCTTACCGGTGTATTGACTCCATACCTGCTGCTCCAGATAGCCCATGTAAAGACAGGCATATCTCGGACTCATCTTAGTTCCCATGGCCACCCCGCTAATCTGGTCGAAACAGTCCCCATTAAACTCAAATGAATTGAGGCTGAGGACTAACTCTGCGAGACGCAGCAATGGTCCAGTGACTATGATGGGGACGTGTCCTTTTGTCCAAGAAGAGTCCAAGGCTTTAGGGCCGTCAGTGTGAGGAATATATGTATAGAGTGAAGTCACATCTAAAGTGAAGATGTGGTACTAAGAAGGGGTTGCAAAACTGATGGAATCAAAGATAGAGATAGCGTGGTTAGTGTCTTTGATATACGAAGGGAGACTAGCAACCAACGGCTGAAATATGCTGTCAAGGAACTCTGAAATCCGTTCAGTTGGACAAGAGCAGGCCGAGACTATAGGTCTGCCTGGGTTGTTTGGCTTGTGTGTCTTAGGTAGCATATAAAAAGTGGATCTGCCCAAGCTACTATCGAGGATGAATAGTGAGGTGGTAGAGCTGGGCAAAAGGCCTTGCCTGAGGATGGCGTTCGTCATGTCTTGATCTGGGTGTTGTTACTGACCGTCCCATCTTGTGGCCGTGGTCTGTAGAAAGTTGCATCCACAAGTTGCCTGTTACCTTCCTGTATATACAAGTCTTTCATCCAAACCACTAACGCTCCTCCCTTGTCAGCAGGCTTGATAACTACATCCTCACGATGTTTCAACTGTGTGAGCGCCTGTTGTTCATCCGCTGAAAGGATCGAGTGCCTTAGTGGCTTGAATTTTAATTGTTGTATATCGAAAAGTGTTTTGTTCCCCGATGTATAGATCCAGGGCTTTGGATGCCCCTGGATTGGGGACCAAAATGGCCCTGCGTTTAGAAAGGTGAGAGAAGTGATCGGAGGGACCCGAAGAGTTGTCCCTGTGAGGTTGATTACTGAAGTGATATTTCAACCTGAGAGTGCGATGGAAACAATAAACGTCATGTAGTAGTGCGTATCTGTCACTAGAAGGACTCTAAGGTATGAACCGGAGGCTTTTACTGAGGACCGATCTCTCCGGTGCCGATAGCGGGAGATATGGAGATATGCACGCACTAAATTATCGGAGCCGATGGTAGGATGAGGCGGGAGAGGAGAGGGGGAGGATGTAGGGATAGGGGCACGAAGTTTGGCTAACTTGGTATTTTTAGCCTTGGAAAGACACTTATATAAGTGGTGGATGGTGCTGTTGATGATACAGCGTAATTCGCAATATAAGAAGTAGTTATCTGAGGTAAAATGTTTAAGTCGTTGATCGAGGATAGCAATACTCGAGCTAAGGTCAGACAATTGTCGCGAGTGGTTGTCGGCAACACACCGCATGCGAATAGTAGCACGTTTAAACTCAACTTTAGATAGACGTGCACCACAACTGTCATAAAGAGGGCCAGCCGAAGGATGAAATCTAAAAAAATGAAACCGCGTGGGGTGATGTGCAGCCGTAGGCAGTTCTGCAGAAAGTTAAAATGACATGTGGTACGCACCTTTAAGTAGATGCTAACAGCCAAGTCGGTAGCCGTGATTTTAAGATCTGTTGGTAAAAGACTAAAATAGAAAATGGTGTATGATCTCAAATGTTGACATAATCGAGGTGCGGTTTTGGGAGACATGACTGTAGATTAGTAGGGGAAATAGAGATGAAAAACCGTGTAATATCCTGGTAGTGAACTGGGGTCACCTGGTGTAGCAGCCTAGTGAGGTGGGAACACAGGTGTGTGCACAAAGGGAATGGGCGGTAAAGTTGATCGAATATCAGTAGGAAGGACAGCAGCGGTGCAGAGTAGAATCAAACTGTGAAAGTGCAATCTGAGCAATACTGAGCACACAACACACACAAAATGGACTGTACAAATAAACAAAAACTTGACAGACTACGAAACGAAACGTGAAACATATAGTAGCAGTTCATAGGAATGGATTAACAATAGTTGAGTTGAGTCAAGAACCGACCACTGCACTCAGGACATTCCCATACGTGCTCCGTCCCCTCGTTCAACAGTCAGCGAAGAGTCACACTACTAATCATTCCCACCGCTATCTGATTAAAAGTTCTCCTAGTCTTCACTCTCAGTTTTGAGATTCTTCCAGAACCCCTGCCGATCCCCCCACAATCTCATTCTTTCCACGTATGGGTTCTCAATCTGTTTCCCCGCCTTCTCCACCTGGTCCCACAAGCGCACTACCACCTACCCCCTGTCCATAGGCAAAATTCCACCAAGAGGTGCATTTCCTGATAGCCTATCAGCCTGTTCTTTTCCCCGTACACCCGCATGGCCAGGGCAAAATATCCATACAATTCTCATGATCTGAGACCTCTGAAGCGACTAGAGCCATTCCACACGAAACATTCCTTTGATTAACAAGAATAAGGGAATGGGCGGTAAAGTTGATCGAATATCAATAGGAACGACAGCAGCGGTGCAGAGTAGAATCAAACTGTGAAGCTATATTTAGTGGCAGTGGAAATGTATTTTCTATAGAAAATGCAAAGAAAACCATGGACAGACAGATAGACACTTGATGCAGGTCTTAGAGCAGAAGTTAAAAACAAAAATTTGTCTTGGTGTTCTCTCCTTTTTGAACTCAAGCGTAGTTCATAACATGCTTCTACTTCTAGTGCACTGAGCTGATTTTTGCGTGTGGATTGGCTTTTTCAATTAATAGTGTCCTTCGCCATCAGACAAACCCACTCCGACGTCTGAGGTACTTGTAATTTACGTTCCCAAGTCAACCACGAGAAATAAATGTTTTAGTCCAAATGACTGGCTTAGGGGTTGAAACCGCTACCTTGGTATCAGCGGATGTGTAATATTGAGCGCTTTTATTCATTCGACCATGCTAGCCTACGGTAAAAACATTGAGCTGATAAGAGAAGTTAGACTGAGACAGCCAAGACTTTCTGGGCAGGGTAGCAGGAGAAATAGGCTTTAACACTTTGTGTCATATGGCAGACCTCGTCAGATATGACCACCGATGCCTATCGCCATGACATAAGATAATGTTAACTTTCAGTGTAGCATTTATTCCAGATATAAAGCATTTATTCCGTATATAAAGCATTTATTCAACTGCACGCTCTCACTGTAGGGGATGGGAAATATTAAAGTGTGACAAATGCAGCGATAGAGACGAGAAATACTAAGGTGTGACAAATGCAGCGGTAGAGGACACGTAATACTTAGGTTTGACAAATTTAGCAGTAGAGGACGGGAAATACTAAGGTGAGACAAATGGATCGGTGGGGGGAGGGGGAGTATCCCCAGAGATGAGCGGGGACGCTCTTTGCTGTTAGCGTGAGCACCACAGAGCAGGGTACTCATTTACACTGGCAACTTAAAAGGTTGCCAAAGGATGAGGGCGTAGTTCACAGCAATGAGGATTTAGAAAGCCAAAGGAAACAACCACATTATGCATCCCAAACAACTCAAAATGAAAGTCATATCACTGGTTTATTACGCCTAGGGATTGGCTTGGAAAGAACAACGAAGAAAGACTTGGTTACTGAAAATAGAGGCTGATGTCTCCGGGCACGAAAAGAGGCTGGAAATGTTAGATACCTTGGGCATGAAGGTGCAAAGGGCAAGAGAGATGGCAAGAGATCGAGATACTTTTCGGTAGGTCATGATGAGAACGACGTTCTGCATTTGGCCTGCAGCATGATGATGGTTATAATGATGTTAGCATCTGCGTCACAGTCAAAGCAATAAACATATTACGGCTCCATGTACAAAACATCCACATCACATATGTAACGCAACAGTGGCAGAGCTATCGTCAACAATTAATATTTTATCATTTTAAAAAAAAAATCTCTAAGGGACGCAACTTGGGCAAAAAAAAAAATAATCATGGATAGGCAGTCTGTGCTTTATGTTAATATATGTTTATATACAATCGTTTGATTAGATTGCATTCAAGCGTTTTATTGAACGTGATGGAAGGTACGGACCAGCTGCCCCCATCAAAGAGAAATAATCAGAAATAACTATCGAGGTAGATATTGCGAAAATGTTTCAGGGAGATATGTATTATTTGTTACTAACGAAATCATTTGTTATTCATTCCTATATCCGTATATCTAAATTTGTAATTTCTTCTTCTTTTGTTGGCTCAGAGTTGTAACAATTAACAGTCTTTAAATCGTGCAACTTATTGTTTGTAGCTTATGTGTTTAAACTGGTATTTATCGGCCTTTTGGCGAAGATCAAAGTGTAGCATCTGCGATTGAAATTGCCAGGGCTACATGCAGAGGCGGTTATTCGAATGACACACAGGGACGTAGACTCTCATTTGGGGGCTCTAGCCCCCTTGAACCGCGAGCAATTATTTAAAAAAAAAAAAAAAACTAAAAATTCCCAAAATGTTTCCATGTCTTTTTCTTTGACTTCTGATTCTCTTTACTATTTCTTCTTGCACTGTATTATCCACAGTCAGGGTGTTACACCTTCACACACGTCAGGTCCAGCAGCATTTTGCTTCCATTATACTATTTTATATCTCGTAATTGTTGTGGCTACCTATTTAATGCGCAATATTCTATTTCAAAACCAACACACATTACATGTGTGCACTTCAAACGCACTTTAAGCATATTGATGACTCAACCAACCAACCAACCAACCAACCAACCAACCAACCAACCAACCACCCTACCAACCAACCAACCAATCAATTCTTCTTCTTCTTCTTCTTCTTCTTCTTCTTCTTCTTCTTCTTCTTCTTCTTCTTCTTCTTCTTCTTCTTCTTCTTCTTCTTCTTCTTCTCTCTCCTCCTCCTCCTCCTCCTCCTCCTCCTCCTCCTCCTCCTTGCCGAATGGCGTTGGTGATCATGTCTGTTCACTACCCCCTGTCGTGTGTGCTGTCAATAATTTCTGATACTGAAGGTCCTCTACGTCGTTATGTCAAACTGTCCGGCATCTTCTCTCAAAGTCTTCCGCTGCCTCTCTTCACCTTCAACTTTCGCGTATACTCCAGCTTTGCCCTTCTTATGATATGTCCAACAAATGTTGACTGCGCCCTCTAGCGCCAGTAGCCAATTCTCTTTGTGAGTTCATTTCTTTCAAGACATCTTTAATTCTCGTAATATACGTCCACAATGTTCCCATCATTCTTCTAGAAATCCACGTCTTCGCAGTCTCCAAATACCTCCCCACTTTCCATGAAAGGAGGTAAAGCTGTAATATTACAGAGTTGTCAGCTAAAAGTTACCGAACACAGACGTAACCAACTCAGATCGATAGCTTAAGATGGAAGAAATAAATCAAGGAACTCTCGAAAGAATAAAAGACGAAACAGATGGTACACTACGCTGGAGCCCAGATTTCTGTTGATACTCTGATGGCTAGCCGTGCTCCAGTATTTGCCGCGGTGTCTGGTGGGTTATCAGACCTTGGCTTAGCAATAAACCACCGAGCATTTGCCCACCAAGATGACAATTCGTGTAAACATCGCAAAGAGCGGGTTAATTTCCCTCTTGGTTTGGGACAACATTTCGCCTCGGAACTACCAATACCGAATTCCATAGTTTTATAATAATCTAGAGCCTGTCGTGTTATCTGTGGAATTAACTGGTTGCTGGGATATTGGGACATTTTAACTCTTTTTTACGTAAACAACGCACAATGTGTGACTTGGTATTCTTCATGAGTAGTCGTAGTAGTAGTAGTGGTAGTAGTAGTAGTAGTAGTAGTAGTAGTAGTAGTAGTAGTAGTAGTAGTAGTAGTGGTAGTAGTAGTAGTAGTAATAGTAGTAGTGTTAGTAGTAGTAGTGTT
>OY992891.1:70624243-70689243 GCA_963921405.1 Cepaea hortensis | reverse complement strand
AACCGTAAACTGATTAGAGTCAGTAGACGTAGACAGTCAACATCTTCTGGTCACGTTACGAGAAGAAATAAATTGGGGAACTTGATGACAACTGGCAAGATCGAAGGGTAGAGAGCAAGGGGAAGGCAGAGAAGTAAATACCTGGATGGCTTGACCACGTGGCATGGTCGAAACAAGAACACTGAACTGATCCACGACTCTGGTGATCGAGTGAAAAGGCGAATCATGACAGTCCACGCTTACCGGCATGACAGATGGTGGATGGATGGAATGTATAACAGTAGACTGTACTACCTGCTATCTGTTAGCACTGAATGTTGGGCTGTGCTCACACGCACACGCACCCACCCGACACCCAACATTGTGCCAACGACTTGGTGCGGAAGAGCTCAATCAAGGATGGAGAGTGGAGGTGGAGGTGAGTGGTACGTGGGTGGGTTACAAGCCGTATTCAAGTGCAAGGAAATGAAATCTAAAGACTAAATTTCATGGCAGGGCAGACCAGGCCCTAAGCCTTGGTCAGCAACTGGTCTAGGAACGAAGCTCCGACATGTTGACAGTTAGAGCATTGCTTTATTGATCCGGCAGCATGTTTTGTTCCAGGTGTATTGGTGTTACCATTCCTCTGGAGTAAATTGCTTGGGTACTATATGGTACTACATACACAACACATGGTCTCAATAGTTCAGCCCAGACTTTACGCTATGGAGAGGTATAACTCCATCCCACCCCGCTATGGGTTGTTATTATTACGCCCGTTTTGAAGCACGACATAACAAACTATCGTCTGTCAAGACCGCCAGGTGCCATAAGTATATAGGGGAGACTGGGGAGAAATGGACCAGCAATTTTGTAGTTTTCAATTTTTGCTCATCACCGGAACAGATTTTATCGAAACATAACAAAACCATGACTAAAATGTTGTACATTCATTTATTTTAAAAGGGGAAAACATTTAGCAATCTATTTCTATATGTTTCTTTACAAAATGCATTTCAAAAATGTATATGAACATGGGGAGTAATGGACCACCATTGGGGTGAAATGGACCAGCACGTGGGGAGCAATGGACCATAGTGGGGAGAAATGGACCTTTTTTAAAAAGAAGCAGCAACAACTCATCCATATTGCTATAAGAAATAAATAATCATTAAAAGGATATTTGCTGTTTTTTTTTTTATTATTTTAAGCGACAGTAAAAAAGTTTAATATGATATATTAATCTAATATAAAGTTTTATCGAACATTTATGCCTGCAAGACTTTCTTTGAAGACATAGCCATCTTTGGTCCTAGAAGTGGTTCCAGTGATTGTAGATCTAGTAAGCTGTGCTTTAATACATGTAATTGAGACACTGGCGACATCTTCTACGTTAGGCTTAACAAATTTACCAGCAACCTTCTCACTCTTGCGCAAGAACTCTACCTCAACATCACCATCATCATCAATGTCTCCCCTTACAATTCCTACATAGTAAACACAAGTCTTCTTTGTTCCATATTCACATAGCACACACTAGCCTTCAAAAACCTCACGCACACCAGTCAAGCTAACCGTACACTCCTAATTTTCACCAAATGAAACATCAGAATCTGTGTCATCACAAAACGAAATGTCAGTTTCTGGATCTGAATCAACATCAAGTTCTTTCAGCAGCTGTCTCTTTGCCTTTTTGGGTGGAACTTTTGCTGCCTTTTCTTTCAACACCGCTCTTTCCCTAATTCGATCCATTTCTGGCGTAGAAGTAGCCAGCATAGTTTTTCCTCTTTTCCTCATATTATTTGAATCTTTTCGCGGACCAGCTTTTGGTAGTCCTCTGAAAACATGAGGCGAAGTAAAGGAAGAAGTAGCTTTATGTTGAAGACTCCCTGATATTTCCTGCAAGTCATCTACAAGCTTCTCAACATTACACTCTTTCTGATTTTCATGAAATTCTTGTGCAGTTTGATCTGTGCTGGTACCACAATGTGGAGATGCTGATCCTGTCTGTTCATTGCTTTCTAAAGTGGCATTTTCACTGTCCTTGCTGATGGGCCTGTTCGTTATTTCTGAAGGCATAAAATCATCTTCTGTAAAAACATCTTCGTTAAAGGGCCAAATACCTGACACTGCAAAGCCTGATTGGATGTTAATGGGAGTTGCCGCTTTAAGAAAAGCGTGGCCTCCTAGATTTACAACTTGATAGATTGTCAGTGGTGTCCCAACATTTTTCATCATCCATGAATCACACGCATTGTTGTAGACCGACTTCATGGGTCCAAAAACTGAACGGTCCAAGGGCTGAGTTTTAGATGAGGTGTGTGGTGGCAACGTGATCACATGAATGTTGTTTTTCTTGCACAGTTCAAGTGATTCAAATGAAATGTGGGAATCGTGACTGTCCAAGATCAAAATCAAAGGGAAGTCTTTGGAAGGTCTTGAATGCTTAATGAAGTGATTTATAACTTTGACGAAATTATCACGGGTCATCCAACCTGATTCATTCACAAGGCCAAGGGAACCTTCAGGTGCTCCAGCAAGCATAAAATTCTTAAATTTTTTTCTGGGAAACACAAAAACTGGAGGGATAATGTGACCCGCAGCTGACACAATGCAACAGATTGTGACCAGTTCTCCTCTTTCTCTGGATGTCACCTGGCCTATTTGCTTCACTCCTTGTGGGGCAATTACTTTTGGCACTTTCTGTACAGTGGTCAGACCTGACTCATCCAAATTGTAGATTTGAGCTCCACTCACATTTAGTTTTGTAATGGTTTCCTTCACAATGTTGAAGAAGGTGCAAATATTATGTTTGTTGAAAGCTGTAGCTCTAGCCAGAGATGTTGCCTCAGGTTGCCTTATGGTCAGCTCGGGATTCCGTCGCAAAAATCCACAAAGCCAGTCATTCCCTGCCATCATTTGCTCATCCCAGGTTAAAGGATGTGCAATGTTATTGACTTTCGCCATCACGTACGCCAAAATACGAACGTTTTTAGTTGTGAGTCCATGGAACATTCTTGCACAATCTTTCAAGTAACTAGCAAAATCAGCTTCTTGCTTAGCTGTGAAAACAAGGCTATGCCTATAATTTGGTACGAGTCTAGTAGGCAGACCATTTCCTTCTCTGTCTTTTGTAAGATTGTTATTGAGGGTAGAGCGAGCAATGCCGTACTCCCTTGCAGCTTTCCTCACTTTCATTCCATTTTTTACAGCATTAACAGCTTCTCTCATACGTTCCTCCGTAACGAGACCCTTGTTGGTGTTTCTGATGTACAATCTTGGCATCTGAAACAAAAGAGTGACAGAATTATATAACAATTAGAATGGTAGGCCTATCATTTGCAAAGAAATACTGATCATAGCACGAATGGCGTGCATCTTTAATAAATCACTGAAATCAAATTTGTTAACAGTTTTATTGGTCTAGATTTAGACCCCAGTATTAAAAAGAATCAATAATGATGATATTCGAATGCAATCTTCAACACTTTTAATAACAACAGACTGTCTTGTCAATTTCTTCTATGGGGAGAAATGAACCATGGGGAGAAATGAACCGGTCCATTTCTCCCCCATCAATGTATTAAACTATTCAGCCATAAAGTCTCTTAAATCTAATATTATATGCTATATTTTTTATATGAACTCTTAAATAACAAGTAAATAAAGATATTAACGTAATTACCTTGTCCTGATTCCTGACTATGCGTCTCCTTTACGATGGTGTCTGGAACTGGAAAAAGAAACTTTAGTGCAGAAAATTTTTCAAACTTTGCGTGGGAACGACCTGTGCGGGAAGTCGATGGCAAATGAAAAATTCGGACTATGTTTGATGTGGAAAACAAACTTATTATGGTTTCACTTTCATTGCATCACAGCCAGAGGCCAGAGAGGGGGTGGTCCATTTCTCCCCTATGTCCTTTTCTCCCCAGTCTCCCCTACATACTGGCTGTATGAGCAGACACATTTCTCTACCATGATGAAAGACTGTGAAGAATCATCGTTCACTGCCTTCCTGATCTCTCATGCCATCAATCTTTCCTGTTGTCACAAATTGCTCCGTTTCGTCTCTTCTCATAATGTGGATAAACAAATACGGCTGACTCTTTCTTATGTTTGTGTGTTAAGTTGTCTTTCTGTCGCGGCCTCTTTCAACACATATAGATTACTTAATTTGGCTGTCCAAGGCATTTCTGGGATTCTTTTGTAAAAGCTGAGGCCTCACGGGAAATGCATTTGCTTGTTGTAATTGTCCAGGATGCACAGCCATACATTAAAACTGGTTGTGTGTAACATACATGAATCATTTCGTTAACCGTCAATGACAGGGGCTCATTGCTTAAGCTGTTTCTTCATTTTTTTCAGCACACAAACAAACAATGAAACAAATTAACAAACAGAATATCGCTCGCACACACACGCATACTCATATAAAAGTTGATTGCATATCCTTTACAGTGCGTCGTTAATCAACTCCAATATTTCTTGTCTCCTTGTGAATTGTATAGGCAATATTACATTTACTTGTTTGAAACTGCTGTCTAAACGGCCGACGCTCACATCCTTTTGAAAACCAACACAAAGCAATCTGCCCCCCAAGCACTTGTGGCTGACAACGAGCCCGACGTGACTGGATTGTGAAACTGCACTGAACACCCCTACGCCACAAAGGTCAATTATAAATACACATATATGTGCTTGTGTGTGTGTGTGTGTGTGTGTGTGTGTGTGTGTGTGTGTGTGTGTGTGCATAAGATTAATATAGTATACATGTACGCAAGGTTTCCTAACTTAAAAACACATACAAAGTGTACTCTGAGTGTAGGTAATGAATACGTTATCTCGGGCTAGCTCCTTGGGACGGCGTCTCAGATGAGCTCACGTCGGCAGTGTTCTCATGAAAGCTCGCGTGTATGTCGCGTGGCCAACCCGTGCCTGTGTTCATCCCGTCTCATTAGGTCCCCGCCGTCGTCATTGTCGTTATGTGCCTTTAAGCACTCACAACTTTTTTCTACTCTCTAACCCGTCAACCAGGAGAACGTATCTGGTCTATACACCTCCCCAGAGGTAACGGCTGATTGTTATGTTGCGTTTAGTTGACTGAATTGCCTTTTGTGTGATTTCGTTTCATCGGTGACAAATTAGACATGCTGCTGTTGCTGAAAATGTAAGGTAAGTGACAATGTTCATTTGTGTTGGGTGGTCTAATGTTACAATTAAGAGGAAGAAAAATATTAAAATTCTACAAGATCTGAATACAGAAGAAAAAAACACAGAAAAAAACAACATAGAAGAAAACAACATAGAAGAACACTGGCTCACGAAACTGAAATATTATGGCCATGTTAAATGACACTGACGTTTGGAGAAGACAGTGATTGAAGACATGGTTTCTTTAACTTCAGTTGTTTGCCATTGCTTTCTGGACGACCGGCACTCATACCACTGTATAAAAGCTAACACTTAGGCGGTCTGCTTCCAAATCGCCTGCAGCTGTTTGGCCACATAATGAGAATACATGGTAACAACTGGAACGATTTTGTGGAAAGAGAGACAGAGAAAGACAATGAGAGAAAATGCTGGGCAGTCTTGTATCATGGCACGGAAAGGTGTCAGCTGGCGAACTGATACATGCCATTGGAGATCGCAAGATCTGCCACGCCAGTCGGCAAGGCACTTGATGATGATGTGCAGTCGTGGTTTATGAAACTATAAATTCATTTAGTTATGGGGTTGTAACATGACAATTGGTAACCTTTTCTTACATGTTATCTTTTACAAACCGTCGTCTGTAACTTTGGGGATCGTAATAGCGCAATTTCACAATTCTCCAACTTACCAAAGTCGTTGGTTCAAAATCAGTCGCGAACGATTTGGAAGCAGACCGCTTTGCGTTGATTTACATGGTAAGAGGCATCGGCCGTTCAGAAAGCAATGGCAAACTACTGACAGCCAACTAATGTAACGTCCTATATACGAAACCGTCGTTGTGGCGAAAAGGTTTACGGACGCAATTCGTATTCCCGCGTACCGCGTTACACCCACAGCTGCAGGGTATTTGGCAGCAGACTGCCTTGCGTTGGTTTTCATAAATGATAAGACGTTCAGAAATAAATGGCAAACTACTGAACGTAAACTTGTCGAGAAATCACAAGCAGCCAAATACTTCTGGGGCTGACTGCGACGTTCTGTAAAGGATAGGCAATTAACTCTATATAGGATAAACAACTAACTATAACTTTCTTGTACAACATATTTGTTTGTTTTTGCGTTCACTCGCTTTGAACCCACGCCTAGCCCATACACGTGCCACAACATCTAGTGCACTGGACTGATTTGTGCATGTGTATTAGCTGTCCATATTACCAGTCCCTTCGCCATCAGGCGAACGAACTCCAACCTCATAGGTACTTGTAATTTACCTCCCCAAGTCAAGGACGAGAAGTCAACATTTTAGTCCATCTGACCGACGTAGGCGCTGAACCCTCTACCCCGGCCTTATCACGCCGGATGTTTAAGAATAAGCGTCCTAATCCATTCTGCCGTGCCGACATCCACACATATTTAATTGCTCCCGTCTCTGAGAGTTTGAAAAACTTCGCTAAATGAGATCATTCATTCATTCATTCATTCATTCATTCATTCATTCATTCATTCATTCATTCATTCATTCATTCATTCATTCATTCATTCATTCATTCATTCATTCATTCATTTATCCATTCATTCATTCAGTAGTATGCCCTTTGCAAAATCTCGCTTCCATAACAACCCTCCGGAAAACCTCTCGATCATATGCAAGATGTCCCGCGTTTGATACACCCATCTGGAGATCATCCGCCACATCCTGCACCCATCTTCTCCGTGGTCTTCCTCTTCCGCTCGTCCCAGTGACACAGTTAAGATACCTGTGCTGAATGGCAAGACACTGATGAAGGATGTGTTGCAGGAAACAAGGAGGGATCGCGTGCAAGAGAAAGACAATGCTTCAAGAGATGGACCGGACTAAGCTTTTATAAATGCACTATAAAGGTATACAAACGGCGCCGCTGCGTTGGGGACAACCAAACAGCGTTCACAATTCTCTGACATTCCAAGTCTGAGGTTGGAAATTAGCCGCGGGTGATTTGGATGGTATTAGGTATCTGACGTTCAGAAAGCAATGGCAAACTACTGAACTAGCATTGTCTAGTAAATCACATGCAGCCAGTAAATGCTGGGGTTGGTTGCAACGTCTTGTAAAGGGCATGCAATAAATTTGTTTACCGATAAAGATATAGGGCAGGGAGTGGCGGGGACTCTTTACGATCGACCTTCGTTGTGGAGATGGTACTTGATGACGATAATGATGATGACAATAATGATGATAAGGACTATAATGATGACCATAATAAAAAATGATGACAATAGTGATAATGATGACAATAGTGATAATGTTGACAATAGTAATGATGATGACAATAATGATGATGATAACAATAGTGACAACGATGGCAATAGCTATTATAACGTGATAATGATGCTGATGGTGACGATACTTATGACAATAGTGATTATGAAGACGATAATGATGAAGCAGATGACGATATTGATACAACCATAGTGATGGCGATACTAATGATGATGACAATAGTTATAATGACAACGATAATGATGACGATAATGATGATGATGACAATAGTTATAATTATAGCGATAATGATGACGATAATGATGATGATGATGGGGATAAGGATGGTGATAACGATAGTAATGATGTTGACGATAATGATGACAATAATGATGACTATAATAATGATGATGGCGATTATGATAATGATGACTATTATGATAATGATGATGACGACAATGATGATAAATGACGACGGTAATGGTGATGAGGACGGTTATGGTGATGATAAATAACATCATTATGATGATATGCAGAAATGAACCCCAATATCACATAGGGTACTGCACTTCCTAAGCAAGGCATATTTTTTTCGGATTAAAACCTCACTGACACAAACTCTTTTGTACCACACTAAGATTGGATTGTTGTCTAGGGTCTCATACTTCTACTAATTCACTGTAGAGTGGAAGCTGAGCTTGCCACCTATCTCACACCACCAGTCCTCACTGCAGCACACATCCGCGAGTCAATTAACAAGAGTTAATTTGCGCACATCAATTCCTTTTAATGACGAATGAACACGGACACACGCTACATATAAATCCAGGAACAATAATTCTCTCAGAATATATCTTCATCCCAATGGAACACTTCGAATAACACTGCCTCTCAAGGCTTACTAAATCTCATCCCACACGACAGGTATACTAGCCTCTCTCCAGGCCCGACTCAATGTAACCCCCTCTGGGTCTCGAATTCCACTAACTATACATCAAAACCCACAGTGCGGAGTTCTCTTCCTAACTCCGTCACGATTTTTCACTTTCTCAGACCACCGACCTACTCCTAGTCGGGTCTCAACTCAACTGTCCAAAACGAACCGACCCTCTCTCGGTCTCCACTTCAACTCTCCCCTACAATGTTTGTCACTGTCTTTTTAAACCTTCTTGCAGCCCTCCCTAGGTTCCACACACACTACCCCACAGCTCAAACTGTCTCCCCCACAATTACCCTAGCCAGCTGACTTCTCAACTGCCCCTTAAATCACTGTCTTCTCATTTGCCCCCTCCGGGGGACTTACTACCCGGCCCTATTTTACCTCGTGAACTTGTTTATGTGCACCATTTCTATCCAGGACATTGACCTTACTGATAGTGAACCCAGACATGTGTCACTCATCAGTAGTTTGATTCGTTTCATTGACAGTACAAATGTGGATTTTACCTAGCTTAAAAAATGTATAAGACATAATTTTAGAAACCAATTATGGGAGAAAAGACAATAAGGAAGAGAACCGCCATCTATATCTGAAGCAGTGGTCTGGAATAAGTGAAAACCTAATACTGCAGGTCCCAACGTCATCATTTATTATGTGATTACTATTATTTTTGTTTTGGGTCTCCACGTAAAATCGTTTTAGTTCTCAGAACACACATTCAGAAATACCATCTTATAACATTAGTGCTCTCAATACATCACACCAGAAATGGTTTCTTTATTGATTCAATGCCGAAGGATAATATATCGCCAAATGTGGCCACCCCAGCTCACCCCAGATGGACAGAAGGATGATATATCGCCACAATAGTGTTATCGCTCTCCGTGGCCACAGGCTTGCGAACACGGTTCGTGAGCCGCTTACCAGGCGTTCGAAACGCAGCCGCGACCGATTTGTGCTGCAGACCGAGTCGCATTGTGTTATAACGTGTTGGTATGGGAGCTGGTCGTTCAGAAAGCAATGGCAAACTACTGAACGTAACATTTGCTTACTACATCAACAGCAGCTGAAAAAAATGCTGGTGTTGACTGCAACGTCCAGCATGGGGTATGCAACATTAAAAACAAAGATCGTATTATGTGTTTAGTTTCGCGGTATCT
Source organism: Cepaea hortensis (assembly GCA_963921405.1). Taxonomy (NCBI): domain Eukaryota; kingdom Metazoa; phylum Mollusca; class Gastropoda; order Stylommatophora; family Helicidae; genus Cepaea; species Cepaea hortensis. The sequence continues at coordinate 70,679,774 of OY992891.1, read as the reverse complement.
TCCGCAATTTTAATGCTCAGTGAACGGATATTTACATTATAATACTTGGTCATTTGATTGCACGCCAAGTTTGGTCCAAACCGACTGATTGTTTAACACTGAATCAGTTAAATCAGAAAATCATGTAGGTTTATTCAGTAATGAAAGAGGAGCTGCGGTACCGTAGTGGCTAGACGCTGGCTTGCCGGACAGCTGGTCATGGGTTCGAATCCGCATCGGGTCGGATGTGTAAAATTGACCGGGGTCTCCTAGGTCGACCCGGGGATAAAACTGGTACCAGGAAATGTATTGGAAAGTGAAGGCGGCAGATATGAAGCAGACTACATCACCCACCGAGCCACAAATGGTCTATACAAACATGGGTTCGGCACCATATGCCCAATGCTGCTTAAGACGTGAAAATGGTTATTTACTTTAGTTAATTAATTAATTAAAATAAATATTTGTTGCATGTTTTTAATGACGTCGTACTCAACCCCAGCGTTTGCTTTCTGTATGTGATTTACAAGTCAATTTATTTTTACGTTCAGTATTTTGCTATTGCTTTCTTAATTTAAAAAAAAAAAAAATTGAAACCAAAATGTCCATTTGTAATTTTGATCTTACTTCTTGCTACTTCAATTAGCGTGCCAAAAGACGTCAACTAACGTGCCAAAAACTTTAACTTGCCTGCCATAAACTTCATATAACGTGCTAAAAACTTCAACTAAAGTATTTGCAATTAATTAAAGCCAGCGCTTTATATTTTATATAAAGCACTATCGCTTTAAACCGGTTATAAAATTAACAATTTCTTGCATGTTACATAGAAATATATCTAACATACGGTTGTCAATCCTGGAAATGATTATACAAGAGAAAAAATCCATAGAAGCCATGGAGATGTGGTTTTACAGAAAAATGCTGAAAATTACTTCGACAGCAAACATGAGCAATATAGTGAATTTGAGAAAACCTAAGTAGCAAAGACAATTTATCACAAACATCAGAAAGAGGCAGCCATCTGTCATCAACCGATGTCACAGGCATTCCGGGATAACTTCTCTCGCACCACACAAAAAGACTTGTTAGTCGTACGAGAGGAATTGATTACACATTTTATTGCCACTGGCTCTTTGCATCACATCAATGTACAACAAACAGTCGCTAGCAAATCACACAAGAATAAATGCATAGAATTGCCTATCACTAGTCGTTTCCTAACCCTATTGCTAATCTATCTACTCGGCTAACGAAATAAGCATCGACGCTAAGCGATGCGCTCACTACGAAGTCTGTGTCCCGTCTGAGGAATTCTCCGCGTGCTGATTACACGGTACGCGGAGTGACCATGTGCGTACTTCGGCTTCTGCGTGCTGCATAATTCAGCACGCTTGGAGTAGTGGTCTCCCTTGAGTCTAGTTCTCTGTATCTGTCACGCTGGCGTGATTACGCCGTGACCAGAGTGCTTACTCTCTGGTTGACACCTCCGTGTCTCATGAGAGAACTGTTTGATAGTTCCCCTTTCTATTTACCACCTACACCTACCCTGCCCTCATGTAGGGGCACTGGGTTACCTCTCATCTACTTGAGGTGGACCACTCATTCCGGGTGGTCTTCATTCCTATATAACTGAGTCTTTGACACACACCCTCCCCTCCTGTGTTGCGTTACAAACTTTGACTCATGGTTGTGACGCAAGAGGTTTCTAAAAAATTAGTGTATCTAATTTTTGTCAAAGACTAACTTGGATTTGGGTAACTCAATAGACTTCTACTGACTATTGTCACAATGTAGTCTCACCTTACTTGGCTACTGGTGATCGCCACAAACTTGTCTGGTTGGCGTGAGCCCTCTTCTCAATCGCAATATTATATTAATTAGAGGTTTGTCTGAACCGGACCATTGTCTTATAAGACCTGCCCTCAAATAGCAAATTAACTCACTACCCATACAAAGTTGACTTTCTTAGGGTCAACACATGAATTGCTTCATGTCCCCCATATAATATTAAACAACCCTTGCACAAGTTGTGTGCGACAGGCTTTACCTATCTCGCTTCCGCGTGTAAAGTTATCTTCCACTGTTAAGTTAGTGTTTCGTTGTCTAATGTGTCCCCTGACCCGGAGTTATCTCCCTTTGTTCAAAAAAATGTATGTGCTTTACCTGTGTGTTTTCCTGGTTGTTTGCGTGTTTGAATCTACCTAATAATATAATTTACCTTCTAACATGTGTGTCTGTCTATAATATGTAAGTAAGATAGTTTTCAAGTGCCATAATTCGGTTAAATGTGGCCACAAACAAGTGTATAACACTAATTCGTGACTACGTTTCCGTCTTATGAGACTTAAAATACTTTCTCTAAGGTTTACTCTAAACTACACACAATACATTTGAGACAGCACATTTCAACATTGAAAGCAAACGCTTGACGCAGACAAATAATAAAAAATCGCGTTTGAGCGGCAGAAAAAATCCGCTTGCTGCCTTCACTCTGCCTTGTATATTTACCATTTTCTCGCAGTTTCACACTTCTGTCACACATCTTTTATTCTCCCAAAAAACCACTTTTATCCTCCCAATTATTTAAAAACCTTGAAGTGACACTGTACAAGTTTGGCTCAGTTTGGAAAAAGTTGAGCTTCATGACTGTGCGTAACTTACTGCACGAGTCATGTATTTACAAAATATTTACATGGATGAAATAGGGTTGATATTTTGTACCCTGATGATATTAAACACTATATTCTCCTGAAATACTACTACTACTTCTATAAATATTTATATTCTAATTTGTTGTACACAATCAATCTAATTTAAGGGAAGTAATCTACCTATCTAAAAAAATGAAAATGATGTGAGATGAGTTATGTACCTTTCTGAAATGGGAAATGTGAAATGTAACAAAATTATAATGTTTTAATGTTTAAATGAGAAGAAAAAAAAATATGATGGATATTTTTATTCTACATGGTATAAATGATGTATGTTCATGTGTATAATCCTTTTATCCTATAAAATATAACCTAATTTTTGTCCTAAATGATGAGGTTGTTAAAGTGTTCATCAAGATGGAATGAAATCAAGTGAAATGAAATGAACTAAATGGTACTGTTCCTATGTAAACTAAATGGTGCTGTTGCTATCTAAACTAAATGGTGCTGTTGCTATCTAAACTTTTTATTCTAGACTTTAATTAGCTGTTAGTAAATTTATAGTCCTATCCTAATTTACTTTTATGCTAAGTAAGTGGGTAAATTAATGATTTATCTAAACTAAAAAAAAAATCTATTATATTCCCTAAATCTAATTTAACTCTTTATTAAAGTAACTAACCTAACTATAATTTACAACTATCTTAAAACCGTTATATTACATATCACAATTAATATATATATACATGATGTCTATTTACCTCAGGTTAGTGGTTGCCATCACGTACAGAAATTGCTTTCGTTGGCATAGTTTATATATACACATTTATCCTGGGTATGCTAACTACACTACACAGTCACACTTGTGTCTTATGGGTATTCTTACACTCGTCGAGTCCGCTGGTGTCGTAGACAAGTATCTTCGTGTCTGTTATTTTCACAATGTTCTGACACTGTTATTATGTGATTAACACAGGTGATTCACCGGAGCACAAATGGAGCATAGTAAGTAACGAGCTGTCTATGCACACACGGTGATCAACTTGTCCTTGGAGCACAGTTCTTATTCTGCTGTCTACGGACACATGGTAGTTCAATGTTCTTAGCACACAGTCCTGATCCTGATGTCTATGTATTCAATAGTATATTCTATACAGGATGTTTTAAGTGTACTAACTTAACATTTCTTACACTACCTATTCATGTGGAATATCAGGTATTTCTACCTCAGATGGTCGACTAAGGGTATCAGCAAGAATGGTGTCCCTACCCTTAATATGCTCTATACTAAAAGTATAATTCTGTAATATCAATGACCACCTGTAGATGCGGTCGTTGCGATGCACCCCACTTTGTATGACCGTGATAGGGGAGTTATCGGTCTGGACCACGAAGTGATTACCCGCTAGAAATCGATGCAACTTCCTCACCGAATAGATGACGCTTAGGGCTTCCAACTCTGATATGGAATATCTGGACTCAGCCGGTGTGATCTTGCGGCTCACGTAGCAAATTGGATGGAAGATGCCATCATAAAACGGGCCTAGTACTGCAGCGATGGAAATCCTGCTGGCATCTGTCCTAAGATAATAAACGAGCCTAGGATTAGGCAAACGGAGGATTGGTGCATTACTAAATAGGATTTTTAATTTTGACAATGCAGAAATTAATAATGCATATTTGACATCCAATTTTACTGATGCTTTTAAAACATTTGAAAATACACTTGTAATTTCAGCTAAGTTCGGTATGAACTTGCTATAATAATTTACTAAACCCAAAAGGCTCCTGACCTGCTTCTTTGTTGTAGGCATGGTCAGGTTCATAATTTTGGTAATAATTCTATTGTCAGTTTTCAGTTGTCCTTGTGAAATGACATGACCCAAAAAATCAATTTCTTGTAGGCCCAATTCGACTTTGCTCGGTTTGACAGTGAGACCGAAGAGTCGCAACCTATCGAAGACATGACTGAGTTTCAGTAAGTGTGTTGTCCAGTCGTCTGTATGGACACAAATATCATCTATATATGTCTCTGTATTCGTCACTCCATGTAGTAAATCTCTAGTTAAGCGTACGAAAGTGGCAGGAGCATTACGAAGTCCGAAAGGAAGAAATCGCCACTCGTAAAGACCTAGAGGTGTTGAGAATGCAGTAAGATGGATAGATTGCGTCTGCATAGGGACCTGCCAATATCCCTTAGTAAGGTCTAATTTAGAAAAGATTTTGGAGGTGGACATATCCAGAATAAGATCTTCGCAGGAAGGAATTGGTTCTGCGTCGATCTTAGTGACATTGTTGAGTTTTCTATAGTCTACACACAGACGAATTGTGGAGTCTTTTTTCTTGACCAAGACGATTGGAAAGGAGTACTCAGATGTAGATTTTTGAATGATTCCACTAGCTTCTAAATTAAGAATTTCCTTATTTAGACTTTCTCTATAGCTAAGTGGGATAGAGTACGGCCTGCATTTGATAGGCTTCGAGTCCGAAAGAAGGATGGAGTGCTCGATCCTGTCCGTCCTACCTGGAATGTCGGAAAATATGTCCTTATATTCAGTCACTAATTCTATTATCTGTCGTCGTTGTTCTTCTGTTAATCTCGTTTCTAATCGTATGCAATCTAATGTCTCAGTCTTGTCTACAATTGGAACAGGTAGTTCCATCCCGTCGTCGTCTACCTGATTCAGTACGGTTGTGGTGCTAAGTGCGTTTTCTGTAAACTCACTAAGTGTATGCATCTCGTCGGATTTGCCAGTCTCGCTAACTAGTGTAGTTGCGTTGTGTACGTCTGTCGTCTTATCCATACGTGTGGGTGCATTGTGTTCGTCTGTCTCTAATTCTGTCTCTTGTCGTGAAAAGTAGGGTTTCAACATGTTGATATGAAATATCTTTAAGTGTCCGTTTATTGATATTTCATAATCAACATCTGAAATTTTTCGTACCACTTTGAATGGCCCTTGCCATGAGGTCAATAATAGATTCCGTTTGTCTGGAAGTAAAAGCAGTATGTCTTGATCTGGTTCAAGATTAATAGTTCTCGCACCTTTGTTTGCGTATTGGCGGTAGATTTGACCCTTCCTCTCCAAAGCTGCCTTAGCTATGATACACGATTTCATGATTTTATCTCGTGTTTCTGTTACCATTTCATAAGGTGTTTTTGGGGTGGGAATTTCAATTGAATTAGTTACTACCTGATGATAAATTGTTAGGGGTCCACGTGGGTTAGCCCCGTATACTAATTCAAACGGTGAGAAACCCGTGCTTGAATGGGGAATCTCCCGATAGGCGAACAGCACTGTTGGTAACAGTGTATCCCAATCAGCTGGGTTTTCTGCTGTCACCTTAGCCAGCATATGCTTAAGGTCTCCGTTAATTTTTTCTACTATTTCATTGCTGGCTGGATGATAAGCTATAGTAAAATGCTGTTTAATCCCTAACATTTTCGTAAGGGCTTGCGTTGCAGCCGATATGAATTGAGTTCCACGGTCGGATAAGATGGTACGTGGGAATCCGAATCGTGAGAACAAGTGTAGAAATACATTGGCAACGTCTTTGGAGGTGATGTATTTCAAAGCTATTGCCTCAACCCACCTTGAACATAGGTCTACCATCGTTAAGATGAAGCGATTTCCTTTGCTGGACACCTGGTTCAGGGGTCCAACAATATCTACCGCCACACTCTCAAATGGCCTAGAGGCCAGTGTTGAAGGTTGCACTTCAGCTGTAGGATGTTTACCCTTACGTACTAGTTGTTGACAGACATTACATGAACGACAAAATTGTTTTATATCATTACAAAAACCTGGCCAATAAAAATGAGCCTGAATTCTGGCCCTGGTTTTGTCGTATGCAAGGTGACCAGCAAACGGTGACTCATGTGCAATCTTTAGCACAGTTTGGCGGTGTTGTACAGGTAACACTGTTTGCTGAATCTCATGGTTACCAGTTGTATAATAACGAGTAAGAATACCATTATTAAGTCTAAAGAACCATGATGCGTTTTTCGTCAAATTTTTCTTTCAATAGCTTTAGATATGGAGACACACTAGGATCAGCTTTTTGCTGGTCTATGAACTTTTGCCTGGTAGTATCATTCGTGCTAGTTGGTGATAGCAACAGTAGTCTTTCATCTTGTAGTGTGTCTTGGTGTTTCATGGTATCTGCTCTGGTTGTTGCATTAGCTGCATTTAAATTTTCCCATGCAGCTATTTCTTCGTTAGTGCAATGTTTCAATTGGGGTAAGCATCCCAAAATTATATCAGTACAAGGGTTATCTAAAATCGCACATGTAAAGGTACCAGAAAGGAAAGGAGTGTTAATACAGGCTTTAGCCAAAGGGTAAATTTCAATATTACCCGAAAAAGGTTCGGCATTTGACTGAGTCACCTGTATAATCATTTGGATTCACCAGTTCCTTTCTAAGACCAATAAGGGTGCTGCCGCTGTCCAGCAAACATTGGCATGGTCTGTCGTTGACCATTGCATTGTGGAACACCAAATTGCCCCTGGAGGCTAATGCTGTATTTACACTCTCAGTTGAGAATGGTACTGTATGTCCACATTCTAATTTTCCGTCTGCATGAAATTGGTGACAGCGTTCACAACTGTCAAAGCTTAATATATCGTTTACACAACACACATCTTCAGATTGGTTAACAGGTAATTCATTCTCAACCTCACACTCAGTCTCACTACCACTATCAGAGGATGTATCAATCAAAATTGCATTGTTGGCCTTCATTCTTTTGCGGCCCAGGCACTTATTAGAATAATGCCCGTAGCTAGAACAGAAGAAGCATTTGACTGTACGCCTGTATGCAGTTCTTTTGTTTTGTTGTTTCTTAATGACCATCTCAAGATGTGTTGGATAGTTTGGTGATTTATCACACATAGAATAAGTATCATGAAAAAGTTGGCAAAAGACACATTTCGACACTTTTTTTTTTATCTTTCTTGTCGACTCTATGAAATGGTTTTTTATTGCTCTGATAGCTTTTAGGTTGGTCCTTAACAAAAGAAACTATTTCAGAGTCGCTATTTGATGTCTTAAAAATATCTCTATTTGAGGAAAAATATGCAGAGCCTTTCTTTTCAAATTGTTCTATAGTCTCGATGTCTGAATGCTGCAGGAATTTAGCGAAAGGAGATGGTATTGTGGATATGACTTTATCCATGGCTATTAAATTTTTAAGTCTTTCAAAGTCCTTTCCTATTTTTGCTGCACTAAGCCATCTATTTAGTACGCTTTGAACATTTGAGACATAATCGATAAAGGTCTCGCTTGGCTTGGCTTTAAATTGGAAAACTGTACTTGATACCCAGGGGCATCAAGTAAGAAATGTTGCATTATCCTATCGTGGATGTACTGATAGTTAGATCTGAGATCAGTTGGTATAGATTCTATAACTTTAAGGGGCTCCCCACTGAGGTTCTTCATGTAGATCATGGCCCACATATCGATTGGTACTTGGTGGTATTTCAGCTGATATTCGACATCTTCTGTCCAGGCTGATATGGAATCTTCTTTACAGAATGGCTTAATAATATTTTTGTACTTATTAAATTTATTCTCTTCTTGCTGACTTTTTAGTTTAGTAGCTGAGATCTCTAAGTGTGAATCTACATCCATGCCTTTCATCTTTAACTGTGTCTCTGATTCAACTTGTATTTGTTTTTCTTTTACTCTTGCCATTTCATCTATCTCTCTTTGTTTTAATTCTAATTCCTTCTGTTTGATTTCCTTATCTTGATCTAATTGTTTTTGCTTAATCTCTTTATCTTGTTCTAATTGTCTTTGTTTAATCTCTTTATCTTGTTCTAATTGTCTTTGTTTTGTTATCTCCGCTAATTCTACAATCTCCTTTTGGTGTTGTCTTTCTCGTGCACGTTCATCTCTCTCAGCATCTTTTGCTTCCCTAAATTTTTGATCAGCATATTGCTCTAATTCCTTTCCTGTGTATTGCAATTCCTTGCCTGCTTTTATGAAATCAGCTAAAGTTGCCATGTTGTTGGGTAATTAGATAGAGTTGATAGTCACTCAAATATTTATTCACTTATTTATATTAGATATGTTAGGTGTTTAAATCCCTGAGTACAAAAAAAAATACTTTTAGATTATAACCTGAAAAACAGATCACAAACAATATGCTAATACATCACATGCTGAAAAAGAGATGCAGTATTAATCATATTGCATGCAAAATCAGTTGGGTATACTCATCTTAACATTCCAGATCAATCATGTACACTCGTTTGGCACCTCAAGTCCAATCATCTGGCACTACCACACACAGCTTGCGTTATGCTTATGACCAGCTGTTGTTCTGCCTGGTTATCAAGAGCATCAACAATTAACCACTTGTAAACGATATATAATTTTAGACAATTTTGTACAATCACATGCCCCAGGACAATACAATGTGGTTTAATTAATAATAAATGTCACTGTCCTGTCTTCGTTCTAACGTCTTCTGCCTTCCCTAACTCTAGCTGTTTAATTTATGGAAGTGTTGTGCAGACTGCGGCCCATTTGCATAGCAAAAGTAGTGCCATCGCGACGGTAAGAAATAGAAAAAGTATATAAATAATTAAATAAATGCTTTGAAATAAATATAAAGGCAATAATAATGTTCAAATAAACAAATATATTCAATAATTAAGTTCTATAAACAAATAATATTCGATATAAGTCAACGATTCAGGCGAGCAGCCGCTTTGCGATTTGTCAACAATCAGTCGCTGATTGCAAATGGCGTAACGCAGCTGTTTGTCAGTCGCGATACGTCACCCGCGCAGCGCTATTTTTAGATTGGAAAAATCAATATTGTTCTCGGCTCATTTTTGTGTATCGCTCCGCCGTGAATCATATTTGACAAATAGTAGTAAATAAATAAGTAATTGTAGAAATAAATGATACAAAACTATAATAATAATACTTACAAATCAGAAGAAAACATATTCATAAGCACAAAATAATTCAATAAGCATAAATAAACATAACTTGGTCACGATGGGCACAGCTCGCACTTTGTTCTGTCTGCACACGCCATTGTCACTAACCCAAATTAAACCCTGTGATTATTTAGCCGTAATACTATTTTAGAGCCGTGGGTGAGTGTTTTAGCTTGAACAATTGTCCAAGCTACACTTCTGACACCACTTTATCCTAGCCTGTCATCAACCGATGTCACAGGCATTCCGGGATAACTTCTCTCGCACCACACAAAAAGACTTGTTAGTCGTACGAGAGGAATTGATTACACATTTTATTGCCACTGGCTCTTTGCATCACATCAATATACAACAAACAGTCGCTAGCAAATCACACAAGAATAAATGCACAGAATTGCCTATCACTAGTCGTTTCCTAACCCTATTGCTAATCTATCTACTCGGCTAACGAAATAAGCATCGACGCTAAGCGATGCGCTCACTACGAAGTCTGTGTCCCGTCTGAGGAATTCTCCGCGTGCTGATTACACGGTACGCGGAGTGACCTTGTGCGTACTTCGGCTTCTGCGTGCTGCATCATTCAGCACGCTTGGAGTAGTGGTCTCTCTTGAGTCTAGTTCTCTGTATCTGTCACGCTGGCGTGATTACGCCGTGACCAGAGTGCTTACTCTCTGGTTGACACCTCCGTGTCTCATGAGAGAACTGTTTGATAGTTCCCCTTTCTATTTACCACCTACACCTACCCTGCCCTCATGTAGGGGCACTGGGTTACCTCTCATCTACTTGAGGTGGACCACTCATTCCGGGTGGTCTTCATTCCTATATAACTGAGTCTTTGACACCATCATTGTTTAGCCCCATTATGAGAAAACAAAGAATGGAACATGTCACAGCTGAACAGTTTTGCGGAAAGAGAGATATGAGAAGACCAGGAGAGAAAATTCTTGACAGTCTTATGTCATGGCACGGAAGGGAGTCTACACACGAATTGTTACATGATCGCCCACTCCAGTCTACAATGCACTTGACGATGATGACAACGCCCTATATTCTCTAGAAAACTCTAGCACGCTATAATACTCTCTGTATATACACAGCTCGAACACAATAATGCTCTATAAAACCATAACGGTTTTACTTAATACGATGTTCCGACACTCTATGAGGCCTATACTGTTCTAACCTTCTCTATTTATTTTTCTACAAAACTCTAACACTAGATAATGCACATACAGCTCTAATACTCTTTTTTGTGTGTAAAATATAAAGCTCTAATGCTCTCTATTTTATCCCAAAACTCTAATGCACGCTGTTGTCCTCAAAGTTCTAATCTTCTCAGTTTTCCATAAAATTCTAACACAGTGGTTCTCAACCTTGTTTGGCCCGTGCACCCTTTCACCATATGTCAGAATGTCATTCCCCCTTTCCAGCGACAGAAAGAAGAAGAATACCCCCCCCCCCCCCCTTCGAAAAATGTCAACCTCAAAAAGTGCATTTATTAATATGCACAATACTATATTAACAAACCAAATTAATCATATTACAATAAACACACAGTTAAAACGTCAAAGGCTTGTCACTTAATATGATATTGTGACTGAAGCCATTTTGAGTCTGCCAATCTGTGGTCTTAATCCCCTCCCCCTGGAAACATTAAATCCCCCTCCCCCGGGGGAAAGGGGGGGGGGGGGAAATTCCCCACCGGTTGAGAACCACTGTTCTAACACTACCCATATAAAGCCACATCTAACGCCTTCTAATTTCTGTAATATTCTAGCCTTACTAAATCTGTTCTACATAAATCTAATGCTATATATAAATATTGTATATAAATCCCTAAAGTTCTAAGTCTTGTATACAACTCTAAAGCTATGTATTATCTATACACTTTTAATGTTCTACATTTTCGATAAAACTCGGGCTATCTATATTTTATATGGAGGTGTAACGCTTTAAATTTTGTGTAAACATCTAATGCTCTTTACGTTTTATACAATTCTATCTCTCTATGTTTTTTTTTTTTCGCTCGCTCGCTTTGAACTCAAGCATAGACCATACACACTATTTATAGTAGTGATGGACTGAATTTTGTGTGTGGGTTAGCTTTCCCTATTAATAGTGTTCCTCGCCATCAGGCGAACCCACTCCGACTTCAGAGGTACTTGTAATTAACGTCCCCAAGTCAACGACGACAGGTCAACATTTTAGTTCAGCTGTCCGGTGTAGGGATTGAACCGCTAACCTCGGCATCAGCTCACCGGATGTTTAAGAACACGCGTTCTTATCCATTCAGCCATGCGGACATGCATCGCCCTATGTTCTCTGTACAACTTTAACGCTTTATATTATCTATGCACTTCTAACTACTCCGTTTTCTATGAAACTCTAACGCTTTATATTTTCCACAAAAACCCAAATGTTCTATATTTTCCACAAAACTATGTCCATTTTATCTATACCGCGCAAATTACGAGTTTCCATATTCACAATGAAGGTCGGCTACAACAGATCTCCAGTCCTCTCTCTCTCTCTCTCTCTCTCTCTCTCTCTCTCTCTCTCTCTCTCTCTCTTTCTCTCTCTCTCTCTCTCTTTCTCTCTCTCTCTCTCTCTTTCTCTCTCTCTCTCTCTCTTTCTCTCTCTCACCAAGATAGCGAAGTTTAACACCATCTTTGCTGTCTTATCTTTTGGAACTGTCTTTCCATCTAAACATCCATCTTTCTCTTAGACCTGTCCATTCCATCTTTCCCTCTAGCACGGTTTTCATAGCATGCCTCATCACATCATGTGCCCTGAATAGTTTTGTTCTAACATCAACAACAAAGAGAAATGCCCACAAGAAGGCATACGTAGGTTGACCACACCAGTACAGATATTAAACAGTATACATAATTTATGGCACAACACTCTCAAATTATACATTAAAAAAATTCATTACAGTAAAGATTTTCTAAAGAGGCATCTTTTCTTTGGAAAACTGAAATATGTTGGCGTATTAAATGTCATACAGGTTTGAAAAGAACAATTGTAGAAGGCATGGTTCCTGGAAGAAGAGGGAGTGGTAGATCATCACGACGATGGAAAAAGAAGATTAGTGACACCTTGACAATGGAAATCCATAAGGCAAGGGAACTAGCAAATGATCAAGAATCTGTTTCGGCGTTAATTGCTCACCACTCCATGCTCTCTTTACGTCTGTTCTTACTCTTTACTTCTCCTCCTACTCTTTACTTATATTCTTACCCTTTACCTCTGTTCTTACTCTTTAATTATCTTCTTATTCTTCACTTCTGTTCTTACTCTTTACTTCTCTTCTTACTCCTTACTTCACTTCTTTCTCTTTACTTCTCTTCTTACTCCTTACTTCTCTTCTTACTCCTTACTTCTCTTCTTATTCTTTACTTATATTCTTACTCTTCACTTCTCTTCTCACTCTTTACTTCTATTCTTACTCTTTACTTCTCTTCTTAATCTTTTCTTCTCTTCTTACTCCTTACTTCTCTTCTTACTGTTTATTTCTCTTCTTACTCTTTAATTCTCTTCTTAATCTTTACTTGTCTTCTTACTCTTTACTTCTTCTCTTACACTTAACATTTCTTCTTACTCTTTACTTCTCTTCCTATTCTTTACTTCTCTTCTTACTCTTTACGTCTCTTGAGGTTTTGAAATGGTCTATGATTAAAATGTTCTCACGAAAAAGATGCGTGCTCTCTAAAGTCTTATTGTTTAGGAAAGTACCTGCTGAGTCATGATGTTAAACCTTATTCTCGGTTATAAATATTTGTTTTGCTAGTTTCTTTAGGGCTTCTGTGTAACTTCTTTTCCGATACATTGCCTCTATCTGTCTAGGGGGTTTAGAGTCACATGTAAGACTCAATTTCAAAGTCTGCTTTCAATTTATTGACATAAAGATCTATGGTCTCAAAAGAGCCTGCATTTATCTGCTGTAGACTCGTTTCTCCCGTTTCGGTATCAAAGTACCACCTACAAGGGGACTGCATTGCAAAAGCTCCCCTTCCCCTCTCCGTGTCCAGAAAAGCGCGGGGTGTGCAAGTTTGGTATTTGAACTTTACACCAGCGGAGAAGGATTTTCGAATATAAAGGTAAATGACCCACTCCCACCCTGTGAGGTTATATAATATTTGATGCTAGCCTATCGAGAGGTGATGTGGAAAGTATCACGCCAGCCGCCTGTAAAAACAAGGTGGAACCTGCAATAGGTCTGTGATGTACCACGACCATCACATTATGTAGACCTGAGTGCACAAACAAATAGGTGGTCAGTCTTTCCCTCCTGTAACTAGCGGCAAGCCCAAGAATCGAACCTTAATCCGTCAGCGGCCAAGCCATTATTAACGCAATTTCGCAGCCGTTAGACCAATGTTTCCACTACTGCGGCTTTCTCTTCGCATAATGTTTCCTACTACCTATTTCAGGTTCAGTCTTCCTGGGAGCTAGGTCAATTGAAGAAATCGCTTTTATTACAGTGTAACAACTTGTGAATCCAGCACGGTACAGTAGGACTGCCCGGGATTAATCCGAGATTGGTAATGTTTCCGCAACAGGGTTGTGGGTAGTTTATTGTGGGCAAACTCCAGCCCACGGGAAAGTACGTTTGTCGATATTGCCATACTCTAAAGGCATTAACTCCTCCTTCTAGCTGCTTTGCTTGAAGTTATAGTATGGTGGCGGAGTAGTTTAGTGTTTACTACATTCGCATTCGATTTGTACAGTAAGTCACGATCATCATCATCTACCACTTTTGCCACCAAGCGTCATTGGGAGTTGTGGTATAATCTCAAAACTGAGAGGGAAGACCAGGAGAACTTTCAATCAGATAGCGGTTGGAACGATTAGTAGTATGACTCTTCGTTGGCTGTTAAACGAGGGGACGGAGTGTGTATGGGAATGTCCTGAGTGCAGTGATGTCGGTTCTTAGCTCAACTCAAGGAAACACCAGTTACATTACAATAGCTTTCAACGACCTTGCAACACAATACCCAATATTCCCTTATACATTCGCTAATAACGTTGATTGTATTTCTGCGTTGAATTGCCTGCAGCTTTCATAACCCCATTCAATCAATATCTCTGTCCTTTTGTGAAGAACAAATCTTTGTGACTAAAAACAGATTGCCTGCAGTTCAAGTAACATCTGGTCAGGACAGAAAGAGTTAAAAACATACGCCCCGATTTTGTGAACCATTACCTCCAATATTGTAGCTGTACCGGGAGATTCTCAGACGGGTTGGGTTGCTAATCTGCAGCCGATCAACTTTCCTTTCTAATTTAGATTTTTGTTTCCTTTCGTGTTGGTTTCATTTATCACACAACGGGAATGAAGGAAAATCTGTGAGGGGGAATTCCGTTGTCTAGTTTAGTTGATAGATTCGACGTCTGAATTTTACTGGGCTAGGACCATTGGTTACTGGGTTTAGAACTATCAATATATTTATATGTCTGTCTGTCTTGCTGTCGACATAATACCTAGCTCGCTGCCTACCTGTCTGCTTATCTGTATGTCTGTCATTCTTTTCTCGCCGGTTTCTTTCGGTCTGTCTTTTTATCTTTCCAGTTCGTCAATCGGACGGTCTGTCTGTCAGTCAATCTGTCTGTATAACTGTCTTTTTGCTTTTTTGTCTATCGTTCGATGTCCCATCCTTACATGTGTCGGTCTGTCCGGCGCACTGCTGTCCAACCAACCAACCAACCAAACAACTAACCAACCAACCAACCAATCAATCAATCAACCAACCAACCAGCAAACCAACCAACCAACCAACCAACCAACCAACCAATCAACCAACCAACCAAAGAACGAACTAAACAACCATCCATCCATCCATCCATCCATCCATCCATCCATCCATCCATCCATCCATCCATCTATCCATCCATCCATCCATCCATCCATCCAACATCTACCTATTCCCCATACATTCTTCCTTCCATTCATTGATGGATTCGTCCATCCATCCCTCAATCCCCTATGTAACTCTCTGTCTGTCTCCACTAATACCCCCATCTTTCGCTCCATCTGTCCCGCCTTCACTCCATCCCGATATCCATCCTAATTTCTCACTCAATCAATCTCTTCTTCCGTTCATCGCTCCTGCCATCCAAACCTCCGTCAGTCTCTTTCTTCATCCATCCAATCATCTATCCACACACCTCTCCAACTGCCCTTACCTCCATCGATCCATCTATCGATCGATCGATCCATCCATCCATCCATCCATCCATCCATTCAAGATCTACATAATCCTCATCCATTTTTCATCGATTCATTGATGGACCCATCCATCAAATTATCCATCTTTCAATCCATCCATCTAAACTTTGTCGATCCTTCTTAATACCTTTATCTTTCCTTCCCTCCATTACTCTATACCTGTATACATCCTCCTTTTGTCACTCAACCCATCTCGTCCCCCACCATCTCTCCCCCATTCGTGCTGCATCCATGGCCTTCTCCACCCATCCAACCGTTTATCCACCCTTTTATCCATTCATCTCAACATCCATCTACCCTTTGATCCATCCATCCACCCATCCATCCATCCATCCATCCATCTATCCATCCATCCATCCCAGCATCCACACTCCCATCTCTCCACCCACCTCTCCA
Source organism: Cepaea hortensis (assembly GCA_963921405.1). Lineage (NCBI taxonomy): Eukaryota > Metazoa > Mollusca > Gastropoda > Stylommatophora > Helicidae > Cepaea > Cepaea hortensis. The sequence goes on along the minus strand of OY992891.1, from coordinate 70,663,565 downwards.
CCCATCTCTCCACCTATCTTTCCACCCATCTCTCTACCCATCCATCCATCCATCCGTCTATCACTCCCTCCAACCCTCCCTCCACTCCTCCTTCCCTAATTTCATCCCTCCCTCCCTCTACTCCTCCCTCCATCCGCCTATCCACCTATTCATCCACCCAGCTTGCAGCAGCATCAACCATCTCAGCTGCCAACTGTACCCTCTACACCCGTACTCTCACAACAGTCAGAACGAACTAACACAGGCAACAGTTACACAATTATACTATCCAGGCTCTTTAACACAAGACAAAATATCAGAAATAACTCTCCACATCCTCGGTAAAAGAAAAAATGTGACAACTAAATGGATATTTATTCAACGATTTATTAATTTTGATATTTCCGTCCATTTGTCACTCATTAAATAATATCTTTCTTGAGCAAGATATAGTAATTTCTTTTACACATATTCCATGCAGTTAGAATTGTTTTGAATGCGCATGCGTGCTCCCAACACAGCTATTTTCGGATGGAAAGTTGATGGATTTTGTGGCCAATAACGTTGAGAATTGATTGCTCAAACTTTTCTTCTTTTTATATGACATCACTCATTGAACGCAAATGTTGACTTTTGTATTTAAGGTGTTTTTGTTTTTAATTGTTATAATTTAACCCGCTGCCTACGAAGCCTGGCATGTGGAGTTTGATTTGCTCAATGCATCGTTTTGCAAATTTCTGACAGGCCTAAACACTCTTCGCAGTCTTATGAAGACGTCCAGGGAACAGTGTGGGAATATTAGAATTCCACTCTGTGAAATAAATACAGATTATCATTATCATCTTTTGCGGAAAGAGACCCAGTCATGTTAGGTAAAACCCAGTGCAATGAAGTCGATCCTTTTGCATGTTAGATCCATATTATATCATTATCATGTGCCGACAAACTTCACACCTGCGGAGTGATATATTCAAAAATGTAAGGGTAAAGGACCCACTCCCACGCCGTGAGAGTATTGAGTTATATGGCGCTAGCCTGAGATTTTCTTAGATCGTCTAGTGATGTGGACAATATTACCCCTGCAGCTTAAAAAAAAGTCCCAAAGCAGGAACCTGTGATTCGTCTGTGATTTTCTAGGGCCAGCACGCGTTGTTGGCCTGTGGGAACGGTGGTTTAGGTGGACTGTGTGCTCGGTGGTTTAGGTGGACTGTGTGCACGGAGGTATAGTTGGTTGGTAGACTGTGTGTACGGAGTATAGGTGGTCTGTGTACATGGAGATATAGGTGGTCTGTGTGCATGGAGATATAGGTGGTCTGTGTGTATGGAGATATAGGTGGTCTGTGTGCATGGAGATATAGGTGGTCTGTGTGTATGGAGATATAGGTAGTCTGTGTGTATGGAGATATAGGTGGTCTGTGTGCATGGAGATATAGGTGGTCTGTGTGCATGGAGATATAGGTGGTCTGTGTGCAGGCAGATATAGGTGGTCTGTGTACATGGAGATATAGGTGATCAGTGTGCATGGAGATATAGGTGGTCTGTGTGCATGGAGATATAGGTGGTCTGTGTACATGGAGATATAGGTGGTGTATGTACATGGAGATATAGGTGGTCTGTGTACATGGAGATATAGGTGGCCTGTGTCCATGGAGATATAGGTGGTCTGTGTACATGGAGATATAGGTGGTCTGTGTGCATGGAGATATAGGTGGTCTGTGTACATGGAGATATAGGTGGTCTGTGTACATGGAGATATAGGTGGTCTGTGTGTATGGAGAAATAGGTGGTCTGTGTGCATGGAGATATAGGTGGTCTGTGTGCATGGAGATATAGGTGGTCTGTGTGCAGGCAGATATAGGTGGTCTGTGTACATGGAGATATAGGTGATCTGTGTGCATGGAGATATAGGTGGTCTGTGTGCAGGCAGATATAGGTGGTCTGTGTACATGGAGATATAGGTGGTCTGTGTGCATGGAGATATAGGTGGTCTGTGTGCAGGCAGATATAGGTGGTCTGTGTGTATGGAGATATAGGTGGTCTATGTGTATGGAGATATAGGTGGTCTATATGTATGGAGATATAGGTAGTCTGTGTGTATTGAGATATAGGTGGTCTGTGTGCATGGAGATATAGGTAGTCTGTGTGCATGGAGATATAGGTGGTCTGTGTGTATGGAGATATAGGTGGTCTGTGTGTATGGAGATATAGGTGGTCTGTGTGTATGGAGATATAGGTGGTCTATGTGTATGGAGATATAGGTGGTCTGTGTGTATGGAGATATAGGTGGACTGTGTGCATGGAGATATAGGTGGTCTGTGTGCATGGAGATATAGGTGGTCTGTGTACATGGAGATATAGGTGGTCTGTGTGCATGGAGATATAGGTGGTCTGTGTGCAGGCAGATATAGGTGGTCTGTGTACATGGAGATATAGGTGGTCTGTGTGTTTGGAGATATAGGTGGACTGTGTGCATGGAGATATAGGTGGTCTGTGTGCATGGAGATATAGGTGGACTGTGTACATGGAGATATAGGTGGTCTGTGTGCATGGAGATATAGGTGGTCTGTGTGCATGGAGATATAGGTGGTCTGTGTACATGGAGATATAGGTGGTCTGTGTGCAGGCAGATATAGGTGGTCTGTGTGCATGGAGATATAATTGGTCTGTGTGCATGGAGATATAGGTGGTCTGTGTTCAGGCAGATATAGGTGGTCTGTGTACATGGAGATATAGGTGATCTGTGTACATGGAGATATAGGTGATCTGTGTGCATGGAGATATAGGTGGTCTATGTGCACGGGGGTATAGGTGGTCTGTGTGCATGGAGATATAGGTGGTCTGTGTGCATGGAGATATAGGTGGTCTGTGTGCATGGAGATATAGGTGGTCTGTGTACATGGAGATATAGGTGGTCTGTGTACATGGAGATATAGGTGGTCTGTGTGCATGGAGATATAGGTGGTCTGTGTGCATGGAGATATAGGTGGTCTGTGTACATGGAGATATAGGTGGTCTGTGTACATGGAGATATAGGTGGTCTGTGTGCATGGAGATATAGGTGGTCTGTGTGCATGGAGATATAGGTGGTCTGTGTGCATGGAGATATAGGTGGTCTGTGTACATGGAGATATAGGTGGTCTGTGTGCATGGAGATATAGGTGATCTGTGTGCATGGAGATATAGGTGGTCTGTGTACATGGAGATATAGGTGATCTGTGTACATGGAGATATAGGTGGTCTGTGTACATGGAGATATAGGTGGTCTGTGTACATGGAGATATAGGTGGTCTGTGTACATGGAGATATAGGTGGTCTGTGTACATGGAGATATAGGTGGTCTGTGTGCATGGAGATATAGGTGGTCTGTGTGCAGGCAGATATAGGTGGTCTGTGTACATGGAGATATAGGTGGTCTGTGTACATGGAGATATAGGTGGTCTGTGTACATGGAGATATAGGTGGTCTGTGTACATGGAGATATAGGTGGTCTGTGTACATGGAGATATAGGTGGTCTGTGTGCATGGAGATATAGGTGGTCTGTGTACATGGAGATATAGGTGGTCTGTGTACATGGAGATATAGGTGGTCTGTGTACATGGAGATATAGGTGGTCTGTGTGCATGGAGATATAGGTGGTCTATGTGCACGGGGGTATAGGTGGTCTGTGTGCATGGAGATATAGGTGGTCTGTGTACATGGAGATATAGGTGGTCTGTGTACATGGAGATATAGGTGGTCTGTGTACATGGAGATATAGGTGGTCTGTGTACATGGAGATATAGGTGGTCTGTGTACATGGAGATATAGGTGGTCTGTGTGTATGGAGATATAGGTGGTCTGTGTGCATGGAGATATAGGTGGTCTGTGTGCATGGAGATATAGGTGGTCTGTGTGCAGGCAGATATAGGTGGTCTGTGTACATGGAGATATAGGTGATCTGTGTGCATGGAGATATAGGTGGTCTGTGTGCAGGCAGATATAGGTGGTCTGTGTACATGGAGATATAGGTGGTCTGTGTGCATGGAGATATAGGTGGTCTGTGTGCAGGCAGATATAGGTGGTCTGTGTGTAAGGAGATATAGGTGGTCTATGTGTATGGAGATATAGGTGGTCTATATGTATGGAGATATAGGTAGTCTGTGTGTATTGAGATATAGGTGGTCTGTGTGCATGGAGATATAGGTAGTCTGTGTGCATGGAGATATAGGTGGTCTGTGTGTATGGAGATATAGGTGGTCTGTGTTTATGGAGATATAGGTGGTCTGTGTGTATGGAGATATAGGTGGTCTATGTGTATGGAGATATAGGTGGTCTGTGTGTATGGAGATATAGGTGGTCTGTGTGTATGGAAGTATAGTTGGCCTGTGTGTATGGAGATATAGGTGGTCTGTGTGTATGGAGATATAGGTGGACTGTGTGCATGGAGATATAGGTGGTCTGTGTGCATGGAGATATAGGTGGTCTGTGTACATGGAGATATAGGTGGTCTGTGTGCATGGAGATATAGGTGGTCTGTGTACATGGAGATATAGGTGGTCTGTGTACATGGAGATATAGGTGGTCTGTGTGCATGGAGATATAGGTGGTCTTTGTGCATGGAGATATAGGTGGTCTGTGTGCATGGAGATATAGGTGGTCTGTGTACATGGAGATATAGGTGGTCTGTGTGCATGGAGATATAGGTGATCTGTGTGCATGGAGATATAGGTGGTCTGTGTACATGGAGATATAGGTGATCTGTGTACATGGAGATATAGGTGGTCTGTGTACATGGAGATATAGGTGGTCTGTGTACATGGAGATATAGGTGGTCTGTGTACATGGAGATATAGGTGGTCTGTGTACATGGAGATATAGGTGGTCTGTGTGCATGGAGATATAGGTGGTCTGTGTGCAGGCAGATATAGGTGGTCTGTGTACATGGAGATATAGGTGGTCTGTGTACATGGAGATATAGGTGGTCTGTGTACATGGAGATATAGGTGGTCTGTGTACATGGAGATATAGGTGGTCTGTGTACATGGAGATATAGGTGGTCTGTGTGCATGGAGATATAGGTGGTCTGTGTACATGGAGATATAGGTGGTCTGTGTACATGGAGATATAGGTGGTCTGTGTACATGGAGATATAGGTGGTCTGTGTGCATGGAGATATAGGTGGTCTATGTGCACGGGGGTATAGGTGGTCTGTGTGCATGGAGATATAGGTGGTCTGTGTACATGGAGATATAGGTGGTCTGTGTACATGGAGATATAGGTGGTCTGTGTACATGGAGATATAGGTGGTCTGTGTACATGGAGATATAGGTGGTCTGTGTACATGGAGATATAGGTGGTCTGTGTGTATGGAGATATAGGTGGTCTGTGTGCATGGAGATATAGGTGGTCTGTGTGCATGGAGATATAGGTGGTCTGTGTGCAGGCAGATATAGGTGGTCTGTGTACATGGAGATATAGGTGATCTGTGTGCATGGAGATATAGGTGGTCTGTGTGCAGGCAGATATAGGTGGTCTGTGTACATGGAGATATAGGTGGTCTGTGTGCATGGAGATATAGGTGGTCTGTGTGCAGGCAGATATAGGTGGTCTGTGTGTATGGAGATATAGGTGGTCTATGTGTATGGAGATATAGGTGGTCTATATGTATGGAGATATAGGTAGTCTGTGTGTATTGAGATATAGGTGGTCTGTGTGCATGGAGATATAGGTAGTCTGTGTGCATGGAGATATAGGTGGTCTGTGTGTATGGAGATATAGGTGGTCTGTGTGTATGGAGATATAGGTGGTCTGTGTGTATGGAGATATAGGTGGTCTATGTGTATGGAGATATAGGTGGTCTGTGTGTATGGAGATATAGGTGGTCTGTGTGTATGGAAGTATAGTTGGCCTGTGTGTATGGAGATATAGGTGGTCTGTGTGTATGGAGATATAGGTGGACTGTGTGCATGGAGATATAGGTGGTCTGTGTGCATGGAGATATAGGTGGTCTGTGTACATGGAGATATAGGTGGTCTGTGTGCATGGAGATATAGGTGGTCTGTGTGCAGGCAGATATAGGTGGTCTGTGTACATGGAGATATAGGTGGTCTGTGTGTTTGGAGATATAGGTGGACTGTGTGCATGGAGATATAGGTGGTCTGTGTGCATGGAGATATAGGTGGACTGTGTACATGGAGATATAGGTGGTCTGTGTGCATGGAGATATAGGTGGTCTGTGTGCATGGAGATATAGGTGGTCTGTGTACATGGAGATATAGGTGGTCTGTGTGCAGGCAGATATAGGTGGTCTGTGTGCATGGAGATATAATTGGTCTGTGTGCATGGAGATATAGGTGGTCTGTGTGCAGGCAGATATAGGTGGTCTGTGTACATGGAGATATAGGTGATCTGTGTACATGGAGATATAGGTGATCTGTGTGCATGGAGATATAGGTGGTCTATGTGCACGGGGGTATAGGTGGTCTGTGTGCATGGAGATATAGGTGGTCTGTGTGCATGGAGATATAGGTGGTCTGTGTGCATGGAGATATAGGTGGTCTGTGTACATGGAGATATAGGTGGTCTGTGTACATGGAGATATAGGTGGTCTGTGTGCATGGAGATATAGGTGGTCTGTGTGCATGGAGATATAGGTGGTCTGTGTACATGGAGATATAGGTGGTCTGTGTACATGGAGATATAGGTGGTCTGTGTGCATGGAGATATAGGTGGTCTGTGTGCATGGAGATATAGGTGGTCTGTGTGCATGGAGATATAGGTGGTCTGTGTACATGGAGATATAGGTGGTCTGTGTGCATGGAGATATAGGTGATCTGTGTGCATGGAGATATAGGTGGTCTGTGTACATGGAGATATAGGTGATCTGTGTACATGGAGATATAGGTGGTCTGTGTACATGGAGATATAGGTGGTCTGTTTACATGGAGATATAGGTGGTCTGTGTACATGGAGATATAGGTGGTCTGTGTACATGGAGATATAGGTGGTCTGTGTGCATGGAGATATAGGTGGTCTGTGTGCAGGCAGATATAGGTGGTCTGTGTACATGGAGATATAGGTGGTCTGTGTACATGGAGATATAGGTGGTCTGTGTACATGGAGATATAGGTGGTCTGTGTACATGGAGATATAGGTGGTCTGTGTACATGGAGATATAGGTGGTCTGTGTGCATGGAGATATAGGTGGTCTGTGTACATGGAGATATAGGTGGTCTGTGTACATGGAGATATAGGTGGTCTGTGTACATGGAGATATAGGTGGTCTGTGTGCATGGATATATAGGTGGTCTATGTGCACGGGGGTATAGGTGGTCTGTGTGCATGGAGATATAGGTGGTCTGTGTACATGGAGATATAGGTGGTCTGTGTACATGGAGATATAGGTGGTCTGTGTACATGGAGATATAGGTGGTCTGTGTACATGGAGATATAGGTGGTCTGTGTACATGGAGATATAGGTGGTCTATGTACATGGAGATATAGGTGATCTGTGTGCATGGAGATATAGGTGGTCTGTGTACATGGAGATATAGGTGGTCTGTGTACATGGAGATATAGGTGGTCTGTGTGCATGGAGATATAGGTGGTCTGTGTGCATGGAGATATAGGTGGTCTGTGTACATGGAGATATAGGTGGCCTGTGTACATGGAGATATAGGTGGTCTGTGTGCATGGAGATATAGGTGGTCTGTGTGCATGGAGATATAGGTGGTCTGTGTGCATGGAGATATAGGTGGTCTGTGTACATGGAGATATAGGTGGTCTGTGTGCATGGAGATATAGGTGGTCTGTGTGCATGGAGATATAGGTGGTCTGTGTACATGGAGATATAGGTGGTCTGTGTGCATGGAGATATAGGTGGTCTGTGTGCAGGCAGATATAGGTGGTCTGTGTACATGGAGATATAGGTGATCTGTGTGCATGGAGATATAGGTGGTCTGTGTGCAGGCAGATATAGGTGGTCTGTGTGCATGGAGATATAATTGGTCTGTGTGCATGGAGATATAGGTGGTCTGTGTGCAGGCAGATATAGGTGGTCTGTGTACATGGAGATATAGGTGGTCTGTGTACATGGAGATATAGGTGATCTGTGTGCATGGAGATATAGGTGGTCTATGTGCACGGGGGTATAGGTGGTCTGTGTGCACGGGGGTATAGGTGGGCTATGTGCATGTGGGTATATGTGGGCTGTGTGCACGGGGGCTTAGGCGGGCTGTGGGCATGGGTGTTTAGGTAGCCAACCTGCCATATGATGTCAGTTTGTCCAAAGATGTCAATTTGCCCCATGGTGTCAGTTTGTCCGATTGTTTCAGTTTACCCGGTGATGTCAGTTTATCCGATTGTTTCAGTTTGTCCGGTGATGTCAGTTTGTCCGGTGATGTCAGTTTGTCCGATGATGTCAGTTTGTCAGACTATTTCAGTTTGTCCGGTAATGTCAGTTTGTTTGATTGTTTCAGTTTGTCCGGTGATGTCAGTTTGTCCGGTGATGTCAGTGTGTCCGGTGATGTCAGTTTGTCCGATGATGTCAGTTTGTCAGACTATTTCAGTTTGTCCGGTAATGTCAGTTTGTTTGATTGTTTCAGTTTGTCCGGTGCTGTCAGTTTGTTAGATTATTTCAGTTTGTCCGGTGATGTCAGTTTGTCCGATTGTTTCAATTTGTCCCTGATGTCAGTTTGTCCGATTGTTTCAGTTTGTCCGGTGATGTCAGTTTGTCCGATTGTTGTAGTTTGTCCGATGATGTTAGTATGTCCGTTTGTTTCACATTGTCCGGTGATGTAAGTTTGTCCGGTTGTTTCAGTTTGTCCGATGATGTCAGTTTGTCCGATTGTTTCAGTTTGTCCGATTGTTTTAGTTTGTCCGATGATGTTAGTATGTCCGTTTGTTTCACATTGTTCGGTGATGTCAGTTTGTCCGATTGTTTCTGTTTGTCCGATTGTTTTAGTTTGTCAGATGATGTTAGTTTGTCCGATTGTTTCAGTTTGTCCGATGATGTCAGTTTGTCCGATTGTTTCAGTTTGTCCGGTCATGTCAGTTATTCCAATTGTTTCAGTTTGTCCGATGATGTCAGTTTGTCCGATTGTTTCAGTTTGTCCGATGATGTCAGTTTGTCCGATTGTTTCAGTTTGTCCGATTGTTTTAGTTTGTCAGATGATGTCAGTTTGTCCGATTGTGTCAGTTTGTCCGATGATGTCAGTTTGTCCGATTGTTTCAGTTTGTCCGATGATGTAAGTTTGTCTGATTGTTTCAGTTTGTCCGATGATGTTAGTTTGTCCGATTGTTTCAGTTTGTCCGATGATGTCAGTTTGTCCGATTGTTTCAGTTTGTCCGATGATGTCAGTTTGTCCGATTGTTTCAGTTTGTCCAATGATGTCAGTTTGTCCGATTGTTTCAGTTTGTCCGATGATGTCAGTTTGTCGGATGGTGTCAGTTTTTCCGATGGTGTCAACCTGCCCAATGGTGTCAGCCTGCCCAATGGTGTCATTTTGTCCGATGGTGTCAACCTGCCCAATGGTGTCATTTTGTCCGATGGTGTCAACCTGCCCAATGGTGTCATTTTGTCCGATGGCGTCAGTTTGTCCGATGGTGTCAATTTGTCCTATGGTGTCAGTTTACCCTCTGGTTCAATCAGCACACCGGAAGTTCAAGACCGACCGCTCTTATCCATTTGGCCATGCTAACCATCATTGTCTTCTAGTATAACTTACCTTTCTACATTTCGAAGTTTTGCTGATCCATTCAACAATAAATTAAACTGCAATGAGAAACACCCAGCACCAAACCTTCACATCATTTACGAGTTAAAGACACCTTTGGCGTGAAAACAGACATGGGACCTGACTAAGGGTGGATTGTGATTAAAGCTATGTTCTGAAAACCCGGCGCGTTAATGTAAGCGCTAGGAGGCAACGCAGATAATGCCGTGAATGCGGTCGGACGAGTGGTCGACACTTACATTTGTTGTCGGCCAAGCGAAGGAAAGATTGGTCATCTGTTCCTCCGTGTATTCCATCCTACAAACTGTGATGACCCTAGCACATCATAGATAACAGCAGGTTCCTGTTTGGAACTTGCTGTGTGTTGTTTATTTAATGTTCTGCAAAGGACCTGTTACAAGCGGATGTTTTTTGTTTTTTTAAATATTGTCTAGCTTTGAACTCAAGCGTAATCCACACACATGCTACCAGTTCTAGTGCACTGGACTGATTTTTGCATGTGGGCTAGCTTTCTTTATTACCAATATCCCTCGTAATCAAGTGATCTCACTCCGACTTCTGAGGTATTTGTAATTTACATCTCCAAGTCAAATACAAGACTTCAAAGTTTTAGTCCAAGCTACCTGCAGATAACACAGTACCTGTTTATTTTATATGTTTGATAGCTTTCGGAGACCTTTTTCCGAATACTTTAGACGCATCGGCGTACAATAGGCGAATAATAGAACATTATAGTGTTCGAGCTGTGTATACACAGAGAGTATTATAGCTTTATACGTATTATAGAGTGCTAGAGTTTTCTAGAGAATATAGGGCGTTGTCATCATCATCAAGTGCATTGTCGACTGGAGTGGGCAACCATGTGTCAATTCGTGTGTTGACTCCCTTGCGTGCCATGATATAAGACTGTCAAGAATTTTCTCTCCTGGTCTTCTCATATCTCTCCTTCCGCAAAACTGTTCAGTCGTGACATGTTCCAGTTTTTGTTTTCTCATAATGGGGCTAAACAATGATGACTGCCTCTCTCTGATGTTTGTGATAATTTCACTGGGTGTTAACATTGTTTATTTCTTGAAGTTTTCAAATATATGTCTCTTCTGCATTATGGTAACAAAAAGGGGGGGGGGGGGGGGGCAAAAAGCTTTACCTTGCTAATCTCTCTCTCTCTCTCTCTCTCTCTCTCTCTCTCTCTCTCTCTCTCTCTCTCTCTCTCTCTCTCTCTCTCTCTCTCTGATCTATATTTGTTGGACAATCTCTCCCACATCTTGCTGTGGCATTTTCTTTCCTGTATAGATTATTGTGAATTTTAATGTATTTTCCAACAGAACCTATTTCTCCCAGGCATCTTATCGATGTGAATGGTGAACATTCCTAACATACCTGTAATAGTCAATGTTGAATGTATTCATATTTTAAAAAAGACCCCCCCCCCCCCCCCCCCCCCCCTGTATAGTTTTCGACTCACTTTTAAATAAAATAAAAAAGGGACTTAAAGCAAGAGGATTGGCTTCATTGAACCGGGTTTTATCCCATAAAGCCCGGACTCTTTCCGCAGGGAGGCCTGCCTAAAGTGTCGCACAAAGCACAAACTCCGTAGCTCCAGAGACGATCCCTCCAGGAGTCTCCGAGAAAATTGCACTTGTGAACTGAACGATGTAGGCTGGGATCGAACAAACAACCTTCGGAGCACCAGATGGACGACATACCCACTCACAATCATGAGTCCCTAAAAATAAAGAAACTATTGCTCAACCCGTATCACCAACGTGTAAGAACACACTGCTTAACCCGTATCCATCCATCCATCATGTGCCATGCCTATAAGCGTGATCCGTCATGTTTTGCCATCTCACTCGAACACCAGAGTCGTGGATCAGCTCCGTGTTCCTGCCTTGACCATGCCACGTGACCAAGCCATCCAGGTATTTACTTCTCGGTCTTCCCCTTGGTCTCTTACCTTCGATCCTGCCAGTTTTCACCAAGTTATCCAAGTAATTTCTTCTCATAACATGCCCAAAAATCTTTGACTGTCTACGTCTAATGCCTCTAATCAGTTTACGATCTTCATTTGTTTCTTGAAGGACTTGTTCATTGGTGTTTCTGTCTGTCCATGGTATTCTTTGCATTTTCCTCAGAAACCACATTTCCACAGCCATCAAATGTTTTTCAGCTTGTCTGCTCATTGGCCACGCCTCACATCCATATAAAAGTACAGGTTCTATGTAGCACCTCAACACTCTTTTTCTCGTTTTAATTGATATATTTTTTATTGGTCAGTATATTTTTCATCTTGAAAAAGGCTACCTTAGCAATGGCAATTCTTGTTCTAATCTCTTCAAGGCATCTCCCATAAGATTGTTCCGAGATAACTGTACCGATTAACTTGCTTAAGAATATGCCCATTTACTTGTATACTACATTGTGGTATTTCCTCCTTCCCAGTGACGACCATAATCTGTGTCTTCTTACTATTCAAATCTAACCCTAGTTGTTCAATGTGTGTAACAACCGCATCTACTAAATGTTGCAGATCCTGTTCATTGTCTGCAGTCAAGACTGTATCATCTGCATATCTAATGTTGATGCATCGTCTCCCAACGTTGTTTCCTTCCTTATCTTCTATATTTCTGAAAATATTTTCACTGTATAGGGAACAACTGCAACTCGTATCACCGATGTGTAAAAACAGACAGGGTTAGAAATCTATTGTCTGAAACAGTCATATTGATTGTCTACACACATAAATGTGCACTGAAAATGAGTTTCGTTATTATCACCTTCATACTTAGGTGCAAACATCATTGCTCTTTAACATTAGTCCACTATGCCAATCCTTTGCTGGCACCCATTCATGCATTGTACGGACATCCACCGATGCACGTCTTCTAGTTTTCACTCTCTGACCATCACCACATCGCCAATCCTTCCAGTTTCCTGCCTTACCTTCCTCCCCATTTTTTCATGTACCACTTCCACTCATTTACCTGGGATCATCACTGAACCGTTACCATCCCCTACCCTAATCCCCATTACACCACAGACTCCCATGCCGTCTATATAAGAGTTCATTCATTCAGTAGCATGTCCTTTCAGAACCTTGCTCCTATAACAACCTTCCGGAAAACGTCTCTGTCATGAGCAAGATACCCCCATCCGATACACCCATCCTGAGAGCATCTGCCACATCCTGCACACATCTTCTCTTTGGTTTTCCTCTTCCTCTCTTTCCAGGCATATACTCCTCCATTACTGTTCTCTCCAAACCCTCATGACGTTCAAGTGACTAGAATATATCAGTTTTCTTTGTTTTATGGTCTTCAGTAGCCAACATTCTTCAATATTCAGATCTTGTCGTATGGATACAATTGTTCTTTTGTGTATTTAAGATATTCTTAGAAGCCGTCTATAAAATTTCTATTCAAAGGCATTTATGCGCTGTTCACCTTGTTTAGTACGCGTCCAGGTCTCACGGGAGTATGTTGCAATGGGAAAGATGCATGCTCTTAAAAATATAATTTTTGTAGGTCTATCTGTTTCACAATTTATTCAGTTGTTTTAGATTTTGAAGAGCAAAAGATATACGTCTTTTAATGTCCTTCATGTTGTCACCATTGTTGGCAATCAATGACCCAAGATATTAAAAATGTTTCCTCATTAACATATATTTCTTTTTCCATATTGTTTTTTTCTGTATGAATTATCCTTGTTTTTTCTATGTTAAGATATAAGTTGTAATTTCACTATTCTTTTGGGTTTAGGTTATTAGTTTTTCTATACCCTTCTGTGTTGTGGATAGTAATACTGTATCATCAGCACATCGAATCTCTGGTATAAAAGAGTATCAAGGTGAAATTCTTGTTAGTACCACAGCCTGAGATTCTGAGATAAGTAGCACAATTTTTATTTTAAATTGTCATTTTCTCTTCATTGTTCTCATTTTGTTCATCATTTCATTCTTCCCATCCCGTTATTATACCTTAATGTAGTCATGGACACCATCGCTCCAATGTATTCTGCTTGATTATATGTTATGTTTTGTGTATGTATTTATTTGCTGATGAATGCTAGTCGCCGCAACGTCATGTATTTTTTCGTAATTCTGTTTCGTAATTCTGTTCTGTAAAGCTGCAATACTTTGTGCTATTTTTATATTATAGACATTTTAGGGGGCTGCGTGGTCTCGAGGTATGGTGTCCGTCTCGAGTGCTGGAGGTCCCGGGTTCAGGCCCCGGTGAGGACCAGGATTTATTTAAAAAATCCACCGGGACTTCCAGTAATTTCCCCTGGTCTCTGGGTAGTGAGATCGGAAGCCCTTGTGTATTGTTGCGCACGTAAAAAATCCCTTGGCAGTTGGAAATCGAAAAAGAGTAGCTTAACGGCGCTGCCCGGGCAAAATTTCGAGTTAATTATCTACCCAAAGTATTTCAGGATCCTCAGCGGTGCTACGGAGTTCGTGCACTGAGCTGAGTTTCTCCAGACTCAGGTTTGAGTTAGGAGGAGAACGGAGCACTTATGGGTTGCACCCGTGTGCCGTGATGTTGATCCTTAAACTAAACTAAACTAAACTAAACTAGACATTGTCAGCCTGGCCGAGATGATTATCGCGCTCGCGCTTCAACTTCTTTTAGGGTAACAGCGGGGTATTGGGTTCGTTCCCCCAAAGGTCAGTCGGACTTTAGCGTTGATTTCTCGTTCAAAAACAACCGCAAACTATTGACCGTAAAATTGCGTAGAAAATCATAGCAACATCCTGCACAGGACATTAAACAATACAAATATTTAAATTTCAAATCCCGAAACAACCACATAATCAATTGATTATTGCTCACTGGATTTAGGAGGCCTGGTGTTCCTTGCCAGTGAGAAGTCCTGATCGTTCGGGTCCCATCGATTGACGGACGTCGGTCGCGGCGATTGGGCAATCTTGAGCATAGCCTACGATGGGTAGCGTTGTGGTATTCTGTTGTGATAATTTGGTGTGTCCAGTGTGTGCCGCGTGGTTACACACCAGCTTCACACGCGTGATCCGGGACTGTTTCCGGATCCGGTCAGGGATATGCACTACTGACGAGCTCAAATGAGGGCGAAATTCGAGTATAGTGCTTCCATATTGACGTGGATAGGCCTTAGGTTCATACCAGAGTGCGATCGGCGTTGCCAGTAGTGGGTTGTGCTCAATATTTAAATTTCAAATCCCGAAACAACCACATAATCAATACAAAATAACACGAAGTAAAGCAGCTTTACAGAACTCAAAAACATAAGACAGTAAACAATACAAAATAACCACGAAGTAAAGTAGTTTTACAGAACACAGTTATGGAAAACGTAGGACTTTGCGGCGACTAGTCTTCATCAGTAAACAAATACACAAAACAACATATAAACACAGGGCAGACATCACAGTGACTACATGAGAACAAAATGTGTTATATATGTCAGAATCCTAGGCTGTGATACTGAGATAAGTAGCATATTCTTGTTCATTTATTCCATGTCATTTTATTGCCCTCATTATTGCCTTTTTCCATTTTCCTCCCTCCGTTAGTTTGCCTTAATGTAGCCACTGTAACGACTTCCCCGTGGTATTTGTTATGTTTTTTGTGTATTTATGTTTACTGATGAAGACTTGTCGCCGCAACGTTCAGTGTTTTCCGTAATTGTGTTCTTTAATTGTATTGTTTACATTTTCACATTTTTACCACTAATTTATGAAAGGGCATGCAACATTGCAGAATAGACGCTCCACCGATTTTATGCAAAGGACATGCATCATTTTAGAATAGATGCTCCGATGATCTTATGCAAAGGGCATGTACAATTTTAGAATAGATACTCCATTTATTGTATGCAAAGCCATGCAACATTTTAGAATAGGCACTCCACTGATTTTATGCAAAGGATATGCAACATTTTAGAATAGACACTCCATTGATTTTATGTAAAGAAAATGCAACATTTTAGAACAGACACTTCACTGATTTTATGAAAAGAAAATGCAACATTTTAGAATAAACACTCTACTAATTTAATGCAAAGGACATACAACATTTTAGAATAGATGCTCCACTTATTTTATGCAAATGACGTCCAGCGTTTTAGAATAGACGCTCCACTGATTTTATGCATAAGAAATGCAACATTCTAGAATAGATGCTCCACTGCTGTTATGCAAAGGACAGGCAACATTTTAGAATAGACGCTCCATTAATTTTATGCAAAGGACATGCAACATTTTAGAATAGACACTCCATCGATTGTATGCAAAGGACATGCAACATTACAGAATAGATACTCCCCTGATTTCATGCAATGGACATGCAACATTTTAGAATAGACAATTCATTGATTTTATGCAGAGGACATAAACATTTTAGAACAGACACTCCACGGATTTGATGCAAAGGACATGCAACATTTTAGAATAGACACCCCACTGATTCTATGAAAAGACATGCAGCATTTTATAATATATTCTCCACTGATTTTATGCACAGGACATGCAAGATTTTAGAATAGACACCCCTCTGATTTTATACATAGGATATGGAACATTTTAGAATAGACACTCCACTGATTTTATACATTTTACAGGCAACATTTTAGAATAGATACTCCACTGATCTTATGAAAAGACATGTAGCATTTTAGAATAGACACAATATTTCCTAATTGTAACCCAGCAGTGTTGAACATGGTATTCTTCGTCATCCCCTCGCGTAAACCCAAATGGGGTCGTAGAGATGTCAGAATGGAGACATCAACACTGTACTATGTCCTCAGTAAAGAACAGACATGTCGAAACACTTCACCTCGTCCATTATAAAACGTTATCAGTTGAGGATTCCCCTTGCCTTCCTCTTCTGGTTAGAATATTTTTGATAGTTGCTTACATGCCCTTTGCGAAATGTCAGAGTGGAAACAACAGTACTGTACTCTGTCCTCAGTAAAGAGCAGACACGTCGAAACACTTCAACTCGTCCATTATTTAACGTTATCAGTTGAGGATTTCCCCTGCCTTCCTCTTCTCCGTTAGAATATTGTTGACAGTTGCTTGCATGTCCTTTGTGGGATGTTAAAATGAAGGCAACAGTTTAGATTAGTTTAGTTTAGTTTAGTTTTAGTTTAGTTTAGGTTAGGTATTAGTTTAGCAAAAAAAACCCCAAACAAACTTGGCTTATTGTATGCCCAATCTGAAGCCTCTTGAAGACTGACTGTTTTGTATAGCGACTACCTGATTAGAATTAGATACAGTTTCCATATTTATTTTAGTTGAGACTCGGCAATTTTACCTCTCTGCATGAACTCACATCAAAGAGAATCCGAAAATATCGAATACCACATTATATACGCCGAATTGACGCTCTGTGTAAATAATCTAATTTGTAACATAATGATATCTGCTTATTCGACGTAATTGTAACAATTGAAACTGCTAATAGAGTTTTAGTGTACGCAATGCGTCTATTTCTCCAGGATACAGGCGAAGAAATGAGAAGTGCTGTACGCAGGAAATGTTCGTTAATGAACCATCTACGGTTGCAACTCACTTAGTGGGCATCAATACAACGCTGCATTTTGAAAATTGAAAATTTATTAGATCCAATACAAAAATAGAGTATTTAATTCAGGTGTCGACAACCTATACATGATCACCAACAACACATTGTATGAACAATGAAAAGAAAATATGACTCATAAAAGGCAAAAACTTGAAATTCGGTCGTTTCAAGACTTTAGTACAAACGAATATATTATTTCCGTTTGCTCGCTTTGAACTGGAACGTAGTCCACGCTGGACTGATGTTTGCGTCTGGGCCATCTTCTCCTAGTACATACCACTGTCCCTAGCCATCAGGCGAGCCCACTCCAACTTTTACGGTACTTGTAATATATGTCCCCAAGTCAAGGACGAGACGTCAACATTTCAGTCCAACTGACTGGCGTAGGAATTGAACGCGCTACCCAGCCATCAACACATTGGAAGTTAAAGAACAAGCGCTCTTATCCATTCGGCCATGGCAACCCCAAAAAACGAATATGACTTATTCCAATGTGGACGTAGGCTGTCACGGCGAGTGAATGCACCATTACTTCGGCACTACACCACAAAATAGGCTGCCGACCCCTGATTTATATGCACAACATGTTTGTAATGTCTCACTACACTTTCTATGTAGAACAAATTTGAAAATAAAAACTGTCTTCCGTTGATAACACCATTTTGTTTGGAGTGAAAAGAATTACTCCAGCAGATGACAGCCATTCGCTGCATATTGCTTCACGATGGACTGTGGAGCATATTTTTTTATGACATCATGCACTTCAGTTTTCAAATTTGTTCTACATACAAAGTGTAGTGAGACTTTACAAACATCCAGTATATGTGGAAGACAAGGACAACCTACCACATGTATTCCTGATTAATAAATTTATGGACATACACAATGAGAATTAGGGTGGCGTGACATGCTCAAACACAGCATACCAACCCTTGAACTCAACAGTCTGACCTAACACTACCAGTATTTTGTATCTAAATAGACATGCTAGCTATCTATAAATATAAACAATGACGCCATAAATTATTATTATCTCGGCGGCTGTTTGAATATTGTCTGCCCATCAATTTCTTTGTTATTTAAGTATCTTTGGGCTGGAAATAAAACTACGGGACACTGTAGGAACATCACTCACTGTCTCGGGACCGAACACAATCAATTTCAGTTAGAATGATTTATGATGTTCATTTCGGGCATCGCTTAAAGTGTTATTAAACGACATCAACAGTTTTCATCATGACAGCGTATTTGTTTACCCAGTCAAGTATCCGAATATGTAGACCTGGTAATCGATTGGCAAAGCTGAATTGACTAACGGGGAGTGAAAAAATAACACACGTTCAACATCAGTTAATAACAAAAGTGGCCCTAACGGTTTTCCATAGTTTAAAGATAAAATGGAAATTTTGTGGCATGATTTGTTTACATGTCTACGCTGTCCTGACAATAAACACGTTACATATTATATATACAAGCGTCAATCATAGAATATCATATATCACTTCAAGTGGTTTACATTAAAGGTCAAATGTACCATTTCGAGTAAAGTCATAGTGTAAGGGACTTTACTAAAGTGAGTTGCATATCCTTTACAGGACGTAGCAGTCAACTCCAGCTGTTTTTGTGATGTCTTGGCAGTTTACGTTTAGGGATTACGACAGGGGAGATTTTTAAGATTATTTATTCTGGGGGAGAAGAAAGGCAAATAGGTCTAGCATTTATCTTGGATCTGCAAATATCAAAATCTGGTAAATGATATTGGGCAGTGTCAGACAGGGTTCTTTTGGTAAAATTAAGCTGCAGACCTCTTAACATAAACGCCCAACAGGAGACAACAGTGAAGACAGTATAGAGGAATTTTATAATGACATGGAAATTGTATTGATGAAATGTAAAAATTCAGAAATAAATACCATAATGGGTGACTTTAAAGAAAAAAATAGGAAATCAAGGTGTTGAATGTACAGAAGGCAAACATGGTTTAAGAAAACGAAAACAAAGAGAAACCAGACTTGTAGAATGGGCGAAAGAGCAGGAAATGATTTACGGAGTCATCTGGTTTGAGCAACATCATAGACGATTATGGAAAATTGAGGAGTCCCGACAGCAGGATTAGAAACCAGATTGATTACACCTTGATTGGTAGGAGATTTCGAAATGCGTTAACAATCGCAAAAACATTTCCCAATGCGGACTATTACAATGATCACAGGTTGCTTACAGACACATTGAAGGTAAAGTTAAAGAAAGTAATGTATACACCAGGAAACACTAAATATGATCTGTGTACATTTAAAATTGTAAAGAAATACAAGACAATTTCAACATGGAAGTAAAGAATATATTTAATATATTGTCTGATTTAGAGATCTTATTTTATGATGTAAATGATCAATGAGAAATGTTGAAAAGTTAAATCAGTTTGGCTGCAGAAACAATTAATCCAAAATTAAAGAAAGTGGGTCGGAAGAACCGGATGACTGAAGAAATTTCACAACTAATGGAAACAAGAAGACACAACTAAAAAATAAATATAGAGAAAAATAATCCTCATGAATATGAAGAGATTCACAGAAAAGTCAGAACAATATGAAGCAAATCAAGATCAATTGCATAGAAATTGAAAAAACAACACACAAGTAAAAATACAAAATTAAAGCACGAAAGAATTAAGGATCTTACTAATAAAAAAGAAACACTTACATCAACGGGCTGCATAAAAAAAGGAAAAATCATACTAGAAAAAGATAAGATTTTACATGTATCATCAGATTATGTGAAAACCCTTTATGATGATATAAGAGAACAGTATAATATTCGAAATAATAATGAAGGACCATCTATATTAAAGATGGCGGTTCAGAATGCTCTTAACTATATGAAAACTGGCAAGACCCCCTGTTCAGACAACATCCCAATAGAAATGATCAATGCCTTAGAACAGTTTATCTCAACCGGGAATTTCCCCCCCCCCCCCCCCACCCCGGGGGAAATTTTAGGGTTTCCAGAAGGGGGTGGGAATTAAGATTATTTAAAGATCGCATTAATACAAGAACCAGTTACTTGATATTGTTTTTCCCTCTAAATTGTACGGTTCTGTACTTCTTGCCTTAATGAAATTCATTTTATAACGTAAGTAGACCAGCAAATCACGTTTTATGTAGATGTCTAAACTTGTTCTAGTATGTGTTATTAAATTTAGCTTCCATTTTAAGTATACTGTGTAAGGGTGGGGGGATTTATAGGAGGGAGATTCAAAAAAAGGGGGGGGGGAAATTAACTTTTGAACATACTGTAAAGGGGGGAAAGCATGGGCATAAAAAGGTTGAGAACCACTGGCTTAGAAGAATATGGAATAGTTAAGTCACCAAACTGCTAAACAAAACATAAGATACTGGAGACATACCTCCTGAATTATGTAATTCTATATTGCGAGGTTCTGCAAAGGACATGCTATTGAATGAATGAATGAATGAATATTTATTGCAATCCCAAAGAAATCAGGAGCCTTGGAATGTGATCAACATCGAACAATTAGTATAATGAGCCACATTAGGAAGATATTGCTAAGAATTATCATGCAAAGAGTTAGGAAGAAAATACAACCTGAAATAGGAGAAGAACAATGTGGGTTTGTAGAAGGCCAAGGTACAGTTAATGCTGTGTATATACTGAGAAACATAAATTGAACGTTCTATAGATGTAAACAAAGACCAACATATTTGATGTTTTGACTACACACAGACTTTTGATAAAGTGAGACATGTCAACATGATAAAGATACTTGCAGATCTACAAATTGATGGGAAATAAATTAGATTTATAAAAACATATATTGTAAACAACAAGCTGTCATAAAGATTTATATTGAAGTAGGTCAATATCAGCCTATTAAGAGAGCTGGGACAGGGATGTATAATGTCTCCAGACCTTTTTTCCCTATACAGTGAACATATTTTCAGAAATATAGAAGATATGAAAGGAATCATCGGGGGACATAACATCAATAACATTAGATATACGGATGATATAGTATTGCTTGCAGACAATGAGCAAGGATCTGCAACATTTAGTAGATGCACAGTGAACAACCAGGATTTGAATTAAATTGTAAGAAGACACAGGTTATGGTCGTCCCTAGGAAGACTTCGTTATGGCAGATAAGTCTGGTCAACTTACTCACACCAAGAGAAACGTTTAAACAGCTTTCATATGCGGTATCTACGAAGAATACTTGGTATTAAGTGGCAAGGCAAAATCACAAATAGTGAAGAATTGGAAAGATCAAGTTGTGTGACGGTATATTCCATGCTTAGTCTTCGTAGACTTAGACGGATAGGACACGTTAGGAGGATGGATGATGGTGGAATACAAAAGGACATCTTTTTGGTGAACTACAGATAGGTAAGAGATCTCAGGGTCGGCCTCTACTACAATACAAAGATGTGTGTATGAGGGACACGATTGATACAGGCATTGATAATGCACATTGGGAGCAAGTCGCCGCTGAATGTTTTGCATGGAGGGCAGCTATCAGAAATGGGATAAAGACAAATGAGACAATGATTGCAGATAAGCCACACACCAAGCGTCCGAGACGTAAGATGGTGTATGATGGTGAAAATGACCATGTGTTCACATGCATCAACTGCTGACGAACATTTACAGCGCGAATTAGACTTATCAGTCGCATTCGCCACCACAGTGTGTTATAGTTGTTATGCTCTTTTGAAGCACAATGTAACAACTATCGTCAAAGGTGTCAAAAAAAAAAAAAAATAATTAGAAAGAAGGAAATACCACAATGTAATATAAAAGTAAATAGGCAAATTCTTCAACAAGTGAATCGGTACAATTATATCGGAACAGTCATAACATCTGACTGGAGATGCCGTGCAAAGATTAGAACAAGAATCGCCTTGGCAATGGTAGCCTTCTGCAAAATAATAAAAAATAGATGTCAATTGCAACGAGAAAAAGAGTGCTAAGGTGCCACATAGAACCTTTACTTTTGTAGGGATGTGAATCGTGGACAAGCTGAAAAACATCAAATGGCTGTGGGAATGTGGTTTCTAAGGAACATGCAACGAATACCATTGACAGAAAAAAAAAAACGACCAAGTCCTACAAGAAAAAAATGAAAATCGTACACCGATTAGAGAAACTAGAAGTAGACAGTCACAATTTTTTGGTCACGTTATGAGAAGAAACAAATTGGAGAACTTGATGAGAACTTTCAAGATCGAGGAGAAGAGAACAGGGGGGAAGCAGAGAAGTAAATACCTGGATCGCTTGGTCATGTGGTATGGTCGAGAGAAAAACAATGAGCTGATCCACGACATTTAACATTCCATCTATTCAGTTTGCCTACTATATGTCAGTCAGTTCATCCATCAATCTATCCATTATTTTAACCTTCCCACACATCCAACCATCCATCTACCCATTCAACTATCTATCCATCGACCCACAAACCTTTCCATCCATCCATCCATCCATCCATCCATCCATCCATCCATCCATCCATCCATCCACCAACCAACCTGCGCATTCTTCCATCCATCCATCCATCCACCTACCCATCCATCCATCCATCCATCCATCCATCCATCCATCCATCCATCCACCCACCAACCAACCTGAGCATTCTTCCATCTATCCACCCATCCATCCATCAATCCATCCATCCATCCATCCATCCACCTACCCATCCATCCATCCATCAACCCATCCATCCATCCATCCATCCATCCACCCACCAACCAACCTGCGCATTCTTCCATCTATCCACCCATCCATCCATCAATCCATCCATCCATCCATCCATCCACCTACCCATCCATCCATCCATCCATCCATCCACCCACCAACCAAACTGCGCATTCTTCCATCCATCCATCCATCCATCCATCCATCCATCCATCCATCCATCCACCAACCAACCTGCGCATTCTTCCATCCATCCATCCATCCATCCATCCATCCATCCATCCATCCATATATTCATCCACCTACCCATCCATCCATCCACCAACCAACCTGCGCATTCTTCCATCCATCCATCCATCCATCCATCCATCCATCCATCTATCCATCCATCCATCCATCCATCCATCCATCCATCCATCCATCCATCCATCCATCCACCTACCCATCCATCCATCCATCCATCCATCCATCCATCCACCTACCCATCCATCCACCTAACCATCCATCCATTCATCCATCCATTCATCCACCTATCCATCCATCCATCCATCTATCCACCCATCCATCCATCCACCCACCCACCCATCCATCCATCCATCTATCCATCCATCCATCTCTCTGGGAATGCTTTTCATGTCCCATAATACATTGGCACCTTGCCGTCTTGACAGACGATAGTTTGTGCTTTAAAAAGGCATAATAACTTTTAACTATGGCGGTAGCGAGTGTGACTGATAAGGCCAATTTGCGCTGTAAATGTCCGTTCACAGTGGGTGCATGTGAACACGTGGTCATTTCCACCATCATGCACCATCTTACGTCTCAAACGCTTGGTGTGTGACTTTTCTGCAATAATTTTCTCCTTTGACTTTATTCCATTTCTGATATTTGCCCTCCATGCAACACGTTCAGCGGCGACTTGCTCCCAATGTGCATTATCAATGCCTGTATCAATCATGTCCCGCTTACACACATCTTTGTATCGTAGTAGAGGCCGACCCTGAGATCTCTTACCCATCTGTAATTCACCAAAAAAGATATCCTTTGGTATTCTACCATCATCCATCCTCCTAAGATGTCCTATCCATCTAAGTCTACGAAGACTGAGCATGGAATAAACTGTCACACAACCTGATCTTTCCAATACTTCAGTATTTGTGATTTTGTCTTGCCACTTAATACCAAGAATTCTTCGCAGACACCGCATATGAAAGCTGTTTAAATTGTTCTCTTGGTGTGAGTAAGTTGTCCAGGTTTCACTGCCATAGAGAAGAGTACTAAGGACACAGGCTTGATAGACAAGGAATTTTGTTTTGGCAGTAAGCTTCCTGTTCTCCCAGACTCTTTTTCTTAACCTGTTCATTGTTGTTGCTGCCTTACCAATCCGGATGTTGATTTCCTGATCTAGGGATAATTTGCTATTTACCACTGATCCTAGATATGTAAAATGGTCTACTATCTCTAGTTCAGCGTCGTCAATAAAGATTGATGGTACCCCATGTGCACCCTGTGACATAATCTGTGTCTTCTTTTTGCTAATTGTTAAACCAAATTCAGAACAAGCATTGGAGAATGCAGATAGCAGACATTGCAATTCTTCCTCAGAGTGGGTCGTAACTGCAGCATCATTTGCAAAAAGCAACTCTCTGATCAGTACCCTCCTAATTTTGGTCTTAGCCTTCAATCTCTGAGCATTGTAGAGGCCGCCATCTGAGCGTGAGTGAATGTATATACCACCATCCTGATCACGAAATGCATATTTCAGTAGAAGTGAAAAGTATATTCCAAAGAGGGTGGGAGCTAGTACACAACCTTGCTTAACTCCACTCTTGATTTCAAATTCTTCAGAAGTTGCACCATCAAACTTGATTATACCCTTCATGCCTGTGTGGAATGATTCCACAATGGACAGAAGAGTTGGTGGGCAGCCAATCTTCTTTAGTGCCTTGAACAGACCCTCACGACTGACCAAATCAAATGCCTTTGTGAGGTCGATGAAGGCAATAAACAGTGGTTGATTCTGTTCACGGCATTTTTCTTGCATTTGTCGCAATGAGAATATCATATCAGTGGTAGACCGGTTCTGTCGAAAGCCACACTGTGATTCGGCGTAGACTTGATCTCCTAGGACTTGAAGTCTGCGCAGAACAATTCTGGCAAATACTTTCCCAACAATACACAGAAGTGAGATACCCCTATAGTTGTTGCAGTCGCTCCGATCGCCCTTGTTCTTGTACAGTGTTATGATGCTTGAATCTTTGAAATCCTGTGGGATTTGTCCTTCACGCCAGCATAGCTCTATTAGCTGGTGGATCTGTATAGTGAGTGTGTCTTGCCCACTCCTGATAACCTCTATTGGAATCCCATCCTTACCTGGAGCCTTGCCAGATGCAAGTTCATTTATAGCACACTTAACTTCTGTTATGGTGGGAAGTGTGTCCAGGTGGTCAAGAGTTGGTAGAGCCTCTATGGCGTTGAGGGCATTATCCGCTAGTTTGGTCTCACTTGAGTAAAGCTCCAAATAGTGCTCTACCCATCTGTCCATCTGCTGTTTCTTATCAGTGATGACTTCTCCAGTCAAGGTTTTCAATGGTGCACTTCTTTTGATCACTGGACCAAGGCTTTCTTTATTCCTTCATACACCAACCAACCTGAGCCCATAATAAGATGTTTACTAAATGTCTTAGAAAACAAACACAACGCTAAGCATATGTCCTACCTTTGGTTCCCTTTGATGGTCTGGGGATCGATGCGTCTGTACATCTTCTCAAGTCGATTGTGCTGTTTACTGAACACAATTTATGATCACTGCGTGAACAAAGATAGGGAAATATGCTATTAGCTATTGGGGAAATATTATACTGTATTAGCAGAATACAAGTGGAAACTTCGCAAACACAAGAAATAAAGGAATGAATTGGTTAGTATGTTGGCGTCGCTCATTGTACTTCCACGATATTTGCTATGATTATTTTTTTTTCCAAAGATTAAACTTTCAATACACCCCGGTTAGGTTTATAAGGGTTCAGTTTTCCTTGGCAGTTAGTGAAGAGAATGCACGCTTGTTGATTCAGTACTAGTTTGAAGTCTCCTCTTTCTCGTTCTTCCAGTGCCGTACTCTGTAGCAAGAAGCATATAATGTTGAGTTGAGTAGAGCTAAGAACCACATCCATCAGCTCATAATGTCTGTTTATTACGCCGTACGTGATACTACTTTCCGTAACACCTTGTCAGCTGCGACATAAGTACTCTTTATCCAAACCGTGTCTATATGGGCATTAAGTTGGAATATATTCACAATGAAATACTGTGAAGGTTTGATTGATTGATTGATTGATTTAGGAATCGACATCACAGCATTCGGGGCATTCCCATAAGCGCTCCGTCCCCATCCTCAGCAGCCAGCAAAGAGTTCCAACACCAATAGTACCAGTACCCGTAACACCTGTGAAGGTAACAGTGCTAAACTAGGCATAATCCCAGCAACCCCCCAATGTGCTGTGCTCAGTCATGACCTGAGGTGATTTGAGCTGAGCCAAGATCTCCTGACATTACCATATCCTGGCTGTCTCCAAACTTGAACAACCAGCGATGATCCCCAATGCTAATGCTACCAGCTGCAGTATGATTATGTGTACATTTGGTCTTTCTTCTGAATGTTGAGTGTCGGCCAAATCCTCAGCTCACTCCCTGCCGTGCCATTTTTACTAAACCATGATGATTCATCTATTCTTCTGAACTGTTTACAAGATCGCCGGGGGTTCATCTGTTCTTCTAAACTGTTTACAAGATCGCCAGGGGTTCATCTGTTCTTCTGACCTGTTACAAGATCGGCAAGGGTTCATCTGCTCTTCTAAACTTTTTACACGGTCGCCGAGGATTCATCTGTTCTTATAAACTATTTACAAGATCGCAAAGGCTTAATCTGTTTTCTAAACTGTTTACAAGATCGCTACAGATTCAACTGTTCTTCTAAACTGTTTACAAGATTACCAAGGGCTCTAACGACATTTGTCTGATCGTGTACCAGCAGCCCACCCAGCGCTGCAGACCCAGCCAATATGTCCACCTGTACGTTTCCCAACACACCAGCATGTCATGTAGAAAATATCCATAAGATCATGAACTGGTTAGTTCCTAATGTTACTCCCCATATGTTAACTTCCACTACCCCTCTTGAACACCTCACTGGCTTCTGAGTTTGAAGAGGGAAATGAGAGCTCTGCAACACATTTCCCACGGAAAGGATACTTTGATTTCGGATAATGTGAACAATTCCAACAACAATTTTAGCCTGATAGACGCAAGCCGCTTTCAGGACCATTATCAGTCGCATTCGCCACCACAGTGTGTTATAGTTGTTATGCTCTTTTGAAGCACAATGTAACAACTATCGTCAAAGGTGTCAAAAAAAAAAAAAAAATAATTAGAAAGAAGGAAATACCACAATGTAATATAAAAGTAAATAGGCAAATTCTTCAACAAGTGAATCGGTACAATTATATCGGAACAGTCATAACATCTGACTGGAGCTGCCGTGCAGAGATTAGAACAAGAATCGCCTTGGCAATGGTAGCCTTCTGCAAAATAATAAAAAATAGATGTCAATTGCAACGAGAAAAAGAGTGCTAAGGTGCCACATAGAACCTTTACTTTTGTAGGGATGTGAATCGTGGACAAGCTGAAAAACATCAAATGGCTGTGGGAATGTGGTTTCTAAGGAACATGCAACGAATACCATTGACAGAAAAAAAAACGACCAAGTCCTACAAGAAAAAAATGAAAATCGTACACCGATTAGAGAAACTAGAAGTAGACAGTCACAATTTTTTGGTCACGTTATGAGAAGAAACAAATTGGAGAACTTGATGAGAACTTTCAAGATCGAGGAGAAGAGAACAGGGGGGAAGCAGAGAAGTAAATACCTGGATCGCTTGGTCATGTGGTATGGTCGAGAGAAAAACAATGAGCTGATCCACGACATTTAACATTCCATCTATTCAGTTTGCCTACTATATGTCAGTCAGTTCATCCATCAATCTATCCATTATTTTAACCTTCCCACACATCCAACCATCCATCTACCCATTCAACTATCTATCCATCGACCCACAAACCTTTCCATCCATCCATCCATCCATCCATCCATCCATCCATCCATCCATCCACCAACCAACCTGCGCATTCTTCCATCCATCCATCCATCCACCTACCCATCCATCCATCCATCCATCCATCCACCCACCAACCAACCTGCGCATTCTTCCATCTATCCACCCATCCATCCATCCATCCATCAATCCATCCATCCATCCATCCATCCACCTACCCATCCATCCATCCATCAACCCATCCATCCATCCATCCATCCATCCATCCATCCATCCACCCACCAACCAACCTGCGCATTCTTCCATCTATCCACCCACCCATCCATCCATCCATCCATCAATCCATCCATCCATCCATCCACCTACCCATCCATCCATCCATCCATCCACCCACCAAACAAACTGCGCATTCTTCCATCTATCCACCCATCCATCCATCCATCCATCCATCCACCAACCAACCTGCGCATTCTTCCATCCATCCATCCATCCATCCATCCATCCATCCATTCATCCACCTACCCATCCATCCATCCACCAACCAACCTGCGCATTCTTCCATCCATCCATCCATCCATCCATCTATCCATCCATCCATCCATCCATCCACCTACCCATCCATCCATCCATCCATCCATCCATCCATCCACCTACCCATCCATCCACCTAACCATCCATCCATTCATCCATCCATTCATCCACCTATCCATCCATCCATCCATCTATCCACCCATCCATCAATCCATTCATCCACCCATCCACCCATCCACCCACCCACCCATCCATCCATCCATCTATCCATCCATCCATCCATCAATCCATCCCCCTACCCATCCATCCATCCACCCACCCACCCATCCATCCATCCACCCACCCACCCACCCTCCCATCCATCCATCCATCCATCTATCCATCCATCCATCCATCCATCAATCCATCCCCCTACCCATCCATCCACCCACCCACCCACCCATCCATCCATCCATCCATCCACCCACCTACCCATCCATCCATTCGCGCACCCACCCACCCACCTCTATTTACTCATCCACCTGTCCGCATACAAGCATATATAAAAACCACTAACAACATAATGTATGTTGTTACACACAACATTACAACAGCATAAAAAGGTAAAACACAATTCACACGAAATATCAATAATCATCATACACAGCCCACACTCTGGGAATGCTTTTCATGTCCCATAATAAGATGTTTACTAAATGTCTTAGAAAACAAACACAACGCTAAGCATATGTCCTACCTTTGGTTCCCTTTGATGGTCTGGGGATCGATGCGTCTGTACATCTTCTCAAGTCGATTGTGCTGTTTACTGAACACAATTTATGATCACTGCGTGAACAAAGATAGGGAAATATGCTATTAGCTATTGGGGAAATATTATACTGTATTAGCAGAATACAAGTGGAAACTTCGCAAACACAAGAAATAAAGGAATGAATTGGTTAGTATGTTGGCGTCGCTCATTGTACTTCCACGATATTTGCTATGATTATTTTTTTTTTCCAAAGATTAAACTTTCAATACACCCCGGTTAGGTTTATAAGGGTTCAGTTTTCCTTGGCAGTTAGTGAAGAGAATGCACGCTTGTTGATTCAGTACTAGTTTGAAGTCTCCTCTTTCTCGTTCTTCCAGTGCCGTACTCTGTAGCAAGAAGCATATAATGTTGAGTTGAGTAGAGCTAAGAACCACATCCATCAGCTCATAATGTCTGTTTATTACGCCGTACGTGATACTACTTTCCGTAACACCTTGTCAGCTGCGACATAAGTACTCTTTATCCAAACCGTGTCTATATGGGCATTAAGTTGGAATATATTCAGAATGAAATACTGTGAAGGTTTGATTGATTGATTGATTGATTTAGGAATCGACATCACAGCATTCGGGGCATTCCCATAAGCGCTCCGTCCCCATCCTCAGCAGCCAGCAAAGAGTTCCAACACCAATAGTACCAGTACCCGTAACACCTGTGAAGGTAACAGTGCTAAACTAGGCATAATCCCAGCAACCCCCCAATGTGCTGTGCTCAGTCATGACCTGAGGTGATTTGAGCTGAGCCAAGATCTCCTGACATTACCATATCCTGGCTGTCTCCAAACTTGAACAACCAGCGATGATCCCCAATGCTAATGCTACCAGCTGCAGTATGATTATGTGTACATTTGGTCTTTCTTCTGAATGTTGAGTGTCGGCCAAATCCTCAGCTCACTCCCTGCCGTGCCATTTTTACTAAACCATGATGATTCATCTATTCTTCTGAACTGTTTACAAGATCGCCGGGGGTTCATCTGTTCTTCTAAACTGTTTACAAGATCGCCAGGGGTTCATCTGTTCTTCTGACCTGTTACAAGATCGGCAAGGGTTCATCTGCTCTTCTAAACTTTTTACACGGTCGCCGAGGATTCATCTGTTCTTATAAACTATTTCAATCAATCATGTGCCATGCCGGAAAGCGTGGGCGGTCATGATTCGCCATTTCACTCGATCACCAGAGTCGTGGATCAGCTCAGTGTTCCTGTCTCGTCCATGCCATATGGCCAAGCCATCCAGGTATTTTCCTCTCGGTCTTCCTCTTGGTCTGTTCCCCTCGATCTTGCCAGCTGTCACCAAGTTCTCCAGTCCATTTCTTCTCATAACATGTCCAAAAAATTTTGACTGTCTACGTCTAATTTCTCTAATCAATCTACGATTTTCATTTGTCTCTTGTAGTACTTGGTCATTGGTTTTTCTATCTGTCCATAAACTATTTACAAGATCGCAAAGGCTTAATCTGTTTTCTAAACTGTTTACAAGATCGCTACAGATTCAACTGTTCTTCTAAACTGTTTACAGGATGACCAAGGGCTCTAACGACATTTGTCTGATCGTGTACCAGCAGCCCACCCAGCGCTGCAGACCCAGCCAATATGTCCACCTGTACGTTTCCCAACACACCAACATGTCATGTAGAAAATATCCATAAGATCATGAACTGGTTAGTTCCTAATGTTACTCCCCATATGTTAACTTCCACTACCCCTCTTGAACACCTCACTGGCTTCTGAGTTTGAAGAGGGAAATGAGAGCTCTGCAACACATTTCCCACGGAAAGGATACTTTGATTTCGGATAATGTGAACAATCCCAACAACAATTTTAGCCTGATAGACGCAAGCCGCTTTCAGGACCTAGATCGCCCGAAAACCAGTTAAAACTCACGGTATTCCAGAGGATTCAAAATCAACCAACCAACAAGCCAGCCGACCGACCGACTGACCAACCAACCAAACGACTGACCAACAGACCAACCGACCGATCAACCAACCAACCAACACATTGACTGACCAACAGACAGATCGAACGACCGACATACCAACCAACTAACTGACCTATTGAACAACAGACTGACCAACCAAACAACCAACCAACAAACCGGCTGATCGACCGAGCTACCGACCAACCAACAAACAGACCTACTTACTAACAGATTGACAGACCAACCAACTAACCAGCCAACCAACTGACCAACAGACCGAGTGGCTGACGGACCAACCAACCAACCAACCAATCAACCAACCAACTAACCGACCAAGCGACCAACAGACCTAATGACCAATCAACCAACTAACCAACAGACCGGCCATCCAACCAATTAACCAACAGACTGACCGACCGACCAACCAACCGACCAACAGACTGGGTGACCAACCAACTAACAGATTGACCGACCGATCAACCAACCAACCAACCAACCAACCAACCAACCAACCGACTGGGTGACCAACCAATCGATTGACCTACAGACTGACCGACCGACCGACCAAGCAACCGACAGAGCGACTGACCGACCGACCAACCAACCAACTAACCAACCGACTGACCGACCGACCGAACGACTGATAAACTTACCGATAAACCGACCCACCAACCAACCAACCAACCAATTGACCAATAGATTGACCGACTGACCGAACGACCGACCAACCGTCCGTCCTACCGACCGACCGACCGACCAACCAAAGAACCAACAAACCAACTAAAAAACCTCCCATCCAGGTGGTTACTCTAATTCCTTCTGCCACACGGTGTTATTATTTGAAATCTTAATTTCCAGATATTGATTATTTAAAGTGACATTTGCTGTGACCAGAAAGCGTTACATTTTTGATAAACAAAAGTCAACTTCTAACCTGACAAAGAATGTTCTATGAATTTACTGGCTTTAATGATTCGTTTAAGGAAGCAGAAATTAACTGAAAGCCACATAGGTAAGCTTTCATCGAAGAAAGATAAAAATATCAGGGACGAAAAAGAAGGCAAGTATCCAATTATTTCTAGAGGCAAATTCGCAAAAGCAGTTGATAATTTACTTCAGGACATACAATCGCCAATGTCTAGTCAGTCGCTTTATGAGTTGGTGGTCATGGGTGGAAACACATCGGGGCGGATCCGAATTAAAATAAAATTGACCTAGGCTCTGAGGTCGAGCCCGCCTACAACGAGTACCAGGACATGTCTTGGGAAGCAAAGACGGCCGGCATGGTGCTGATCACGTGACCACTGAAGTACTTATTGGTCTATGCACATATGGTTCTATCACCATATGCCCAATCTACGAGGGTAAGTTAATAAGTAAGTCACAAATGGTTGTAGAAAAATAACTAAATATGATAACTTGAAACCAGTTTATTTTTATACATACATTGTCCCTTTATTTCTCAAAATAATTTACACCAACATTGATGCACTTATCCCATCGTTTTATCAGTCCTATCAAACCGGCTACATAGAACTGCATGCTTTGTTTGTCATTGACTTACCATCCCACAGAACTGTGTGACATACTTATTGACTCACCCGCGTAACGTTTTCTACCCAGCTATGCACCGCTTTACGGGACAAACATTTGTCAGCATAAATAGGAAACCCACCTTGGCGGGAGACATTTCTCGAATGACACCGTAGTTGAATGTGAAGTGAAAACGTGGTTTAGAAAACAGAGCACGCAGTTCTATGCAGCCGGTTTGGGAAGACTGATAAAACGATGGGATAAGTGCATCAATGCTGGCGGAAATTATGTTGAGAAATAAAAGGACAGTGTATCTATAAAAAATAAACTGGTTTTAAGTTGTTATCATCTTTAGTTATTTTTCTACAGCCATTTGTGACTGACCTATTAATTTACCCTCGTACATTAAGGCTGACAAAGTTCCCTTGACTACTGTTACTTTATTATTTGCATTAAATGCTGAAGTAGTTGGTTTTGCCTTATGCAGTAATGTATGTGCAACCGCTGGTTTTCTAGTGACCACCGTTTCCACCAACGATGAACTGTCATTTTAGTGGCGGACTGTCATGTTGACATTCTGACAGCTGTCTTATGCCAGTGGATGTTGTTGGTTTGTCGGGACTGCTGTCTGTTCCACTTTTCACTTTGGGACACCGAGGAGTAGTTTGTGTGATATTACTGGCACATGAACGGAGCATTATGTGTGTGACCCTTTGCTGTGAAGTTGGAACCACGACTAACGACTAACGACTTTGTTATGAGACAAGAACTAAACATTGAAGTAGGTTGGTTAATATAACAAACACAGATGATTTTAATTAAATATTTTGTCAATTAAAAAATATGTTTTTTTTAACATGTGTACACTAAAAAAAAAAAAAAAAAAAAAAAAAAAAATTAAACAATCAACCGAAGTCTTAGTTTATTCTGCTTTGTGAACTCTTGCTACAGTTATGTGCTGCTCAATGAGGAAAGCAAGAATAATTCGTTCACTTACAGTCCTGTGGCATAAAGATGTATGAATGGAAGGATAGATACGTGGTTAGATAGACATTAACATTCACGATCAGACATAACAAACTACCTCTGTACAACGAATGTCTACATGTATATTGCTTAAATAAAGACAATCAACAAAACTATAAGTACAAGACCGCACTGTGTGAATGTTACTTTAAGAGTCCAGACACCACTGAGACATTATCTTAGGAACATTAAATCAAGTGAAATGTACAAGGAAAAGATAGAAACACTGCTACTATGTGAGGTTAGTAGAAAGTCGAATAGAGGCCCTGGAGGTGTGAATATACAGAAGAATATGTCGTATTTCAAGGAAACAAAAACAATAAAATACAGAGGTTCTAGAACAACTGGGAATGAAATGATAGCTGATGAAAGAAATATAAAAGAGGCAAGTGAAATATTTAGGTCACATTAAAAGACATAACACTCTTATAAAAACCATAATGGAGGTAGAAAACCATACAAGCGGAAAGATAACATCAAGAGATGGACGAACAGCAATATGACAGAATGTACAGTCAGAGATAGAGACAGACAGTGTTGGAGATCCATTGCAGCCAACCTCCTTTGTGGAGCCGGCACATTGTTGATCGATGTGAGCTTGCAATACGAAAGAAGAACTGCAATAGGAAGAACAATACATTGTTTTCATATATTTAAAGATGTCTGCTTTCAAGCTGAAATCAGACCGTTTTCCGATACAGATGAATAGCATTGATTATGGTTGAGCTGGCACGGGTTTTCATAATCAAGAAAATCCATTGAATCCACAGAAATGTGATTTCATGGAAGTAGGATAAAAATACCAGCGACAGCCAAAATGAGTCATGCGGATATTGTAAACAAAATAAATAGGAATCTCATCACAGCTCGCAGACGTAAACTAAATATTCTTCATGGGAGACTCCGTGGCAAAGTGGCTACGCCAACTATTTCGCGCTCCGAAGGTTGTGAGTTCGATTTCGGCCTATGACGTTCGGTTTTCAAGTGCACTTTTCTAGAAAAATCATCAAAATCAACGCAAGGCGGTGTGCTGCCAGATAGCCCGCAACTCATTTCCAACCCTAGACACAGTATGTCGGAGGATGATGAAACTGCTCGTCTCATTAACCCCTGAACGACTATGCCGGTTAGGTAGGCGTACAGTGAAAGCAAATAAAAAACAGCCTAGAACTAAGAACAGCAACTCTTAGCATAGAACTAAGAACAGCAACTCTTAGCCTAGAACTAAGAACAGCAACTCTTAGTCTTCCCATGACAAGATCGATTGAGAATCCCGAATACCCCGCTTGAAATACAGCTGCAGGCGATCTCGAAGTAAATCGCTTTGCGCTGGTTTTCATACAATAGTATGAGCATTAGTCGTTCAGAAAGCAATATCAAACTAGTGAAGGTAAACAGCCAGTAAAGAGTCTTGATAGCGTATTGGTTAGAAGCTAGCCTACCGATTAGATGATCTTGAGTTCCAATCCACAAAGGGGCGGAATGTTGAATGTACCTTCGCTCCCAAGTCGATCAAACCTAACATGGGTAGCAACGAATCGTGTGCAATGACCTAGACCAGGGGTGGCCAACCTTTTCAGCATGCGGGCCAAATTTCAGAAACAATATTTCCTGCCGGGCCACGCACATAATGTTTTTTGTTTAATTAAAGTAAACAAGCAAGCGTGCTACAGCTTCGACCACATCGTCGTTTCCTATTCCGCGAGCCATAACATGACTAGCGGCGGGCAGCATGCGGCCCGCGGGCCTCGTGTTGGCCACCCCTGACCTAGACTGTTTCTGTTTCTGTTTTAATGTTATAACATTTTCTAATTTCATGTTTTCCGTTAGATATGTTTGTGTTGTTCCTCAGGAGGATAAGTATAATCGAAACGTGGATTCGTTGTGTCGTAGTATAACGTATTTTATTGTTATTAATGATTTTTATTATTTCTTTTCTATTTTCTTTCGGGGTGGAAAAGGGGGGGGGGGGGGTGTTGAGGGATATTATCATTGATTCCCCCCTGTGATTTACGTTTCCCGCAGTGGAGTTCGTTGTAAAGTATGCACACGGTGCCTGTGTATATTATCAATCACTTTTTCTCAGCAGTCGCACGTACCTACCTGTTTATATTTCCTCTTGTTATATTCTGCTGCAGCCGTTACTTCTCTGACCAAGAAATGTCTTGACGTGGCAACCAGGCTGGTATTGACCACTGGTCAATGCCGACTGGTCTATAAAATGTAGGGTGTATTTTTAATGACTGTGCAGTGTTTGAAAATATTGCCTGTCCAAGTATTGTATTCACCCCCTGTAAAGTTCATGCAACATAATAGGTAAATACAAAACTTGTTCCGGCAATATTTTCAAACACTGCACAATCATTAAAAATACACCCCGGATTCGAGCAGCGTTTATTCAGCGCGCCTTAATACATGTAAAGAAATTCTTTACTTAAAAGAAAGTGTACGGATGAAGCAATGTGGGTGATACACAACATCGTGTCTCTTAAATTAAATACTGTGGTTGTACGAAATGCCACATTTATTTAGAAGGAATGACAATGGGAGGCGTGTTTCCTGCAAACTGAGGCAGGGATTGACCGACACATCGCTGGACATGGGACATTAATTGATTCAGTGCAGAAGGATATTGTGTCTTAAATGTGACTTACCATTTGTACCGACGGTCGTTATATCGCCGTACTAAGGTAATCGTGTTATTTAGTTCGTTTCACGGTACTTTCGCAATTTTAATGCTCAGTAAACGAACGTTTACTTTATAATACTTGTTTATTTGATGGTACACAATGTTTTGTCCAAACCTACTTTTTTATGCTTGACACTGAATCAACTAAAGACGCTCCCCACGTCTGCCTCCCTTCCCAGGCATGAAAATGGAAATGGGCCTAATGATGATGATATATGTTTATGTGTTCACGCGTAGGCGTAAGTTATTTGGTATTAAGGTAACCACATTTATGTGATGACTTTTCTCAACTCTGAGAGTTTTTATTTACAAGTGTTTCCAAAATGCGAAACCTTGCTTAGACATTATGTCAGCACAAAACCCGTGTTCTGTTTACTTTGCGTGTTTGCTTACAATCAAATGTTTTCATCAAACTTTACGGCAGTTTGAAAATCATGCTTCGGGACAAATCTTTTTCTGTCCCTTTGACGAGCTGTCTGCAAAAAAGATGAATAAACAAAAAATCCAGATGCAAATATTAGACCAGAACTATACAAGCTTGCATTGATTATTTGGAGGCAAGTCTTGGTGACAGAGTTTGTCTGTGGGTTTTCTTATTTACTGATTCGGTTCTTTTTCACTGATTTTGGAATCTTGCCTTAAAAATACGCCCTATGTAATATCTACAATTTGAGTTTTGATCTTTCAGTTATGAGACTATCTTTTTTATTTGACTTTAGAGGGGAAATAATTGACTAATACTTTCAGATTGTATATAAATGAGGGATAGTAGTAAGATGTTTCTTCAGATGGTTACTGTCAAAGAACAGACTTGACTACACAACCAAGAGAAGTTGTGAAGAGGTTAGACTTCTACGGGATTGTTGTTCGTGAATAGACGCGACTTCGTGATTAGGTTTCAATTACTCGTAAAAGAAAAATAAACAGTTTTTAGTCTCTTGGTATGACTGCTTCTCTCATAGGTGAGACTAGACTTTTTATTTAGACGGATGAAAGGCTTAACTGGATGGTCTCCAGACACTTCCAGAGGAAGCACTAAAGTGGACCAAGAGAGCCACGATATCACATGGACGCCATTTATACCAGCAACACAAATCAACGATAATATGCGGCTACGATGTGGCTACGACATGCCAATAGAGACCAGGAAATTAGAATAATTTAGCTATATGGAGCCAATCTTCATGTTCGGAAGCAAATCATGGACAATTAGCAAACAAGTGAAAGTTGCAGACGTGTGGTTTTATAGAAGGATTCTCAAAACACGGTGGATGGAGGAGAATTAGTTACAAGCATCATAAGAAAACAGTCAATATTCTTTGACAATGTCACGAGAAGAGGAAAACTGGAATATGACTCACAACGGTAGAGTTCGAGGAAAGAAGATTCTAGACAGTTTGACATCATGACCAAGAGGAATATCAGTATCAGAAATCATCGCAGTTCACGAGACAGAAGACTGGACAGATATGATCACTTTAGCCTTACTGCCTTGACTATTAGAAGACGACTGGTGTAATCAAGAAGGCTTGGGGTAGAAGAATAAGACGAACAAACGTGTGCGTAGCCGTCTGGCCAGTAGAATATACGTGTCTATTCTCTTCGACATTACCAGTGGAAATATACGTGACTATTTTCGTCGATATTTGGCTAGTGGAACTATAGGTGTCCATTCTCGTCTATATCTGGCCAGTGGAATGACACGTATATATTTTCTTCGACATCTGGCTAGTGGAACTATGCACGTCCATTCTCGTCTATATATGGCAAGTGGAAATATACGTGGCTATTCTCTTTGTCATGTGGCCAGTGGAACTATACGTGACTATTCTCTTCGACATCTGACCAGTAGAACAATATACGTCCATTCTCTTCGACATCTGGCCGGTGGAATTATGCACGTCCATTCTCTTCGACATCTGGCCAGTGTAACTATACGCGTCCATTCTCTTTTATATCAGGCCAAAGTAACTATACTGACTATTCTCGTCGACATCTGGCCAGTGGATCTAAAAAAGTAAATTCTCTTCGACATTTAGCCAGTGGAACTATACGTGACTATTCTTTTCGTCTTCATTACAGCAGAATTATACGTGTCTATTCGCTTTGACATCTGGCCTGTGGAA
Organism: Cepaea hortensis; assembly: GCA_963921405.1. Taxonomy (NCBI): domain Eukaryota; kingdom Metazoa; phylum Mollusca; class Gastropoda; order Stylommatophora; family Helicidae; genus Cepaea; species Cepaea hortensis. Next base: position 70,624,855 of record OY992891.1, on the reverse strand, counting down.
CTATACGTGTCATTCTCTTCGACATCTTAAGGAAAAGAACACAAAGGTAGTGACGTCGATATTAGATGGGATGTGTTCTATTTAGATAAAAGAATTGACGGGGGAAATTTGTCTTGCGGGAGCAATTATTTCAGACTCAAATCTGGATTCAGAGATTCCATGAACAGATTTGCCTTTTGGGAGAGCCAAGCATATAAAAATTATAGTTTAGAAGTTAAGATTGATTGTCGTACAGAAAGAAGGTGACAAGTAGAAGTAAGAAGATAAATTAAACAACAGAAACATCGAACATTAAAGGCACAAATGGATGCGATTCTGCGGCTCCAAAAGTCTGCAGCACTTTGTTGAGCAAATGTAAATCTGGGACTGATCAGTTAATCGTTCAAGTTACTTATTATAATTTGTGCAAACAGTACTGGAGCGACTAGCCCAATGTCTAAAATGATGAGTTCCCATTCGAGAGACCCGGGTTCGAATCTCCGTAAAGGTGTGGTTCTTTTGTGTTGGGGGAAAAAAAGAAAACCATAACCTGCACAGTTCAAGGCGACTGCACCCTCCAGGTAGCCTTAATTCCACAGGCTCAAGACACACACCCCCCACCCCCCCCCCCAC
>OY992891.1:70516026-70624043 GCA_963921405.1 Cepaea hortensis | reverse complement strand
GTTACAAACCGAAACCGCTGGATGCCTTGGTCGGTGCCCCAGTCGCCTCCTCCAAATTACATAACAGATAAGAACACCCAAGGCAGGAGGCGGTACAACAGCACAGGTATATCTGTGGACATAGGACGTCTCCCTCGTGCTCCGAAGTTCAAGGGCGTCTTTATGGACGCCATCATCTGGTTCAAGAGTGTAGTTTTCTCAGACACTCCTGGAGATCTTCGCTGCAGCCACGGAGTTCGTACTCTGTGCTACGCTTTAGGAAGACCGCGCTTTGAAAAGACACCGAGCCATATGGGGTATAACTGGGTGCAATGAAGTCGATCCTCTTGTCTTTAACCCTCTTTTAACTGATTACGTGACGAAGGATAATATATCGCCACATGTGACTTCCCATTTGGACAGAAGGACGATATATCGCTATACTAGGGTCATCGTGTAATTTGTTTTGATTAGTGGTATGTTCGGCAATTTCAAAGCCTAGTGAGCGGAAAATTACATTATAATACTTGTTTATTTGATTGTGTACTGTGTTTGTTCCAAGCCTACTTTTTGTTTGGAGATGAATCAGTTAAAAGAAATTGGATTTATTTACACAATAATACTATTTAACTTTAACGTTATTGATACTACTGTAAAGGTCGGAAGTGTGGAGAACGACTATAATAATTGCTAATAAACTGAAAACATTCATTAACTGGTGTCTGACAAGAGGACTTCGTCAAGTCGCCTGACTCGGGCTCCGAAGGATGTGGGTTCGATTCTGGACCGCGTCCTTCAGTTCACGAATGCATTTTTTCGGAGGCTCCTGGGGGTCGTCGCTGGAGCTACGGAGATTGTGCTTTGTGCGACGTATTTTGCGCTGCGGCCATATGGGATAAAACCCGGTGCAATAAAGTCGACACTGTCGACTTTTAAGCAAATTTTTTAAAGTGACATGAGGCCTAACTTACTATGGCCGAGTCACTAATGTATAGCTAAAGGAAAAATCAGCCATATTTCAGTGAATCAAGAGTTTGAAGAAACCGCCGAGGATAGAAAGGACAAACAATGAGAAAACCAGATAATGGTATTCTTGAGAGTCTTTTCTCAGGAATCCACTGACAACCGAAATAGACGGAGACTTTTCCGACAAATATGGAAATGATATAGAGAAAGAGAATAGCATGTGGAGTTGATGGACAGAAAGGAATTAGAGAAAGAGAATAATATGTCGAGTTGATGGACAGAAAGGAATTAGAGAAAGAGAATAATATGTGGAGTTGATGGACAGAAAGGAATTAGAGAAAGAGAATAACATGTGGAGTTGATGGACAGAAAGGAATTAGAGAAAGAGAATAATATGTCGAGTTGATGGACAGAAAGGAATTAGAGAAAGAGAATAATATGTGGAGTTGATGGACAGAAAGGAATTAGAGAAAGAGAATAACATGTGGAGTTGATGGACAGAAAGGAATTAGAGAAAGAGAATAATATGTGGAGTTGATGGACAGAAAGGAATTAGAGAAAGAGAATAATATGTGGAGTTGATGGACAGAAAGGAATTAGAGAAAGAGAATAATATGTGGAGTTGATGGATAGAAAGGAATTAGAGAAAGAGAATAATATGTGGAGTTGATGGACAGAAAGGAATTAGAGAAAGAGAATAATATGTCGAGTTGATGGACAGAAAGGAATTAGAGAAAGAGAATAATATGTGGAGTTGATGGACAGAAAGGAATTAGAGAAAGAGAATAATATGTGGAGTTGATGGACAGAAAGGAATTAGAGAAAGAGAATAATATGTGGAGTTGATGGACAGAAAGGAATTAGAGAAAGAGAATAATATGTGGAGTTGATGGACAGAAAGGAATTAGAGAAAGAGAATAATATGTGGAGTTGATGGATAGAAAGGAATTAGAGAAAGAGAATAATATGTGGAGTTGATGGACAGAAAGGAATTAGAGAAAGAGAATAATATGTCGAGTTGATGGACAGAAAGGAATTAGAGAAAGAGAATAATATGTGGAGTTGATGGATAGAAAGGAATTAGAGAAAGAGAATATTATGTGGAGTTGATGGATAGAAAGGAATTAGAGAAAGAGAATAATATGTGGAGTTGATGGATAGAAAGGAATTAGAGAAAGAGAATAATATGTGGAGTTGATGGATAGAAAGGAATTAGAGAAAGAGAATAATATGTGGAGTTGATGGACAGAAAGGAATTAGAGAAAGAGAATAATATGTGGAGTTGATGGACAGAAAGGAATTAGAGAAAGAGAATAATATGTCGAGTTGATGGACAGAAAGGAATTAGAGAAAGAGAATAATATGTGGAGTTGATGGACAGAAAGGAATTAGAGAAAGAGAATAATATGTCGAGTTGATGGACAGAAAGGAATTAGAGAAAGAGAATATTATGTGGAGTTGATGGACAGAAAGGAATTAGAGAAAGAGAATATTATGTATAGTAGATGGACAGAAAGGAATTAGAGAAAGAGATTAATATGTCGAGTTGATGGATAGAAAGGAATTAGAGAAAGAGAATAATTTGTGGAGTTGATGGACAGAAAGGAATTAGAGACAGAGATAATATGTGGAGTTAATGGACAGAGCTGCAGGAACCAGCAAACTGCAGGACAGCTTGATGTGTTTCTTGAAGGCCTGTGTTCCAATGGAGGATTACGTTCAGCTACAGAAGAAGAGAACAGACCATTGTCCTCTCTCTGCAGTTCCGCCACGGATCATGTAAACCCGGTATCTACACATGGAGTTTATATGTCGGTGGTGGAATTCGGCTGGTCGAAAGGTAAAGAGCCCTGGCTCTTAATCTTCCAGTGCGTTGTTGGCGAGGTAAAGGGGTCTCCCCCTCTACCGATCAGATGGGCTTAAATTTGACCTCTCGTTTTTGACTTGGGTACATAAATTGCGAGTACCTCAGACATGTACCAGGGTATATGTTTAATGACTGTGCAGTGTTTGAAAATATTGCCGGTCCAAATTTGGTATTTACTTATTATGTTACATGAACTTTACAGAGGGTGAATACAAAACTTGGACTGGCAATATTTTCAAACACTTATTTTTTTTTGTCTGTCGCCACTTCTCTTCTCCATGTATTTAAGTCTTTCTCTATTTCTGTCTCCACTTCTTTTCTCCATGTGGTTTAGATCAATCTCTATTTCTGTCGCCACTTCTCTTCTCCAAGTGTTTTTGATCTTCATCTATTTCTGTTGCTCTGTGGGTTCCAAACAAAGGCCTTATCTGTTTATACTATGATCAGGTATTCTCAATATATGTCCTATCTAGCGTAAACGACTTTCCTTGATCCACTGGTATTTATTCAGTTCTCCCCCATGGGATCTATATATTTACACACATCAAGGTGACATTGTGATCATTGGTGAGAAACAGACGTAGTGGCCGGAGTTTCATTGCGAAGGCAAATGAACGGCGCTTGACAAAGGAGAGTTGCGTATGAGACTGCGACTTCCAGCATGAGAATGGAGGTGGGAAGCAGTAAAGGCAGCATTTCGATGATTGGAGATGACCGCTGCAACGCAAATTGCATTTATTACGGACTCAAAAGTATGCTTAGCAAGGTGGAGAATGTTTCGCGTGGAATGGTTGCCTCGCTTCAGAGGTCAAAGATTATGAGAGTTGTACTCTCTTCTGTCTTCTATAATTCTCTTCATGTGGAATATGCTGTCACGTTTACTTCTATTCCAGCTTTGTGTTCTGTGTTCTTATAAAGGCTTCCCTTGATTATTTTAATATAATTTTGCTTATCAAGGCAGCTTTAATGTAAATGCTTCATAATTTCAGGTCGCCTTTTGGGCATTGTTATGTACGTTGTTCTGGTACATTCATTGATTGTATTTCTTTTCCCCATACCTTTTATATAACATGTAATACTGTATCTTCCATTAGCTTCAATACACAATAATTTTAATAAAAAATGTTTTTCTAAGTAGTTTCCTGCCATGGGACTTTCTGTGATGTGAACGGGCCATAGCACTTTATAGGCCTCAATGTACGAAGTATGTGGTATGTTTTTTTTACCTCACTTAGCAGACGACGAGCTCAGGCGTCAAACGGTCCTTCGCCCGTGCTCATGAGATCATCAGAGCCTTCCCCTATGATGTTACCACATCGTATCCTGGTGATTTCCCTTTTTTCTAGGTTGTTTCCCCTCGACTTCCTCTAATGTTAGTTCGACATTTTCTAATGTTGCAATTTCGTTTTCACATAAAAAAAAAATCGTTACCATCGACCTTTCTATATATCTCGCTGCAGTATTTTTGCCATCTATTAAAACGGTGTTTATGCTTTCCTCCGATTCTTCAACGCGTGTCCTGTACATATTTGACTTGCTTCTAAAGCTTCCGGTCATTGCTTTGAGTTGGCTGAACATTGCATGATCTAGCCCATTCCGCCAAAGTTATTCCATCCTTGCACACTGGTCTTATATGACTTCCCTGTTTACATGTAGTTTATTCAATATGTTTATTTCTGAAGCCATGTTCAAATTGTCACTTTGATTACCTTCATTGATCTAACATCGCTAGAGACATTATATAATTACATTTCTTGTTCAAACATCATTTGTCAAAACAAACAGTCTTAATGTGGATGATTTCCTGCACGTATTTCCTATCCATTCCATTCTCTATTGTAAATAAATAACAGTTGGGGAACCTTTTAAGGTTTAATAAGACAGTTCATAAATAAACACACATGTATTATTGGGCGCTCATACGAGGGTAAGTTAATAAGAAAGTCACACATGGCTGTAGAAAAATAACTAACTATAATAACAACTTGAAACCAGTTTATTTTTATACATACATTGTTCCTTTACCTCTCAACATAATTTCCACCAACATTTATGCATTTATCCCATCGTTTTATTACTCCTCCCAAACCAGCTGCATATAACTGCGTGCTTTGTTTTCATTTAGGTGCCATCCCACAAAAATGTGTGACTTACTTATTGACTGACCCGCGTAACGGTTTCTACCCAGCTATACACCGCTTTACGGGAAATCGCTAGGGGCTAAGTCCATTGAAAACCCACTTTGGCGGGAGACATTTCGCGAGTGACACCGAAGTTGAATATGAAGTGAAAACGTGGTTTAGAAAACAGAGCACGCAGTTCTATGTAGCCGGTTTGGGAGGACTGATAAAACTATGGGATAAGTGCATCAATGTTGGTGGAAATTATATTGAGAAATAAAGGGACAATGTATGTATAAAAATAAACTGGTTTCAAGTTGTTATCATATTTAGTTATTTTTCTACAGTCATTTGTGACTTACTTGTTAACGTACCCTCGCACAAGTAGAAGAAAGAAGTAGAAAGTAGAGGACGCACTAGAAAACATAAAAATTTAAAGCTGTAGTTACCGACAAGAATTCAAACCTGTCACCTCTAAGTAACGACAGCACCCCGCTGCAGGAATATGTGTACTTCGACGCATGACCAAATTGACACCCCTTTAAAAGATGTCCTCATTAGCCAGGTCTATCATCCACATGAACCTACAAATATGGAATATGGACATAATTGGTATCTAACCATCGAAATAGCACCATAGGTCTCATACTTTTATATTAAACCAGCATAGGTTCCTCCGGTACAATGGCGACGAGATGACGCGTTGTTCTTCGGGGAGACGCTGTTCAGTGTTTTTTTCTGTGGATTTCCTGTGGATAGTGTTTTCCTGTGGATTATGTGATGTTATTTCGTGTTCGTTTATTGGAAGTGTTCAAAAGAAGCCACGGAAGGTGGTGGATGAAATTTTGAGAGCAGCCGACAGATATTTGTTGGTTATGGTCTCGAGTTTTGCGACGGCAGGCAGAGGATCTCTTTCGAGAGACAATGGTTGCGGTCATCCGGCCAGTATGGAACTGCCATAGAGGAAAGCAACGGCAAACAACATCTTTGAAAGTGCCTAGTACATAATGATTCGCTTAAAGACTGATCATCGCAAGACAAGGACAGAGACATTAAAATTAGTGAAGTACCACAATGTAATATACATTAGCAAGATGAAAAACATTCTGACCAATAAAAAGATGTCAGTTGAAACGAGAAAAAGAGTGTTGAGGGGGCACATAGAGCCTGTTCTTTTGTATAGATGTGAAACTTGGACAATGTGCAGTCAAGCTGAAAAACATTTGATGGCTACAGAAATGTGGTTTGTGAGGAAAATGCAAAGAGTACCATGGACAGATAGAAAAACCAATGACCAAGTACTACAGGAGACAAATGAAAATCCTAGACTGATTAGAGAAATTAGACGAAGACAGTCAAAATATTTTGGACATGTTATGAGAAGAAATGGATTGGAGAACTTATTGACAACTAGCAAGATCGAGGGGAACAAACCAAGAGGAAGACCGAGAGGAAAATACCTGGATGGCTTGGCCACGTGGCATGGACGAGAAAAGAACACTGAGCTGATCCACGACTCTGGTGATCGAGTGAAATGGCGAGTCATGACCGCCCACGCTTTCCGGCTTTGCACATGATTGATTGATTGAGGTCAAATAACAAAAACACAAACACATCAGACCGTAATGTTGTATCCAGCATATTAACAACATTTAAACAAGAGAAATTTTTGGTCGGTTCCAATGTTGTACTCTACTTCAGCTTGATGTAGATGCAGTATTATTTCACTAAATGTATATGTAGCGGGAGTGTTGGTGTAATGTTTAGGACGTTAGGCTAACAATGGCATGAGCGCGGTCGAACGATGGTTTTACGCCAACTCTCATCGCTTGCTACGGGAGGGAAAGACTAGCCTACTATTCTTCCGAGTACTCAGGCCTACAAAATGTGGTGATCCTAACACAACACTTTACATCACCTCAGCCTGTGCATACTCCGGTACTTTTGTGCTTTATTTTGTTGAGTTATCTTTGGAAAATGCAAAGAATACAATGTGCAGACAGAAAAACCAACGATCAAGTCCTACAAGAAACACATGAAAACTGTAAATTGATTAGAGAAAGTAGACGTAGGTAGTCGCAATATTTGTGTTACGTTATGAGAAGAAATAAATTGGAGAACTTGGTGACGACTGGCAAGATTGAGGAGAAAAGAACAAGGGGAAGGCAGAGAAGTAAATATCTAGATGGCTTGACCACGTGGTATGGTTGAGACAACAACACAAAGATGATCAACCACTCTGGTGATTGCGTGAGATGGCGAAATAATACCACACATGCTTATACGCATGGCACATGATGATGATGAGTTTGCAATTGCTCTCTGAACAATGTTGATTTTAAACGTAGTTTACATTTAGTAGTTTGCCATTGCTCTCTGAAGAGGGCTGATGTTCTAGGCAGTTTTTACGTTCAGTAGTTTGCCACTGCTCCCTGAACGAGGTCAGTTGTTGTGGGAAGTTTTTACGTTCAGAAGTTTGCCAGTGCTCCCTGAATAAGAAGTTAACATTTAAGTCAAGCCAGTTTAGAAACTGAACGCCTTGCCTCGCCATTAACGCATGGGAAGATATTTATCGATAAATGTTAAGCATGCGTCGAGTTTTGCCTTTTGACAGTACGTACAGACGAGCGTCTGGCCCAGGACCGGATTTTGAATTCTAAGTAAGATGATTGTAGTCTCCGTGGCGAAGTGTTTAAACCATCTGACTCGGGCTGCGAAGGTTGTGAGTTCGATTCCGGACCGCGTCTTCGGTTCACGAATACATATTTCCGTAGACTCCTGGGGGTCATCGCTGGAGCTACGGAGTTCGTGCTTTGTGCGACGCTTTCGGCAGCCCGCGTTGCGGAAAAAAGACTGAGCCATATGGGATAAAACTCATTGCAATGAAGTCAACCATGTCGACTTTTAAGCGACTTTTTTAAAGTGATGGATTCTTTTTTACTGTTGGAGGAAAAAAGAAAACACTAACCTGCACAGTTCGCAGCGACAGCACTAGCCATGCAGCCTGAAATCCTCATTTTCAAGACTAACCCTGTCCTACACCGCTTGATACAATAGACAGTAATGACATTTAATGACAGTACATTAGTGCGTTCGTATATGTGTGTGTGGTGGATGTATGTGTTATGTAATTATGTATACATACATGCTTGTCTATATGAAGTGGTAATTAAATAAAGCAGACCATTATTCAAATCTGATTTGCTCTCTCTCTCTCTCTCTCTCTCTCTCTCTCTCTCTCTCTCTCTCTCTCTCTCTCTCTCTCTCTCTCTCTCTCTCTCTCTCTCTCTGCCAGTTATCTCTCGATGGAACATAAGGTCCTCAAGCTACTCGCACAAAGCCCTCATTTCTTTGGCTGTCTCCTGTATTTGCTTATTTAATTAATTAAATCGGAGTCGGCTCTGTGGCGAAGGGGTTCCGATTGCAACTCGAAATCCCGCATACCACGTTCGTAACACAGATGCTGGCGATTTGGCAACAGACCGCATTGCGTTGGTTTCCATACAATGGTATGAGTGCCGGTTGTTCAGAAAGCAATAGCAAACTACCGAGTGTAAACTTGCCCAGGAATCATAAGCAGCCAAATAATGCTGGAGTGACTGCAACGTCCTGTAAAGGATATGCAACTAACTTTTAAGTACATTGTTAAGTTAATCAGTAAGCAAATCAATAAGTAAACCAGTAATTAAATCAATAAGTACATAGTCATTAAATCAGTAAGTTAAACAGTATGTAAATCAGTAATTAAATCAGTAATTAAATCAGTATGTAAATCAGTAATTAAATCAGTAAGTAAATCAGTAATTAAATCAGTAAGTAAATCAGTAATTAAATCAGTAAGTAAGGCAGTAAGCAAATCAATAAATAAATTAGTACTTAAATCAGTAAGCAAATCAGTAAGTAAATCAGTAAGTAAATCAATAAGTAAATTAGTACTTAAATCAGTAAGCAAATCAGTAGGTAAATCAATCAATAAATGAGTAAGTTAATCAGTAAGTAAATCAGTAATTACACCAGTAGGTAAATAAGTAAGTAAACCAGTCATTAAATCAGTAAGTAAATCAGTAATTGAATCAGTAAGTAAATCAGTAAGTTATTCAGTAAGTAAATCAGTAATTACACCTGTAACTAAATTAGTAAGTAAATAATTCATTAAATCAGTAAGTAAATCAGTAACTAAATCAGTAAGTAAATCAGTCATTAAATCAGTAAGTAAATCAGTAATTTTTCAGTAAGTAAATGAGTACCTAAATCAGTCTGTAAATTAGTAGGTTAATCAGTAAGTAAATCTGACATTAAATCATTAAGTAAATCAGTAAGTAAATCAATAAGTAAATTAGTACTTATACCAGTAAGCAAATCAATAAGTAAATCAATCAATAAATCAGTAAGTTAATCAGTAAGTAAATCAGTAATTACACCAGTAAGTAAATAAGTAAGTAAATCAGTCATTAAATCAGTAAGTAAATCAGTAATTGAATCAGTAAGTAAATCAGCAATTTATTCAGTAAGTAAATCAGTATGTACACCAGTAACTAAATTAGTAAGTAAATCATTCATAAAATCAGTACGTAAATCAGTAACTAAATCAGTAAGTAAATCAGTCATTAAATCAGTAATTTTTCAGTAAGTAAATGAGTAAGAAAATGAGTAACTAAATCAGTATGTAAATCAGTAGGTTAATCAGTAAGTAAATGAGTAAGTAAATCTGACATTAAATCAGTAAGTAAATCAGTCATTAAAGCAATAAGTAAATCAGTCATATATCAATAAGTAAAACAGTCATTAAATCAGTAAGTAAATCAGTAAGTGAATCAGTAAGTTAATTAGTAAGTAAATCAACAATTAAATCAGTAAGTAACTTAGTAAGTAAATCAGTAATTAAATCGGTAATTAAATCAAAAGTAATCAGTCATTAAATTAATATTAGTAAATTACCAGTACCTCTGAAGACGGAGTGGGTTCGCCTGATGGCAAGGGGCACTACTAGTAGGGAAAGCTATTCCACGCGCAATGACAAGGTCCAGTGCACTGTAGTAGCACACGTGTGGACTACGCTTAAGTACAAAGCGAGTGAACGGGAAAACATGTATAACTGCTTGAAGGCTTAGTGGTAGGTAAGACGAGTTATAAGCCGTGCATGCGAGGTTCTTAAACTTGGGAAATGTAGTCCATTATTTTTATGAACCAATATGTCAGTCGATCTCATCTCATCTCATCGCATCATGTTCCTCTTGTATCTTGCGGTGTCGAGGTGAAGTATAAACAGCGGGAGAGTACCCGCTTTTGGCTTCATTTATCGATATTCCCATGGACTCTGTTATTCCCTGCGTCCATCGTTTACGTGGTCGATATATGCGTTTATATGCCTGTCTTCTGCCTTCTTGTCTGTCTATATGTATGACAGGCTGTTTCTCAATCTTTCTACTTCTTGTTCTGTGTCCTTGCTTGCATGTTTGTCTGAATGTTTATCGCCTGTCATTCTATGCCTTTTGTAAATAAAATGTTCAATTTCTCTACATGTGATTATATTTTCTAACTGTATGTTAACATTACTTCTAATATCCAATTACTAGATTGTATGCAATGCTATCAGTGTATGACCAACGTTGTTCTAATATTCCTAATGGGATCGCTTCTTTGTATCTGCTGGATTTTTAATTCCCACTACAACAGCCTCTCCACTTGTGATAGAATTCAAAACAAACAGAAAAACAACATTTGCAATTACAGTTCCATTGTCTGCTTGTCATGAGTGTTTATTATTTGGTTTCCTATAGATTGGTGTATTGCAACACGCCATGTAAAACATTACGACAGCAGATTGATTAAAAGAGAGCTACATGAATACATCGATATGTATTGATTGACAGTGGATAAACTAAAATATGGATTATATATGGAGAATGACAAAAACAATTAATAAGAACCTACAAAAATTCAATAATTGATGCCTACGCATAATATAAGGACTGACATGGTATGACAGAATAACCGATGTGTTGCACCTGGAGAGTTTCGAGTTATGAGCTAGAAACCGACATCACTGCACTCAAGACATTACAATAAGCGCTCTGTCCCATCGTTCAAAGGGCAGCAAAGAGTCATACTAAAAATCGTTTCAACCGCCATCTAATTGAAAGCTCTCCTGGTTTTCCCTCTCAATTTTGAAATTCGTCCATAACCCCTGCTGATCCACAGCCATATGATATCATCCTCTCGACATTCGTGTTCTCAGTCTGTCCCACCATTTTCTCCACCTGGTCCCACCGGCACCCGACCTCCTCTCCCTTGTCCATTGGTGATCTACCATCAAGGGGTGCATTCCCTAACAGCCCATCAGCCTGTTCATTCCCCCTCACACCCGAATGACCATAGCAGAAAATCCATATGCATGCTTGCGTTCGCTGGCTGTGAACTCCAGCGTGAAGTCCTGTATGTCGGATGAAGACATCCTGTTGTCCAACATCAGTGTGATGTCATACCGGACCTGAGGCTTGCGTGAGTATCCGTTGTCCCATGTCTGGCTTATTGGTGTGAGGACAGGTGGTTACTCGCCGAGCAGGCAGATACTATTCGACTTCGGAAGAATCAGCGATCCTACAACGTTAGCCAGGACCCCGAAGGGACCTGTTGCCCGGGACGCACGACTAGGACGTATTAGTAGGTCTTGGCCAGTATATACCTGGCCCTGGTGCCTTGGAAACAACTCTGCGTCCCATCGTTATTCTATTCATTCTTTTCCCTCCTTGCATACACATATCTTTCATCCATCATATGCCATGCCGATAAGCGTGGGCAGTCATGTTTCGCCATCTCACACGATCATCAAAGTCATGGATCAGCTCAGTGTTGTGGCCAAGCCATCCAAATATTTTATTCTCTGCCTTCCTCTTGTTCTCTTCCCCTCAATCTTGCCAGTTGTCACCGAGTTCTGTAATTTATTTCTTCTCATAACGTGGCCAAAACATTTTGACTTTTCCCAATCTATAATTTATCAAAAACGATTTCATTTATTTTCGACCATTGTCCATCCTCCTAATGTGTCCTATCCATCTCAGTCTAAGAAAACTGAGCATGTAACAAACCACCTCACAACCTGATCTTTCCAATACTTCAGTTTTTGTGACATTATATTACACTTGTTAAAGCTGATCATAGCAACACTCTAAAGCAGTGGTTCCCAAGCTTTTCAAGCAGAGGGCCTTATCTACTATATTCGGTAGTTAAGCGGGCCACAACGTTATAAAATTATAAAAGTGGTGTAATATCATTCTTACCTTTCTTAACTTTCGTCAACAAAATTCTAAAACTTTAAGGGCAGTAAGTGTCAGTACTACATTGCGGTAATTTTTTGGTTTACAATCAAAAGTTCATTTAACAATAAATTTTAAATCACTTTCGAAAATCGCTATTAATGTAATCAATTTACAATTGTAACTGTTTTTCATAACCAGTCACTTAAGTTCAGATGCCAGTTAATCAACGTCTGGGCACAAATCTGTCGTACCCAAAGTCATAAGCGCAGCTAGGCTACTGTCGGTGAGTCTAGAACGTTACTTGTTTATTTTTTATAACGGTCATTGCGGAAAAATAACTGCTCGCATCTGTAAGTCGAACCATAACGACAAATGTATCTCTGGGCGAATGAACGCAAGTGTTCAAATTGTTCGACAGGTAACAGTCGCCAGAATGAAATAATATGATCAGCTGAAGGTGAAGCAGTTAGCTCCAGAAATTTACATCTCAGTGCAGAATTGCATTTCAAATCAATTACTTCGTGCTGAAGGTTTTGCTGTAATTGACAGAGATTGGCATCAGTAAATACGAACGGATTTATGAAGAAGTCAGCGTTATCCTCCTCTATTGTGAACTCTTTAAATCTCGACTGAAATATATCCAGAAGACTTTGAACTTTTACTTTGTACTTTAACAAGTCAAATTTCTTTTCCACCACAAGTTGGAAACACCGCAAAAGTCCCTTCAGTCATCTGCCCGGTAAACAGTCGTAGTTTAATTTTAAATGAAGAAATGTCATCGCACAAATTTGTGAATAGTTTTTTCTTCTTCTTGGATCCTCGCATTTAAAGAGTTTAAATGGGACGTGATGTCCACCAACAATGCCAGGTCATTAAGCCAGGCATCGTTCAGCAGACATTCCCGTTCTGTAGGCAAAGCATTTTTTTTTCGAGACAGAAACAGATAGACACTATTGTTCCGTGCCCAGACACGTGACAGAACATTCCCTTTAGATAGCCATGTGACATCACAGTGTAATAGTAGCTCACCGTATTCCTTGTTCAGGTCTGATAGAAACTATCTGAACTAACATCTGTTCAGCGCCTTACTTCGAATTTTATTCACACATCTCAGAACAACATCCTTGACATGTTTCAGATTTAAAGTCTTTCCACACAGAGCTTCTTGGTGAATGATACAATGATATTTTAATATAGTGCCGCCAAGAAACTGTTCCAATAATGCTAGACATCCAGACGTTTTACCCGTCAAATCCGGTATCTTCGTTTAATTCACGACAAGCAATATCTTCACATTTTCGCTTTTTACCATTGTTTAATTTTAGATTTTCCACACTCATGTTTATAGGCTTTAATGGTAAATTTTTATTTGAAAAAATCTAATTTCAACACAGTATTACAGTCTCTGCTAAACAGTTGTAACAGACGACAATATGGCGCCTTGCACACTCTGATTGGTCGACAAGGCTGGGATATGGGAACTTGATAACGTTTCGCTGTGAGCTGAACAGGCGCATTCGATAATATCTAAGCATAACAACCACGAGCAGAGTAAATTATCCCACGCTAACGGGGCGCTCCGAGTGCATTTTTTTAAAATTATTAAAATATATTATATAAAACAACGAGGCCTAGCGTTCCACTTTCTTACAGCTGGCCGGCCACAATTGGCCCGCGGGCCGTGGTTTGGGAACCTCTGCTCTAAAGTGAATACAAGCCAGCCACGAATGCTTTAAGAGAGTGATTAGATTCAAAATAGAGAACTGAACAGAGTTAAATGTAGTTCCCCCCTCCCTTTATACGTTTAACTGTTGTTTTTGTTACGAGCCCATCTTCATCACACAAAAGGTACTTCATAGAACGTCTGAATCACTGCGGATTCTTTGAATTACCTCTCGTGCAGTTGTTAGTTTCCCAGATACGTTCATTGTCTTGCCCAATGTGTTTTTACTGTCTGTCCTCCACCTCCGTGTCGATCTACCTCTACCGTAGTTTCCCAGATACGTCCATTATCTTGCCCAATGTGTCTTAACTGTCTGGCCTCCACCTCCGTGTCGGTCTACTCCTACCGTAGTTTCCCAGATACGTCCATTGTTTTGCCCAATGTGTCTTAACTGTCTGGCCTCCACCTCCATGTCGGTCTACTCCTACCGTAGTTACCCAGATACGTCCATTGTTTTGCCCAATGTGACTTAACTGTCTGGCCTCCACCTCCATGTCGGTCTACTCCTACCGTAGTTTCCCAGATACGTCCATTGTTTTGCCCAATGTGTCTTAACTGTCTGGCCTCCACCTCCATGTCGGTCTACTCCTACCGCAGTTTCCCAGATACGTCCATTGTTTTGCCCAATGTGTCTTAACTGTCTGGCCTCCACCTCCATGTCGGTCGACTCCTACCGTAGTTTCCCAGATACGTCCATTGTTTTGCCCAATGTGTCTTAACTGTCTGGCCTCCACCTCCATGTCGGTCTACTCCTACCGTAGTTTCCCAGATACGTCCATTGTTTTGCCCAAATGTGTCTTAACTGTCTGGCCTCCACCTCCATGTCGGTCTACTCCTACCGTAGTTTCCCAGATACGTCCATTGTTTTGCCCAATGTGTCTTAACTGTCTGGCCTTCACCTCCATGTCGGTCTACTCCTACCGTAGTTTCCCAGATACGTCCATTGTTTTGCCCAATGTGTCTTAACTGTCTGGCCTCCACCTCCATGTCGGTCTACTCCTACCGTAGTTTCCCAGATACGTCCATTGTTTTGCCCAAATGTGTCTTAACTGTCTGGCCTCCACCTCCATGTCGGTCTACTCCTACCGTAGTTTCCCAGATACGTCCATTGTTTTGCCCAATGTGTCTTAACTGTCTGGCCTCCACCTCCATGTCGGTCTACTCCTACCGTAGTTTCCCAGATACGTCCATTGTTTTGCCCAAATGTGTCTTAACTGTCTGGCCTCCACCTCCATGTCGGTCTACTCCTACCGTAGTTTCCCAGATACGTCCATTGTTTTGCCCAATGTGTCTTAACTGTCTGGCCTCCACTTCCATGTCGGTCTACTCCTACCGTAGTTTCCCAGATACGTCCATTGTTTTGCCCAAATGTGTCTTTCCCGTCTGGCCTCCGCCTCCGTGTCGGTCTACCTCTTCCTCTTCTATGTTATTTCTAAGCCCCTTCTAACATTAGAAATGCAAAAACTCAAGCCACACAGAGTCTCCATGGTGAAGTAGTCAACCCGTCTGCCTCGCACTCCGAAGGTTGTGGGTTCGATTCCGGACTACGTCTTTCGGTTCACAAGCGCATTTTTCTCGGAGACTCCAGGGAATCGTCGCCGGAGCTACAGAGTTCGTGCTTTGTGCGATGATTTCGGCAGGTCATCCTGTCTAAGGAGACCAAGCCAGATGGGACAAAACCCGGTGTAATAAAGTCGATCCTCTCGACTTTTAAGACTTTTTGAAGTCTTTATTTTTTTCTAAGTCAATGTGTAGTTTAATATGACCAAGGTATTTCAGATTTCGTAATATGATACCGCTTGTGTCAGACAAGTCTGGGACCCCTTTCTACGCCATACGGGTGCTGGTATCTGGTGCTGGCCCCATATATTTAGGCAAAGATAAGCTATAATTTCGTATTGTGTTTTGTGATGTCTTGCAAAGTGTTCCATTTCGTTGTTGAGGGATTTGTGATGTCTAATATTTGTTCTGAAATTTAACCCTTCAATGAATCAATCAATCAATCAATCAATCAATCAATCAATCAATCAATCAATCAATCAATCAATCAATCAATCAATCAATCAATCAGATGCCGTCTTCACAATGCAGGTTGACAGCAATGGATCTCCAATACTGTCTGTCACTCGCCCTGACTGTACATTCTGTAAGATTGATGTTGGTCCATCTTTTGATGCTATTTTCTCACTTGCATTGTTGTCTGCCTCTTGCTCGCTTGCCTTCAATCTTACCCTCCAGTATGGTTTTTAATAAGAGTGTTATGTCTTTTAACGTGACCGAAATATTTCAGTTGCTTCTGTTTTATTTCTTTCATCAACTCTCTTGTCATTCCAAGTATTTCTAGAACCAATGTATTTGATTGTTTTTAGTTTCCAAGAAATACGACATTCTTCTGTTTATCCACATCTCCAGGGCCTCTATTATACTTTATAAGTTGTCCTTCATGTAGACCAATCAATGAAACATTTAATTTCACATAATTGACTGCTTTATTTTATTTTGTTTGAATATAATTAAATTACTCTGAATCCGTTTCTTCATTGTTGACCGTCATGGATTCATGTAAAAAATATTTATCAATTGCGGCAGAATGACGTACCATACAATCCTACATTTGTATGCAGTCTTTTGGGGGTAAAAATATAAATCTGAATCTAATTAAACAAAGCTGAAAAATGGCCATCATAACACAATGCACTGAATCGAATCAATACGAGACCCTGGTTGTCGAGACACGATCAAGATGATATAGACACCATGCTGTGTTTTCCCCAACATAAAAGAAAGAGAAGAAAAAATATCTGCAATGGCATTTTCTTCAAAGTGATGACCTGAAAGGAAAGGCGGCATGGGCATAGCTATGTTTGCAGACGGATGTGGCGTTGTGATTTTTTTTTTCCGAGCACTTATTTGATTTGCTTAGTTTAAATTGAAGAGTACAATGAACCAGATATTCCTAACATATGGAGCGGCTGAGTGTAAGGTTCTTGCCTCTGGCCTGAAAGCTGGCAAGTTCATATTCAGCTATGCTTTGATACAATACACTCTTTTGATTATGTGACCATCAGTTTCGGCAATTAATTGGATGCCACCTCGCTGAAACATACCCGGTTATCGAAGAAGCAGATTCGGTTTGCGAAGCTGGATGGATGTATACAACAAAAATATACGAAAGCAGTTTATAAACATGCAACAACTCACATAACAGCTTCATACAAGAAAATTTAACCAAAGGTCGCCCTGAGAAAACCAGATGACTTCTGTCTGGGCTGTCTCAATAACATGGTCTTACAGTAGTGTCACACGAATCACACATCAGCTTAAGATCTGGAGAACTTACCCGGTAATTTGACGTTCGATAATCTGTCTTTCCTTTAAGAACCCCCGACGCTCATACTATTGTGAATATCAACACAAAGCGATCTGCATCCACCTGGCCTGCGACTGGTTCGAACTTCGTATTTCGGGATTGTAAAACTGCGTTCACCATTCGAAAGCCTCACACGCCGACAAATAGTACACGTAAATTTAAGAAATACATCAATGTTTCATATAGCACAAACATTATACGTAAAGTTAAGAAACACATCGATATTTCATACAGCACAGATATTAAACGTAACGTTAAGAAATACATCAATATTTCATATAGCACAAATATTATAAGTAACGTTAAGAAATACATCAATATTTCGTATACTACACATATTATACTTAATGTTAAGAAGTACATCAATATTTCATATAGCACAAACATTATAAGTAAAGTTAAGAAATACATCAATATTTCAAAAAGCACAAATATTATAAGTAAAGTTAACAAGTACATCAATATTTCATATATAGCACAAATATTATACGTAAAGTTAAGAAATACATCAATATTTCAAATAGCACGAATATTATACGTAAAGTTAAGAAATACATCAATATTTCATAAAGCACAAATATTACAAGTACAGTTAAGAAATACAACAATATTTCATGTAGCGCAAATATTATACGTAAAGTTAAGAAACACATCAATATTTCCTGTAGCACAAATATTATACGTTACGTTTAAGAAATACAACAATAATTAACATAACACATATATTAAAAGAAAAGTGGAGAAATACATCAATATTTCATATAGCACAAATATTATACTTAAAATTAAGAAGTACGTCAGTATTTCATATAGCACAAATGGTATACGTAAAGTTAAGAAATACATCAATATTTCATATAGCACAAATATTATGCGTAAAGTTAAGAAATGCATGAATATTTCATATAGCATAAATAATATACTTAAAGTTCAGAAATGCATCAATATTTCATACAGCACAAATATTATACTTACAGTTAAGAAGTACATAAATATTTCATATAGCAAAAATATTATACATAAAGTTAAGAAATACATCAATATTTCATATAGCACAAATATTATACTTACAGTTAAGAAATATATCATAATTTCATACAGCACAAAAATCCGCTTCCTTAAAAGTTGTGTGTGCGTATATATGCGCTATTTTAAAATTTGTGTGTGTCGTTGTGTGTGTGTGTGTATGTATATATATATATATATAAATATATATATATATATATATATATATATATATATATATATATATATATATATATATATACACACACACACACACACGTACACGCACACACACACGCACACGATACTGACTAATTAAGTTATGCAGGAACTAAACGCATTCCGGGATTTGTGTGTTAAGGATAATTTGAGAGTATGGTTATCTAGAAATGAATAGTCTGAACGAGGTGTGTAAGGAACATAACATGAACATTAGCATCAGTAACAAAACAGAAGTAATGACTATATCCAAACAGGAAAACAAACAAAATAAATTCATATAAAAGAACACTCTGCTCGTAGAAAAACTAAGAAGTACTAAAGAAGAACAAACAGCAACAATTCACCTAAACGAACATCCCTTGAAACAAGTAAAGAGCTTCAAGTACCTAGGAAGTATAATATCATCAAATGGCAGATCAGAAGACGAGATCGAAAATAGGTGCAATAAGGCAAATCAACTCATTGGACAAATGGCACCAATACTAAAGAACAAACATGTATCAATAACTGCTAAGAAAGCACTTTACAACACAATCTTCCTACCAACTCTGTGCTACCAATGCCAAACCTGGACAATGACAGAAAAAGAGAAAAGAAAAATCACAACAACAGAAATGAGGTTCCTGAGAAGAATACTCAACGTATCAAGAAGAGATAAGATCAGAAATGAAGAAATCAGGACTAAAGTGGGGGTTAAAGCTGCTCTAGATTTTATTAGAAAGCAGCAAGTCAAATGGTTTTGCCATGCAAGTAGGCTACCAGTCAACAGCATGCCACAACAGGCAATGACGTACAGACCAGATGGAAACAGAGGAAGAGGCCGACCACGTAAACGCTGGACGGAGGGAATAACAGAATCCATGGGAATGTCGATATACGAAGCCCATAACCGGGCACTCTCACGAAGTTTATACTTCACCTCGACACCGCAAGGTACAAGAGGAACATGATGAGATGAGATGAGAAAGAACACTCTCTGAAACAAGTAATGAACTTCAAGTACTTAGGAAGTATGATATCATCAAATTGCAAACCAGAGAACGAGATCGAAAATAGATGCAATAAGGCAAACCTACTCATTGGACAAATGGCACCAATACTAAAGAACAAACATTTATCAATAGTTAATAAGAAATCACTCTACAACACAATCTTCCTACCAACTCTATACTACCAATGCCAAACCTAGACAATGACAGAAACAGAGAAAAGAAAAATCACAATAACAGAATTGAGATTCCTGGGAAGAATATTCAATGTATCAAGACGAGAAACAAATAGAAATGAAGAAATCGGGACTATAGTGGGGGTTACAGCAGCGCTAGATATTATCAGAAGGCATCAAGTTAAATAGTTTAATTTAGTTTAGTTTAGTCGATGGATCAACATCACGGCACACGGGTGTAATCCATAAGTGCTCCGTTCAACTACTAACTCAAACCTGAGTCTTGAGAAACTCAGTTCAGTGCATTAACTCCGTAGCACCGGCGAGGATCCTGAAATACTTTGTGTAGATTTTTAACTCGAAATTTTGCCCGGGCAGCGCCGTTAGGCTACTCTTTTTCGATTTTCAACTGCCAAGGGATTTTTTACGTGCGCAACAATAAACACGGGTGTCCGATCTCACTACCAACAGACCAGGGGAAATTTTATTACTAGAAGTCCACGTGAAAAAATCCCGGTCCTCACAGGGGCTTGAACCGAGATCTGCGAAGAGCCAAGAAGGCCTACGCCAGGTGGAATTGTACTTGATGATGATGATTTAAGTCTATTTCACAACCCATAACGCAGGTTTGATCAATCCATTGCGTTCTCTCTCTCTCTCTCTCTCTCTCTCTCTCTCTCTCTCTCTCTCTCTCTCTCTCTCTCTCTCTCTCTCTCTCTCTCTCTCTCTCTCTCACCGCCTCGATTTTCAGTGTTATATCAACGACACCTCAGCTGCAGTTTCTGCAGAATTCACACTTCTATGTATTTCACCCATTCGGCTCATCGTCTTTGCCTGTCGCCCTCAAGCAATATTGATTACAAAGAGCACTCCATTAATGCTGACCACACACATTCAAATACTACGTTTTTTTTTTGCAGCCAACATTGAGTGAGTAAATATGTAGGCATGATGCGCAATGATTTCTTTCTTATTTCATGGGAAACTACCATATACACAGGAATCGTGAGCAGCAAGTTAATTAGTGCGTTTAAAGGCTTAAAGAAGAGTTTAAAGGTCTGGGAATCGACGTTATTGCATAATGTTTTATCAGTTTATGGGGCTTTGTCTCTTTTAGCTGAGCGGATTTGTCAAAAGCGTCGCACGGAGCAACAACTCCATAGCTCCAGGAATGACGGACAGAAGTCTCCGAAAGAATACTGCACTCGTCAACAGAATAGCGCGTCTGGTAAAGGATCCACGACTTTCGGAGCATTTACATATCATTTACAGATCATTTACATATCATTTACATACCATTTACATACCATTTACATAGGAAAGGTCTTAGTCAGATGTGGCTGAGCTGCCGTATGACAGTAGACGGTAATACTTAACAAATCCGACAAAATATATTATGCCAACGGTTTCGGGCGGAGAAGCGCAATTGGGAGGGTATACGCCTTATCCTATTGTGAGGAAATGGTACCTAAAAACTAAATGTCGTGGCAGGGTAGACCAGGCCCTAAGCCTTGGTTGGCAACTGGTCTGGAAGTGAAGCTCCGACAGGCGGATAGTTAGAGCATTACTTTTCTGGCCGGAAAGCTTCTGCAGCTTGTCTTGTTAAAGATGCATTGGTATCTTCTTTCCTCTGGAGTAAACTAGGCAGGCTGAAAGAGGCATCAAGCTGTATGGACATCACATGGTCTCTACAATCCATCCCAGGCTGTAAGCTATTTTTGAAGCACAATGTAACAAACTATCATCTGTCAAGACGTCAAGGTGCCATTAGCAGCAGCAGCAATAGTAGTAGTATTAGTAGCAGCAGCAGCAGCAGCAGCAGCAGCAGCAGCAGCAGCAGCAACAGCACGCATTTACATAACATTTACATTTCATTTACGTAGCATTTGCATAACAGTGGCATGCGGCTTAACCACTAGGCCACGGAGGGCCCGGGTTAGTGCTCTAGCTTACCAAAACACGTCCTCGAGGTCACGTGGTCAAGCCAGCCGCCTGTCTTGCGTTCCGAAGACCTTCCGAAGTTAGTTGCATGTCCTTTCCAGGACGTTGCAGTCAACCCCAAATTTTTTTGGCTGTTTGTGATTTCTTGGCCAGTTTACGTTCAGTAGTTTGTCATTGCTTTATGAACTACCAAGTCTCACATCTATATCTATAAAACAGAGTGTATGTTTGTTTGTGCGGATTTATGTATTGGATGCGTTCGATAACGGTACATCCAATTGAGATGAAATTTCTACACGTCTTCCTTTCATTCCTGTGCAACCGACTATAATAATTTCATAATGTAAAATCTTCTACTTATTTAATAACATTTATTTTTCCATTTTCATTATATAATGTCTATATAGCATGGGGACTTCACTCTAGAAAAGTTATTTCAAGGGGCATAACTTTTAATAACATTTCTATATACTTTTTAGTCATATTGTTGGACTTACCTGCACTATTGTTAAACTCTTTGTCTATAGTTATTTTTAGGCATATGAGTTATATTAAATAATGATATAATCTTTAAGGTATTTTTAAAGTTTGCATAAAAATAATGCATTATGCATAACATTTTAACCCATCTTTTTCTACTTACAAAACTTATCAACTGTCATGTCGGTGATTAAAAACAGTTTTCATTAAAAATAATAAATGGTGTGTGGAAGGACATTCTTTTAAGTTACTGTGCGCCAGGAGCTGGGCGAAACCACGCCAGGTCAGATAGATAGACAGATAGTCGGGAACGGAAGCTTATTTGACTACTTATATGAATGAATTAAATGACATGCTCCCTACCAGGGACTGGGTGAAGCCGGGCCGGGACAGACAGATAGATAGACAAACAGATAGTCGGGAACGGGAGAGCTTATATGACTACGTATATGAATAAAATGAGATGCTCCCCACCAGGGACTGGGTGAAGCCGGGTCAGACAGACAGACAGACAGACAGATAGTCGGGAACGGGAGAGCTTATATGACTACTTATATTAATTAAATGAGATGCTCCCCACCAGGGACTGGGTGAAGCCGGGCCGGGTCAGCCAGACAGACAGACAGACAGACAAACAAGCAGACAGACAGACTGATAGATAGATAGATCCCCTCCAGGGCCTGGGCGAAGCCGGGCCGGGTCAGCTAGTCATTTTATAAAAACCAATGCAAAGCGGTCTGCTGCCAAGTCGCCAGCAGTTGAGTTTCGAACGCGATATGCAGGAGTATGAACTGCGTCAGTAACCCCTTCGTCAAACAGCTGGCAATTAGGCACATGAGTGCAATGTCTCCCATGTACACCTCCATACGTCAGTATGGCAATGTCTCCCATGTACACCTCCATACGTCAGTATGAATACCTTCAAAAAGGCAGCAGTAAACGTAAGCTTTTTGATATCCCCATAGAGTTTAACAGCCATTTTACCAGCCCCAGAGATACATTCATGAGTATCTAATTTCCTTAGTTTATTAAATATGTTGTATTTCTGCCTGAAGAATTGCTTTGTTCTGTTTCCACTATTGTATTGATTTGGTCATGCCGTTCTTTAAAAAAATTATCTCACAGTACGTTTCTGTAAGTATGGTACCATACCTATCCTAAACAGATCGTTTGTAATTTTAGCATGGTAAGGACATTTGTTCTTGTGGAACACACGCTGTATTCGTTACAAGATGCATAGGTCTGTGGTCACTGCCTGCTAATTGGTCCAGTACAAGGCGATCAATTTTGTGGAGGATGTCTCCTGGGCAGAAAGCTAAGTCTGGCGTGGTACTGGTACATCATCTTCTGTAGTGCAGATCAACATGGTCGAATGGGTAAGAACGCGTGTTCTCAAACATACGCTGTGCTGATGCCGAGGTAAGCGGTTTAACCCCTACACCTGACAGCTGGACTAAAATTTCGACCTTTCGTCCTTGACTTTGGGACGTAACTTACAAGTACCTCTGAAGTCGGAGTGGGTTCGCCTGATGGCGAGGGACACTGTTAATAGGGAAAGCTAATCCACACGCAAAATTCAGTCCATCACTACTATATATAGTGTGTATGGACTACGATTGAGAACAAAGCGAGCGAGCGCAAAAAAAAAAAAAAAAAAAAAAAAATCTTCTGTAGTAAAAACTGGATTTATCATCTGCTGTGTTGATTAAACAGAGATTTGGATATAGTTCCCAGTTCTCCACTTCATCTCCTCTGTTATCAATATCTAGATATTCACATCGTGCTGAGAGGTTATTAACATCTCCGATTATTATATAAGCTAAAACATTTCGAATAATTGATTTCCACACGAGATAGCGCTAGATTATTAGATGTTGTAATTTGTAAATTATGATCTGTAATTCGTTTAAAATTATATCAACCCATATTATTTCTCATTCAGGAAGTAAATACAAACTACTGAACGTAAACTTGCCCAGGAATCACAGACAGCCAATAAATATAGGAGTTGACTGCTACGTCCTGTAAAGGACCCGGCATCAAATATGTTTATTATTTCTTCCTAGTTGTTGTTGTTAAAGGGGGTTTCACTGCACGGTGTTGAATTGTGTATGAGTGCTTGAACACCTCCCTTGCGCCCTACATGGTCAAGACGTTGTGTCTGATACGCTCGTAACTGATTAAGCGCCATGGAATGATTAATCATCTTAAGCGACTTCCTATATCTGCCATGAGCTTGTAAATCACCGAAATGTTGTCATTGTGACATGTCTCAATTAAAATATCCATACAGTAATATTCCCAAAGCTATCTCCTTTAATTTAATGTAGAATACAACATGTCTGCGACCATATTAAAAACTTTTAGGTCGTAACTGTCACACGTCCCAACTTCCAATTTTACGCCATCGTTTCTTGTTCGGTACAAACGAACTTTTTATTTTGCACTGAATCGGTTAATAGAAATCTGTGATGGGCGTTGAGGTGTGTCTCTCGTATGCATGCCATTTACATTTTGACTTCATAAATGTGATGGGCTAAATAGACTTAATTTTTAGGGACTCCTTCGCCTTTCCTTTGAAATGTGTGAAGTGTTCAAAGTGTTTGATTAGTAATTGTTGTATCATCCCCAGTGTATTGACTCTATATGCTTTAAACATATTAAATAGACCAAACGACACTCGGTGGTTGATGTGCCGCCTTTGCTTCCCAAGCGATCTCTTAGTACCCATGTTAGGTTAAATCGACGTGACAGCCCAATTTTTATAATTTCAATCGTCGTCAATGAGGATGGAACCCTTGACCACTGTGTCGGCAGGCGAGCGGCTACACATTAGGCTACCGCGGCTCCCGGTCGTGAAGTGGTCAAACAGTTAACAGTTCCTCATGAATAATCGGACCTGAGATATATCGCACCTGAGAAAGCGTCGCACAAAGCACGAAATCCGTAGCTCTAGCGACGACCCTCAGGAATCTCCGAAAAAAATGCATTCGTGAACCGAAGGACGCGGCCCGGAATCTTCGAGCCCGAGTCAGACGGCTTGACCACTTCGACACGGAGACTCCCATGGTGGGGATGGGGGTGGAGGTGGAGGTAGTTTAACACAATGTGCACCATTTAACCATAACTTTTCAACAGTTTGAAATTATTGTGACCCGCAATACATCATCGGACGAAAATACTGTTGACTTCTTTAATCGAGTATGTGTGAGAAGATGTAAAGGGTTCCTGTGGCGAGAAGCTAGACTTAATTGCGCCAGATTCTATCATAGATGGCTCGATCTCTTTCAGCAATGCGGCCTGCCGAAAGCATCACAGAAAGCACGAGAGCTTTAGCTCCAGCGAGTATACACAGGAGTCTCCGAGAAATTCACCGGTGACCGAATAAAGGAATCACCCGGAAACGATTCTAAGACCATTCGCCACGAAACCTCCACATTCAATGGGTAATCAGATTGTTATAACTCTATAATAAACACAATCTGGGATCTCTGTTTTGATAATGGACACCCATGGCTGGCCAACCCTACTTTTAGAAGCCCTGACTTTAGATCGTCTGGTAAGTTACACAAGGTATAAGTGGTTAAAACATAGAGCGTCACATCTACTAGATATGAAGTGGTTATACTGCCCAGGCCTTGTCTGTGTACCTTGCGATGACATGGTCGATAGACTGACTTCATGGCACCTTTAGGGGGAACAGTGAGGTTGAGCAAGGCAAACATGATCCTGACTAAGCATTGTCACTGTTACAAGAGGACAAGCATCTCTAGGGACAACTAAGTTTGAACATTACACACTTGATCATGTCTAAACACGATCGCTGTTGCAAGAGGTTAAACAAATCACTTACTGCATGCGGATACGTCTCATGAAATTAGGAATATAATTCGGTACTAGCAGTGTCAACAACTCATTTGCGACAGGCATACAAGGATTCCCTTCTTTTGTACCACACGAAAGTGACAACTCGCTTCTTGTACAAAAGGATACATTTTATTTGGAGCTGATAGTACATGAGCTCCGCGAGCGGAATACCACATTGGTATTAAACATCATAGTATGTTATAAAGATGTAGTGAGACGATGATGTTGATGGTAATAACTGATGAAACTAAGCTTAAGTCCTAACTATTGATACTGTCCTTCTTAGCAACAAAGTATTCACAGCGGATATACAGTCCGTCGCCTACGCCGTCGAGTCTCTGTCTGACGAAGCTCTCTGTGGCGTGTTCAGCCACGAGCAATTGGTTCTCCGTGCATCCGCTGGTTTGCGTGCTTGGAGTTCCAGCACGCTGGTCACTTGGTTAGAGTAACCAGTGTTGTAGGGTCACTTCTCGTGATGCGGGTATCCCAGTCTCTTGGGTAACCCCAGCTCACGTATACTCATTGACCTCCTTGTTGACACGAGTGTGTCCAGTGCAGAACTATTTATAGTTCTACTCGTGCTTGTGTCCCTTCTGTCTGGTTTCCCAGATCGCTATGTTACTTTCCTCTGCTCTAACTCTATTTATATATTACTTAGCTCTGAGCTCTTACGTAGCTCTTTGACAAGCAGGAATATTGTGGAAGAGGACGAAGCAGAGATGTCCATATTCTATTCTCCAAGGGAACTGGTCAAAATCATAATCTTCGATATTATTTGAGAAACAAGGACCACGTATGGACATAACCAAAATCTGTGAAATCCGCATTGGATGAACAGTTCTAGCAAGATACAGGTTAGGAGAAGATCTAGTGAATATATCTCATAACATGGAGTCTTCACACTGCCATCGACAACAGTTTGTTGACATAATGTCACCGGGGTATCACCAAGCAGAAGGCATTTTGCTAAACATCGCTCTCATCACAATTCGCCGAAAAGACATGACCACCAGGGCGTCTAGACCAGTAGTTCTCAACGGTGGGGAATTCCCCCCCCCCCCCCGGGGGGAATTTTAGGGTTTCCAGGGGGAAATTAAGATTTTTTCAAGATCGCGTTAATACAAGAACCGATTACTTGATATTGTTTGTCCTTTCATACTGTACGGTTCTGTACGTCTCATCCTTCTAAAATTCATTTTATAAGGTAAGTAGACCCATAAATCACGTTTTAAGTGGACGTCTAGACTTGTTTTAGTATGTGCTATTAAATTTAGCTTCCTTTATTACGTACACTGTGTAGGGGCGGGGCGGAATTTTTAGGTAGGAAATACGAAAGGGGAGAATGACGTTCTGAAAATATGGTGAAGGGGGGCACGGACCACATCTTTAGATAGGAAATATGAAAGGGGGGAATGACGTTCTGAAAATATTGTGAAGGGGGGAACGGGCCAAAAAAGGTTGAGAACCACTGGTCTAGACAATAATCTACGGAGGCCCCTGCTCGTGACGTGGCCAGCCATCAAACAGTACAACATAAATGCCTGCATGTCAGATGTATCCCTAATGTAAACTGCGTTGGAATGGGGGATTTCTTGCTATTTCTCCGACCTCATGCACCCTCATGACCAAGGGGTCACTAATGCCCTGTGTCCATCTTCGTTCTGTCGACCTCCCTCTCTTCTCCTAGGAGGATTCCTACCATCACTGTTCTCTCCAAGCCGCCGGGACGTTTAATGTGTCCAAAGTACAGGACATTTTTTTAATGACTGTGCAGTGTTTGAAAATATTGCCGGTCCAAGTTTTGTATTTACCTATTATGTTGCATGAACTTTACAGAGGGTGAATACAAAACTTGGACCTACAATATTTTTAAACACTACACCGTCATTAAAAATACACCCTATATTTCAGTTTCCAAGATATAATACTGTTTATTCGCCAGGTTTTTTTTTTTTTCGATGCTGAGGTCTTGTAAAATGTCAATAGATTTTTCTTATTCTCGGTCAATGACATCCTAAGAATTTTTCTGTAACATTTAAGCTCAAAACCCTGCACTTTCTTCTTCAATGATTGTGAAATAATTTATGTCTTTCTTACACCCATTTGTTTAACAGGAAAGATGCATGTTTTCACTGTCAGTTGGACATAAGTGTTGACTTCTCCTTCAGAAAGCTATGGTAAACTACTGAACATGAAAATGACTGTAAAATCAACCTATGATTGATCGCGATCTGCTGAAAACGGCATACACATTTATGTTTTAAATTCCAGACTAGCATGAAATAATGAATATTCTTAGTGTAATAAGATTTGGTGGCAACTTGGTTTCAGAAGAATTCTCTTTATCCGACTTTTTTTTTGGGGGGGGGGGGGGGGGGGGGGGTTCGCTTATCCATTACAGGACATCGCTGTCAACATCAGCATCTTTTAGCTGATTGTTGATTTCTTGGCAAGATTATGCTCAGTAGTTTGCCATTGCTTTCTGAGCGACCGTCTCACATACCCCTAAGTTACCGACGCGGTGAGAACCGCTACCGATTCTCGCGCACGTCAATTTACTCACGAGAGTATACTATAATACGGAGAAAGACGTTAAACTCCTTGTCCAGGGAGACCGGCCTTTGTCCGACTACCAAGAAATAATGCATGTCCTTTGTGTAACACCTTGTGTACCGGTCTCTGTGGCTAAGGTCTTGCGAACGCGGTTTGTGAGCTATATACCCGGGTTCGAAACACAGCGGTGCTGATTTGTTCGAAAAAGGTATAGGAGCCGGTCGTTCAGAAAGCAATGGCAAACTACTGAACGTAAAATTTGCCTAGGAATCACGAACAGCGAAAATGCTGGGGTTGACTGCTACGTCCTGTGAAGGACACGCAACTTAATTAGATTTGTGTAACAAGATTTGTTGACGACAGTGTTACAGAACAATTTTCTTTGTCCAACGCTATCGACAGGCTGCTCTGCGGGAAGAGACTGAGATGTATTGGGTAAGACCCGGTGCGATGAAGTTGATCCTTTTACCATTGCAACATTTAAAACCATTTAGCCATGTTTGTGAGACAGTTATGATAAAGCAGCAAAGAGGCTACCAAGAGGCTACTTTAATGCAACCATGATGCAGACATATACATATCGCATACAATCTGGAGCCAGTCAAAAATGTGTATTCTCAATCTCTGGTAGACTAAACACCAAAACAATTATCCTAAGTTGCTTCTTGTTGACAACAATCATTGTGCTGAGTTACACTCAACAAAAACATAACGGTTAACATGTAGATAGGATGTTATCTTGGAAATGAAATCGGCCGTGTTGGTCTTTTGTTTCTCTTATGAATATTTGTGTCACTTTGTTATCGTTCTCCGACATTGAGATTCCTAGAGGAATTACGCCGGGAGTGAATGTCTGTCCACGGTCCGCTTCGGGAGCTTTTCAATGATTGACAGATCAGTGGGCTAAGAGTGAACGGCATTCACTGGCGAGGATGTCCTGAAATGAGTTCCCTGATGGGGCTTTTATGAACGTTAGGGTCATACAATAATTG
Source organism: Cepaea hortensis (assembly GCA_963921405.1). Classification (NCBI taxonomy): domain Eukaryota; kingdom Metazoa; phylum Mollusca; class Gastropoda; order Stylommatophora; family Helicidae; genus Cepaea; species Cepaea hortensis. The sequence goes on along the minus strand of OY992891.1, from coordinate 70,594,534 downwards.
GCTTTCCGAACCGGACATTCCCAAACGTATTGCTTGAATGTGATTTCCAGGTTTGTGGTTCTTCACAAGAAGAAGCAATATCACTTATCTTTTGTGTGTGATAAAGTTGTGTTAACAAAATGGATGCTTAATAACCTGATTATCTAAACATTTATATTTTGTTTTAATGTGCAGATTCCTTAATCTGGAGACGAAACAAACCTAACTTATATTGCCAAATCACGCACATATTGAATCGTGTTTAACATGAACATCAATGGATATTTCATTTGTGTAAAGAAGGATATTCAGAGATGTTACACTCAGTGACAATAGCACGTGTTAATTCGTGGACAGCGAAATTTGTTATCCCACATTGTACACCAGCTCTCGACAGGCGGCTCGTTCTTTGGCTGATGGACAGCTAACTTGCGTGACGTGTCTGCTGAAAAAGGTAATTGTGTTTTTTGTTTGGTATGCCTATTTTAGATATTGTAAATGTCTTTGCTATATTTTATACTCGTCAGATTCTTGCTTCATGAACTAAATTCATTTCATTGCTAGCTATACTGCATCGATCCAGTAATGTTGTTGTTTTGTACAAGAGACTCGCTGACAAGGTCTAATTCTGTTAAGTTTAATGTTAATTCATTCTACATGTGCCATGCCAATAGATGGGGCGGTCATGTTTTGCCATCTCACGCGATCACCAGAGTCGTGAATCAGCTCCGTATTCTTGTCTCGACCATGCTTTCTTCCTCAATCTTCCTCCATCTTTCGCCTTCTTCTCAGCTAATCCTCTGCCCTTCTTCCTTCTTCTTTTTTCCTCCATCCCCCTTCCTTCTTCCTCCTTCTTTCTTCCTCCCCCTTCTTCCTTCCCCCTTCTTCCTTCCTCTTTTTTCTTTCTTCTTCTTCTTCTTCTTCTTCTTTTTCTTCTTCTTCTTCTTCTTCTTCTTCTTCTTCTTCTTCTTCTTCTTCTTCTTCTTCTTCTTCTTCTTCTTCTTCTTCTTCTTCTTCTTCTTCTTCTTCTCCTCCTCCTCCTCCTCCTCCTCCTTCTTCTTCTTCTTCTACCGCCTTCCTTCTCCTTCCGCCTTCTTCGTTCTCTTTCATTCTCCTTCTTCTTCATTTTTCTTCGTTCTCTTTCCTTCCCATTCATTCTCCTTCCTCTTTCTTCTTGATCCTTCTTTTCCTCTTTTGCTTTTCATCTCCCACTGTAGCATAATCCCAGTCACTTAACGCCAACCCATTTACAGACTTCTTCATGATTGGCTAGGCTGTTTAAGCTTTCCACCAGATTAGGACGCCAGATGTGTCTTCAGTTGTCTGTTAAGAGAGTCGAACATCACGGCATCACATTTATTTTTTATTGAAATTACCCTTCTGCACGCGTTGAGGCTTTTCGGCAATAAGGTGCTAGTCCCATATTATATAGAATAATAGGCACTCAGTGAGTGATATAGTCAATCTCCCACCGACTGCTTTTGCTTTTTAAGATGTTTCCCGTATCCATTTAGGGTGAGATACTAATTTTCGTAGTCGCTGTCATGCTATTTCCAGTGTTATGTTTAGTTTCATTCATGCTCCCAATATGAATCATGCTCTCCTGGCTTGAGGTCCTTGTTGGGTGTGTGCATGTGTTTGTGTTTATCATTTCTGAACTGGGTCACACATACCTAGGTAAATAAGGAAAGTCATCATCGTGTGTCATGCCGATAAGCGTCTGCGTAACATTTCGCCATCTCACACGATCACCAGAGTCGTGGATCAGCTCTGGGTTTTTGTCTTAGTTATGCCTGTGGCCAAATTGTCTAAATGTTTACCTCTCTGTTTTCCCTCTTTGTTCGTTTCCCCTCAATCTTATCAGTTGTCACCAAGTTCTCTATATTATTTCTTTTTACAACCTACTTATAAAATGGTGACTGCCTGTCTTGTCTCTAATCAGTTTACGGTTTTGATTTGTTTCTTGTAGGACGTACTCATTTGTTTTGTTTGTTTGTCTGTCCATGGTTTTCTTTGTATTTTCCCCAGAATCCACATTTCCATTACCATTAGATGTTTTTTCAGTCTATCTGCTCGTTGTCCACGCTCCACATCCATACAAAGGTACAGATTCTATGTAGCACTGCAACACTGTTTTTCTCATTGCAATTGACATTTTGTCATTGGTCAGTATGTTTTTCATCTTAAAAATGTAAGTAAAGTAACTTGAAGGACTCTTTCAAATGTAAGGGAAGGCCAGCATGGCCGAATAGATAAGAGCTTTCGTTCTTAAACATCCGGTGTGCTCAACAAGAATGCCCTCGTATCATCTGGCACAAAGGGCCACATTGAAAAAAAAAATATAACAGATACAGAGTAAGAGGAATACCACATAAAAGGTGGTGTGATTGTATCAAGAACAACCTTAGAGAAATAAATACCATCTTACATAAATCATTAGAAAGAGGGCATAACAGATCTCAACACACCTCCGTCCCCCACTCGCACACTTCATTGAGGTATATTGATTGATTGATCGATTGATTGAATGATTTAAGAACCGACATCACAGCATTCGGGGCATTCCCATAAACGCCCCGTCCCCATCCCCAGAAGCCAACGAAGAGTTCCAACCCCAATAGTACCAGTAGCAATCTGATTATATGTGCGTCTCACCTTTTCTCTAAGCGTCGAGCATCGGCCAGATCCCCTCGTCACTCCACGCTGCCTCATTCTCGCCAGACCATGGTAATCCATTTGCTCCTCCGTGGTGCACACGTGCTTCCACAAGGCCTCAACCACGTCTGCCTTATCATGCATCAATCCTCTACCAAGTTTTGCAGAACCAGACAGTCTGTCTGCCTTTCTTTGTGTATATGTAAACTTTGGCGTATATGGTATTATTTGAACATTGAGGTTTATGGGGACGATTAGTAGTATGGCTTTTGGCTAGCTGTTGAACGAGGTGACGGAGCTCGTTTGGGTGGGAATGTCTTAATTGCAATGATGTCGGTTCTTAGCTTAACTCAACTATATTGACAAAGAGAAGGAAAAGAAGACCCATCGAGTACCGATTGGCATACATGTAGTAAAGAGGCAAGCACCATATACTTAATACCTCTCAATGTGTGGAAACGTGTCCTTTATTTTCACATTACTTTCAGTGTCATTCCTTTTCTATTGCAAGTTTCTTTCATTCTAAGTTAATTGTTTTCTGAAGGCACGGAGCTTCAAAAAATTGTTATTCTTCCATTTGCGGTTTTTCTCCCAATATAACTTCCGCGTATTCTTTCTTCATCCTGAAGTAATGAAAATTGGGAAAAAAATTCCGCCATTATTTGTTATTTGTGAACATAATATACGTGATTACACATACGATAAATCCATAAGTGCTTATATTCTTTCACGTGTGTTGAGATGTATTTGTGCTGATATCTCATTACGGTGGCTGTGTTTTCACATGACGCATTGCTTTGATAGGCTCATATACATGTGATATTCCGGTATTATTTATTATTTGTGAACATGTTGTGTCTTCTCTGCAGTTCGGTGCTATCAATCTTAGGTTAGTTTTATAGGCAATTGTACGTTCCGTAGTTTGCCACTGCTTTCTGAATGAGAAGTCAACGCTTAAGTCCAACTTAATGCCGTTGTAAGGGTTTAACAGCCTATCTTGCCATCAGCGTACAGGAAATTTAAGAGTAAGCGCGCTTATCCTTCCGATAACGTCGACGTCTATTTGTGAACACAAGACTCGTAAATGAACCAGAGGTAAATTTGTGGGTGCTCAGTCTTTATCATGTTCGTTTAAAAGTCTGCTAAGCGACATGGCAGCAACATGTTTGTGCCATCTTCTGACACTCGTTTCGAATGCTAAAACAGTGGATTGAGAAATGCAGACGCTGTTAGGTCTGAATAACCAGTGAAGGAGCAAGGCGTTCAGACTGAAATGTTACAGGGATTTTCTACGCGATTCATACCTGGAGCATAATATACATTCATTCGTCCATCATGTGCCATGCCCATAAGCGTGGGCGGTCATGCTTCGCCATTCCACTCGATCACCAGGGGCGTGGATGAGTTCAGAGTTCTTGTCTCGACCTTGCCGCGTGGTCAAGCCATCCAGGTATTTACTTCTCTGTCTTCCCCTTGTTCTTTTCTCCTCGATCTTTCCAGTTGTCACCAAGTTCTCCCATTTATTTCTTCTCATAACGTGACCAAAAATGTTGACTGTCTGCGTCTCATTTCTCTAATAGTGTATGATTTTCATTTGTTTATTACATGGACTTGGTCATTGGTTTTTCTGTCTGTCCATGGTATTCTTTGCATTTTCCGGAGAAACCATATTTCCACAGCCATCCGATGTTTTTCGGTTTGCCTGCCCATCGTCAACGGCATGTATCTTATAAACAAATAAGGGTATAAGTAGACTGCAGCTACAACAGGAGAATCTCCATATCCGTATCTTTAGGGCGGCCGGATCCTGATGTACTCCAAGATCCCTACTACGCTGGCGGTGGTGACGACTGAGGGCAGCGAGATACCAAGCCAAGTATCGATAAATCAGAAAGGACAACAACCTGAAAGATTTATACCGAGAATCACTCAATGTTCAGGATGCCAGAAGGCTGGCCACAACAGAGCAACATGTCGCAGTAAGATAGAGATCTGTAGATACTGCGCCGGTCACTACGCCAAACAGGACACGGACTTTCGAGCACCCAGGAAAGAGAGAAAATACGCCAACTGCCTGGGCAAGCATGGAGCAAGATACTTGGTCTGTCCGTACCTCCAAAAACACAGTGACGTCCTAAAGATCGCCATTACCACAAAGACACCATATAAGGAAGCAATGCGGAGGTGTGAGACAGCCACGTGCATATGACAAGATGACAATTCTCAACTGCAAGACCAGATAGACGAGCTAAAAAAAAAAACAAATCAAGCTATTTCGGACACCGACATAAACCAGCGACAATAACAAATAAACTGCTTGCTGAAATAAAGGTGATCAATCACAGTATCAAACAGGAGATGGAGCGCTTGACCGAGATGAAGAAGGAGAACGAGGAAATCCTACAAATGATCAAGACCGAAAGAGAATTACTGAACGCCGAAAAGGAACAATGCCAATACAAATCAACAGAAGCTATGCAAGAGACCACAGAAAATCCGCAAGATGAAACCCAACAAAAGACCACGCCGGAACCGCAAGCTAAAGCCAGTAGCCCAACCACGACGCCAAAGAAATTCGAGGGGAAAACAAAAATATCCCACCAGACCGCTGAAGAAAACCCAAATGAGCACAAGGAAAACGACATAGAGCACACCTCGCCCGTCCTACCATATATATTGGAGGAGCTCCTAAAGGAGAACGCAGAATACAAAAGGAAAGAGGAACTCAACCGCAAGGAATTCAGAAGGCGCAAGAAAAAAAAAACAAACAAAAAAAGCCAAAGAAATTCAAGGGGAAACCAATGTCCCGCCAGACCTCTGAAGAATACCTAGACATAATCTGTGATGATGAACACCCCGAATACCCAGACGGGTTCTATATGGATGTCACAGAGACAGTCCCGTGGTTGACCACAGAGGAAGAAATCGAAAGGCAGCAGAAACTCGAACTTGAAAGTGAAAAAAGGCGCAAGGAGGAAAATGAAAACATCGAAAAGCTTCCACAGACAATACACAAAAAAGGAGGCAAAAAGACCAAATAAAAAGTCTTTTTAGGACTGCAACTAGTCAAGCCAGACGAGCCAGGAGCCTTCACTAACCAAATAAACCACCGGAGGAGATGGGCACAACGGACAACTCGCCGACCATCTCCCCAGCTGACGTAACAGATTCAAACGCTTACATAACCAGTCCGAGATAGGACTTACTCGTAAGAGCTCACAGACAAAAAACAGGTTTAAACCCACAATAACCACGGACCTCAACTCTAACCAAGGCTGAAGAAGCAGGATGAACGAGACCGAATTTGGAATTTTTGATTTTGAATCAAGCAAGCAAGCAAGCAAGCAGACTGCCAAGAGCTTCTATTGATGGTGATGAATCTTGGAAAGGTGACCAGAGTTGGCCGTTACTGGCCACAAGAGGGTTTTATTTAGACGATCACCTGCCCACCTGGAGTCACCGATTCGATCCGCACTGGGTAGATTCGGATTTCTAGAATTCATCTGGGCTTCTTGGTAGACCCAGCCTAAATGGATACCAAAAAGTGTTTACGGAAGTAAAGGCGGCGGACGTGATACTGACCACATCACTGTCCGAGTGCCGATTGATGATTAAATATAGTCTAACACTATACGCCCAAAGCGATTTAAGGAATGTAAACTTATTCGCCAAGAGACATTGCTGAAAGAGTCAGAAAAAATGTTGACTGCAGGTGGTAAATAGATATCTTAATCATGGAGCGGATGTTTTGCAGAATGTCGCTTTTATTATAGCCCGCATGAAAAGATTATCCACATTTTGCCAATGTCCATTGTGCTTTTTCATGAACAAGGTGTCTATGATGTCCAGTATTCATCTTTTATAGCGTCATGCCATATATTCTTAATACTACTGTTTAACCAATGCATTGATATGGCCAGTTTACTTGCAACATATTTTGACCTAGATAAACAGTAGACATATTGACTGGCACCTTGCTGTCTTGACAGACCATATATTTTATACTGTTTTTAAAATGTAACTGCTGTCTCTCGCTGTGATTCCGATATAAGTTAAGGCCAGGGATGAAGTCATACCTCTCCATAGCACAAAACCTGGCCTGAATTGTAGAGACCATATGCTGCCCATGCAGCATGATCTCTCAGTCTGATTAGTACACTCCTGAAGAAAGGTAACACCAATATAGCTGGAACTAGACAAACTGCAGAAGCTGCCGGATCAGCAGAGCGATGCTCTAACTGTCCGTCTTTAAGAGATTTTATCCTAGACCAGTTGCCGACCAAGGCTTAGGGCCTGGTCTGCCTTGCCATGAAATGTAGTCTTTAGTTTGCATTTCCAGTACTAGGATAAGAATGTACCCTACCAATTGTGCTCCTCCGCCCGAAGTGGAAACACGAGACTGTCAGCAAACAGGACAGACAGCGGCAGCGTCCCACTTACATAAATTGTTGAAAATTGAGAGCTGTGGAGGGCTTTCACTTCGATCGCATTCCTAATGACGACCTGATGACCTAAAGAGAGGGTTATTTGGTTGAAGAGTACACCAGTGACCATTAAAAAGCTCAGAATGTCGGCCATTTATTTTTGGGAGTATTTAAAATTACTGAACAGGATCTCTTTATAGACGCAATGGCTACGTTTACCGACTTGTTGCCGCCATGGAAGAAAGCAATTACAGACCATCTTCTTTACATATGCCGAGAAAACTTTAGGAGTCAGAGGAGGTATATAAAAACGATCTATTCGACGATAATTTAACTGATTCAGTGCCGGAGAAAAAGTAGGTTCGTACACAATCAAATGAACAAGTATTATAATATACATTTCCATTCACTGATCATTGAAATTGAGGAGGATACGACAAAACAAAACAAATAGCACGATGCCCCAAGTATGGCGTCCTACTATCACAATGGATGGTCATGTGTTGCGGTATATCATCCTTCGGTACTGAATCGGTTAATATATATTTTTTATGTGGTTATTAAAACAAATAATACTGAGGAAAATAAAACATATTGTGTTTATGTAACAGACACGGATGTTTGTAATTGATATGTATGGATTGATTGTTCAGTGGAAGAGAGATGCCACCACGTAGATAGATTGAAGATGTGATTCAAGGTATGATTCAAGGTCTGATTCAAGATGTGATTCAAGGTATGATTCAAGGTGTGATTCAAGATGTGATTAAGATGTGGCAGATAATATGCACATGACAGTAAAAGATACAGTGAATTTAACATATTATAGAGATACAGTTCGACCTATCGTCAGCGGAAACAAATTCTGCGTATGAAACGCCACTGGATAATGGTGTTGATTTCAAAATAGTCTCAATGACTACGGTATAAGTAGCCTTAGTGTAACTCTCTGCCTTCCCATTTCGCGAACATAAAATCACTGATAATAAAAAAAAAAGACTGTGGGAGTCTTCGTGGCGAAGTGGTCAAGCCGTTTAACTCGGGCTCCGAAGGTTGTAGGTTCGATTCCGGGCTGCGTCCTTCGGTTCACGAGTTAAATTTTTCGGAGACTCCTGTGGGTCGTCGCTAGAGCTACGTAGTTCGTGCTTTGTGCGACGCTTTCCGCGCTGCGGAAAGAGACCGAGCCATATGGGATAAAACCCGGTGCAATGAAGTCGACCCTGTAGACTTTTAAGCGCCATTTTTTTTTTTAAAGACTGTACATGTTCTTCTCATGGTAAAAATAATCATTTCCTGTTTATCGCACAGTCGAGTCAATCAATAACCATAATCAGTCCAGTCTACCGATTCTTCTGTCGTCATTCTTTCTAGACAAAACCACCTTCATGCGTTCTGATTAAATCCACCGCCGTCGTTGTTGAATATCCCGTAATATGTGCTTTTGTGGGCATTTACGTGCAACAGATTTTCCCTACAACACACACAAAGCACATGCATAATAACTAATTCAGCATCATCTCATCTCATCTTATTCCTTTTGTACCTTGCGGTGTTAAGGTGAAGCATAAACAGCTGGAGAGTGCCCGTTTATAGTATTCGTATATCGAGTTTCCCATGGAATCTGTTATTCCCACTGTCCATCGTTTACACGCTCGGCCTCTTTTTCTGGAATCCTTTTGGTCTGTACATCATTGCTTGTGGTATACTGTTAGTTGGTAACCTAATTATATAACCGAACTATTTAAAAAGCTCCTTTCAAATGAAATCTGGCGCTGCTATATACCCCCCACCGTAGTCCTGATTTCATTTGTATTAGATTTTAGAATTCACCATTGATGTAGTGAAGAATAATTACAGAATAGACAAAGAAATCAACATCAGATGCCGAAAAGCAAGTGTGCTTATAAATCAACTGCCGCCGATACTGAAATATCCAAATATACCCATGTCCCGGAACTTACAGGCACCTGGCCGTCTTGACAGACGATAGTTTGTTAACACTGTGCTTCTCCATTGCACAAAGCCTGGGGTGAATTGTAGAAACTATGTGTTGTCCATGCATGATCCCTCTTTCGGCCTGCTTAGTTTACTCCAGAGGAAACGTGACACCAATACATCTGAAACAAGTCCAGCTGAGGAGCTGCCGAATCAACAATGCAATGATCTAATTAACTGCCTGTCGAAACTTCCATCCTAGATCTGTTGCAAACCAAGGCTTAGAGTCCAGTCTGCCCTGCCACACATTTAGTTGTGTTTCCTCGAACCGACAGATAATAAATTACATATTCATACCAAACATATACTAACAATGTCAAACTTGTACATTATCCAAATTACACATATGTACAGTCAACACCTGCAGGGTGAGATGCATGAGAAGAGCTGCCACCTTAACCATCCAAGACCGAGTAAGTAATGATATTACCAGAGAGACAGTGACAAAAACATATACCTTGTGATACAGACGCAGAAAGACATAAGATTAAATGGTTCGGCCATCTCGTTAAATGCAATACTATCAGCTACCAGTAGTGGCGCAACATCAAGGGCCCCATGATAAGAGAGAAAGATGGCTCCCGAGAAGAAAACAGAAAGACGACATCATAGACATAGTACGTTCACACGGAATGACATTATTCGGTACCATACATCGGGTGCTGGAACGTCAATTAATCCTCCCCACAACTACTGACGGCAAAGGTGGAAGATGATGATAATGACGACGTCAGGAATATGTATTTATCGAGAATGCTAGGCTACATTAAGAATACATTTCAGGTGCAATAATTTGAAAATGTTCAAATGTTCTGGTTAAATGGCGGACATTTTGTTCGACTACCCCCACCCCACAGCAGTATACATTAGGGATGCACATCAAATACGGGTACTCATGAGGTACTGTTCACTATTCGGCCACTTCACGACTGGGAACTGCGGTAGTGCAGTGGCTAGACGCTCGCCTGCCGGCACAGTTGTCATGGGTTCAATCCTCATCGATGAGGATTGACATATAAACAAATATTGACCTGTGCTCTCAGGCTGATTCAGCCTAAAGTGGGTACCAGGAAATGTCTTGGGAAGCAAAGGCGGCGGCTTGATACTGACCACATCACTCACCGAACCGAGTGCCTATTGGTCTATGGGCGTGACATATAGAGTCAGTGCACAGCGGGAACAGGCAACAATTACTGATTATACACACTGAACACAACATCATCATCATCAAGTGCCCTGCCAGCTGGCGTAGCCTTTCATATCTCTCCATATCTTGGTCTTTGGTGGTCTGAATCAATTCTGCTGATGATATTCCCCCATGTCAGCGTATCAGTCCATCCAGAATAATTTCTCTTGGTCGGCCTCTGCCTCTCTTTCCTTTGATCCTTCAAGTGGTCACAATCTTCTCCAATGCCTATCTTCTCATCACATGACCAAGGAAAGCTGTTGTCTCTTTCTTATTACTTTAGATAATGTTCTAGTTTCATTAACCCCTTTCAGGCAATCGTCGTTAGTTACTCTGGCAGTCCAAATAATTCGCAACACTCGTCTCAGGAACCACATTTCTGTTGCTTCCAAGTTCTTGCTAATTTGTTCATTTACATTCCAAGATTCACTGCCATAAAGAAAACAAAATGGTGTATACACACTTCAGTACTCTTTTCCTTACATTCAGTAATAGTGACTTTATATACCATATTATATAAATGATATTTTTAACACCGGGGACGTATTCACACAGTAGCTTCTGAGTGTTCTACTTGTGTCCTTGGTGTGTCTCTATAAGTGAGCCTTGCATAGCGTGCTAGTCACGTTAGGACAAGGGTGTCGAGAATGGGCAGCGGTTGAGACAGAGGCTTCGGAGTGACAAACCATGGCCAAGTCTTATGATAATATACAGGGATGACTTGTGGTCAGAGTCAAGCGGAGCAGGTTGGAATCAGTGCACAAGTTAAGGGTGACTCTGATTAAAAGTAGCGCCTGGCTTATCATGACTGCCAGCATAAGAATGGAGGTGAGGACTGTAAGCCCGGAATTCAGATGGCTGGAGAGGAGTACAGTACAACATATTAGCTTTGTGATAGGCTCTCAAAGCCTGGGCGTACAATAGAAAAGGATTCCCCCCCCCCCCCGTTGATTGGCTTGCTTTGCACGAAGAGACGGATGTTTAGAAAATATCGTGGATTTCCAACCCAGGGCATGCTGGTGTGCGGGGGAAATGAACAGGCGGATAGTCTGGCTGCTGCCACGCCTTTGGGGATTAGATAGATTACGTCAAGGCTGATGTGGCCACGGCTCTCTGTGATCGAGTTGAAAGTGCAGCAAGGCAAAGGACCCACACCTGGACAGGCTGATTCAGCGGTAGTTTGGAGAGGGTCTAGAAGACACTCACTGCGTACATGAAAACTCAGGCGGACATTCAGTCAGACTGACACCTGTACCATCCGTATGTGCAGGACCCACACCTGGAAAGACTGATTCAGCGGTGGATTTTAGAGGCTCTAGAAGACACTGCCGACAAGAAAGCTCAGGCAGACGTTCAGTCAGACTGCCTCTGGTACCATTAGTATGTGAATTCTTCGTTGGCTGCTTAAGAATACAATTGCGAATGCGTGGGAATGTCTCGAGAGCAACAATGTTGATTCGTGATTTCACATTTCATATTTTATATTTAATTACGACTGGCAAGAGAATCATCAACAATTTATAAACTTTCTCTCCGCAATATTCCGACAGGATCTGTCATGTTTTTTGTTCTTATTGCGGCTAACTACTGACAACAAATTCGCAAATTCACTTTTCTTCTTGCCGCAGTTAATGTCAAAATAGCCGATGTATTTAAACACTGAAAGCCTCTGCTGTGAAGAAGACGTTTTGCAACAACTTTAGACACACAAACGACATGTCAGCAATCACAAAAACGTCCATATTTTTTCACGGATGAATACATTCTAAAAATTAATATCGATTTAGAAATTGCTCGTAAGATGATTATTATATTTTACTTATCTTCGTATTCCCTAGCCAATGAACGTGAACTTTCCGACTTATTCTTTGTGTTACCTCAACGAGGTATTACAATTGTACTTTTCCATTACGCATCTGCCATAGTTAATTTAGTTTTCTTTAAAAATTAGTCGGTGTAATACTATTTTGCCATTTGTATAAAATGTTTATCTTAGAATGTCTGGGTTTTGTAAGTCTAAATCTACTGCTCTGAAAATGGCGATGTATGAATTCTTTTCCATATTCCATGATTGTGAGTTCAGCTTGGATTTGTATTTCACCCACTTCATCTGCAGTCGTTCATGTCCCAGGGGACATATGTCTTCACAGAAATCACGCAAAAGTCCTCGGCAGACTGGGTTACTATTGGTGGGATATTGCAGCTAAAGTGTTCTACAAGACAAGGTAGTCAGTGTCTAGCCACCCTTCTTAGTTAGTCGTTAGTTAGTTAGTCGACAGATCATTCTCATTGCACATCGAACCAATCGGTCTATAAGTGCTCAGATCCCTTCCTCAGTAAATCCCGTAGCGTGTAGCAGCTCACTACACTAGTTATGTGTTGGTTTTTTTAAAAATCGTTTTTTGGCTTCCTGCATAGTGTTCTTGTTTGGCCACGCGTCTTTGAACTTGCTGTTCTCGCAGTCTGACCATGGTTGTAGATTCACAGTTATGACTTGGTTCTCCAAACGACTTACATCTCGTAGAGCATTCAGTATATCAGCCTGGCCAATGACCTATCCGCGGCAACTGCAAGCCTGTCAGTCTGCTCACCACCTGTACACCCGCATACCCTGGCAAGAAAATGAAACTTATCTTTGCCAGCCATGACCGCTCCAGAGACAACAACCATTATCTTTGGACCCAACCCATTTCTATCTACCTCCCTGAGCATACACACTGAGTCACTAAGGAAGCATGCCCGAATGAAGGTCTGTGTCTCGAGCCATGCTATTGCTTTACTTACTGCTATGACTTCCATAGTCAAACTACTTGTGGTCAAGGCAAAAGCACCAGAATCTTCCTGAGCATTCTCATTGAGTCACTAAGGAAGCATGCCCGAGTGAAGGTCTTCTTAGTTAGCTGCCTCAAACGACAGGCATGGCAGGCTACAGTGTTACTATTCTTTGCTTCCATTACAATAAATTGTCACTGGGCAGTTTCCTGCTATGGGTCGGTGATGCGATATCACTATCACATTTTCTAGACTAGCATGCACAGAGGTATAGGTTGTCACTGTTACCCTCACTTTCGCACTCGACAAGCCCAGGTGAACGCGCGTCCCACAGTGCTCATGGACATGACCTGGGCAGTTCTTGCTTCCCGTAATGACCTCGGTAAGATACAAAAGCGGATGATGAACCTGATTACACATAATACCATTGGTGGGTGTGGAGAGGGTATGGCTGTGGCTTCTGTTTGTTTTGAGGGGGCGGGGGGAGAAGGTACTTAATTGCTGTGACTGTTTTTTTTTTTTTGGGGGGGGGGGGCGTTATCAAGAGAAATACATTGAAAATCTAGGTGACCACGGGAACAGTTGATACACGTGAAAGTGAAAAAAAAAAAGAAGTATATGGAAAAAAACACGCTTTTGACTGTAAAAAAACAAACAAACACACAAATGAAAACTAAACTGATTAAAGAAATTAACTACACCGGACAGTTGGACTAAAATGTTGACCTATCGTACTTGACTTGGGGACGTAAATTGTAAGTACCTCTGAAGTGGGACTGGTTTCACCTTATGGCGAGGGACAGTGCTAACAGGGAAATCTAGTCCACACACAAAATTCAGTCCAGCACTACTAGAAGTACTGTGTATGAGCTACGCTTGAGTTCAAAGCGAGCATGCGCAAACAAAAATAATAATGCTGTCAAGAATTTTTAACACTTTATGAAAAGAAATAAAGTGGAATGCATCCTGTTAACTTATCGGGGAAAAGTGCAAAAGGAGGCAGAGAGATGAATACCGGGTTGCCTTTGGTCACATGGCATAATCGAGACCAGGACACAGACCGGATACAAGCCTTTGGTGATCGTGTGAGATGTCGAACCTCGACCGCCCACACCTCTCGGTATGGCATAAGAGAATAATGAAAAAAAGTCCCCTATTCTGGGGCAGCTGCGGTAGCGTAGTAGCTAGACGCCCGGTGCTCATGTGTTCGAGGCGTATCAGTGCAAATTCGATGTTTTTGTTTGTTTTCAGTGACCTGTCCCAGGTCGACCCAGTTTAAAATGGGAGCCAAGAAATGTCTTGGAGAGTAAATGCGGCTTGTGTAGTACTGACCCCATCACCCACAGAGAGCTAATGGATCTATACAAATATGGGTTTGGCACCATATCGGCTTGTGTGGTACTGCTCCCATCACCCACAGAAAGCTAATGGATCTATACAAATATGGGTTTGGCACTATATCGGCTTGTGTGGTACTGCTCCCATCACCCACAGAGAGCTAATGGATCTATACAAATATGGGTTTGGCACCATATCGGCTTGTGTGGTACTGCTCCCATCACCCACAGAGAGCTAATGGATCTATACAAATATGGGTTTAGCACCATATCGGCTTGTGTGGTACTGCTCCCATCACCCACAGAGAGCTAATGGATCTATACAAATATGGGTTTGGCACCATATCGGCTTGTGTTGTACTGACCCCATCACCCACAGAAAGTTAATGGGTCTATACAAATATGGACCTGGAACCATATACCCAATCGGTTTATGGCGTGTAAAAGGTATTTTACTTATTCCAATTAAAAAAGTCTTAACTTGGGAGTCTCCGTGGCAAAGTGGTCAAGCCGTCTGACTCGGGCTCCGATGGGTGTGGGTTCGATTTCGGGCAGCGTCCTTCGGTTTACGTGTGCATTTTTTTCGGAGAATCCTGAGGGTCGTCGCTGGATCTACGGATTTCGTGCTTTGTGCGACGCTTTCCGAGCTGCGGAAAGAGACTGAGCCATATGGGATAAAACCCGATGCAATGAAATCCACCCTGTCGACTTTTAAGCGACTTTATCTTTACTTATTTCACTTACCGTCTCTACTCTGTGGCGAATAGGTCAGAGCGAATGGGTTACAGGCGCAATTCGTAATCCAGCATACCGCGTTCGAAACACAGCTGCGGGCAATGTGGCAGCAAACCGCCTTGCGTTGATTTTTATAAAATGGCATGTGTGTCGGTAGTTCAGAAATCAATGGCAAACAACTGAACGTAAACTTGACAATAAATAAACCACAAGCAGCCAACCAATGCCGGGGTTGACTGCGACATCCTTTAAAGAGTGTATGCAACTACTGATCCCACTCCGTGGCGAATGCTTACAGGCGCAATTCGTAATCCCACATATCGTATTAGAAATACGGCTGTCGGCGATTTGAAATCAGACTGGCTGTAACAAATAAATGGGTATGCGAGATGTGATATTATACCTCTAATTTCCTAACCCCACACTAATAAAAGGTTAATATGTTTTCGACTTTTTATTTCCTTTCCGTATATGATTATTTAGCCGGTCTCTCTGGCCGAGGGGTTACAACACTTTGTCCGTAATCCCGTTTATGACGCTGAGTCTCGTAGCGGGCGATAACTGGAAGCGGTTCTACCCCCGCTGGTGACTTGCGGGATAACTTAGCCGGCCGCTCAATGGCAATGGCAAACTACTGAGCGTAATCTTGCCAAGAAATCAACAGACAGCTGAAAGATGCTGCTGTTGACAGCGATGTCCTGTAAAAGGATATGCGAATTAAAAAAAAAAAAAATGATTATTTGACAAGTTTTAATGTGGCCACTTCAGCAATTGAATGTTAATAACCTGACCTCCCACGCCACGAAACTATTTTTATTTCGACTCGTTTTTGTGTCTCCATCGCACAAAGCATTTATTTTTAATATTTTAATAAGCTAACAAATTATTCCAAAAACTGGAATAACAAGATACAGGCAAATCCCAGAGAGAAACCAGGAAATAATTCTCAACATATATGTGATTTCGTCAAGAAGAACCCAATTGATTTCACATATAATTACCTTCGTTTAATAAGGGAGGCTTGTGTGATTTTATCTGAGATCTCCCTGCCGTCTTGTTCAGTTCAAGTCTTGCTTTTAAAAACACTCGTGAAATGGAGAACTATAGTTTTACTTCCCGAGTGCACTGTCGAGGGTTTATTTGTTCTAATTCCTGGTTCCGAGAAAAGAGATTCAATGAAAAGAGATTCAATGAAAGGAGATTCAATGAAACGAGATTTAAGGACGAAGAATAATCCCGGGTTTGAACGATGCGCTGGTGTATAAATATATGCAGCGACACGTGATCCGTTTTCGTCTGCCATTTAACTCCCATTGGAATAACGGTCTCAGCCAGATCATGCCACGCCAGCCTATTATTTGCTAACTCTTGTAGTTCCTTACAGCACATTAGACATTCTGCTGTTAATCCAACGGACGCGAAACTCACCAAGAGAATTCTCACTCCCATTCGTCTTCTGCATGTGATCCCCCAGTGGGGCATAGGCCATCAACTAACTCACGCCAAGTCCTCCTGTCCTTTGCCATCTCCCGCAACTTCCTCAATGCCCTTCCAGTATTATTAATCTCTGTCTATAATTCTTATCCCCATCTATTGTTATATCTCCTTGTTTATTTTTCTTTGTCACTATCAGTTCCAGAGAAAGAACTTCCGGGTTATAATATTACCCTGTTTTCTGTGTCTATCCTACCGTGTTTCTCCGAAAATAAGACTTACCCCTATAATAAGCCCTAGCACAATTTTTCAGAACGCCTTTAATATAAGACCTACCCCTAATATAAGCCCTTGTTAAGATCGTCAGCTGGAAATGGTGAATGTTTCCGAATGAACAGTTGGAGTACAGACGTCACTGGTGCGCACTTGATAATCAACGGATGTGGTTCATAATTCCATACGTCACTCGTGTGAAATAAAGCTACCAATGCACTACGAATAGCAAACTACTGAGCGTAATCTTGCCAAGAAATCAACAATCAGCTGAAAGATGCTGATATTGACAGCGACGTCCTGTAAAAGGATATGCGAACAAAAAAAAAAAAAATACACTACGAGCAGGCTACATGGACAAGAAATGTTCATTTAAGGAAAGCTTTATTGCTGGACATGAGAGACTGGGACCAATGGTTATACAGGACATGGTGTCGCAAGAAATTCAGGTCGGAATTCGGGATTTGGAGAGTCAGGACAATGTTCCAGAAGAATATGATATGACTGTATTTGAATAAATGTAAAATTGTGTACACAAATAAATGTAGAAGTTTGTATCTGGAAAAAAAAAAACATCATCGAAATAAGCCGTAGCGCATTTATAAAGCTAAAATTAATATAAGACCCGGTCGTATTTTCGGGGAAACACGGTATCTAGCAGGCATTACAGGCATTAGGAATAGACAATTCATATCCTTTGGATAAACCATGAAAGGGAGCAAACTGCAATGGATTGCTTGTCATGATCCATATTGCCGCACTTCATACCTAATTGATCATGACTTGCTTTGCTTTATAGGGCGGGGTTCGATATGGGGAAGGGTTCAACATGGGGCAGGGTTCGACATGGGCAAGGTTCGACATGGGACAGGGTTCGACATGGGACAGGGTTCGAGATGGGACAGGGTTCGACATGGGGTGGTGCTTACGAGCAGCTGTAAGTGAATATACCCTGTGGTAACGATAGCCCTGTAAATTCCGCAAACATATGAGCTGGCCAACCGAGGTTAAATAAAGATAGACACGTGACACGAGATGAAGAATATGGCTATCCAACGGATGTTGAAGTCTAGCTACCAGAATGTTCCGTCTCCGTGGAGAAGGCGTTACGGGCGCAGTTCGTAATCCCGCATACCGCGTTCGAAATACCGATGTGTTGGGTTTTTTTATGAAATGGTATTGCTGCAGGTCGTTCAGAAAACAATGGCACACTACTGAACGTAAACTTGCCCAGCAATCACGAACAGCCAAACGATGCTTTGGTTGACTGTTATGGCCGTAAAGGATATGCAACTAACTTTAAAACCAGAATGTGTGTTAGACATATCTTGTAGATAGTTGTTCGTATTATTGTTTGTGGAAGAAAATGAAAGTATAATAAACATCCTTGTTGTTTTTCGCTCGCTTTTAACTCAAGCGTAGACAGGAATACAACCACCTATAAATAAACCCTACGTATGTCAAGTACGTCACAGGACTGATTTAAAAAATTTTTTTTTTGGCGTGTGGATTAGCTTACCAGTGGTGATCAGGCGAACACACTAAGACTTATGAGATGCTTATAATTTACATCACCAAGTCAAGGACGAGAAGTCAAGATTTTAGTCTAAATGACCAGTGTAGGGGTTGAACCGGCTAACTCGGCATCAGCACACCGGAGGTTTATGGGCGAGCGTCCATATCTATTCAGCAAAGCTGACTTTCAGATAACATCTAGAATGCATGCTATGGATATTCTGTACAGGTCACGTTGGAGTGGGAGGTCATCAGCGGGCAGATTTGTTGGTTTCTGGAGTGGCAGTAGATGCACGCTATGAATATTATGTAACGTCATGTTGGAGTGAGAGGTCACTAGTGGGCATATCTGTTGGTTTCTAGAAAGGCAGTAGGTGCACGCTATACATATGCTTTATAGGTTATGTTGGAGTGGGCAGATTTGTTGGTTTCTAGAGTGGCAGTAAGATGCACGCAATAGATATGCTGTATAGGTCATGTTGGAGTGGGAGGTCATCAGCGGACAAATTCTTTTGGTTTCAAGAGTGGCAGTAGTTAGAACACTGACGATGGACAACGTTACCATTATGAAGCTTATTTCCAATGGACAATGTAGCCATTATGAAGCCTATCTACAGTGGACAATGTAGCCATTATAAAGCAGCTTATCTACAATTGACAATGTAGCCATTATGAAGCTTATCTATAATGGACAATGTAGCCATTATGAAGCTTATCTGCAATGGACAATGTAGCCAGTATGAAGCCTGTCTACAAAGGACAATGTACCATTATGAAGCCTATCTACAATGGACAATGTAGCTATTATAAAGCAGCTTATCTACAATGGACAATGCAGCCATTACGAAGCCTATCTACGCACGACTTCTAGTTGAAGAAACAATAACAAGAAGTCTCTGTGGCGAAGTGTTTACGCCGTCTGCTTCCCGTTTCGAAGGTTACGGGTTCGATTCCGGACGACATCGTTCGGTTCACGAGTGCAATTTCTACGGAAACTCCAGGCGGGTCGTCGCTGGAGCTACAGAGTTCGTGCTGTGTGCGACGCTTTCGACAGGCTGTCCTGCTGAAAGAGACCGCCCTATATGGGATAAAACCTGGGTCAATGAAGTCGATCCCCTTGCTTTTAAAAGCCCGTTTCTTTAGATACAACGACACATAAAACAACATAATTAAGGCTGCATGTGTCTGGATTTAAGTGTGATTCCAGCAAGAGGGGGTATATGAGTGGACATTAGCCGTATCTACAACAAGTGTATTACAGGGACGATCAGCAACTACACATTAAATATTTTCTGGGGAAGAGGCACATCTATAGGATTGTTCCGAGCGCTTCGATGATGTCGATTCTTTTTAACGAAACCATGGAAATACCAGGGGCCTGCAGAAAGTAATGTACCACTTCGTTTTTCTCAGCTAATAAAGAAGATAGAAGCATGACATCTTTCAAACTTCAAATATGACATGTGCCAGTAGTGTGCAATAAATTGCAACCCAACTGGCCAAATAATATGGCTGTCCCCTAAATCGTTGAAATAAAGCGTGTTAGTAGCTTGCGTTATAAGCAAAGATTTGTTACAGAATTTCTCGTTGCAGAGAAGGAAACTGTTGTGAACATTCACAAGCGTCTATGTGATATGTATGGACGTTTTGCAGTTGACAGGAGTGCAGTCAGTCGCTGGGTTCAGAGAATCAAGAATTAGGAAGTGGAGATATGGAGCTGCTTGATCGGCCGTGCTGTGGACGTCCTGCCACACCGACCAACGTTAAAATACTCTGAGGACATTATTCTTACTGAAATGCGAAGCACTACTCAATAATTGGTTTTACAGCTGTCAGTCAGCAATGGTAGTGCATTTTGTATACATTTCATGCTTTTTGAATAAACAGATCATGAGAACAACGATGTGGTGCATTACCTTCTGGACGCCCATAGTACAATGATTGCCAGCACTGGTGTTGAGCTTAACGGGCCACAGTAATACAAAATATTCAAACCAGCACCCTGGCATTGTGATAACTGGAAAGGTGGATGCGACGAGAGAAAAATCAAGATCTAGAGTAAAATATGCCAGACAGTTCGACATTGCAACGGCGATATTAGGAATGATTGCTGCACGTGAAAAGAGAGCCCGTGCATATAGCGTGGTGAAATGCCATAGTTGTTGACATTGTGGAGTCTGTAAACCGAAGATAAATTAGAAACGATTGTTCCCCGCGAGAAGAGCAAACACAGCGCTCTAGACCATATGTTTTGATATTCTGGAGCGAAGGACAGCAGCTGTATTAGCAATTATTGTTGAGGCCAGCATGACCGAATGGATAGAAGCGATAACTTTTAAACTTCCGATGTGGTGATGGTGAAATAACGAGTTCAACCGATACACCTCTCAGTTGGACTAACATTTTGGCTCCTCATTCTTGACTTGGCGACGTAAAGTGCATGTGCCCCTGAAGTTGGAGTGGGTTCGCCTGATGGCGGGGGACACTGGTAATAGGCCAAGCTAGTCCACAGGCAAAAATTAATGCAGTGTAGACTATACTCGAGTGCAGAGAAAGCTATCGAAGAGAAAAAAAAAGGCTGCATTAAATAATAAATTAAGAAAAAACATGACAAGCGCTCTACTCAATAAATTACCGTCATTGAATGTCAAAAAGAGAGTACTGTCATGTTATATCAAACCCGGTCTCCGGGAAGGTTAACCCGGTCAACAAATGCCCGCAGAAGTCGGATGTGTCGGCCCTAACGGCGCAAGAACGCACCTCTGCTGTAAACAGGCACAACGCAGTCACATCCGAAAAAAAATAAATCCGGATGAACGCAGAAGAAGAAGAAGAAGAAGAAGAAGAAGAAGAAGGAGAAGAAGAAGAAGAAGAAGAAGAAGAAGAAGAAGAAGAAGAAGAAGAAGAAGAAGAAGAAGAAGAAGAAGAAGAAAAGAAGAAGAAACCCGGTCTGTTTTGCTGCATGGCAGTGAATCATGTAACGTAAAATGACATGTTCAGAATTTGTTGCACATGAATTTTGTTCTACAGGAATCCAAGCAATTTACGGCTGCTGGAGGTCTTGCCATAAACGCGGCGGTGACTACATCGAAAAATAAAACGTTTGTTCCTTAGATTGTACGATTTATTGCCTGGCACATTTCGCTGCATCTCGTTGTGTGACTTCTGCAGTATGTACCTGACGAGATGCAGCGAAATATGCCAGGCAATAAATGGTACAATCTATGGTTTGTGCTTTCGTTATTCAAATTCACTACGGGAAAACACTGTTTTGATTTGTTCCTTACATTTGCGGAATATATTCACCGAGGGGGTGCGGGTTGAATATGTCAGCCCCCTCCTCCCCCAAAGATTAAGTTGTTCACGTAAAGCCTCCTCGTGTGTGTGTGTGTGTGTGTGTGTGTGTGTGTGTGTATGTGTGTGTGTGAAGTCATGGATGTAGTTGTATTCGTGTGTATTTGTTGTTTGTGTCCTTGTGTGCTGATGAAGGCTTTGGCAGCAATGTGATTGTGTTATAGTCAATATTACTGATTCTACTTTCAGCTGATGATTAATTCATTATATACATGCTAGACAACAAGTTAGCGGAAATAACTTTATTATTTATGCTAGAAACCAATACCACAGTCACAATACCAAATTAGTGCACAAAAGAATTCAGGAACTTACTAATAAAAGAACAAGTACATCAGCAGGCTGTCTAAAGACTAAAGATGGCAAAATCATAATAGAAAAAGATCAGATTCTACATGTATGGACAGATTATGTGAAAAACCTGTATAATGATAACAGAGAGGAACAGTATGATATTAGATTTAATAATGAAGGGCCGCCAATTTTGAAGTTGGAGGTTCGAAATGTTCTTAAGCATATGGAAGCTGGCAAGGCCCCCGGTGCAGATAACATCACAACAGAAATGATTAAAGATGTAGAAGGATATAGAGTAGATCAAGTCACCAGACAGCTGAACATATTATATGATACCGACGATATACCTTCTGAATAATTCTGTATTTATTGCAACCTCAAAGAAATCAGGAGCCCTGGAATGTGATCAACATAGAACAATTAGTATAATGAGTCACATCACGAAGATTTTGCTACGAATTATCATGCAAAGAGTGAGGAAGAAAATACAACCTGAAATAGGGTTTGTAGAAGGAAAGGGTACAGTAACTGCTGTGTATATTCTGCGATCAGTTATTGAACATTCTATAGAAGTAAACAAAGGTATACATCTTTGCTTTATTGACTACACAAAGGCTTTCGATAGAGTTAGACATGTCAACATGGTAGACATGCTTGCAAATCTACGAACTGATGGGAAAGACATTAGACTTATAAAAAAACATATATTGGAAACCACAAGCTGCTATAAGGATTGATAATGAAGTGGGGAAATATCAGCCTATTTTGAGAGGTGTGAGACAGGGATATGTCTCCAGATCTTTATTCCGTATACAGTGAAAATACTTTCAGAAATGTAAATGATATAAATGGAATCATGATTGGAGGACGAAACATCAATAAAATTAGATATGCAGATGATACAGTAGTGATTGCAGACAAAGAGTAGGATCTGCAACAATTAGTAGATGCGGTTGTTGCACACAGTGAACAACAGGGGTTAGAATTGAATTGTAAGAAGACGCAGATTATGGTCGTCACTAGGAAGAAAGAAATACCACAATGTAATATACATGTAAATGAGAATATCCTTCAACAAGTGAATCGGAACAATTATCTCGGAACAATCATAACATCTGATGGGGGATGCCTGGAAGAGATTAGAACGAGAATCGCCATAGCGAAAGTAGCCTTTAGCAAGATGAAAACATATTGACCAATAAAAAGATGTCAACTGAAACGAGAAAAAGAGTGTTGGGGTGCTATATAGAGCCTGTACGTTTGTATGGTTGTAAAACTTGGACAATGAGCAGCCAAGCTGAAAAATACCTGTTGGCTGTAGAAATGTGGTTTCTGAGGAAAATGCAAAGAATACCATGGACAGGCATAAAAACCAATGACCAAGAATTACAGGAAGGAAATGAAAATCGTAAATTGATTAGAGAAATTACACGTAGACAGTCAACATTTTTTGGGCATGTTATGAGAAGAAATGAATTGGAGAACTTGGTGACAACTGGCAAGATCGAAGAAAATAGACCAAGGGGAAGACCGAGAAGTAAATACCTGGATAGCTTGGCCACATGACATGGTCGAGAAGGAACACTGAGCTTATCCACGACTCCGGTGGTCGGGTGAAATGGCGAGTCATGACCGCCCACGCTTTCCGGCATGGCACATGATGGATGGATGTATGCTAGAAAACAAGTTAGCAGAAATAAGTAACTACAAACTTTAAATGCGTATGACAGATAAGCGACAGAGCAATTCTACATCGACAATAGACTGCACGATTTGATGCCTGCCATATAAAGCTGCCACTCGTCAAGTGCATACTGCAGAAATTACACAACGTAAATGCAAGTAATTAGATACATCCTTCATGCTGAAATATACATATATTCACACAGTCATTTCAATTTCAGTTTAAAACTACCGTGGTAGACAATTGAAATTACTGTGTGAATATGCATATATTTCAACTTGAAGGATTTATCTAATCACTTGAATTTATGTTGTGTGATTTCGGCAGTACATACCTGACGAGATGCAGCTAAATATGCCAGCCAAATATCTTGCAATCGTTGTTTGTGCCCTCTTTATTCATATTCACAACGGAACAGATATTGTTTTTGAATTCTACACAAAGTGAGGAAAAATCCATGTTCTTTATGGGTAAATTAGCTAAAAGAGACATTCACATTAAACTTTCAATAGCCAGAATTGCAGACGAAATGTTGTATAAAAATGCAATCATGAGATATCGGTGGACTTTACGGTGACATAATATACAGTGTGCTTTCACAGCTTAACAGTTTTTTAAACTGCGTTTCATGTAAATAATGATTCTCTTTCATGTGTGTTTTTGTGTGCGGTATGTTTCCTTGATCTGAGACTGGCTGTCTAGCACCGTAACACAAAGAGCCAACATCCAACCAGCCATGAAAGAGCCTACGCAAGACCTGGCATACTGTGGGCGTGCAATCCACTAAGAGTGTTAAAGGGCAAAAGATGAAAAACAAAAAGACTGAGAAACATCTGACTGCTGTATAAATGTGGTTTATAAAGGATGAACAGAATAACACACGCAGATATTTAAACATATCAAGCAGTCTTACAAGAGGCAGATAAAAATTATTGCACAATGTTGAGGGAAATTAGATTTGACACAACCAGCAAGTCACTTCCAAGTGTAAGAAATATAATACGAAAACAAGCATTGAAAAAACGGAGACAATGCAGGCAGGCAGACAGTCGGAATTCCCGTCAATGAAAACAAAGAACTCGGAAATAAAACAAACCAGCAAATTTAGATCTTTACATCTTCTATTCCCCTTGTAACCTCCCCCAACACTTCATTGAGATGCATGAAGGAAGAGATGAAGAAGAGGAAGAAGAATCAGAAGAAGAAGAAAAGGAAGAAGAAAATAATAATAATAATAATAATAATAATAATAATAATAAGAAGAAGAAGAAGAAGAAGAAGAAGAAGTAGCAGAGAAAGAAGAAGCAGAAGCAGAAGCAGGAACAGGGGCAGGAACAGGAGCAGGAATAGGAGCAGGATCAGGAGGAGGAGGAGAAGGAGAAGATTAGACAAGAATGACTTTTTTTAAAGTGATTAGAGAAATTAGATGTAGACAGTAATTGAATTGAATTGAATTCTTTCAATTAATAATAAAAATTAACAGTTCTCGTAGATAGTTCAGAGTTTTCGGAGTGGTTAGGAAAAATAGACGTAGACAGCTACGATTGTTGGAGCTGATGAGAGAAATTAGATGTAGACAGCCAGGATTTACAAATGTTATTAGAGAAATTAAATTAAATGTAGAATACTGATTGTTGGCATTGATTAGAGAAATTAGATTAAAGGTAGAATACTGATTGTTGGCATTGATTAGAGAAATTAGATTAAATGTAGAATACTGATTGTTGGCATTGATTAGAGACATTAGATTAAAGGTAGAATACTGATTGTTGGCATTGATTAGAGAAATTATAATTTGACAGTCAAGACTCTTTCAATTGCTCAGAGACGACTGAAGTTACTTAGTTGCATATCTTTTACAGGACGTCTTAGTCAACACCAGCATGTTTGCTGTTGCGATCTCTTAGAACGTTTACGTTCAGTAGTTTGCTATTGCTTTCTGAACGAACGGCACCCTTGCCATCTCGTAAAAAACCAACGCAACGCGGTCTGCAAGTAAAATCTGTCTACCACGTTTGAAATCGAGTAGATACAGTAAATGCAGACAGCCAGGATTGTTTGAACTGATTAGAGAAATTAGTTTAAGACAGCCACGATTTTTATAAATTTGTATAAATGTAGACAGTAACAATTTGTTGAACTGATTAGAGAAACTAGAAACCGTCAATTGCTACACCAAAGAAGATCTGGTACATGAGCAAGAGGACGTCCGAGAAGAACATGAATTGACGACACGAAACGCATTGTTCAGTCACGTGGAATGATACTATCCATTGCCAACCATCGGGTGGTGAAACATCAACTATTTCTCCCCACGGAAATGCAGAAATGAAATATGTTGATAATGAGGATGAGAAACACAGTCAAAGTTTATTTTTAAGTTGATTAGAAAATATAAAGTACACAGTCAAATGAGAGCTATAAATTTGTATGATATAACTCTTCCTAATTATGAATTGGGTACTGAGAACGGACCCTTACTACTCCCAGATCTAACGACCAATATCTTCATGTCGAGAACAGAAGACTTTGACGTCAGTGAATCCACATCGCTGTCCAGGATGAAAGACTTGGGAGTAAGAATCGGCACAACCAGACGCGAGAGGTACATCGGGAAAACAAGGCGCCTCGTCAACCAACACAGAACTGGCACTATTAGCCACCGAACGCTGATGCTTATGCTGGGGGGAGGATCTGAGCACCTATGGACCTGTCCGGAGTGCAATGAAGATACCCTAACTGATAACTGATAACTGATCTCGTTAGGACATTTCTAGCAAAGATAATTTTTATGGGTCAAACCGTATCACTCCGGCATCTTTGGATACGTCGGTTATAATGAGGTAAAAGAAGTGCTAGGTCAACGTGGCAGAAAGGAAACGAGCGCTGGCTCTTAAATTTTCGTTGCTGCGATGTAAGAGTATGGGGGTTCAACCCCTACACCGGCATAAAGTTAAACGTTAAACCAAACACATCCCCGGAGTCTCCGAGAGAATTACACTCGTGCACAAAATGACGTAGACCAGAATCGAACCCGCAACCTTTGGGTCGTGAGGCAGACAGCATAGGCAGGTCCCTAAAAGAAGAAAACGAATGTGCTGAAGGTTGATCAGATGCAGGTAATTTGACTTTAAATGTTCTAAACAGTTTGCACCGGTGTACCTTCTATTCTTAAGAGCTTTAAAGTCACACTGCCAGGAAAGCAATCAGCGGCTATGTCCTCCTAGCACTTTACAAATGGAGATTTTAATAGAATCTTTGCATCCCTTTTTAGTCAACCATTATGTTTCTTGCCATAACATAATCAACTGACCGTGTAATATTTTCTTTTCTAGTAGCTCATTAGTCCTGCGGACTTGGCCGGCCCACCCCATCCTTGTGTTTTCCTCAGCTTATATGTGTCTAAAGGCTTGCGAACGCGATTCGTGAGCCGCTGGGGTTTTAACGTGTTGGTAAGGGAGCTGGTCGTTCAGAAAGCAATGGCAAACTACTGAACGTGAAACTCGTCAAGACATCAACAACAGCAGTAAAATGCTGGTGTTGACAGCGATGTCTTGTAAATAGGATATGCACCAAACAAAATGTGGCATACGACCTTAGCTTTCTTCTTGTGTATTTGTAGTTCTAGCTCTTGACCTCTTCTAGGTTAGGGGGCTGAGTGGTCTCGAGGTATGGTGTCCGCCTCGAGTGCTGTAGGTCCCGGGTTCAGGCCCCGGTGAGGACCGGGATTTCTTTAAAAAATCCACCTGGACTTCCAGTAATAAAATTTCCCCTGGTCTCTGGGTAGTGAGATCGGACGCCCGTGTGTATTGTTGCGCACGTAAAAAATCTCTTGTCAGTTGGAAATCGAACAAGAGTAGCCTAACGGCGCTGCCCCCGGGCAAAATTTCGAGTTAAAAATCTACCCAAGTATTTCAGGATCTTCTCCAATGCAACGGAGTTCGTGCACTGAGCTGAGTTTCTCCAGACTCAGGTTTGAGTTAGGAGGAGAACGGAGCACTTATGGGTTAAACCGTGTGCCGTGATGTTGATCCATCGACTAAACTAAACTAAACTAAACTAGACTTGTTGTTCCAGCTCTTGACTCTCCCAGGTCTCACAACCTATGATTTTAAAGTTACGTACGCTGCTTTCTGAACTCATACCATTTCATAAAAACCAACCCCCGCAGCTGTGTTTCGAACGTGGTATGCAGGATTACGAATTACGTCCGAAACTCCTGCGCCACAGAGCCGGAATTAATTTAGTACTCTCACGTATTACATATGCAGATGATACAGAATTGATTGCAGACAATGAGTAGGATCTGCAACAATTAGTAGATGCGGTTGTTGGACACAGTGAGCAACTGGGGTTAGAATTAAATTGTAAAAAGACACAGATTATGATTGTCACCAGGAAGAACGAAATACCACAATGTAATATACAAGTAAATGGGAATATTCTTCAACAAGTGAATCAGTACAATTATCTCGGAACAGTCATAAAACCTGATGGGAAATGCCTTGAAGAGATTAGAACAAGAATCGCCATGGCGAAAGTAGCCTTTAGCAAGATGAAAAACATACTGACCAATACAAAGATGTCAATTGAAACGAGAAAAATAGTATTGAGGTGCTACTTAGAGCCTGTTCTTTTGTATGGATGTGAAACCTGGACAATGAGCAGTCAAGCTGAAAAACATCTGATGGCTGCAGAAAGGTGGTTTATGAGAAAATTCAAAGCATACCATGGACAGACAGAAAAACCAATGACCAAGTACTACAGGAGACAAATGAAAATCGTAAATTGATTAGAGAAATTAGACGTAGACAGTCAAATGTTTTGGACATGTTATGAGAAGAAATGGATTGGAGAACTTAGTGACAACTGGCAAGATCGAAGGGAACAGACCAAGGGGAAGACCGAACAGTAAATACCTGGATGGTTTGGCCACATGGCATGGTCGAGACAGAAACACTGAGCTGATCCACGACTCTGGTGATCGAGTCAAATAGCAAGTCATGACCGCCCACGCTTTCCGGTATGGCACATGATTGAGTGATTGATGTAATATGTAGCCAAGTTTTAGTAAACATAAATGAGTAAACGTATGTGCACTATCACGAGATTTTACCTTAGGTGGAAAACAAGCTGGGCAAGAGAATAGCAGCGGTTGACATGGCAAGATACTATTTAAGGATTAGCTGGGAGTAGGATGTTAGGCTGTAAGTATATGTTAAGTGTTAACATATGCTTTGAGTTCTTTACAGCAGATGATTCCCGGAGAATGGCAATGGATACTGAACTTAAGTGTTAGGTGACATCATCCTTTCCAATCCCGTGTATGTAGCAATAGCCTCAGCATTCCGTAGTTAGTTGCATATCTTTTACAGGACGTTTGAAGTCAACACCAGCAATTTTTACTGTTGTTGATGCCTTGGCAAGTTTACGTTCAGTAGTTTGCCATTGCTTTCTGAACGACCAGCACCCATACCATTACGTAAAAACCAGCGCAACGCGGTCTGCTGTCAAATCGCGCGCAGCTGTATTTTGAATGCGGGTATGCGGGATCACGAACCGCGTCGGTAACCCCTTCGCCACGGAGCTGGTTAATGCTATAGAGTTGATATAAATAGGCAATTAACTTTATATATATTTATTAAGCTTCACAAACGAGCTTGCTTTCTTATTTGTTTCTCCTTCTACTGGACTTTCAGTGTTTAGTTACTTCTATTTCCCTTTGTTATTTAGCTTACTATGAATAGGGACATTTAAGTTTTTCAGTACAGGTATCATTTTTCCGTTTTTACGATGACTAAGACTGGTCAATACTTTTATTTCTCTGCTTGTTTTTTTTTTAAAAATATTTATTTGCCGAATTTCTTTGTCCTATTTAACTGTTATTGTCCTTAAGAAAATTGTTAACTGCATGTCATTTACACAGACATGTATAAGGTCGCAGTTTGAATGCCAACACAAAAGTCCACCACTAAAATTACAATTAATCGTCGATGGAAGAGGCAGCCACTAGAAAACCATCAGTTGCACACACATTATTGTATAAGGCAAAACCAGCTATTTCAGCAACCGGCCACCACTTTTCTGAACTGTAGTTCACAATATAGACCACTGCGGACATATGTAAGTACAATCCGCATGAAAACCACAGCTCACAGTGTCGTTCCAGGTATTTAATTGATTAGCTGGGCGACAGATCCATGCACTACCAGTCCAAAATGTGGAAGATGCGTAAGCAAATAGTATCCAGAATCAAAAACACGCCAGAGGTATCAATAGCTCAACAACATATCCACCATACTTTACCAGAAGCTATGCCATAATGCTCGGATGCTCATCATTCCATTATCACATTAGTTGTAGCATTGTTGGACTCGTGTCCTCGTATGCCCATCATTGCAGGAACCACACTTAACCCCACACTTTAGTTGAGGTGAGTGGAGTCGAAGAGTATCAATACTAATGATACCAATTGAAATCTTATTATGTATTCGTCTGGCCCTCGGAGAGCGGAGTGTCGTCCGGTTTCTCTTGTCACTCCCTATCACTTCATTCTCTCCAGGTAATGATAATGTATTTGTCCTTCAATAAGCACGATCCCAAAGGGTCTTGACCACGTTAAACTTATCGTGTACCAATACTCAACCTAGAGGTACAGACCCAGCCAATTCGCTCGCCTGCTATTTTTCAAAACACCAGCGTATTCTGGGGATAAGATCCACATGCGCTCCATATCTTAGATGTTGTAACTGAAGTATTCTTAATTATGGTGTGTCTTCTATTACTGTGTCTTCAACTAGTAGTCATTTGTGGATAGTCAACCTGCAGCCTGTAACTAACACATTGCCTTTTACCGCTTAAATTTGA
This sequence comes from Cepaea hortensis, assembly GCA_963921405.1. NCBI lineage: Eukaryota > Metazoa > Mollusca > Gastropoda > Stylommatophora > Helicidae > Cepaea > Cepaea hortensis. The sequence continues at coordinate 70,564,030 of OY992891.1, read as the reverse complement.
CCTTCTCCGGTTTTGTTATATGCCTATACATATTTCCATTCGAATGAAAGGCTTAGTCGATGTGAACACTAATCATCCTCGAAGAACTGAAGCTGCACGGAAAATAGCTATACTCAGGGGCGTAGTCACGGTAGGATGTTACGAGATTGACCTCAGTAGTGTAGACTATGTGAAATGAGATGAGATCGACATCAGTATATACTAAGTGGTGTGGGATAAGTTTATGATTTAATAGATATGTAGTTGGGAAAATTATTAAGGAAAAAGCAATTCATTATAAACTACGTATGGGAAAGGAAAACCTTTATTTCAGGACATAAACTGGCTATTAAGCAATTCCCCATGTAGATGTAGTGACGATGGAGCACCTTAGGCATGCTCAAAATCCATTACAAAATAGCTGATCAAGTATCGACTTGCACCGTGGAAGACCAACGAAAAGTTATTTATTTTTCATTGGTCATAGTGTGTGACACGTTGTGAAATCTGCAGAAGAATGATACTTCAATATGGAGACAATTGTTTGAATCAGGAAAGACTATATCAATGGGTAGAAATATTTCAAAATGGAAGACTCAAGGAACCGCTTGGAAAGTAATGATGTCCATGCTCTTCTCTCAACGTGAGTTTTTTTGTTGCACGACAACGCCAACCCTTATACGGCTGCGCATACAATGGATACACTACGGTACAAAATTAGTTTAAGGTCACACCCAAAATCGTTTTCCTAGATAGCGTCAACAAGCGAGTGGCCATGCAGACCAAGTGTGTAGCCACCTTGATAAATAAAACACAAACAATTTATGGTTCACACTATTGCAAATAAAAAAAAATGTATTGGTAAAATTCATGTTATTTAATTATTTCCCCTCGGATACTCAGTAAAATAGCCTGGATGTTGTGTGATTGATTGGAATACCATTTACACTCAGCATCGTAACCAGATCGGATTAAATTTTAAAACAATGTTTATTGCGTGAAGGCTGCTCGGAGTGGTAAAAACTCGACAGGAGGTTAACTGATCATCAGAAGAGGACCCTTCCCCCCTCCCCCACTTTTCTCCGAATGTTTCTGTCCATTTACTTTCCTTACACCCTTAGAGAGAGAGAGAGAGAGAGAGAGAGAGAGAGAGAGAGAGAGAGAGAGAGAGAGAGAGAGAGAGAGAGAGAGAGAGAGAGAGACCTTGAATATGTGCCAAGGCTGCTCGGAAAATATAACATTTTGTTTTCTTGTTTTCGTTCTCTCGATTTGAAAACTAGCGTAGTCCATACACATGTTACAACTCCTAATGCACTGGACTAAGTTTCGCTTGTGGATTAGCATCCCACATCACCAGTGTCCCTCGCCAGCAGGTAAACCCACTCCGACTTCTGAGGTATTTTTAATTTACGTCATGGATGAGAAGAAAATTTTTTAGTCCAAATGGCCGGTAAAGGGGTTGAAACCGCTACTTCGACATCAGCGCACAGGAAGTTTAAGCGCGAGAACTCTTATCCATCCGGAAACGCTGACCTCTAAATATATTCTTAAATGTAATAAAGATACCAACCTAGCCACTGACATACAGGGGAACAGTTAAATGTAATAAAGATACCAACCTAGCCACTGACATACAGGGGAACAGTTAAATGTAATAAAGATACAAACCTAGCCACTGACACACAGGGGAACAATTAAATGTAATAAAGATACCAACCTAGCCACTGACATACAGGGGAACAGTTAAATGTAATAAAGATACAAACCTAGCCACTGACACACAGGGGAACAATTAAATGTAATAAAGATACCAACCTAGCCACTGACATACAGGGGAACAGTTAAATGTAATAAAGATACCAACCTAGCCACTGACATACAGGGGAACAGTTAAATGTAATAAAGATACCAACCTAGCCACTGACATACAGGGGAACAGTTAAATGTAATAAAGATACCAACCTAGCCACTGACATACAGGGGAACAGTTAAATGTAATAAAGATACAAACCTAGCCACTGACATACAGGGGAACAGTTAAATGTAATAAAGATACAAACCTAGCCACTAACATACAGGGGAACAGTTAAATGTAATAAAGATACAAACCTAGCCACTGACATACAGGGGAACAGTTAAATGTAATAAAGATACCAACCTAGCCACTGACATACAGGGGAACAGTTAAATGTAATAAAGATACCAACCTAGCCACTGACATACAGGGGAACAAGTAAATGTAATAAAGATACAAACCTAGCCACTAACATACAGGGGAACAAGTAAATGTAATAAAGATACCAACCTAGCCATTGACATACAGGGGTGCAATTAAATGTAATAAAGATACCAACCTAGCCACTGACATACAGGGGAACAGTTAAATGTAATAAAGATACCAACCTAGCCACTGACATACAGGGGTGCAATTAAATGTAATAAAGATACCAACCTAGCCACTGACATACATGGGAACAAGTAAATGTAATAAAGATACAAACCTAGCCACTAACATACAGGGGAACAAGTAAATGTAATAAAGATACCAACCTAGCTACTGACATACAGGGGAACAGTTAAATGTAATAAAGATACGATCCTAGCCACTGACATACAGGGGAACAAGTAAATGTAATAAAGATACAAACCTAGCCACTAACATACAGGGGAACAAGTAAATGTAATAAAGACACCAACCTAGCCACTAACATACAGGGGAACAATTAAATGTAATAAATATACCAACCTAGACACTGACATACAGGGGAACAATTAAATGTAATTTAATATACCAACCTAGACACTGATATAGAGGGAACAATTAAATGTAATAAAGATACCAACCCCGCCACTGACATACATGGGTATAATTAAATGTAATAGAGATATCAACCTAGCCACTGACACAGTGGGGTACAATTTGAAGAGAAATCACTGCATATTCACTTAATGTCGTTGTGGTGGGAGTAGTTGAGGTATTAATGACGTTGTCGTGGGAGTAGTTGGGGTATTAGTGACGTTGAGGTAGGAGTAGTTGGGGTAGTAGTGGCGTTGTCGTGGGAGTAGTTGGGTTATTAGTGACGATGTCGTGGGCGTAGTTGGGTTATTAGTGACGATGTCGTGGGAGTAGTTGTGTTATTAGTGGCGTTGTCGTGGGAGTAGTTGGGGTAGTAGTGGCGTTGTCGTGGGAGTAGTTGGGGTATTAGTGGCGTTGTCGAGAGAGTAGTTGGGGTATTAGTGGCGTTGTCGTGGGAGTAGTTGGGGCAGTAGAGACGTTGTCGTGGGTGTAGTTGGGGCAGTAGAGACGTTGTCGTGGGGGTAGTTGGGGTATTAGTGGCGTTGTCGTGGGAGTAGTTGGGGTATTAGTGACGTTGTCGTGGGTGTAGTTGGGGTATTAGTGGCGTTGTCGTGGGAGTAGTTGGGGTATTAGTGGCGTTGTCGTGGGAGTAGTTGGGGCAGTAGAGACGTTGTGGTGGGAGTAGTTGGGGTATTAGTGGCGTTGTCGTGGGAGTAGTTGGGGCAGTAGAGACGTTGTCGTGGGAGTAGTTGGGGATTTAGTGGCGTTGTCGTGGGAGTAGTTGGGGCAGTACAGACGTTGTCGTGGGAGTAGTTGGGGTATTAGTGGCGTTGTCGTGGGAGTAGTTGGGGCAGTAGAGACGTTGTCGTGGGAGTAGTTGGGGCAGTAGAGACGTTGTCGTGGGGGTAGTTGGGGCAGTAGAGACGTTGTAGTTGTGGTAGTTGGGGCAGTAGAGACGTTGTCGTGGGGGTAGTTGGGGCAGTAGAGACGTTGTCGTGAGGGTAGTTGGGGCATTAGTGGCGTTGTCGTGGGAGTAGTTGGGGCAGTAGAGACGTTGTCGTGGGAGTAGTTGGGGCATTAGAGACATTGTCGTGAGGGTAGTTGGGATAGTAGTGATTTATCGTGGGGGTAGTTGGGGCAGTAGAGACGTTGTCGTGGGAGTAGTTGGGGCAGTAGAGACGTTGTCGTGGGGGTAGTTGGGGTAGTAGAGACGTTGTTGTGGGGGTAGTTGGGGCAGTAGAGACATTGTCGTGGGGGTAGTTGGGATAGTAGTGATTTATCGTGGGGGTAGTTGGGGTAGTAGTAACGTTGTCATGGGAGTAGCCTGGGTAATATTGACATTGTCGGGGGAGCAGTTGGGGTATTAAATTTGTTGTCGTGGGAGTAGTTTGGGTATTGGTGACGTTGTCGTGAGAGTAGCTGAATTAATCAGCCATGCACCATACATGCTGTAATACTTAGTCCCAAATACTTATTTCATTCTTTATTATGTATCTGCCATTTATAATCACAATCGTGTGTCTTGCCAGCTATCGTTGGCATCCATGCCTTTCGTCACTTTTCAGTTCCTTGGTCCTATGGATCAACTCTGCTGATGAAATTCCTCCATACCAGTCTTATGTACATCCAGCATAATTTCTCTCGGTCTGTCCTTGCCTCTCTTCTCACCGATCTATCCACTTGTCGCGTTAATTTCCACTGCCTCATATCTCATCACATGACCAAAGAAAGCTGTTTGTCTCTTTCTTATAGTCGTATATAATGTTCTAGTTTCATTAGCCTCTTCTAGGCAATCACTGTTACTCTGGATGTCCCAGGTTTTTGCAACTTTCGTCTCATGAACTATATCTCCGTTGTTTCCAAGTGTTTCCCAGTTTGTTCATTAAAGTTCCATAATTTACTGCCATGCAGCAAAAATCATTTCTTAATAAAATTTCAGCACTGTCTTTGTTACATTCACTACTACTGTAGTTACTTCCTGAAAAATATAATTTTTATTTGATCTATTCTTCTATTTAGTTGCACTTCCTTTACAGGACGTAGCAGTCAACTCCAGAAATTTCTGGCTGTTTGTGATCTCTTGGCAAGTTTACGTTCCGTAGTTTGCCATTGCTTTCTTATCGACCGGCACTCATACCATCTTCATAAAAAACCAACACAGGGCGGTATGCTGCAAAATCGCCGGAGCTTTGTTTCGAACGCGGTATGCGGAATTACGAACCGCTTGAATCTTCTATTACTGACTTTAAAATCTGGCTACGACAATGAGTAGACAGCGGAAGTAGTCGAGTTGCTAGAGCGCTTGCTTGCCGGCCCGCCCGATTGTCCCCGGGGCGAATCCCTATCGTTGAGAGGAATATTTTCATTGACTACGGTGTCTAATGAAGTAGGGTGACTAATGAAGCAGGATGACTAATGTGGTAGGGTGACTAATGAAGTAGGGTGACTAATGAAGTAGGGTGACTAATGAAGTAGGGTGACTAATGAAGTAGGGTGACTAATGAAGTAGGGTGACTAACGAAGCAGGCTGACAAATTTGGTAGGGTGACAAATGAAGTAGGGGGACTAATGAAGCAGGCTGACAAATGTGGCAGGGTGACTAATAAAGTAGGGTGACTAATGAAGTAAGGTCTCTAATGAAGTAGGGTCTCTGATGAATAGAGTGACTAATGAAGTAAGGTTAGTAATAAAGCAAGATGACTAATGAAGTAAGGTGACTAATGAAGTAGGGTGTCTAATGAAGTAGGGTGACTACTGAAGTGGGTTGACAATTGAAGTAAGGTGACTAATGAAGTAGGGTGGCTAATGAAGTAGGGTGACTAATGAAGTAGAGTGACTAATGAAGTAGAGTGTCTAATGTAGTAGGGTGTCTACTGAAGTGGGTTGACTATTGAAGTAAGGTGACTAATGAAGTAGGGTGACTAATGAAGTAGGGTGACTAATGAAGTAGGGTGACTAATGAAGTAGGGTGACTAATGAAGTAGAGTGTCTAATGTAGTAGGGTGTCTACTGAAGTGGGTTGACTATTGAAGTAAGGTGACTAATGAAGTAGGGTGACTAATGAAGTAGGGTGACTAATGAAGTAGGGTGACTAATGAAGTAGGGTGTCTAATGAAGTGGGTTGACTATTGAAGTAGGGTGACTAATGAAGTAGGGTGACTAATGAAGTAGGGTGTCTACTGAAGTGGGTTGACTATTGAAGTAGGGTGACTAATGAAGTAGGGTGACTATTGAAGTAGGGTGACTAATGAAGTAGGGTGACTATTGAAGTAGGGTGACTAATGAAGTAGAGTGTCTAATGTAGTAGGGTGTCTACTGAAGTGGGTTGACTATTGAAGTAAGGTGACTAATGAAGTAGGGTGACTAATGAAGTAGGGTGACTAATGAAGTAGGGTGACTAATGAAGTAGGGTGACTAATGAAGTAGAGTGTCTAATGTAGTAGGGTGTCTACTGAAGTGGGTTGACTATTGAAGTAAGGTGACTAATGAAGTAGACTGTCTAATGAAGTAGGGTGACAAATGAAGTAGGGTGACTAATGAAGTAGGGTGACTAATGAAGTAGGGTGACTAATGAAGTAGAGTGTCTAATGTAGTAGGGTGTCTACTGAAGTGGGTTGACTATTGAAGTAAGGTGACTAATGAAGTAGGGTGACTAATGAAGTAGGGTGACTAATGAAGTAGGGTGACTAATGAAGTAGGGTGTCTAATGAAGTGGGTTGACTATTGAAGTAGGGTGACTAATGAAGTAGGGTGACTAATGAAGTAGGGTGTCTACTGAAGTGGGTTGACTATTGAAGTAGGGTGACTAATGAAGTAGGGTGTCTAATGTAGTAGGGTGTCTACTGAAGTGGGTTGACTATTGAAGTAGGGTGACTAATGAAGTAGAGTGTCTAATGTAGTAGGGTGTCTACTGAAGTGGGTTGACTATTGAAGTAGGGTGACTAATGAAGTAGGGTGTCTAATGTAGTAGGGTGTCTACTGAAGTGGGTTGACTATTGAAGTAGGGTGACTAATGAAGTAGGGTGGCTAATGAAGTAGGGTGACTAATGAAGTAGGGTGACTAATGAAGTAGGGTGTCTACTGAAGTGGGTTGACTATTGAAGTAGGGTGACTAATGAAGTAGGGTGTCTAATGTAGTAGGGTGTCTACTGAAGTGGGTTGACTATTGAAGTAGGGTGACTAATGAAGTAGAGTGTCTAATGTAGTAGGGTGTCTACTGAAGTGGGTTGACTATTGAAGTAGGGTGACTAATGAAGTAGAGTGTCTAATGTAGTAGGGTGTCTACTGAAGTGGGTTGACTATTGAAGTAAGGTGACTAATGAAGTAGGGTGGCTAATGAAGTAGGGTGACTAATGAAGTAGGGTGACTAATGAAGTAGGGTGACTAATGAAGTAGAGTGTCTAATGTAATAGGGTGTCTACTGAAGTGGGTTGACTATTGAAGTAAGGTGACTAATGAAGTAGGGTGACTAATGAAGTAGGGTGACTAATGAAGTAGGATGACTAATAAAGTAGAGTGTCTAATGTAGTAGGGTGTCTAATGAAGTGGGTTGACTATTGAAGTAAGGTCTCAAATGAAGTAGGGTCTCAAGTGAAGTAAGGTGACTATTGAAGTAAGGTGACTAATGAAGTAGGGTGACTAATGAAGTAGGGTGACTAATGAAGTAGGGTGACTAATGAAGTAAGGTCTCAAATGAAGTAGGGTCTCAAGTGAAGTAAGGTGACTATTGAAGTAGAGTGTCTAATGAAGTAGGGTGACTAATAAATTAGAAAATGTCCTTGAAAGAGAAGTTGTCAGGTGTGATACTGACCCATCCTTCGCCGGTTGGTCTAAAAATATTGGGACCAGCATCATACCGAATATACTCTTGGCTTGAAGAGGCGTTACTTACTTACTTGTTACATACTCAACACTTATAAGCAGAGGCAGCGAATAAGCAATTAGAAAAGTGAACATATGCCTTCGAAATGTTGGAGGATATACAGAAGAATGGCTGCATTTCATTAGAATAGAAAGCGCAAAGATGCAGAATAGGTAGATCATCACGGTCTGGAGAAAATGGTATTTCACGGAGTGACCAGAGAATTTGGATGATACGCAGGATTCCATTATTTTTGGGACTCTTCGCTGGCTGTGAAAGGACGGAACGCCTGTGGGAACGGCCCGAGTGCTATGAAGACGGTTCTTGAATCAACTCAACTCTACTCAACAGCGAAACGAGGAGCCACTACACAAGTTAGAAATGAAAATAAAACAGATAAATTAAATTGTACAGAGGCAAATCAAATATTTCGAGTGTATTAAAAGACACGATCTCAAACTCTTTAATGTAGGAGGAAGTGGGGGGAAACATGCCACATTTGGCAGGGATATGATTAGGCGGATAACATGAAGAAATGGAGGGATATTCGAGTTGAGCAAACGGTCGAGAGACGGACAATTTTGTAGATTCTTTACAGCCAACCTGTATTTGGGTGACAGCACTTGACTAATATATACTGACTTTTAAGTCATTTTATAAATAATTGTGTCGTGCACACACAGACACACACACACACACACACACACACACACACACACACACTCACACACACACACACACACACACACACGCACACGCACGAAAGCACGCGCGCCCGCTTTCTCTCTCTCTCTTTTTATGCATACCTTTCTACTTACTTATCTAGTTGCGTGTCTCTTTGTCCAGATGTCTACCAGCTTATCTACCTACCTACCCACCTGTCTGTCATTCTGTCTGTATATCTGTCTGTCTGTTAGTCTACCAAGCGATCTACCTACCTACCTACCTACCTCCTACCTACCTACCTACCTACCTAACCTACCTACCTAACCGTGTGTATGACTGTATGACATACTGCCTGTTTGTCTATCTGACATACTGTCTGTGTATATGTCTGTTTGTTTGTCTGTCTGTCTGTCTACCTACCTACCTACCTACCTACCTACCTACCTACCTACCTTCCAACCCGTCTGTCTGACTGTCTGAAATACTGTCTGTTAGTCTGTCTAACGTACTGTCTGGCCAAGTGTCTCTGTTCTTTCTATACTTAACTGCCCATTATGCCTCGTTGGGACACACGTCCTACGTCACCTCTCCCAACCCACCCTATCTCTTGCTATCTCCTGTCGGTTTCCTTCACACCATCCCCATATTATTTCTCTTCATATCTAGTTATCTTCTCCTGTGGGCTCCAGCAAAATGTTTATTTCTCTACCAGCTGTCTTGTCTTTTCAAATTAATTCTGTAGGTCTGCATGGCCGAATGGAAAAGAACGCGTGTTCTTAAACATCCGGTGTGCTGATGCCGAGGTAAGGGGTTCAATCCCTACACCGTACAGTTGGACTAAAATGTTGACATATCGTTCTTGATTTTCTGACGTAAATTAAAAGTACCTCTGAAGTCGGAGTGAGTTCGCCTGATGGCGAGGGGCAGTGTTAATTAATAGGTAAAGCTAATGCACACGCAAAATTCATGTCATGGTTACTCTACATAAGCTAATTTTGTGCAAACATAAAGACACGCTAGTCAGTTTAAAATTAAAGTGGTAGATAAATGAAATCACTGTGCGATTATGTGATTACTTCAGCTTGAAGAATTTATCTAATTACTTTATTTTACGTTGTGTGATTTCTGCAGTATGTACATGACGAGATACAGCTAAATATGCCAGACATAAATCGTGCAATCTATTGTTTGTGTGTTCTTTTTTTTTTTTTTTTTAAACCTTGCCATTTCAACCGCTGCTGTTTCTCTTTCCACGCTAGCTTTCCACCTACAGTAAAACCACGCGTATAATATGCACGCGTTTTACTAAGTTCTGTCCACTAAGTCTGTGATCCGTACAACACGCAAGTAATGTAAGTAGACTGGGAGCAGTCGACGGCTAGATAAAGTAAACCAGAAAGATGTATGTTGATCTCGGATTAGTGAGCCAAGGGCTTGATAAAACGGTGCAACGCAACCCACTAAATGATGTCATAAATGAGAAACTATGGTGATTATATAGTCCTAATCTATCCAGCGCCGAACTAGAGATAGTAGACCATTTTACATATCTAGGATCAGTGGTAAATAGCAAATTATCCCTAGATCAGGAAATCAACATCCGGATTGGTAAGGCAGCAACAACAATGAACAGGTTAAGAAAAAGAGTCTGGGAGAACAGGAAGCTTACTGCCAAAACAAAAGTCCTTGTCTATCAAGCCTGTGTCCTTAGTACTCTTCTCTATGGCAGTGAAACCTGGACAACTTACTCACACCAAGAGAACAATTTAAACAGCTTTCATATGCGGTGTCTGCGAAGAATTCTTGGTATTAAGTGGCAAGACAAAATCACAAATACTGAAGTATTGGAAAGATCAGGTTGTGTGACAGTTTATTCCATGCTCAGTCTTCGTAGACTTAGATGGATAGGACATCTTAGGAGGATGGATGATGGTAGAATACCAAAGGATATCTTTTTTGGTGAATTACAGATGGGTAAGAGATCTCAGGGTCGGCCTCTACTACGATACAAAGATGTGTGTAAGCGGGACATGATTGATACAGGCATTGATAATGCACATTGGGAGCAAGTCGCCGCTGAACGTGTTGCATGGAGGGCAAATATCAGAAATGGAATAAAGTCAAAGGAGAAAATGATTGCAGAAAAGTCACACACCAAGCGTTTGAGACGTAAGATGGTGCATGATGGTGGAAATGACCACGTGTTCACTTGCACCCACTGTGAACGGACATTTACAGCGCAAATTGGCCTTATCAGTCACACTCGCTACCGCCATAGTTAAAAGTTATTATGCCTTTTTAAAGCACAAACTATCGTCTGTCAAGACGGCAAGGTGCCAATGAAATGATGATGAATCTATCCAGCATACATTGTCTCGATCTGCCTCAGCCTCTTCTCTAAATGATCTCTCCAATAGTCACGATGGTTTCAAATGCCACTCTTCTCATTATATAACCAAATAACATAGTCTGTCTACTTCTTACAGTTGTATATAATTTCTACTCATACTTTCAATAGCCTATTTCAGGCAATCATTGTTAGTCACTCTGGCAGTCCGAGATACTGGGACTGAATGGGTTAATAAAAGACTATTCTTTTAACAAGGTATCTTGGTCTCTTGAGGCCCCTGCTTCAACTAAGCCGACAAGACTAATCCTATTCTAAACACACAGGTATTGATTTCCTGGTTCTTCACGTCTCTCACCTGTTGGGGAAGTAGCTTATTTCGGCGATGTTCGTCTCGGCATACATCCTCTGGTAAAACGCGGTATTAGCAAATATTGATGAATCTGTGGCTTTGGGGTATATGAGATATCTTCAATATGTTCGTTAGGTTTGTTTAAAAAAAAGTAGCTATACTATAATATAGAACCTGTTTAGATTAATGGTAGTGAATCATGGAATGTGAATGAACACATTAGGAACAGATTTAAATAAACAAATTAGGAAGGTCCTCGAATAAAAAAATTAGAAATAACATTGGAAAACCAAATTAGGAAGATCATTGAATAAACAAATTAGGAAGGGTAACACAGATGTGGCCTCGACACCGCAAGGTACAAGAGGAACATGATGAGATGAGATGAGAACACAGATGTGGTTAGTTAGATGAATTTTGACAATACCTTGGATTGCCAGAGTCACTAACAACGATTGCCTGTAAAATAGAACATTATATGCAACTATAAGAAAGAGACATACATCATTATTTGGACATGTGATGAGAAGAGAGATATCGGAAAACTATCGTGATGACTGGAAACATCAGTGGTAAAAAAGGCCGACGCAAACTAATATAAATAATTATGGATGGACTAAGACAGTTTCATAGAGGAATATCATCATCATAGTTTATTCACCAAGAACCGAAATATGTCGAGAGACATGTACGCCAATGCCAGTTGTCAGGGCACTCCAATTAATACTATCTTCAATATCTTCTCATTTCGCAGGCTGTATTGCAGTGGTTGCCGGTCTCTCTGGCTGTGGGGTTATAACACTTTCTCTCTGTAATCCCGTTTATCACGCAGAGTCTCGCAGCGGAGCGAGAACTGAGGTGGTTCGACCCCCGCTCGTGACTTGCGGATACTGAGCCGGCCGCTCAGAAAGCAATGGCAAACTACTGAGCGTAATCTTGCCAAGAGATCAACAGACAGCTGAAAGATGCTGCTGTTGACAGCTAAGTCCTGTAAAAGGTTACGCAAAACATTAATTGCAGTGGTTATCATGTCTGTAAATAGCCTCCTGTCTCCTGTACAACCCATAATTTCTGATGTCCATGCCCTGATTTTCAGACATGATTGTCTTGTCAGCTTTAATGAAGGCAGTCTACAATTGTTTTCCAACTTGTGACCATTCTTGTTAGTGATCGTAACCATTGTTTCTAAAAAAAAAAGAATTCTTAACTCACACTCTACATAACAACAGTCATTCTAATATCTAATCTCGGCTCACACTTACAACCTTTCCTCTAATTTCTTAACTCACATTGTAAATCATAACCGTCACTCTAATGTCTAAACTCGACACAAAATCACAACCTTTCCTCTAATTTATTGACTCACACTCTAAATCATAACCATCACTCGAATATCTTACCTCGGCTCAAAATAACAACAATTTCTCTAATTTTGCAACCCATACTCTAAATCATAAACGTCATTCTAATATCTAACCTCGGCTTTAAATCACAACTCTTCCTATAAAACCGAACTTCCACTCTAAATGATAACCGTCACTCTAATATCTAACCTCGGCTAAAAATCACAACCTTTCCTCTAATTTCTTAACTCACACTCTAAATCACAACCATCACTCGAATATCTTACCTCGGCTCAGAATAACAACCTTTCCTCTAATTTCACAACCCATACTCTAAGTCATAACCGTCACTCTAATATCTAACCCCGGCTCTAAATCACAACCCTTCCTCTAATTTCCAACTGTCTTCTAAATCTCACCGTTTTCCTTCTTCTTCTTTCTCTGGAGGAAGTCTATGGATCCTGTCGAACCTCTTCAACTAACGGCAACTCTTATATCTATAGGATGATATAAACAGCTCCAGTAGCAAACATTAGAGTACATTCTCAAGATCCATGTCGAGTGTAGTGATTTCTCTGCATTTGTGTTCACAAAGTTCAGCATGTCCCAGACATTGTATCGACCATAAATAATACATGCAGTGCTGCACTTCATCTTTGAGTTCCTGAATGGTTCACTTGCTTTGGGCATTTGACCACTCGAACTACAGAAGTGTGTTTGAGGATCCTGTTCACCACAGAAATCTGCGAAAAAAATGTTGTTTTCCTCTGAGTGAACGGTCAACGAAGCACACTGTTTGCCACATGCATAAAATTGTGCACTGCTTACTTCATCATGTTTTTGTCAATTTTAGGAAATATCTTGCTGAATTAAATCAATATTTATTACGTTACACAGTGTATATGTATAACATATTTTTTTTTACGTTTTTGTGAGGATGCTCACGACACTCGTCAGTGTATGTGTGTGTAAAGTGTGTGAGTTTGTTCACATTAGTTTAAGTGATTATTTGAAGCAGCGTGTATGTGTCTAGTTGTGTGTGTGTGTGTGTGTGTGTGTGTGTGTGTGTGTGTGTGTGTGTGTGTGTGTGTGTGTGTGTGTGTGAGTGGGAACGTACATAACATGCTATTCGATAGTTAGTTAAAGTTAGTTGAATATACTTTTACAGGACGTTGCAGTCAACGCCAGTTGTGATCTCATGGCAAGTTTACGTTCAGTAGTTTGCCATTGCTTTCTAAACGACCGGTACCCATACCATTTCGTAAAAACAAACCAACGCTGGGCCAAATTGCCCGCTGCTGTGTTTTGAACGCGGATATGCGAGATTACGAATTGTGTCCGTAACCTCTACGCCACGGAGCAAACTATTTCGTAGTACTTTCATCGTTCATATTTTTATTTTTTCTGTCACTTGTTTTCGCCATGCATAGTATGAAAACTATGGTACTGCTTTATCAGTTTCAGCTACCATTTTCCTGGTGTATTGCATTAATATACTTTCAGATATTCAATGGGTATGTATACAATATGTTTTTCAATTTTTGTGTGGATGCACTTGACAATTGCCAATGTATGTGTGTGAAAGTGTAGGAGTCTGCACATATTAATTTAAGTGTCTTTGTGAATCAGAATACGTATGAGTGCTTGATTTTTGATTTTATATATGATTGAATATATATGAGCATAAGTGTGTGTGTGTGTGTGTGTGTGTGTGTGTGAGAGAGAGAGAGAGAGAGAGAGAGAGAGAGAGAGAGCAAGAGAGAAGAAAGAGAGTATGAATGAGTTAATGAGTTAGTGTTTGTGATTGTGAGTGGGTATAGGTGTGTGCATGTAAGGAAATGTGTGTGTGGGTGTATGACTGTGTTACTGTGTATATGTACAACTGTGTGATGCATGTGTGTAGTTGCGTGTGTGAAAGTATGTATGTGTCAGTTATGGGAAGGAGTGTATATGTGTGCATTGCTGAATGTATGAATAAGGATAGATGGACGTGTGAGAGAGAGACAGAGAGACAGAGAGAGTCTGTCTGTCTGTCTGTCTGTCTGTCTGTCTGTCTGTCTGTCTGTCTGTCTGTCTGTCTGTCTGTCTGTCTGTCGCTCATCATCATCATCATCATTATCATCATCATCATCATCATCATCATCATCATCATCATCATCATCATCATCATCATCATCATCATCATCATCATCATCAAGTGCCATGCCGGCTAACGTAGGCGTTCATGACTTTCCACAGATCTCGACCTTTGGTTTTCTGGATCAACTCTACTGATAATATTCCTCATGCCACCGCCTCAATCCATTCACTATAATTTCTCTTGGTCTGCCTCTACTTTTCATCCCCTCGATCTTTCCAGTTGTCACGATGTTCACCAATGCCTCTCTTCTCATCACATAACCAAAGAAAGATGTTTGTCTTTTTCTTATTGTTATATATAATGCTCTAGCACCATTAGCATCTTTCAGACTGTCTTGATAGTTAATTTGGCCTTAATAGACCAGCACTTTAGGAAGGGAAAATCCCAACTGCACCTCCTAGCGATAGAGGATGGGAAACACACCACGGAGTAGCTAACACAGCCCTGGGGACCGAGTATCCACTGGAATAAGGGGATTACTCTGCAGCTGAGCAGAGCAGGGCACTCACTTAACATGACAGTTGGAGTTATCAGTTATCAGTCATCAGTTGGGGTATCTTCATTGCACTCCCGACAGGTCCATAGGTGCTCAGATCCTCCCCCCCCCCCCCAGCATATACATCAGCATCCGGTGGCTAATAGTGCCAGTTCTGTGTTTGTTGACGAGGCACCTCGTTTTCCCAATGTACCTCTCGTGCTTAGCCGTACCGATTCTTACTCCCAAGTCTTTCATCCTGGACAGCGATGTGGATTCACTGACGTCAAAGTCCTATGTTCTCGCCATATCTTTAAGGGCGTTAATAACATCGGCACGATCCATGGGCTGGCCATCTACAGGGGGTGCAGAGCCAGCCAGTTTATCAGCTCGTTCATTTCCCTCGACTCCCGCATGTCCCGGGACGAAAATGAAGGTGACTTTACGGACAACAGACTTTCGCAGCGACTCAGTCCACTGTCTGCGTACAGCTCCAGCTTCGACCTTCTGAATCATGCTCATTGAGTCACTTAGTACACACACGTTGGTATAATGCTGTGATTCCAGCCATATGAAAGCCTGTGTAACTGCCATCACCTCCATCATCATGATGCTCGTGGTCATAAAGTAGGCACCATTGGATTCTTGAACGGTTCGGCCCGCTAAACGGGCTGTAAATGCGCACGCACTTCTTCTGCTTTACAACAGATCCATCTGTATAGATGAGCACTTCAGGGCTATCTGAGTGTTCATAGATGAGCGCGTGACAGCGGCAGGGTTCTGCTCTCTGTACCGTCTGTCGAGTGTGATAATGCAGGTGAAAGTGCACTTAAAAGCCGGAGGCACCGGCACCCATTCCTTGCCCGGGTTGATACTTGTAAGACTGCAGACCTGTCTGACGACCTCTTCCGCCCGACCCATCCATGATTTGCCCCTCTTTAGCCTGTTACCCTTTTCTCTGAATATAGCATCATGCAGAGGGTGCTACTCATCTGCACTTATTTTTAAGTATGCACGAGCTCTCCAGATCTTGATCTTGTGTTCCATTGTCGGGAAGTCAAGGAGGCATCTCATTGACAGTTGGAAATGGTTGTCAAAGGCTGAAGCAACAAACTCCGATGTGGATGTGGAAGGCAAGGGGTGTCTTCCCAAGACTTCATGAAAAAACACATTTCAGATTCAGTGAACGATGTTAATGTCTATCTTTGGACATCCTCGTCCGGTAGGGACAGTCATTAGCCACAGGTGACACCACAATCTACTGATGGCCAAAAAAAAATATGTAAAGTAAGCAAGTATAGTATATATAGCCGGTCTCCCTGGCCTAGAGTTAACGACTTTCTCCGTAATCTCGTATATCCACGTAGGGTAACGCAGCTGCGCGAGATTCAGTAGCGGATGGCATCGCGCTCGTTACTTACGGGGTATGTGAGCCGGTCGCTTAGAAAGCAAAGCAAAGCTACTGAGCGTAATCTTGCCAAGATCTTCTACAACAGCTGAAAAATGCTGGTGTTGACTGCAACGTCCTGTAAGGAATATGCAACTTAAAAAATAAAAATTCAAAAAAGCAAGTATAATATAAAGGAACATTTTATATGGCTTGATATATTGAATATATTATGCTATTCCATATTTGCATAGAATGGTCGACACTATACAGGATATATGTAAATATCACGCCTGGCGTCTGTACTTGCTAAATCATTTCCTGGTGTCATTTTTATTCTAGGTGGATCTAAGAGCCCAGGTTAGTTTAAAATATAGCATTGAATGTGGATTTGAACACATAACCAACTGGACTGGCAAGCAAGCACACTAGCCATTAGGTTTTGTTTAAATTAAATTAGGGGAGGTGGACATGGAGTTCAGCAGAAGCAGGAGGTGGGAAGAAGAAGAAGAAGAAGAAGAAGAAGAAGAAGAAGAAGAAGAAAAGAAGAAGAAGAAGAAGAAGAAGAAGAAGAAGAAGAAGAAGAAGCGCAGCCCAGCAGCAGCAGCACAGCAGCAGCAGCAACAGCAGCAGTGACAGCAGCAGCCGCTGAAGAAGAAGAAGAAGAAGAAGAAGAAGAAGAAGAAGAAGAAGAAGAAGAAGAAGAAGAAGAAGAAGAAGAAGAAGAAGAAGAAGAAGAAGAAGAAGAAGAAGAAGCTGAAGAAGTAGTAGAAGCACCAGCAGAAGCAGCAGAAGCAGCAGCAGCGGCAGGGGAAGGGTAAGGATAAGAGGGAGGGCGAGGGAGAGGACAGGGGAGAGGGAGGAGAAAGGGAAGCTGAAGGGGAAGAGAAGGAGGAAGAGGGAGGAGGAGGAAAAAGGGGGGGGGGAGGAAAAGGTTGGAGGAAGGAGGAGGAGACAGGGGAAGTAAGAATGCGGAAGAGAAGAGAGAGAAGATGGAGAAGAGGAAGAAGAAGCTTGTGTAATCACACGTTCATATAACAAGTGCATGTAAGTGAATCTTTCGCCTAGGGATAACTTTAACGGTTATTTCTCCGCTCTGTATTTACCCACTCTACAGTGCCAACAAACACCCACTAATTTATTTATCTACGAGTAAAATAATCAGTGAAACAGTTCAACGAATTGCTCACAGATCTAATAAAATGGCCAATATTACTTCCTTGCCCGGAATAATTATACCTAGATTTGGGGCTTTGCCTCGAGTTATTCCGGTATCGGCGTACACACACTGCATACAAACCACGTCATCAATCTAATTTCTCCGTCTTATGTGATCTCAATGTTTTCTTTTATTTTGTCTTTTTTGCCTTTCCTCCAAGGTGAGATCAGTGGGGTTTGATTGGGGAACAAAATGGGTTGGGGTGGGGGAGGGGGTTGCGTCAGCACTGCTTCTTTCTGTTCTTGTCCTTGTTCTTCTTATTCTTATTTTTTTTTCTTGTTCTGTTTTTTGTTTCTTTTTTTATTCTTGCTCTTTATGTTCTTGTTATTCTTCGTCCTTGTTTTCTCCACCCTTGTCTGCCCTCCCTTCTTCTTCTTCCTTCTCCACCTCCTCTTCCTCCTTCTCTTCTTCTTCTTCCTCTTCCTAATCCTCCTCTTCTTCTTCTTCGTCCTCCACCTCCTCCATCATATCCTCTTTTCCCATTTATTGTTCTACCTCTCTATCTCCTCAACTCCGTGTCCACCCCCCCCCCCCAATATCTTTGTCGCCTCCTCCTCCTTATTCTTCTTCCACTTACGCCAGATTCTCTCACTCTATCAAACTGGAAACACAATGTCATCATTAGCCAAGCCTATTATTAAACCGAACCAACATCTACGGAATAGAGGCAGCGTTCATGATGTGTAAGTTTACTTTTTAAGCACAGTAGTAGTAGTAGGCCTCTTTCAGTTCTGTAGGACCATAGAGTTATGCCGATGGGAAGGCTCCTGACAGCGCCGCTGGTGACTGTATAGTCCAATGCGAGAGTGACAATCTCCGCAGTCACAATTTCCACATATGTAAGACGAGGCAGGTCCCCAAATAAGTGACAGCATTTTATGTATGTGCCGTGTATTCTCAGTTCTTTGGATCAGATTGAGCTCAAAGAGCACCAGTCCTTTTCGTAATCTCTTCTCCAGGAACATATGTCTGCTGCAACTCTTTCCCATGTGACTGGATCTGTGTCATGGGTTTTCATATCTTGTTTACATACATTATTTAAGCACAGTAACCTGTATATCTTATGCTGTGTTAGTGACCTCATGGGTTCCCATCAATAGCTTTTTCTATACAAAGGAAGCATATATAATGCGAAGGAATGATGTGAACTAGAGGAAGAAGAAGAAGAAGAAGCAGAAGATTGATTGATTGATTGATTGATTGATTGATTGATTGATTGATTGATTGACCTCTATTTTCGAAGGGTTGAAAAATTGGCACGCAGACCCGTCTTACATTCGGCCCTTCTAATCACTCATCTTCCGTTCATCAATAGTGCATGATACATTAAAATAGGGGGGAAAAACATTGTCAAATGACTGTTGTATACATTAACAATGCAAATTACCATGTTATGAGACACATCTCCCACCCATCACTTATCCACCACATGCACATCCCACACCCATCCACACATCCCCAACCACACACACACACACACCCAAGCAAATATATATTTTCCCACCCACCCACTTATCCCTCAACCACACACATCTCTCCACCCACACAAAAATCACCAACCTATCCTCTAACCCGCCACACATTCGTCCACCCACCCTCCACCGACTCACCCATCCACACACCCCAACCACTCAGCAAAATACACATCCCTCCAACCACACATTCCCCACCCACAAGACATCCCCTACCAATCCACATTCTGCACCACCCACATCCACCCCAACCAACTCTTCGCCCACCCACACAATCTCCCCACCCACAAAAACATCCCACAAGCACCCACACACAAACATTCCCCACCCACACACACATACCACACCAATCTCCCATCCCACACTCATCCACCTACACTCACCCACCCACACATCCTCAACCCATCCACCTTGACACACCCAATCACCCATCCCCTACCACTCACCCCTCAACCACACATCCCCCACGCAAACACACATCCCCACCAACCCACACATTACCCATCCACATACATCCACCACCCACAAACATCTCCCCATACGCACACATCCCCCACCCATACACACATCATCCACACATCGCCCACCCACGTACTCACCCCTCAACCATTCACACCCACACATCCCCACCCATCAATCAACACATAATCACCCATACACACACCCACACTCACACACACCAACCACCCAGCCAAGCCAAGAAGAAGAAGAAGAAGAAGAAGAAGAAGAAGAAGAAGAAGAAGAAGAAGAAGAAGAAGAAGAAGAAGAAGAAGAAGAAGAAGAAGAAGAAGAAGAAGAACTTATTCTTATGTGCCAATCTTAATTTATTCTGATGTGCCAATCTTGTTCTGAAGTCTCAATCGTGTTCTAATGTCTCAATATTGTTCTAATGTCTCAATCTTGTTCTGATGTGCCAATCTTGTTCTGATGTGCCAATCTTGTTCTGCTGTGCCAATCTTGTTCTGATGTGCCAAACTTGTTCTGCTGTGCCAATCTTGTTCTGATGTGCCAATCTTGTTCTGCTGTGCCAATCTTGTGCTGCTGCCTCAAACTTGTTCTTGTGGCTCAATCTTGTTGACGAGATACAGCGAAATATTGCAGGCAATAAATCATTCAACATATTGTTCGTGGCTTATGTATTAAACAAACAATGCTGACGTTGATTCCGATGTCCTGTAAATGACATGCAACTAACTTTTAAACAGAAAAAATGCAGGATCAGTTGGCAGACTTGAATGATAGGTGTTCTGGCGATAAGCTCCTCACAAGCACAGAAAGCTGATGGATGTTTGTGGATGTGCTCACCAACAGCTACCCGCCATGGGATATTATGTTGATAATACTCCTATTAAGCCGGTCTCCCTGGCCAAGGTGTTAACGACATTGTTCGTAACCCCGTATATCCACGTAGGGAAAACAGCAGCTGTGAGAATCGGCAGCGGTTCGCGCCGCGCTGGAATCTTACGGGGGTATGTGAGCCGGTCGTTCAGAAAGCAATGACATACTACTGAACGTAAAACTTGCCTAGTACATCAACAACAGCTGGAAAATGCTAGTGTTGACTGCAACGTCCTGTAAGAGATATGCAAAAAACAAAAACACTCCTATTCAAGGTTATATGAGGTGATGAGACCAGCTCCTATTCTCCCTGTATCGTTGTGTAGATATCTGGCCCTTCATTTATCTGTTGCATAACTGATTTCCTACAGCGAGATGTGAAATGATGGAAACTGCAAACCTTAATATGTTTAATGCATTTTATCTTTTTGATTCAGTTCTGTTTGCAATTTCCGCTTGATTGTAATTTGATTACCAGTAATTTTCTTGTTATTAGTTTTTAGTTATTTACATTAAAATATTCATGATTAATTATTAATGTCGTTGTTTCGCAATTCCACGCATTTGTTTATGGAGTCAATCAGATTACGTTCTAAATATGTTTCATAAATTTATTTAATGGAGCAACCATTCTTATCACTCTTTAAACAAACACGCTTGTATAAACGACCGAAAAGGCTCTGCAGAAGAAAACATACATATTTCCTTGTTATATTTTGGTTACATAAGCTAATATTGGACGTTAAACACTTTACACAGCTGAAATTTAAGGGATATTGGATGATACATGCTTTACACAATTGAATCCTAAAGAATATTGTTCTCTACATACTTTACCTCCATCCATCATGTGCCATGACGATAAGCGCGGGCGGTCATGTGTTGCCATCTCACTAGATCACCAGAGTCATGGATCAGCTCCGTGTTCCTGTCTCAACCATGCCAAGTGGCTTAGCCATTCAGGTATTTATTTCTCGGTCTTCACCTTGGTCTCTTCCCTTCGATCTTGCCAGTTGTCACTAAGTTCTCCAAGTCATTTCTTCTCATAACATGCCTAAACAATTTGACTAACTACATCTAATAACTCTAATTAGTTTACGATCTTCATTTGTTTCTTGAATGACTTGTTCATTGGGTTTTCTGTCTTTTCATGGTACTCTTTGCACTTTCCCCAGAAACCAAATTTCCACAGCCATCAGATGCTTTTCAGCTTGTCTGCTCTTTGTCCACGCTTCACATCCATACAAAATTACAGGTTCTATGTAGCATTTGAACACTCTTTTTCTTGTTTCAATTGAAATCTATGTATTTGTCAGTATGTTTTTCATCTTGCAAAAGGTCACCTTCGCAATGGCAATTCTTATTCTAATCTCTTCAAGGCATCCCCCATCAGATGTTGTGACTGTTCCAAGATAGCTGTACCGATTCACTTGTTTAAGAATATGCTAATTTCATTTGAGGTATTTCTTTCTTTCCAGTGACGACCACAATCTGTATTTTCTTACTATTCAATTCTAACCCTAGCTATTCACTGTGTGCAACAACCGCATCTAATAAGTGTTGCAGGTCCTGTTCATTGTCTGCAATTAAGACTGTATCATATGCATATCTAATGTTATTGACGTATCGTCCCCCAATGTTGATTCCTTCTTTATCTTTTATATTTCTGAAAATATTTTCACTTTACAGGGAAAAAAAGGATATGGTGAAATTACACATCTCTGCCCCACACCTTTTTTAGTAGATTGATATTGACCTACATCATTATCAATTCTGATTGCAGCTTGTTGTTTTCATTATATGCTTTTTTACAAGTCTAATGTCTTTTCCATCAGTTTGTAGATCTTCAATCATAATTATCATGTCGACATGTCTCACTTTATTGAAAGCCTTTGTGTAGTCAATAAAGCAAAGATATAGATCTTTGTTTACTTCTAAAGAACGTTCAATTACTGTTCTCAGTGCATACACAGCATTTACTGTACCCTTGCTTTCTACAAACCCACATTGTTCTTCTTCTATTTCGGATTGTATTGTCTTCATAACTCTTTGCACGATAATTCTCAGAAAAATATTCGTGATGTGGCTCATTATACTAATTGTTCGATTTTGATCGCATTCCACGGCTCCTGATTTCTTCGGGATTGCAATAAATACAGAATTACATAGTTCAGGAGGTATATCTCCAGTATCATATATTGCGTTCAGCAGTCTGGTGACTTGGTCTATTCCATATTCTTCTAAGGCATTGACCATTTATTTCTATTGTGATGTTATCTGCACCCGGAGTCTTGCCAGTTTTCATATGGTTAAGAGCATTCTGAACTTCCATTTTCAAAATTGATGGATCTTCATTATTGTTCCGATGATCATATTGTTCTTCTCTTGTATCATCATAAAGGTCTTTCACATTATCTGACCACGCATGTAATATCTGTTCTTTTTCTATTATAATGTTGCCATCTTTGGTTTTTATGCAACCCGTTGATGTGTGTGTTCTTTTGTTAGTGATGCCATTAATTCTTGTGTGCATTAATTTGGTATTTCGGGTGTTGTGTTGGTTTTCAATTTCCTTGCAATTTTCCTCAAGCCATGTTTATTTTGCCTCTTTGCATAGCTTCCTGTCAACGTCTCACACGCACACAGGTATTCAGAATCCTTCAAGAAGAAATCAGTCATACGTATGGTATAACCTGTTTATTCAGGAAAACCTGAAAGTCATCACAATGTGCACACACAAGGCGGTGGAATCATATATATATATACAAATGCCGCCTTACAAACACTTATAGCACTCAGCCAATTACACAAGCCCCACACACAATTACTCGCTATCTTCAACTAGCACTCCCTCAAAAGCTATATACTCGCACCAGAACACACAACGATCCTTCCTCTAAACGTCTGAGTCCCGTCTGACGTTTTCAAACTGGTCAGTTCGTCTCGTGGTACTGGACCACGTGTCCCTCGTGACAACTCGGGCTGTCTCAACAGTCACGTAGTGCGTTAGTCCGCCTGTGTTGTGTTGGGTCGTTCGGTGTAATCCCGTCTGGTCAGTTCAGGACAGCGTCCCGTAAACGTATGTCCCCTTATATCACTAGGTATTGTCCTGGCGGTGTCCTGTCTCTGACATCGCTGTATCCCCACCGATGTCCTGTCTCTAATCTCTCCACCGACCTGCAAATGTCCTGTCTTATGACATCTTTGTGCCCTTACCCATGTCCTGTCTATCGTTATCTCTGCAGTCCTTGACTCTATTCTGTCCCTTGTCCTCTCTCTGTCCTGTTCCTATTCTCCCAACACTCTGACACTTCCTAATTTTCCCGTGAATCACTTCATATGTTTGCTTGTTATTTTTGTTATTTCTTCTTATTTCCATGAGTTTTAAGATGTCTTCCTTCATCCATTTCGTGCGTCCTATTATCTTTTTTTTTGGATGGTTGTTTCTGCAGCTTGGTTGACTGATTTCTTTAATATTTCCCATTGGTCGTTGACATCTTGAAATAATATTTCCATATCGAGGAATACATCAAATCTGTTCTTTACCTCTACGTTGAATTTATTTTTATCTCCTCACTCTTCAGTGCCCGTAGATCAAATTTTATGTTTCTTGGTGTATATTTGACTTTGTTTAATTGAATATGTATATTGCTTAAGATTAATCTATGGTCACTGTAGCAGTATGCGCTTGGTATAGTTTTTGCGACTTTTAAGGCATTTCGAAATCTTCTGTTGATGAGAATGTAATCAGTCTGATTTATGATCTTATGATCAGGACTCCTCCATGTCCATAATCGCCTTGGATGATGTTGATACCAGGTGTTTCCAATAATCACATCATGCTCTTGTAACCACTGTACAAGTCTCCAACTTCTTTCATTCTGTTCCCCTAGTCCATACTTGCCTACTATGCATCCATCGTGTTGATTTCCAGCTTTGGCATTCAAGTCACCCAATATGATATTTACTTCAGAATTCTTGTATTTCTTGATGGCATTCTCTAAATCATTATAAAATTCATCAATGCTGTCATCACTACTGTCTGCTGTTGGTGCATAAACTTGCATGACGTTGACATCAAAAGGTCCTCCACACAACTTCACCAGTAACACTCTGTCTGATACCGTCCAATATCCTTTGATAGATTTTGATCTCTCTGTATCCATTATAATTGCTACTCCTCGCTGATGTTTCTCTCCACCAGAATAGATTATTCTATATTACTCAGATGTTATAATGCCCATTTCTGTCCGTCTGGTCTCACATAAACCTAACAGGTAAAACTAAAGGATGTCACGTATTCAGGGTGGCTTTGCGTTTATATCTTATCTAGTTCAACCCCTCTTGTCTATAAATGCAATATTGAGTGTCTATTATTATATCATATTTGGGGGGGGGGGGGCGGGGGGCGGAATGAATATATATTCCAACATGCAAAAGACTTCTTTTGCCCTTTGTTTGGTTCTAATCTCCACGAGGCATCTTCCGTCAGATGTTGTGCTGATTTCAAGACAGTTGCAACGATTCGCTTGTTTAAGAATGTCCCCATTTACTAGTATGCCACATTGGCTGCAGTTTATGAACAACTCTATTTACTCAATGTCTGGGATGGATTCCGATGTTGAATAATAATCAAAGAATTGTGATTGAGTTTGAAGTTATGGGCGTAGTTGTTGAGAACAATGTTGAGAGTATCATTTACTATTACTGGCACCTTGCCTTCTTGATAGGTGATATTTATTTACACTGTGCTTAAACGAGGCATAATAACTACAAATATGGCGGAGACTAGGATGGAGTTATACCCCTTCCATAACATGAAGCCTGAGCTGAAGTTTAGATACCAAGGGTTGCCCAGCAGAATGATCCTTCTCACTTCTTGCCTAGTTTATTCCAGAGGAAAGGTAGCACCAGTACATTTGGAACAGCCGGATCAACAAAGTAATGCTCTAATTGTACGCTCTAATTTTTAATGCTAAAACAGTTATCAACCAAAATTTAGGGCCTGATCTGCCCTGCCATGATATTTAATCTTTAAGTTGCATTTCCTCATACTAGGGTAAGTCTTGTGCCTTGTCAAGTGTGCTCCGCAGCCCGAAGCCGTGGGGTGTCGGGTTTGGTGAGCCCTGCCCAATATTCGGCGCTAAAAGAAAGCAGGTTGTACAGTACATAGAACCTATACTTTTGTATGGATGTGAAGCGTGGACAATAAGCAGTCAAGCAGAAAAACAGCTAATGGCTGTGGAAATGTGGTTTCTGGGGAAAATACAAAGAATACCATGGACAGATAGAAAAACCAACGAAAAAGTCCTTCAAGAAACAAATGAAGATCGTTAACTGATTAGAGTCATTAGACATAGACAGTCAAAATGTTTTGGGCATGTTATGAGAAGAAATGAATTGGAGAACCTGGTGACAACTGGCAAGATCGAAGGGAATCAGACCAAGGGGAAGACCGAGAAGTAAATACCTGGATGGCTTGGCCACGTGGCATGGTCGAGACAGGAACACAGAGCTGATCCACGACTCTGGTGATCGAGTGAGATGGCAAAACATGACCGCCCACGCTTACCGGCATGGCACATGATGGATGGAGTACAGTCTACTGTCATACGGTAGCTCAGTCATATCTGACTAAGACCTGACAGAAATATTGTACGACGAAAAGAAAATATACTCCGAGTAGTTTACTGCTGTAGTTACACTTTCGAACATTAAAACAAGGACAGCCCATTTGACACGTAGTAGGCCGTTTAGCTACAAAGGTAAAATATAGATGTGAACCTTAAGCGATAGAATAGTAGGCAAGTAAAGCACGGTAGACACCGAGAGAGAGAGAGAGAGAGAGAGAGAGAGAGAGAGAGAGAGAGAGAGAGAGAGAGAGAGAGAGAGAGAGAGAGAGAGAGAGAGAGAGAGATGTAGAATGCGTAAATAGATGGAAATCGAATAATACAAGTATAGTGCGTTCACAAATATTTGCTTCCGTATAAAAATCATAAAGTCAGTAACCAATTCAGAAAAACTGATGAAATTTAGCATATAACCTTATCATTACGTAGACCAAAGAAAAAATTTTCTTCTGGAGACTGTACAACAAATTTCAATGTTTTTTAGATTGTACAGCAGGTTTCAATGTTTATATGCGGTACGTAATTTACGGGTGAAAAAGAAGATCAGAATTGTTAATTTAATACTACCGTGTCCTGTATCATTATTATTTCATCTCTTCAACGCGAATTTCAATGCCAGACCAGCCAGCTACAGAAGAACAGGAGTGTCATCATAAATGGTTATGCCTGGTGGTGTTATGTTAACTCTTTCACACGCGAACATTTATTAGCATAAAGTATAACTCCGTGAGATTGAACGATATTTTGAAAGTAACTATGCTCTGATCGATTTTCAATGGAGAAAAGAGTTGGAAGGGGGAAAAAAAAAAACACCACGAAAACGATATACTAGAGCACGGCAACTTAAATAAACTAGGCAGTCATTCGAAACTAGAATCTTCAGAATCTAAACAGGTCATTTCTGGCTTAGAGAACTCCACCGTCAATGTCACTGCCACTTGCAAATATTGAGCACAAAAGCAAACCTTCAGAGCATGTCTTATAAGACAGGGAGCAGGAATTTAACCCACGGGGTCGTCCCTTCAAGACAACGGCGATTGACCCGTGGAGATTGCAAGCGAGCCGTTCTGTTCGTGATCCCTAACAGAACACATGCATAGTAAAAATTGATAGTTCAAGAAGAAGACGGCGATGTAGAGGAATAAGAAGAAGCAGAAGGAGAAGAAGAAGGGGAAGGAGAAGAAGAAGAAGAAGAAGAAGAAGAAGAAGAAGAAGGCGACGAAGAAGAAGAAGTCGTAGAGGAGGACGACGACGACGACAACAAAGAAGATTAAGAATAAAAATACTAAAAATAATATGTAGACGCTCAAACAGTAGCAAAAGAGGAAAATAAGAATGTGAAGGAGGAGGATGAAAAGAGGTGGAAGAGGAGGAAAAGTAGTAGATAAGTAGTTGTAAGGAGAAGGTGGAGTAAGAAGAAGGAAGGAGAAGACTGGGCAAGAAGAAGAGGCAGAAGAAGAGGCGGAAAATGACAATAAAGGGAAGAAAAGGGGGGGGGGAGAAAGTAGAAGAAGAAGCTAAGGGGATATATGTGCACCAAAGCACATATCCGGAGTGCAATGATGCTAAATTGAACTTAATAGAATATAATTGAACAAGAATATAAAATCTCCACACACAAAAAAGTAAAACAAAAACAGGAAAAAATACAAACATAATGTACGTAACATAATAACAATATTTGTATGAAGCCAAATTTAATCAAAAGCAGGAATAAATAATTTGAAAGGAAAGCTAACAACACACAACCCGAATCATAATGCTGAATAGTTAAATAGGATGCACATTAATTGAGACCCAAAATGGAGAAGTTATAGGATTAATCTGTCGTGTCACAAAACAGATGTAGTTTTTTTTAATGTTGTCCTTTGTCTGTTGAGCTTAAGCAACATTTTGTCTTGTTTCTTTCTAGCTGTTTGTTAATTGTAATTCCATGTTCGGTGAATTTCCGTGTCATTTGGCGTGTTCCAGTGCGATTATCGAGGCATTCAAACGTAGTTTACTCTGAAACATTTAGAACAGAGTGCTGTTTCGTGTTAATGCCTTGTTACTTTCTTCTCCCCCTCTTCACATTGTGCTTTGGGTGAGTGTGTCTGTGAGTGCGAGTGAGTATGTGTGTATGAGAGAGAGAGATAAAGTGTGTGTGTGTGTGTGTGTGTGTGTGTGTGTGTGTGAGTGTATGTGAGAGAGTAAGTGAGTGTGCGCCAGCTGAATAATTAAAAGTTAAACACGCAAACCGATCTTCTGGTAATTGAAATGTAAATGTCGAAGGTGATTCTTGAATGAACATATAGCCGTGTCTGTCAGCACCTTTGTTTGTCTGTCTGCCTGTAAACCCGCTTGTCTGTCTGTCTGTCTGTCTGTCTGTCTGTCTGTCTGTCTGTCTGTCTGTCTGTCTGTCTGTCTGACTGCCTGCCTGCCTGCCTGCCTGTCTGTCTGTCTGTCTGTCTGTCTGCCTGCCTGCCTGCCTGCCTGTCTGTCTGTCTGTCTGTCTGTCTGTCTGTCTGTCTGTCTGTCTGTCTGTCGTTGTGTTTGTGTGTGCGTGCGTGTGCGTGCGTGTGTGTGTGCTTGTGGGTGAGTGAGTGGGTGGTTAGGGGGTGGGGTGTGTGGATGGATGGATGATTGTTTGCATGTTTGCATGGATGAATGATTGTTTGCATGTTTGCATGGATGAATGATTGTCTGCATGTTTGCATGGATGAATGATTGTCTGCTTGTTTGCATGGATGAGTGATCCGCATGGCCGAATAGATAAGAATGTGTGTTTTTAAACTTCAGTTGTGCTGATGCCGAGGACAGCGGTTAAACCCCTACTCCGGACAGCTGGACTAAAATGTTGACCTGTCGTCCTTGACCTGGAGACGTTAATTACAAGTACCTCTGAAGCCGGAGTGGGTTCGCCTGATGACGAGTTGCACTGTTAATAGAGAAAGTTATCCCACACGCAAAATCCAGTCCATCACTACTATAAATAGTGTGTCCGGACTACCTTGAGTTCAAAGCGAGCGAGCGCAAAAAAAAAATTATTGCTTATTTGTTTGAATGGATGATTGTTTATTTGAATAACGAAGACACAAACAATAGATTGCACGATGTATTGCCTGGCATATTTCGCTGCATCTTGTCAGGTACTTACTGCAGAATTCACACAACATAAAGTAAAATAACTAGATAAATCCTTCAAGCTGAAATATACACATGTTCGCACGGTAATGTCAATTGTCTACCATGGTAATTTTAAACTGTCTAACATGTATTTCTGTTTGCTCAAAACTGGCTTGTGTAGATTGATCATTATGGCTTCTGCAATTTTAACAAGCGAGTATTGTGTGTGTTAAACAACACTGGAAAGGCACTGTCTCTATCAAATCACATGGCCGCTTTCCAGAACATGATTATCAATTGATGAAGCGGGAAGCTTCCGGTGTGTCGGCCCCACTAGGCTCCCGTCACCTGTGTGTAGTATCTTGTCAATCCATTGTGGTATATGTTCAGCAACGCTTTTGTTCAACTGCCGCTCTGTTCTGCTATTGTAGGTAGACTGGCATCTACATGTGAATTGGTAAATGCAGTTGTTTTTGGCGTACAAAGAAACAGGTTCTTTTACTGTTTTGTTTGCATGTGTTTTTATATTTGCATGTGTTTTTATGTTTGCATGTTTGAATCATTGTTTGCATGTTTGTATGGATGAATGATTGTTTGTTTGTTTGCATGAATGACTGATTGTTTGTATGTTTGCATGTTTGCTTGTTTGCGTGCATGCATGTTATATTGTGTATGTATGAGAGTGTATATGTGTGTGATTGCGCGCCCGTCTGCCCGACCGGCCGTCCGTTTGTCTGTCTGTCTGTCTGTCATTATGTATGTAAGTGTCTATGCAAGTAAGCATGCTTGGATGTATGTATATATGTACATGTGTCCAATTGATTGTATGTATGTATGTATATGTATCTGTCTAAGGAGTCTCGGTGGCGAAGTAGTCAAGCCATCTGACTCGGGCTCCGAAAGTTGTGGGTTTGATTTCGTGCCGCGTCCTTCGGTTCACAAGTGCACTTTTCGGAAAATCACGGGAGTCATCGTTGGAGCTACGGAGTTCGTGCTTTGTGCGACGCTGACTGCGCTGCGGAAAGAGAATGAGCCATATGGGATAAAAACCCGGATCGACCCTGTCGACTTTTAAGCGACATGTTTTAAAAAATATGTGTCTGCTTGCCCGTCTCATAACGTTGAAATATAAACTGTTTATGTCTGTTGTAACTTTAAAGTATCCATATTACAATACCCCCCCCCCCCCACACCCAATTTAAATGTAACATTCATGAAAGACAACTGGTATGCAAAAGATTAGTGACTTGAAGGACTGATTGTATGACAGGCCTGAGTGCCCAATTTATAACCCTTTAAAAAAGTTCGTTTGTTCTGTCTGTTTTTTCAACCGTGCGTCCGTCCGACAGTCTGCCTGACTGTCTGTCTAATCGTGGGCTACCTGTCTGTCCATCCGTTCAAGTATCAACCTTCCTGTCTGTCTTCCTATAGGTTGACAGGTTGGCTGGAAGTCGGCTTAGATACCTTCCATCAATCCATTTAGGCATCTCTTCATACATCAATCTACCCACCAATCCATTCAGGCATCTCTTCATGCACCTATCTACCCACCAATCCACTCTGGCATCTCTTCATGCACCTATTTACCCACCAATCCACTCTGGCATCTCTTCATGCACCTATCTACCGACCAATCCACTCTGGCATCTCTTCATGCACCTATCTACCCACCAATCCACTCTGGCATCTATTCATGCACCTATCTACCCAACAATCCACTCTGGCATCTCTTCATGCACCCATTCAATCATCTCTTCATGCACCAATCTACTCACCAATCAATTCAGGCATCTCTTCATGCACCAGTCTACCCACCAATCCATTCAGGCATCTCTTCATGCACCACTCTACCCACCAATCCATTCAGGTATATTTTCATGCATCCATTCAGGCATCTCTTCATGCAACAATCTACCCACCAATCCTTTCAGGAATCTCTTCATGCACCAGTCTACCCACCAATCCTTTCAGGCACCTCTTCATGCACCCATTCATGCATCTCTTCATGCATCAATCTACCCACCAATCCATTCATGCATCTCTTCATGCATCAATCTACCCACCAATCCATTCAGGCATCTCTTCATGCATCAATCTACCCACCAATCCATTTAGGCATCTCTTCATGCATCAATCTACCCACCAATCCATTTAGGCATCTCTTCATGCATCAATCTACCCACCAATCCATTTAGGCATCTCTTCATGCATCAATCTACCCACCAATACATTCCGGCATCTCCTCATGCATCAATCTACCCACCAATCCATTCAGGCATCTCTTCATGCATCAATCTACCCACCAATCCATTCCGGCATCTCTTCATGCACCAGTCTACCCACCAATCCATTCAGGCATCTCTTCATGCACCACTCTACCCACCAATCCATTCAGGTATATTTTCATGCATCCATTCAGGCATCTCTTCATGCACCAATCTACCCACCAATCCTTTCAGGAATCTCTTCATGCACCAGTCTACCCACCAATCCTTTCAGGCACCTCTTCATGCACCCATTCATGCATCTCTTCATGCATCAATCTACCCACCAATCCATTCATGCATCTCTTCATGCATCAATCTACCCACCAATCCATTCAGGCATCTCTTCATGCATCAATCTACCCACCAATCCATTCCGGCATCTCTTCATGCATCAATCTACCCACCAATTCATTCAGGCATCTCTTCATGAATCAATCTACCCACCAATCCATTCAGGCATCTCTTCATGCATCAATCTACCCACCAATCCATTCAGGCATCTCTTCATGCATCAATCTACCCACCAATCCATTCCGGCATCTCCTCATGCATCAATCTACCCACCAATCCATTCAGGCATCTCTTCATGCATCAATCTACCCACCAATCCATTCCGGCATCTCTTCATGCACCAGTCTACCCACCAATCCATTCAGGCATCTCTTCATGCATCAATCTACCCACCAATCCATTCCGGCATCTCTTCATGCATAAATCTACCCACCAATCCATTCCGGCATCTCTTCATGCATCAATCTACCCACCAATCCATTCCGGCATTTCTTCATGCATCAATCTACCCACCAATCCATTCAGGCATCTCTTCATACATCAATCTACCCACCAATCCATTTAGGCATCTCTTCATACATCAATCTACCCACCAATCCATTCAGGCATCTCTTCATGCATCAATCTACACACAAATCCATTCCGGCATCTCTTCATACACCAGTCTACCCACCAATCCATTTAGGCATCTCTTCATGCATCAATCTACCCACCAATCCATTCAGGCATCTCTTCATGCATCAATCTACACACCAATCCATTCAGGCATCTCTTCATACATCAATCTACCCACCAATCCATTTAGGCATCTCTTCATACATCAGTCTACCCACCAATCCATTTAGGCATCTCTTCATGCATCAATCTACCCACCAATCCATCCAGGCATCTCTTCATGCACCATTCTACCCACCAATCCATTTAGGCATCTCTTCATGCATCAATCTACCCACCAATCCATTTAGGCATCTCTTCATACACCAGCCTACTCACCAATCCATTCAGGCATCTCTTCATGCATCAATCTACCCACCAATCCATTCCGGCATCTCTTCATGCACCTATCTACATACCAATCCACTCTGGCATCTCTTCATGCACCCATTCAGGCATCTCTTCATGCACAAATCTACCCACCAATCAATTCAGGCATCTCTTCATGCACCAGTCTACCCACCAATCCATTCAGGCATCTCTTCATGCACCACTCTACCCACAAATCCATTCAGGTATATTTTCATGCATCCATTCAGGCATCTCTTCATGCACCAATCTACCCACCAATCCTTTCAGGCACCTCTTCATGCACCCATTCATGCATCTCTTCATGCATCAATCTACCCACCAATCCATTCATGCATCTCTTCATGCATCAATCTACCCACCAATCCATTCCGGCATCTCTTCATGCATCAATCTACCCACCAATCCATTCCGGCATCTCTTCATGCATCAATCTACCCTCCAATTCATTCAGGCATCTCTTCATGAATCAATCTACCCTCCAATCCATTCAGGCATCTCTTCATGCATCAATCTACCCACCAATCCATTCAGGCATCTCTTCATGCATCAATCTACCCACCAATCCATTCCGGAATCTCCTCATGCATCAATCTACCTACCAATCCATTCAGGCATCTCTTCATGCATCAATCTACCCACCAATCCATTCCGGCATCTCTTCATGCACCAGTCTACCCACCAATCCATTCAGGCATCACTTCATGCATCAATATACCCACCAATCCATTCCGGCATCTCTTCATGCATAAATCTACCCACCAATCCATTCCGGCATCTCTTCATGCATCAATGTACCCACCAATCCATTCCGGCATCTCTTCATGCATCAATCTACCCACCAATCCATTCCGGCATCTCTTCATGCATCAATCTACCCACCAATCCATTCCGGCATCTCTTCATGCACCAATCTACCCACCAATCCATTTAGGCATCTCTTCATGCATCAATCTACCCACCAATCCATTCCGGCATCTCTTCATGCATCAATCTACACACCAATCCATTCCGGCATCTCTTCATGCACCAATCTACCCACCAATCCATTTAGGCATCTCTTCATGCATCAATCTACCCACCAATCCATTTAGGCATCTCTTCATGCATCAATCTACCCACCAATCCATTCAGGCATCTCTTCATACATCAATCTACCCACCAATCCATTTAGGCATCTCTTCATACACCAGTCTACCCACCAATCAATTTAGGCATCTCTTCATGCACCAATCTACCCACCAATCCATTTAGGCATCTCTTCATGCATCAATCTACCCACCAATCCATTCAGGCATCTCTTCATACATCAATCTACCCACCAATCCATTTAGGCATCTCTTCATACATCAGTCTACCCACCAATCCATTTAGGCATCTCTTCATGCATCAATCTACCCACAATTCCATCCCGGAATCTCTTCATGCACCAATCTACCCACCAATCCATTCAGGCATCTCTTCATACATCAATCTACCCACCAATCCATTTAGACATCTCTTCATACACCAGTCTACACACTAATCCATTTAGGCATCTCTTCATGCATCAATCTACCCACCAATCCATCCAGGCATCTCTTCATGCACCAATCTACCCACCAATCCATTTAGGCATCTCTTCATGCATCAATCTACCCACCAATCCATTTAGGCATCTCTTCATACACCAGCCTACTCACCAATCCATTCAGGCATCTCTTCATGCATCAATCTACCCACCATTCCATTCCGGGATCTCTTCATGCACCAGTCTTCCCACCAATCCATTCAGGCATCTCTTCATGCATCAATCTACCCACCAAACCATTCCGGCATCTCTTCATGCATAAATCTACCCACCAATCCATTCCGGCATCTCTTCATGCATCAATCTACCCACCAATCCATTCCGGCATCTCTTCATGCATCAATCTACCCACCAATCCATTCCGGCATCTCTTCATGCATCAATCTACCCACCAATCCATTCAGGCATCTCTTCATGCATCAATCTACCCACCAATCCATTCAGGCATCTCTTCATGCACCACTCTACCCACCAATCCATTCAGGTATATTTTCATGCATCCATTCAGGCATCTCTTCATGCACCAATCTACCCACCAATCCTTTCAGGAATCTCTTCATGCACCAGTCTTCTCACCAATCCTTTCAGGCACCTCTTCATGCACCCATTCATGCATCTCTTCATGCATCAATCTACCCACCAATCCATTCATGCATCTCTTCATGCACCAATCTACCCACCAATCCTTTCAGGAATCTCTTCATGCACCAGTCTTCTCACCAATCCTTTCAGGCACCTCTTCATGCACCCATTCATGCATCTCTTCATGCATCAATCTACCCACCAATCCATTCAGGCATCTCTTCATGCACCAATCTACCCACCAATCCTTTCAGGAATCTCTTCATGCACCAGTCTTCTCACCAATCCTTTCAGGCACCTCTTCATGCACCCATTCATGCATCTCTTCATGCATCAATCTACCCACCAATCCATTCATGCATCTCTTCATGCATCAATCTACCCACCAATCCATTCCGGCTTCTCCTAATGCATCAATCTACCCACCAATCCATTCAGGCATCTCTTCATGCATCAATCTACCCACCAATCCATTCCGGCATCTCTTCATGCACCAGTCTTCCCACCAATCCATTCAGGCATCTCTTCATGCATTAATCTACCCACCAAACCATTCCGGCATCTCTTCATGCATAAATCTACCCACCAATCCATTCCGTCATCTCTTCATGCATCAATCTACCCACCAATCCATTCCGGCATCTCTTCATGCATCAATCTACCCACCAATCCATTCCGGCATCTCTTCATGCACCAATCTACCCACCAATCCATTTAGGCATCTCTTCATGCATCAATCTACCCACCAATCCATTCAGGCATCTCTTCATACATCAATCTACCCACCAATCCATTCCGGCATCTCTTCATGCATCAATCTACCCACCAATCCATTCCGGCATCTCTTCATGCACCAATCTACCCACCAATCCATTTAGGCATCTCTTCATGCATCAATCTACCCACCAATCCATTCAGGCATCTCTTCATACATCAATCTACCCACCAATCCATTTAGGCATCTCTTCATACACCAGTCTACCCACCAATCCATTTAGGCATCTCTTCATGCATCAATCTACCCACCAATCCATTCAGGCATCTCTTCATGCATCAATCTACCCACCAATCCATTTAGGCATCTCTTCATGCATCAATCTACCCACCAATCCATTCAGGCATCTCTTCATACATCAATCTACCCACAAATCCATTTAGGCATCTCTTCATACATCAGTCTACCCACCAATCCATTTAGGCATCTCTTCATGCATCAATCTACCCACAAATCCATCCCGGCATCTCTTCATGCACCAATCTACCCACCAATCAATTTAGGCATCTCTTCATGCATCAATCTACCCACCAATCCATTCAGGCATCTCTTCATACATCAATCTACCCACCAATCCATCCAGGCATCTCTTCATGCACCAATCTACCCACCAATCCATTTAGGCATCTCTTCATGCATCAATCTACCCACCAATCCATTTAGGCATCTCTTCATACACCAGCCTACTCACCAATCCATTCAGGCATCTCTTCATGCATCAATCTACCCACCAATCCATTCCGGCATCTCTTCATGCACCTATCTACCCACCAATCCACTCTGGCATCTCTTCATGCACCCATTCAGGCATCTCTTCATGCACCAATCTACCCACCAATCAATTCAGGCATCTCTTCATGCATCAGTCTACCCACCAATCCATTCAGGCATCTCTTCATGCACCACTCTACCCACCAATCCATTCAGGTATATTTTCATGCATCCATTCAGGCATCTCTTCATGCACCAATCTACCCACCTATCCTTTCAGGAATCTCTTCATGCACCAGTCTACCCACCAATCCTTTCAGGCACCTCTTCATGCACCCATTCAGGCATCTCTTCATACATCAATCTACCCACAAATCCATTTAGGCATCTCTTCATACATCAGTCTACCCACCAATCCATTTAGGCATCTCTTCATGCATCAATCTACCCACAAATCCATCCCGGCATCTCTTCATGCACCAATCTACCCACCAATCCATTTAGGCATCTCTTCATGCATCAATCTACCCACCAATCCATTAAGGCATCTCTTCATACATCAATCTACCCACCAATCCATCCAGGCATCTCTTCATGCACCAATCTACCCACCAATCCATTTAGGCATCTCTTCATGCATCAATCTACCCACCAATCCATTTAGGCATCTCTTCATACACCAGCCTACTCACCAATCCATCCAGGCATCTCTTCATGCACCAATCTACCACCAATCCATTTAGGCATCTCTTCATGCATCAATCTACCCACCAATCCATTTAGGCATCTCTTCATACATCAATCTACCCACCAATCCATTCAGGCATCTCTTCATACATCAATCTACCCACCAATCCATCCAGGCATCTCTTCATGCACCAATCTACCCACCAATCCATTTAGGCATCTCTTCTTGCACCAATCTACCCACCAATCCATTTAGGCATGTCTTCATGCATCAATCTACCCACCAATCCATTTAGGCATCTCTTCATGCATCAATCTACCCACCAATCCATCCAGGCATCTCTTCATGCATCAATCTACCCACCAATCCATTTAGGCATCTCTTCATGCATCAATCTACCCACCAATCCATCCAGGCATCTCTTCATGCACCAATCTACCCACCAATCCATTTAGGCATCTCTTCATACATCAATCTACCCACCAATCCATTTAGGCATCTCTTCATGCATCAATCTACCCACCAATCCATCCAGGCATCTCTTCATGCATTAATCTACCCACCAATCCATTCAGGCATCTCTTCATGCATCAATCTACCCACCAATCCATTCCGGCATCTCTTCATGCATCCATTCAGGCATCTCTTCATACATCAATCTACCCACCAATCCATCCAGTCATCTCTTCATGCATCAATCTACCCACCAATCCATTCAGGCATCTCTTCATATATCAATCTACCCACCAATCCATTCAGGCATCTCGTCTTGCAGCCATTCAGGCATCTGTTCATACATCAATCTACCCACCAATCCATTCAGGCATCTCTTCATGCATCAATCTACCCACCAATCCATTCCGGCATCTCTTCATGCATCAATCTACCCACCAATCCATTCCGGCATCTCTTCATGCATCCATTCAGGCATCTCTTCATGCATCAATCTACCCACCAATCCATTCCGGCATCTCTTCATGCATCAATCTACTCACCAATCCATTCCGGCATCTCTTCATGCATCAATCTACCCACCAATCCATTCCGGCATCTCTTCATGCATCCATTCAGGCATCTCTTCACGCATCAATCTACCCACCTATCCATTCAGGCATCTCTTCATGCATCAATCTACCCACCAATCCATTCAGGCATCTCTTCATGCATCAATCTACCCACCAATTCATTTTGGCATCTCTTCATGCATCAATCTACCCACCAATCCATTCCGGCATCTCTTCATGCATCAATCTACCCACCAATCCATTTAGGCATCTCTTCATGCATCAATCTACCCACCAATCCATTCAGGCATCTCTTCATGCATCGATCTACCCACCAATCCATTCCGGCATCTCTTCATGCATCAATCTACCCACCAATTCATTCCGGCATCTCTTCATGCATCAATCTACCCACCAATTCATTCAGGCATCTCTTCATACATCAATCTACCCACCAATCCATTTAGACATCTCTTCATACACCAGTCTACACACTAATCCATTTAGGCATCTCTTCATGCATCAATCTACCCACCAATCCATCCAGGCATCTCTTCATGCATCAATCTACCCACCAATCCATTCAGGCATCTCTTCATGCATCAATCTACCCACCAATCCATTTAGGCATCTCTTCATGCATCAATCTACCCACCAATCCATTCAGGCATCTCTTCATACATCAATCTACCCACAAATCCATTTAGGCATCTCTTCATACATCAGTCTACCCACCAATCCATTTAGGCATCTCTTCATGCATCAGTCTACCCACAAATCCATCCCGGCATCTCTTCATGCACCAATCTACCCACCAATCAATTTAGGCATCTCTTCATGCATCAATCTACCCACCAATCCATTCAGGCATCTCTTCATACATCAATCTACCCACCAATCCATCCAGGCATCTCTTCATGCACCAATCTACCCACCAATCCATTTAGGCATCTCTTCATGCATCAATCTACCCACCAATCCATTTAGGCATCTCTTCATACACCAGCCTACTCACCAATCCATTCAGGCATCTCTTCATGCATCAATCTACCCACCAATCCATTCCGGCATCTCTTCATGCACCTATCTACCCACCAATCCACTCTGGCATCTCTTCATGCACCCATTCAGGCATCTCTTCATGCACCAATCTACCCACCAATCAATTCAGGCATCTCTTCATGCACCAGTCTACCCACCAATCCATTCAGGCATCTCTTCATGCACCACTCTACCCACCAATCCATTCAGGTATATTTTCATGCATCCATTCAGGCATCTCTTCATGCACCAATCTACCCACCTATCCTTTCAGGAATCTCTTCATGCACCAGTCTACCCACCAATCCTTTCAGGCACCTCTTCATGCACCCATTCATGCATCTCTTCATGCATCAATCTACCCACCAATCCATTCATGCATCTCTTCATGCATCAATCTACCCACCAATCCATTCCGGCATCTCTTCATGCATCAATCCACCCACCAATTCATTCAGGCATCTCTTCATGCATCAATCTACCCACCAATCCATTCAGGCATCTCTTCATGCATCAATCTACCCACCAATCCATTCAGGCATCTCTTCATGCATCAATCTACCCACCAATCCATTCCGGCATCTCCTCATGCATCAATCTACCCACCAATCCATTCAGGCATCTCTTCATGCATCAATCTACCCACCAATCCATTCCGGCATCTCCTCATGCATCAATCTACCCACCAATCCATTCAGGCATCTCTTCATGCATCAATCTACCCACCAATCCATTCAGGCATCTCTTCATACATCAATCTACCCACCAATCCATTTAGACATCTCTTCATACACCAGTCTACACACTAATCCATTTAGGCATCTCTTCATGCATCAATCTACCCACCAATCCATCCATGCATCTATTCATGCACCAATCTACCCACCAATCCATTTAGGCATCTCTTCATACACCAGCCTACTCACCAATCCATTCAGGCATCTCTTCATGCATCAATCTACCCACCAATCCATTCCGGCATCTCTTCATGCACCAGTCTTCCCACCAATCCATTCAGGCATCTCTTCATGCATCAATCTACCCACCAAACCATTCCGGCATCTCTTCATGCATAAATCTACCCACCAATCCATTCTGACATCTCTTCATGCACCAGTCTACCCACCAATCCTTTCAGGCACCTCTTCATGCACCCATTCATGCATCTCTTCATGCATCAATCTACCCACCAATCCATTCATGCATCTCTTCATGCATCAATCTACCCACCAATCCATTCCGGCATCTCTTCATGCATCAATCCACCCACCAATTCATTCAGGCATCTCTTCATGCATCAATCTACCCACCAATCCATTCAGGCATCTCTTCATGCATCAATCTACCCACCAATCCATTCAGGCATCTCTTCATGCATCAATCTACCCACCAATCCATTCCGGCATCTCCTCATGCATCAATCTACCCACCAATCCATTCAGGCATCTCTTCATGCATCAATCTACCCACCAATCCATTCCGGCATCTCCTCATGCATCAATCTACCCACCAATCCATTCAGGCATCTCTTCATGCATCAATCTACCCACCAATCCATTCAGGCATCTCTTCATACATCAATCTACCCACCAATCCATTTAGACATCTCTTCATACACCAGTCTACACACTAATCCATTTAGGCATCTCTTCATGCATCAATCTACCCACCAATCCATCCATGCATCTCTTCATGCACCAATCTACCCACCAATCCATTTAGGCATCTCTTCATACACCAGCCTACTCACCAATCCATTCAGGCATCTCTTCATGCATCAATCTACCCACCAATCCATTCCGGCATCTCTTCATGCACCAGTCTTCCCACCAATCCATTCAGGCATCTCTTCATGCATCAATCTACCCACCAAACCATTCCGGCATCTCTTCATGCATAAATCTACCCACCAATCCATTCTGACATCTCTTCATGCATCAATCTACCCACCAATCCATTCCGGCATCTCTTCATGCATCAATCTACCCACCAATCCATTCCGGCATCTCTTCATGCATCAATCTACCCACCAATCCATTCCGCCATCTCTTCATGCACCAATCTACCCACCAATCCATTTAGGCATCTCTTCATGCATCAATCTACCCACCAATCTATTCAGGCATCTCTTCATACATCAATCTACCCACCAATCCATTTAGGCATCTCTTCATACACCAGTCTACCCACCAATCCATTTAGGCATCTCTTCATGCATCAATCTACCCACCAATCCATTCAGGCATCTCTTCATGCATCAATCTACCCACCAATCCATTTCGGCATCTCTTCATGCATCAATCTACCCACCAATCCATTCAGGCATCTCTTCATACATCAATCTACCCACCAATCCATTTAGGCATCTCTTCATACACCAGTCTACCCACCAATCAATTTAGGCATCTCTTCATGCACCAATCTGCCCACCAATCCATTTAGGCATCTCTTCATGCATCAATCTACCCACCAATCCATTCAGGCATATCTTCATACATCAATCTACCCACAAATCCATTTAGGCATCTCTTCATACATCAGTCTACCCACCAATCCATTTAGGCATCTCTTCATGCATCAATCTACCCACAAATTTATCCCGGCATCTCTTCATGCACCAATCTACCCACCAATCCATTTAGGCATCTCTTCATGCATCAATCTACCCATCAATCCATTCAGGCATCTCTTCATACATCAATCTACCCACCAATCTATCCAGGCATCTCTTCATGCACCAATCTACCCACCAATACATTTAGGCATCTCTTCATGCATCAATCTACCCACCAATCCATTTAGGCATCTCTTCATACACCAGCCTACTCACCAATCCATCCAGGCATCTCTTCATGCACCAATCTACCCACCAATCCATTTAGGCATCTCTTCATGCATCAATCTACCCACCAATCCATTTAGGCATCTCTTCATACATCAATCTACCCACCAATCCATTCAGGCATCTCTTCATACATGAATCTACCCACCAATCCATCCAGGCATCTCTTCATGCACCAATCTACCCACCAATCCATTTAGGCATCTCTTCATGCACCAATCTACCCACCAATCCATTTAGGCATCTCTTCATGCATCAATCTACCCACCAATCCATTTAGGCATCTCTTCATGCATCAATCTACCCACCAATCCATCCAGGCATCTCTTCATGCATCAATCTACCCACCAATCCATTTAGGCATCTCTTCATGCATCAATCTACCCACCAATCCATCCAGGCATCTCTTCATGCACCAATCTACCCACCAATCCATTTAGGCATCTCTTCATACATCAATCTACCCACCAATCCATTTAGGCATCTCTTCATGCATCAATCTACCCACCAATCCATCCAGGCATCTCTTCATGCATTAATCTACCCACCAATCCATTCAGGCATCTCTTCATGCATCAATCTACCCACCAATCCATTCCGGCATCTCTTCATGCATCCATTCAGGCATCTCTTCATACATCAATCTACCCACCAATCCATTCAGTCATCTCTTCATGCATCAATCTACCCACCAATCCATTCCGGCATCTCTTCATGCATCCATTCAGGCATCTCTTCATATATCAATCTACCCACCAATCCATTCAGGCATCTCTTCATGCAGCCATTCAGGCATCTGTTCATACATCAATCTACCCACCAATCCATTCAGGCATCTCTTCATGCATCAATCTACCCACCAATCCATTCCGGCATCTCTTCATGCATCAATCTACCCATTAATCCATTCCGGCATCTCTTCATGCATCCATTCAGGCATCTCTTCATGCATCAATCTACCCACCAATCCATTCCGGCATCTCTTCATGCATCAATCTACCCACCAATCCATTCCGGCATCTCTTCATGCATCAATCTACCCACCAATCCATTCCGGCATCTCTTCATGCATCCATTCAGGCATCTCTTCACTCATCAATCTACCCACCTATCCATTCAGGCATCTCTTCATGCATCAATCTACCCACCAATCCATTCAGGCATCTCTTCATGCATCAATCTACCCACCAATTCATTTCGGCATCTCTTCATGCATCAATCTACCCACCAATCCATTCCGGCATCTCTTCATGCATCAATCTATCCACCAATCCATTTAGGCATCTCTTCATGCATCAATCTACCCACCAATCCATTCAGGCATCTCTTCATGCATCAATCTACCCACCAATCCATTCCGGCATCTCTTCATGCATCAATCTACCCACCAATTCATTCCGGCATCTCTTCATGCATCAATCTACCCACCAATTCATTTCGGCATCTCTTCATGCATCAATCTACCCACCAATCCATTTAGGCATCTCTTCATGCACCAGTCTACCCACCAATTCATTCAGGCATCTCTTCATGCATCAATCTACCCACCAATCCATTCCGGCATCTCTTCATGCACCAGTCTACCCACCAATCCATTCAGGCATCTCTTCATGCATCAATCTACCCACCAATTCATTCCGGCATCTCTTCATGCATCAATCTACCCACCAATTCATTTCGGCATCTCTTCATGCATCAATCTACCCACCAAACATCTAACTTACATTTATCACCATCACGTGACTTGCTGTCTACAGAACTGTCTGTCAACTGTCGTCTACTCCCTATAGTGCCTTCCAGTTTAGGACCAAAAAATGGGGGGGGGGGGGGGGGGGGTTAGCCTGAAGAATTAAGGCCGCCTGGATAGTGCAGTCGCCGCGAACTGTTCCAGGTCAGGACTTTCTTTCACCCCCCCCCCCCCGACAAAAAAAATTAATCCTTACAACTTACAGAGATTCGAACCCGAGTCTCCTGAAGGAGACATTCTTACACTGCCAGCCGCTCCCCTTCTGCAGAACTAACGGGTTTAAATGGGTTGAAAGGCAAGAGGGTCGACTTCATTGCACCGGTTGCTATCCCACATGGCGCAGTTTCTTTCCCCACGGCGACCTGTCGAAAAGGTCCTACAAATCACAAATTTCGTAGCTCCAGCGACAACCCCCAGAATTTTGCCCCACTTAAAAATCTTTCGAAGTTTCTTTATAAGGCAGATTCCACCTCTCTGTTGCTGGGATTTATAAATTATCTATCACATCATGAATCCATCTCGTTTCTGGTGGTCCTCTTCTCCTCTTAGACGGTACATCTCATCTAATCATGTTCCTCTTGTACCGTGCGGTGTCGAGGTGTAGTATAACCAGCGGGAGAGTGTCTGTTTATGGGCTTCATGTATCGATATTCCCATGGACTCCCTGCGTCCATCGTCTACGTGGTCGGCCTCTTCCTTGTTTCCCTCTGGTCTGTACATCATTGCTTGTTGTGGTATACTGTTAGTTGGTAACCTACTTGCATGGCCAAACCATTTGACTTGCTGCCTTCTAATAAAATCTAGTGCTGCTATAACCCCCACTTTAGTCCTGATTTCTTCATTTCTGATCTTATCCCTTCTTGATACGTTGAGTATTCTTCTCAGGAATCTCATGTCTGTTGTTGTGATTTTTCTTTTCTCTTTTTCTGTCATTGTCCAGGTTTGGCATTGGTAACATAGAGTTGGTAGAAAGATTATGTTGTAAAGTGCTTTCTTAGTAGTTATTGATAC
Source organism: Cepaea hortensis (assembly GCA_963921405.1). NCBI lineage: Eukaryota > Metazoa > Mollusca > Gastropoda > Stylommatophora > Helicidae > Cepaea > Cepaea hortensis. The sequence continues at coordinate 70,519,367 of OY992891.1, read as the reverse complement.
ATGTTTGTTCTTTAGTATTGGTGCCATTTATCCAATGAGTTGGTTTGCCTTATTGTATCTATTTTTGATCTCGTCTTCTGATTTGATATTTGATGATATTATACTTCCTAGGTACCTGAAACTCTTTACTTGTTTCAAGGGATGTTCGTTTAGGTGAATCGTTGTTGCTTTTTCTTCTTTAGTTATAGTCAATATCTCTGTTTTACTTGTGCTAATTGTCATGTTATGTTCCCTACACATTTCGTTTCGACTATTCATGTGGTCTTGTAATTCAGCTTCTGATTTTGCTATTATTGCTTGGTCGTCCGCAAACAGAAGTTCTCTAATGGTGAGATTTGCAGATGGTTCTTCTTCTGTGTTCTCATCACGCGGTGTTCTTGCGGTCTCTGTTTGCGGTACAATCCCTCGATAATTATCTCACCCAGATATTCGTCTCTTTTTGCACCCTTAAAATATTCAAATTTTTACCTCAATTTTATTTGTCTTCTTAATCAATCTTCATCAATGTTCGGCTCCTGCTGGGGAGGCTAGTTCGTTCCCTTTTTTTTTTTTTTTTAGGTCAATGCTATTTGAATGCGCTTCTGTGTTATTTATATTCTCCGTGGTTCTCGGCTGATTTGTGTATTACTAAAGTTACCGTTTTATCAAAGGTACCGTATTATCAAAGTGACCGCATTATCAAAGTTACCGTATTATCAAAGTCACCTTATTATCAAATTAACCGTATTATCAAAGTTACCGTATTATCAAAGTTTCCATATTATCAAAGTTACCGTATTATCAAAGTTACCTTATTATCAAAGTTACCGTATTATCAAAGTAAATGTATATACCCGTATGTTAGTAGTAAGTTAACGAAGGTCTCCTTTACACTACCTAAGGAACTTTGTGCATATGTTACCAGATTGATTGATTGATTGATCTAGGAACCGACATCACAGCATTCGGGACATTCCCATAAGCGCTCCGTCCCCATCCTCAGCAACCAGCGAAGAGTTCCAACACTAATAGTTCCAGTAGCAATCTGATGTCCATGGACAGACCAGCCGGCTTTTTATGGGTAATATAGTTATTATCACGCCGGCCGTCTTTGCTTCCTATGACATTTCCTGGTACGCATTTTATACTGGGTCGACCTGGCAGCCGAGGTCAATTTAAACAATCTGAATACATCTCAATGAGGATCGAACTAGTGCCCACTGGGCCGACAGGTGAGAGTCTAGCCACTATACTAGAGCAGCTCTGCCCCCCCCCCCGTATGTTGTCATAAGAAATATGTATGCTTTTATTACCCTTAGACTTGTGTTGTTGAAGTTATGTTTCAGCTTGTGACAACTAACTATCCACTGATAAATCAATCAGTCTACCTCCCTCCCTACCTACCAATCTTACACCTACCTACCTACTTACATACCTGCCTGTCTACCTATCTACCTGCCTACCTACTTATATACCTACCTACCTACCTACTTACCTACCTACGTACCTACTTACATACTTACCTACCTACCTACCTGCCTGGCTGCCTCCCCGCCTGCCTGACTGCCTACCTACATACATACCAACCTACCTACCTGCCTGCCCGCCTGCCTATCTACCTACCTACCTACTTACATACCTACATACCTACCTACCTATTTACATACCTACCTACCTACCAACCTACCCACCTGCCTGCCTGCCTACCTACCTACCTATTTACATACCTACATACCTACCAACCTACCTACCTGCCTGCCCGCCTGCCTATCTACCTACCTACCTACTTACATACCTACATACCTACCTACCTATTTACATACCTACCTACCTACCTACCCACCCACCTAGTATCATTTTTCCACTATCATTCTTCACTGTATGTGTGTGAACGAGACAGTGGGTGAGAAAGTGAGTGAGAAAGAGTGTGAGTGGAAGAATTAGTATGAGTGAGAGTGAGAGAGTATGCATGCGCGTGTGCCTGAGTGAGTGTAAAAGTGAGTGAGTGTGTGGACATATGTGTGAGAGATTTAGTTAGAGAATGAGTGAATCTGAGAGAGTGGGTGTGTAGTGTGTCTGCCTGTCTGTGTGATAGAGTGTGAAAGTTAGTGAGTGAGTGTGAGTTAGAGAGTCATCGAGTAAATGAGTGAGTAAGGGAGCGTGAGTGAGTGAGAGAGAATTTGTGGGTATGCGTGTATGTGCACGAATGAGTGAGTGTGAGAGCGAGTGAGTGTGTAAAAGAGAGAGCGTGGGTGAATGAGAGAGTGCATGAGAAAGTGTAATGTATGTGTGTGCATGTCTGGATGTGTGTATGGGTGTATATGTGTGTACATGTGTGTATCTGTGTGTGACTCTGTGTGTATGTCTGTACGTGTGTTAAAGTGTGCGTTCATGTGTTTATATGCGTTTATATGCATGTGCGTGTGTGTATGTGTGTATGGATGAGTCTGTGTGTGTGTGCTCGTGTATGTATTGTATATCTTTGTATGTGTAAGTGTGCATGCATGCAGTGTATGCGAGGGAGTGTATATTCGGGTGTTATGTGAGTACGTGTGAGTAAGTATATGGATGTGTGCAGGTGTGTGTATTGCGTGGGTATGATGTGTGTGGGTGTGTGTATGTACATGTGTGTGAGAGAAGAGAAGAGAGAGAGAGAGAGAGAGAGAGAGACAGAGAGAGAGAGAGAGAGAGAGAGAGAGAGAGAGAGAGAGTTGAGCGCACGCATGTCATCTAACATGCTGATTCATATGTTTTGTGTATTCTCATTTTTTTCATATTATCATTTTGATGCACTTGATTTTAACATGCATAAAATGAATTCATGTAAATTACTGTAAAGCAAGTGAGAGAGTTATTGAGTGTAAGTAAGAGAGAGAGAGAGAGTGAATGAGTGTGAGAGTGTGTGTATGTAAAGAGAGAGAAAGAGAGAGAGAGAGAGAGAGAGAGAGAGAGAGAGAGAGAGAGAGAGAGAGAGAGAGAGAGAGAGAGTTGAGCCCACGCATGTCATGTAACATGCTATTCCATATTTTTTATGTATTCTCATCTTTCATATTACGAGGTATCGTTTAATGCCACCTGATTTTTCTGTAACATGCCATGCCATTCCATTTTTTTTTTTTTTTTAAATTCTCATCTTATCATTTTGTATGCCACTTGATTTTATCATGTATAATATAACATTACTGTGATGTGAGTGAGAGAGTTAGTGAGAGAGAGAGAGAGAGAGAGAGAGAGAGAGAGAGAGAGAGAGAGAGAGAGAGAGCGCAAGAGAGAGAGAGAGAGAGAGAGCACAAGAGAGAGAGAGAGAGAGGGGGAGAAAAAAAAAAAAGAGAGTTGAATTGCATCACTAATTTTTACGCTAC
>OY992891.1:70506939-70509439 GCA_963921405.1 Cepaea hortensis | reverse complement strand
CTCTTTCCGTATCCATCTTTCGATATCTCTCTATATACATATATCGCTTTCTCTCTTTTTCTCTCTGTTTTTCTGTTACTGTTCGTATGCATCTCTTGCTTTGACTGTCTCACTCAGTATCAATATCTTGCTATCTCTCTATCTATCTCTTGCTTTTCCTGTATGACGGGCCTGCGTGCCCAATTCTTAACCCTTTGAAAATAAAGATTTTCGTTCGTTCGTGTATGTATATCGATCTCCAACTTTCTTTGCCTCTCTCTGTATCCATCTCTATAAGTATAGATATCCAACTCTCTTTGCCTATTTCTGTATCAGCATCTCTGTCTCTGTATGAGTCTCTCGCGTGAAATAATCTATGAAAGAGAGGGATAAGAGGAGCAGAATGTTAAATGTGATCTTTATCTTGCTTTCTTTCTATCCACCTTTGGCTTTCTCTGTAACTGACTCTCTGTATCCATCTCTATTTGTATCGATCTCCAACTCTCTCTGTCTTTCTCCTTATCAGCAGCTCTTATGCTGTATCCTTCACTGCAGGTGAAATAATATATGGAAGAGATGGATAAGACGTACAGACTGTCAGACGGGCCTGCCTGTTCAATTCTTAACCCTTTGAACATAAAGTGTGTTCCTTCTTTCGTTCACTCTGTATCTTTCAGTGTATCCATCACTGGGTCCGTGTATTCTTATGTGTCTCTGTATCCGTACCTAACGCTCTCAGTGGCTCTGTATCTATCTATAACTCACACTCACTCTCTCTTTGTTCTAGTTCTGTTTGCCTATCGCTCTCTCTCTCTCTCTCTCTCTCTCTCTCTCTCTCTCTCTCTCTCTCTCTCTCTCTCTCTCTCTCTGTCACTCTGATAATTTATACACACAGGTATATGATGTTTCATAATATAATCATACAACCGTATGTTGTATTTAATGATAATATGATCACACAACTGAATGTTGTATATCATGATACTATAATCACACAACTGTATGTTGTATGTTAGGATAATATAGTCACACAAGTGTATGTTGTGAATATTGATAATATATGCACACATCTCCTATTGCAGTGGTTCTCAGCCTTTTTTGGCCCATGCCCCCCTCACCATATTTTCAGAACGTCACCCCCCCCCCCCTTCATATTTCCTATCTTAAAAATCCCCCCACCCCTATACAGTATACGTAAAAATGTAAGGTAAATTTAATAGCACATACTAAAACAAGTCTAGACATCTACATAAAACATGATTTGTGGGTCTACAGACTTTATAAAATGAATTTTAGAAGGATGAGACGTACTTAACTGTAAAGTATGAAGGGAAAAACAATATCAAGTAATCGGTTCTTGTATTAACGCGATCTTGAAATGGTCTTAATCCCCCCCCCCCCTCTGGAAACCCTAAAATTCCCCCCTGGGGGGAATTCCCCACCGGTTGAGAACCACTGTCCTATTGTGTATCATGATCATATATGCACACGGCTGTACGATGTGTATTAAGATAATATATGTACACGGCTGTACGACGCATATTATGATAATACATGCACATGACTGTACGATTGTGTTACCATAATATATGTACATGGCTGTACGATGTGTATTATGATCATATATGTTAAGATTTATTCGAAGCGGAACCAAGAAACGGCTGCTGGGGACCAATTTTGGGACATCCACAGTTGAAACTACTACTTCAACAAGCCGATTTCTGCATGTGATTATTTTAACACGAATCGAGACCTAAATTGGCTCAACACCTTAGGGTAACCGTGTAACGACAATGGCTGATTAACTGACTGCATGCATTATTGAACCAATCAACCAATCAATCAATTAATAAATTTAATTAATAAATGGATTAATAAACTAATAAAAATAGCATGATTTAAAAATGGATATCTGATTCAGTGAATGAATGGATAATTAGATCCACCAAAGACTCGGTGAGCGAATGTTCGAATGAGTGAATGAGCGAATCAATGAATAAATATATAGTTACATGAATGACTAAGTAAAAGAATACATTCGTGATTGAATGAGTGATTTTAGTCATACAAACGAAATTGAATAATTTATCGAATGCTAGTGTGAATGCAAAAATACACGAGAGAATGTTTGAGTGAATGAAATACATCAGTAAATTAACAACTGGGTTAAACTGTAGAAGCCACGTATTCAATAATGAATTCACGATGCAATGAACGACACGACAACTGACAGGACACATGAATAAATGGAATTTCTAGCTGCCCGACCTCAAACCAGCGCTAACGCCGGCTATTTACATCTATACAGTATTCCTCTCACTCGGCTTTGTAACATTGTTGTGTCCGACTTGGCCAATCTATTATTCCACCGGCTACGAACTCTTATCCTACTAAGATTTGTCTTATCGAGCTCAAGTATCACTCGTTTGTCAAGCTACACCTCGAGTTTCGGCGTGCTTGAAATATTCACCGGTTATTAGTCAAACTCCGCTTCTTTTTCTTCTCCGTGGTTTTGATTTAC
>OY992891.1:70454439-70501939 GCA_963921405.1 Cepaea hortensis | reverse complement strand
GCGATCTTCAACAACATGGATCAACCCCGTGGAATGATACAGGGCTGTCAAGCATTTTCTGTCACTGTATTCCTTTATCTCTCTTTCCATTCATCATTCCGGTTATCACATGTTCCAGCTTTTGTCTTCTCTGGTGTTTGTGATAAGTTGTCTTTGCGGCTTAGCCTTTCTTAAAATGCCAAGATTGTTCATTTTGCCTGTCCAATGCATTTTAAGCATTCTTCTATAAAATCACATCTCTCTTCAAAGCTTCTGGGGATTTTTTTCACCTGTTTACTAATTGTTCAGGGTTCGCAGCCGTATGTTAAAACTGGTTCTATTTAGCATGCAGGAACTCTTTTTCTAACTTCAAATGACAAGGACTTATTGCATAAATCATCCTGCAAATCTTCATGAAGAGGATTGAAAGCAAGTTAGAATACGGACTACAAGATGTACACACAGGTTCAGACCGGGCAGAGAAACTATTAAAACATGAGAACTATCTTTGAGGAAAGCAAAGGCTAGCACTTAGACCTTCATATGTGTGTCAATGACTACAAAAAGGCCATCCACTGTGTTCAACATCAACAATTCATGAGCGATTTGGGGTGTCAGGACATTTCACCTACTTACTAGAATCTCTAGATGATGAACAACAAGCAGCAGTCAGAGTAGCCAGTGAAAAATGAATGTTGTTTGAGGTACAAAAGAAGTAAGACAGAGTTGCATCTTGATCCATAACTATTCAACTTACGTGCATACAATGTTAGTTAGTCGACAGATCATCCTCAATGCACATCGAACCATTCAGTATATACATCATCATCATCATCATGTGCCATGCCGGTAAGCGTGGGTGGTCATGTTCTGCCATCTCACTCGATCACCAGATTCGTGGATCAGCTCAGGTTTCTGTCTCGACCATGCCACGAGGCCAAGCCATCCAGGTAAATATATATATACAATGTAATGAGAAACGTAAATAATGACGAGAAAAGAGACAGTTGTGATGCATTCATAATTATAGGATATGCAAATCCAACATTGAGATATGTCGATTATACAGCATTCCTCTAAATTGTTGCTAAGGAATTAGAAAAGCTTGTACTGCCTGTCAAGAGCTCAAGTGAAAATAAAAATCTTTTTCTGAACTTAGAATAAAATGACAAGATAATTACAACTGATAAAACTGCAGAATAATCAAAAATCACAATCACTGAGAAATGCTTATTTACAAATATTATGTTATACTACGCTAAGAATAGTTCAATATTGTATCTGTCTGTATGTTGTCTCCGCTTTGACTGCTTCTCTCTCTCTCTCTCTCTCTCTCTCTCTCTCTCTCTCTCTCTCTCTCTCTCTCTCTCTCTCTCTCTCTCTCTCTCTGGATTACCTTCCCCCTTAATGGATTACTTTCCCCCTTAATAATAGAGATAATAATAATAATAACAAAACCCTAGTATAACAGCCAGTCCCCTTTTGGTAGGCCAGTATATTCCACATGGCTAATAACAAGTGTCAGATCATTATCTAATATTACTGAGTCGTGTAGTTTTGATGTTCGCATTTTGCCCATGCCTTTATAATGCATACCTTTTATATTGTTGCTGTTCCCTGTTAGCCTTGAATGATGTGTGAATGAAATAATGTATGAAAGAGAGTGATAGAAGGGCAGAATGTTAGACGGGCCTGCGTGCCCAATTCTTAACCCTTTGAAAATAAAGTTTGTTCGTTCGTTCGTTCGTTCTCTCTCTCTCCCTCTCTCTCTCTCCCTCCCTCTCTCTCCCCCTCTCTCTCTGTCTCTGTCTCTGTATCAATTTCTTTCCACCTTCCTCTCTGTGTCTGTGGGTGGGTGGAAGTTGTATGTGTGGGTGGTGGGGTGTGTGTGAGTGGATTGGGGATGTATGGGTGGTTAGGGAGATGTGTGGAGGGGGGGGGGTAGGGACATGTCAGTTGGTGGGGATGTGTGTGTATGGTTTGGGGATGTGTGAGTGGATGTGTGGGGAATATGTTGTCGATGGAGATGTGGCTGGGGGATGGGTGGTTTGAGGTGTGGGTGGGGAGAGGATGTGTGGGTTAGGATGTGGATGGGCGTGGGATGTGTGGGTTGGTGGGGGAATGTTTGTGGGTGGCGAGTGTGTTTTGGTTGGGGGATCAGGTGAGGGCAGTGTTTGTGTGGGTGGGGGATGTGGGGTATGTATGTGCCCCTTGGTGTGCGTGTGTGTGGGTAGGTGGGGGTGTGTATGTGTCCCTTGGTGCGCGTGTGTGTGGGTAGGTGGGGGTGTTGTGTGGGTGGGGTGATGTATGGATAGGTGGGAGATGGGCCTCATAACATGGTAATTAGTCTTGGTTATGTTTACAACATTCATTTCACAATGTTTATTTTTCTTCCTATGTAAATGTATAATGCTCATGATGAACGAAAGACGAGTGATTGGAAGGGCCGAATGTAAGACGGGCCTGCGCGCCCAATTTGTGACCCTAATAAAGTTGATTTGATTTGATTTGATTTTGTCTTTCTTTCTCTCCCCCTCTGATTCTCTATCTGTCTCAGTGTTTATTTGTTTTTAAAACTTTTTGACCATTTGAAATAAAATTCGATATTTCGTTCGTCTCTCTCTCTCTCTCTCTCTCTCTCTCTCTCTCTCTCTCTCTCTCTCTCTCTCTCTCTCTCTCTCTCCTATATTTCTTCCTCTATCTGTGCCTGTCTGTTTACTTGCCTGCCTCCCTGTTTCTCTCTTGTATTATTTTATTGCTATCTTGACTATCTACTAACCTCTCCATCACTCACCCCCTTTGCTTGTAATCTATTAGCGACCTGAATATGATTAATGTAATGCCAGTCATTGACTATATCTATCTATTCCTCTGCCTACCTGCCTGTTTGCCTACCCATCTGTTTACCTACCTCTCTCCCTGTCTATACGTATACCTACATAACTGCCTGCCTTCCCAACTATCAACCTTCCCTATTGTCTGTATCGCTATCTCGTACGTATCACTCACACAGGAAGCACGGTAAAATGTAGTGCCGTCTGCTCCTAAGTATATAGTCTCGCCTGGGACCACCAGTGGTGACTACAGCCAGTAGGAAACTAGGGCACTCTACGTCATGCCATTACCCACTTGATGAACGAGGTGGTATTTTGCATCAATCACGGCCCTAGGTCGCTTGGACAAGTCTGACCATGAGTCAAGAAGTGATAGTGGAACGTTAGGGACATTGGGAGACGTGTGCCCAGTATAGTATTGTGTAGATAAAGATTCTTGACCTCCGAAATTTAGTAGGTCTAGAGATGGGGAAATAACTGGTAATGTTGTGTAAGAGTGTGTGTGAATATTCTTTGTGGTAATTTTGGCAGTTTGCTATTTCCATATTTTATAATTAATTGGCGAATGGATGGATAGTTCCAGAGATGGATGTTTCTCAGCTTGTCTGCTGTTTGTCAATGCAACTTATTATATTGTTGTCTGGAATAAATGAAGGGGTATGTTATGATATATAAGAATATAAGAATACCATGGCTAGACAGAAAACCAATGAACAAGTCCTTCAAGAAACAAATGAAGATCGTAAACTGATTAGAGTCATTAGACGTAGACAGTCAAAATTGTTTGGGCATGTTATGAGAAGAAATGACTTGGAGAACTTGGTGACAACTGGCGAGGTTGAAGTGAGGAGACCAAGGGGAAGACCGAGAAGTAAATACCTGGATGGCTTGGCCACGTGGCATGGCCGAGACACAAACACGGAGCTGATCTACCACTCTAGTGATCGCGTGAGATGGCAAAACATGACCGCTAACGCTTATTATAGGCGTGGCACATGATGGATGGATGAATGTTATGATACACCATAGTTGCCTTGGGATATGTGTTACAGCAGTGGTTCTCATCCGGTGGGTGGGGAATTCCTCCCCCCTCCATGGGAGACATTTAGGATTTCGGGGGGGGGGGGATTAACATTATTTCAAGATCGCATTAACACAAGAACCGATAACTTGATATTGTTTTTCCCTCCATACTTTACAGTTCTGTGCTTCTCGCCTTTCTGAAATTCGTTTTATAACGTAAGTACACACGAAAATCATGTTTTATGTAGACGTCTAGACATGTTCTAGTATGTGCTATTAAATGTAGCTTCCATTTCTACGTAAGCTGTGTAGGGTGGGGGGGGGGGGATTTATAGGGAGGAAGGGGATGACGTTCTGAACATATGGTGCAGCTGTGCATGGGCCAAAAAAGGTTGAGATCCACTGTGTTACACCATATTTGCCTTGGGACGTGTCATGTTACACCATATTTGCCTTGGGATGTGTCATGTTACACCATATTTGCCTTGGGATGTGTCATGTTACACCATATGTGCCTTGGGATGTGTCATGTTACACCATATTTGCCTTGGGATGTGTCATGTTACACCATATTTGGGGGGCTGCGTGGTCTCGAGGTATGGTGTCCGCCTCGAGTGCTGGAGGTCCCGGGTTCAGGCCCCGGTGAGGACCAGGATTTATTTAACAAATCCACCTGGACTTCCAGTAATTTCCCCTGGTCTCTGGGTAGTGAGATCGGACGCCCGTGTGTATTGTTGCGCACGTAAAAAATCCCTTGGCAGTTGGAAATCGAAAAAGAGTAGCCTGAACAGCGCATAAACGCCTTTGAATATAAATGTTATAGACGAGTTCTAAGAATATCTTTGGTAAAGAAAAGAACAAATGCATCCATACTTCAAGAGTTGAATATTGAAGAAGGTTGGCTATTAAAGACGATAAAACAAAGAAAATTGAAATATTTTGGTCACTTGAAACGTCACGAAAGTTTGGAGAGAACAATAATGGAGGGGTATATGCCTGGGAAGAGAGGAAGAGGAAGGCCAAAGAGAAGATGGGTGCAGGATGTGGCGGATGATCTCCAGATGGGTGTATCAGACGCGGGACATCTTGCTTATGATCGAGAGGTTTTCCGGAAGGTTGTTATGGGAGCGAGGTTCTGCAAAGGACATGCTACTGAATGAATGAATGAACGGCGCTGCCCGGGCAAAAATGTCGAGTTAAAAATCTACCCAAAGTATTTCAGGATTCTCGGCGGTGCTACGGAGTTCGTGCACTGAGCTGAGTTTCTCCAGACTCAGGTTTGAGTTAGGAGGAGAACGGAGCACTTATGGGTTGCACCCGTGTGCCGTGATGTTGATCCATAAACTAAACTAAACTAAACTAACACCATATTTGCCTTGGGATTTGTCATGTTACACCATATTTGCCTTCTGATGTGTCATGTTACACCATATTTGCCTTGGGATGTGTCATGTTACACCATATTTGCCTTGGTATAGCAGCTATCTCTACTTTAACCAGAGGGATAAAGGAGTTTAGAACCGACTTCATAGCGCCGGGTTCTGTCACATTTGCCTCGGTCTTATTTTCACATAGCAGCCGGCAGAAAGTCTCACCTAGAACACATCCAGCGATCATCACCACTGGTCAACGAAAATATCTCGCTGATGAATATAATGACGGGGTCTAAAGCAAACCCACAACATTCGAAGCACAAGACAAGCTGCTTAATCACTTCACCTCATTGAACCCCGGAGAGCAAAGTGAACACCAAGTTAGTTAGTTAGTTAGTTAGTCACGGTTCCAACTTCACAGCAACGGGTCGTCGCCATTATGCTCCGTTCCTGTGCCAGTGAATATCACATAAAATGCTCCCCACTGCCCAATGTGAAAAGTGGAAAAGACAGGAGTCTCGACAAACAACAGCTTGCACAGATACACTGCGCATAAAGCCGCCGCCAGAATGTCAACACAATAGACCCCCACGAAACATCCAGTTTATCTCTGATGGAATCGTCAGTCATTTTCCCATCTGGATGTTTCCTAGATGTTCACCCACACAGTCCACGAAAATACAGTTCATCGTCGATGGCAGTGGCAGTCAACCAGAACACAAACTGGTTCTACATAGCATTTCAGCACTCTATTTCTTACATTCAGTGATAGTGACTTATTGCATAAGATACTCTTCATTTTCTGAAATGCGGCTTTTGCCTGCCCTATTCTGCTCCTAATCTCTGTTGTACATCTTCCATCTGATGTTATAAATGCCCCTAGGTATCTAAACCAAACAGAAATGAACGCGATGGCGTTCTAACGAGATGGCCGAGCCAGTTGATTTTCTGCCTTCCAATATATGTGGCACAAGGTGTTGATTCTACTGTCTGTCTGATAACATCATTACTTGTCAAGTTGGCAACTCTTCTCAAGATCTCATCTTGCAACGTTAAGCGTACGTGTGATTTTGATAATGTTCTAGATTGACATGGTCGTGTTAGCATGGTATGGATACGCTATTTAATATCTGTCGTTTTGCGGACAAGAGAGAGATGAGAGAGAGATAATGAGAGAGATCAAAGAGATGCCAGGAATACTAGTTGGAGGTTATAATATAAATAATATACGCTATGCAGATGACACAGTATTGGTGGCGGATAATTCAACAGACCTACAACAATTATTAGACGTTGTAGTAACAGAGAGTGCAAGGAAAGGACTCTCCTTGAATATCAAGAAAACAGTAACAATGGTAATATCAAAGAAAATGGTGACACCAAAATGTGACATAGAAATAGAAGGGAAAATCCTTAACCAAGTGGATAATTTTAGATACCTAGGGGCATTTATAACATCAGATGGAAGATGTACAACAGAGATTAGGAGCAGAATAGGGCAGGCAAAAGCCGCATTTCAGAAAATGAAGAGTATCTTATGCAATAAGTCACTATCACTGAATGTAAGAAATAGAGTGCTGAAATGCTATGTAGAACCAGTTTTGCTGTATGGCAGTGAATCTTGGAATGTAAATGAACAAATTAAGAAGAAATTAGAAGCAACAGAGATGTGGTTCCTGAGACGAATGTTGCGAATTCCTTGAACTGCCAGAGTAACTAACGACGACTGCCTGAAACAGGCTAACGAAACTAGAACATTATATACAACAATAAGACAGAGACAAACAGCTTTCCTCGGTCATGTGATGAGAAGAGAGGCATTGGAGAACATCGTAACAACTGGAAAGATCGAGGGGAAGAGAGGCAGAGGTAGACCAAGAGAAGTGATGCTGGATGGATTGAGACGGTGGCATGGAGGAATATCAGCAGCAGAGTTGATCCAGAAAACCAAAGACCGAGATCTATGGAGAACCATGAACGCCTACGCCAGCCGGCACGGCACTTGATGATGATGATGATGCGAACAAGGGCATATTTGGATATTTCAGTATTGGTGATAGTTGATATATAATTACATCATTACTTTGTAAGAAAAACAAAGCGTGTTACCATTCACGACAAATCGAAATATCCATTTAAAATTAAAACAAAACAACAATTTAGGCATTATTAGTTTGTATACCATCAAACAACAATTTTGGTATTATTAGTTTTCATACCATCAAGACAAAGTCTATTTTTCGTAGTGAAACGAATTGGATTTCGAACATTAAGAACGTCAATACAAAGTAGTTGATTGATAATAACTAGAAAATCACTAGAGCTGAATAAATTACTTTGCCCAATCAGCTTCGGTTCAGGGAGTTAGATCATGTTTATTGCGTTTGTGGGGATTTAGAAAGTGGTTGAGGGCGTTTTATCATGTTTAATGTGTGTATGTGTGTGTGCGGATTTAGAAAGTACTTTAGGGGGTGTTATAATGTGTAATAATTTTATGGGGATTGAAAAAGTAGTTCGGGGAGTTTTATAATGTGTAATATGTTTGTGGGGATTGAAAAAGTGGTTCAGGGAATTTTATAACGTGTAATATGTTTGTGGGACAATATCAGCCTATTAAGAGAGGTGTTAGGCAGGGATGTGTAATGTCTCCAGATCTTTTCTGTCCCTATACAGTGAAAATATTTTCAGAAATGTAGAAGATATAAATGCCGGCTGCCTGGCCGAGGGGTTAGCAGCTTTCTCCGTTAATCCCGAATACTCTCGTAGTCAACGTGAGCGGACGAGAATTAGAAGTGGTTCGAGTCACGCTAGTGACTTATGAGAGTATGCAGTCAGTCGCTCAGAAAGTCGTGGCGTGCTGATGAGCGTAATCTAGCCTAGGAATCAACATACAGCTGAAAGATGCTGGTGTTGACCGCAATATCATGAAACAGGATGGAAACGCGGGGACAAAAAAAAAAAGAAGAAGATATAAATGGAATCATCATCGGAGGATGAAACATCAATACCATTAGACATGCAGATGATAAAGTATTGATTGCATTAGTAGATGCGTTGTTGCACACAGAGAACAACTGGGGTTAGAATTAAATTGTAAAAAGGCACTGATTAAGGTCGTCACTAAGAAGAACGAAATACCACAATGTAATATACCCGTAAATGGGAATATTCTTCATCAAGTGAATAGGTATAATTTTCCTGTGCCTTGAAGAGATTAGAACAAGAATTGCCTTGGCAAAAGTAGCCTTTAGCAAGATAAAAAGCATACTCACCAATAAAAAGAAAAAAAATGTTAATTGAAGTGAGAAAAAGAGTGTTGAGGTGCTACATAGAGCCTGTACTTTTGTGTGGATGTGAAACTTGGACAATGTGCAGTCAAGCTGGAAAACATCTGATGGCTGGGTTGTGGAAATGTAGTTTTTGAGAAGAATGCAAAGAATACCATGGACAGACAGAAAAACCAATGACCAAGTACCACAAGAAATAAATGAAAATCGTAAATTGATTAGAGAAATCAGATGTAGACAGACACAATTTTTTGGATATGTTGTAAGAAGAAATAAATTGGAGAATATGGTGACAACTGGCAAGATCGAGGGAACGAACGAACGAACGAACGAACGAACGAACGAACGAACGAAAGAACGAAAGAACGAACGAACGAACGAACAAACGAACGAACAAACTTTATTTTCAAAGGGTTAAGAATTGGGCAAGCAGGCCCGTCTAAATTCTGTCCTTCTATCACTCTCTTTCATACATTATTTCATTCACACATCATTCAAGGCTATCAGAGAACAGCAACAATATAAAATATATGCATTATAAAATCATGGGCAAAATGCGAACATCAATACTACACGACTCAGTAATATTAGCTAATGGTGTGACACTTGTTATTAGCCATGTGGAATATACAGGCCTACCCAAAGGGGACTGGCTGTTATACTAGGGTTTTGTTATTGTTATTATTATTTATATTATTAAGGGGGAAGGTAATCCGTACTGAGATAGTGTTCGAATAATTTGCGATTATATGTATAAGGATTGGTGATGTCTTTGATTTCTAGTGGAAGATTGTTCCACAGCTGAGCTGCAGAGTACGTTAAGCTTGTTTTGTATAAGTCAATTCTAGGCTTAGGAATGTCTAGTCTAGTCTTTCCTCTTGGGCCTAAGGCGGCGCATAGGGCAGAAGTCGTGGCTCTCCATGTTTGTGTGTAGCGCTAACATTTAGAGCCATAAATCTGATTGTGTAACAACGGCGAGTTTTATGATGGCGAATTGTCAAGCCGCCGATCAACCGACTTAAGTCAAGCTAGAAGAAAACACGTCCCGCCATCCTGACCCAAGCCGGAAACTCTGCAAACCCCCCGATGGCAGCCTCGCACCACCGGGCCCACCAGCCAAGCACGTGAATAAGCATATCGTCGCACATCCGGGTGGGATTCTGACTTAGAGGCGTTCAGCCATAATCCCACAGATGGTAGCCTCGCACCATTGGCTTATCAGCCAAGCACGTGAACCATCAAATACTGTACCTGTTAACAAAATTAATAGAGTGTTTTTCTTTTTTTTTTACATGACGTTACACTCAATATTCGCATTTGTGTAATATATTTAATCGTTTACTGTGTCTAGCATTATATTTAAACAATGGCAAAGGTAATTTGGGGCATTCTAATGTAGAATTTTGTGAATTAGTTTAGCCTTATTGAAAAGAAGGCGTTTGCGGAGTGGTGGTAACTAAAGGCGTTTATGCAGGCTAGGATTGTCAGATAAATGTTTGCTATCAATTAGACTCATGGCCGGTTTCTTGAGTGAGTAAAGTCGCTTGGTGCTTGAATTAGAACAACCGTCCCAGATTGTGGAGCATTAGTCGAAATTTGTCTGTATATGAGAAGTATAGAATATTTTCATTGTGTCCTTATCAAGGAAATTTTTGATTTTGTGAAGGAAAACAAGGTGGAAACAGAGAGGTGTAAACACCTGGATGGCTTGACCTCGTGGCATAGTAGAGACAGGAACACTGAGCTGATCCACGACTCTGGTGATCAAGTGAAATGGCGAATCCTGACCGCCCACGCTTTCCGGCATGGCACATGATAATGGATGAAATATATTTGTGGAGACTGAGAAAGTGGTTCAGGGTTTTTCATAATGTGTAATTTGTTTGTGGATGTTGAGAAAGTGGTTCATTAAGGTTTCTTCTTCTTCTTCAGCGTTCCAAGCCATTGAGGTTCTTTGCTGCAGATACAATCCGTCTCTATTCGTCTCTCTGGTTGACCTTCTCTTGCCAGTTTTATAATTGAAGGTTTATAAATTGTAATATTTATATAGGGATTGAGAAAGTGGTTCAGGGAGAATGGAGAGAGTAAAATGGATTAATTGGATATTTACATGCTTGCGCCCCAGTTGATGTCACCATATTACATTATGTCCTTCCTTCCTTCCTTCCTTATTTCCTTCCTTCCTTCCTTCCTTCCTTCCTTCCTTCCTTCCTTCCTTCCTTCCTTATTTCCTTCCTTCCTTCCTTCCTTCCTTCCTTCCTTCCTTCCTCCCTCCCTCCCTCCCTCCCTCCCTCCCTCACGCCCGCCCCCCCCACCCCGCCCTCTCGCCCACCCGCGCGCCCTACCTACCTCCTTCCCTTCCTCCCTCCCTCCCTGCCTGCCTGCCTGCCTGCCTGCCTGCCTGCTTTCCTTCATTTTCTGCTGCTTATCATCTCGCACAGGAATATAGGTCCACAATCAATTTAAACCACCCCCTGTGCAGACGTATTCATAATGTGTTGGAGTTTACAGCTACAGTTATCTAGGGTTGAGGTAGCCACCAACACACCAACCCTCATTAGTCGTCTCTTACGACACGCATGATAGGTCATGGTGTTATTATTCTGCACTTCACTGATGCTCCCCATAGACACAGGGTCCTAGTTCTACTATAACCCCATCTACACCATATATTTTTTAGTCTAAGCTACTTTTCTTAGTGTCTTCGTGAATGTACATTTTGTTGTATGTGTATCTGTTATGGGTTATAGATATTGTTTTATGCAAACTAGTACTTTCCATTAGTCATATTTGTGTGACGCAGGGAATCATAGCACGTTGATTAACAGATAGGGAGTGCTTGGCGGCAACGTGGAGTTTTTGAGACGAATGCTGCGAATACCTTGGACTTCCGAAATAACTAACAACCAGTTTGTATGAGAAGAAGAAAAAACTGGAACGTGTTGTGACAACCTGAAAGACTTGTGGAAAGAGAGGTAAAGGAAGACAGCGTGAGACAATTCTTGACAGTGTTGTGGCATTACACGGAGTGGAGCCAACACACGAACTGATCCATGCCGCCGGAGGTGGCAATTTGTGGAGAGGCATGATCACCAACGCCAGCGGCAAGGCACTGGATGATTATGATGATGAGGATGATGATGATGATGATGATGATGATGATGACGATGATGATGATGATGATGATGATGATGACGAGTTTATGGAAAAAGCTAACGAAAGTATAAATTTTTGTTTACAACTATAAAGAGGAGACAAGTAGTGATCTTTGGTCATATTGTGAGAAGCGAGACACCGGAAAACATCGTGACGACTGGAAATCATCGGAAAACATCGCCACGACTGGAAATCATCGGAAAACATCGCGACGACTGGAACAACCAGCCGTAGAATAGGCAGAGGCATACCGAGAGCAATGATGCTGGGTGGCGCCCCAACTATACATTTTTTTTTAACGGCTGAGTTGTCTATCAAGGATGTTACATTTACTTTAAAAAACAAAACAAAAACCTAACAACATAGGAAGCAAACATTGTGAAATTAATGCTGTAAACGTAAAAGAACCATGATGAATTTACATTTCAACGGTATGTGACACGCACATAACACACACACACGCACACGTATACACAGGCGCGCGCGCACCCCCCCCCCCCCCCCCCCACACACACACATATATATTATCATTAATTTGCTGTCTGTCTAGACAATAAACTTACATAACACGCTGATTCCTTTAATGGATACTAAAGGTACTAATGGATCAATAGATTTAGCAGTAGCAGTAGTAGCAGCAGCAGCAGCAGCAACAGCAACAGCAGCAACAGCAACAGCAACAGCAACAGCGTCATCAGTAGTAGTAGCAGTAGCATTCTTATGTGAACCCTAAAGGGTTTACTACAAATATCTGATGTCACTATTATAAACTTATGTCACTATTATAAACTTGGTGTTTTTTTCTAATCAGGTCTTAGTCAGATATATGACTGCGCGGCGGTATGATAGCATACGGTAGTATCGTGTTTCCCCGATATTAAGACCTACCCCTAAAAAGAGACCAACCACGATTTGTCAGCATACTTTTAATATAAGAACTACCCCTAAAATGAGTTAAATTGGTCAGCTAGAATGAAGTTATTAAACGTGCACTTGTATTCAAGTACTTTGTTGATGGCATCAACGTTTCTAAATATCCACTCTCCAACATGATTGGCATGGATGAAGCTGAAGCGTTTATGGGGCTGGGATCTCAAATGACGGAATTCGGGATTTGGAGAGTTAAGACTATATTCCAGAATAATATGAAATGACTGTACTTGAATAAATGTAGAATTTTGTACATGACTAAATGTAAATTTTGTATTAAAAATTTTTTTTTTAAAATTTACCAAAGAAAAAAAAGAAAAGAAAAAAAAAAAAAAAGGAAAGAAAGACATACCCTGAAAATAAGTCCTAGTGCATTTTTAAACTAAAATTAATATAAGACCCTGTCTTATTTTCGGAGAAACACGGTACTGGTTTTCTGCTAGAGCCGAATGTTATCCTGCTCTCACCAAACATGTAACTCCACATTGTGACAACGGTTCCGAGCAGAGTGGCGTAATTCGGAGAGTACAAGCCTTATCTTGGTGCAAAGAAATGCAACCTAAAGACTACATGTCATGACAGGGCAGACCAGGAACCAAGTCTTGGTGAGCAACTGGTCTAGGATTGAAGCTCCGATTGGCGGACATTTAGACAATTGCTTTTTTGATCCAACAGCTTCTGCAGCTTGTCTTGTTCCAGATATATTGGTGTAACCTTTTCTCTGGAGTAAACTAGGCAGGCTGAGAGAGGGATCATGCTGCATGGGTTACACATGGTCTCTACAATTCAGCTCAATCTTTGTGCTATGGAGAGGATAGTATGCCTTGTTTGTTTGATTTGGAAGCACAATGTAACAAACAATCGGCTGTCTAGACGGCATGGTGCCAGTAGCAATAAGTTTTTATACTTAATAAAACTATATATTATATCGCATAAAGTTAGGAAAGTAAGGAATCCAATATCACACTGTGTGGAATAAAGAGTGTATGGTTAAATTTGTGTTTTTCTGTATCTATGGATCGCTCTCTTAAGTAAAAAATATAGGACACCTTTATATGACATAAGGCGCATTAGGCATACAATGCTAAACTCATAATTGTATCGACCAATCGGCTTTCAGTGGTTGATGTGGTCAGTATCTCGCCGACCGCCTTTAATTCCCAAGATATTTCTTGGCGCCCATTCCACGCTGGGCTAACCTGAAAGTCCAGATACATTTTTATCGCTCTATTAACCACGCCCAAGCAGGAGGGAATTAAAAGTTTTCAGTATAAAACATGCAAACATGTATCGACGAAATGGAACCAAAAGATAAGGCCTACTATGTAAACGATGGACAACGGAAATATTAGAGTCCATGGACATCTCGATAAATGAAGCCCATAAACGGGCACTTTCCTGCCGTGTATGCTTCATCTCGACAACGCAGGGTACAAGAGGAACAATAATAGATGAGATGACGATTTTGTTTTTTAAGCATCATTCGGCAGTGGAGATTGATATTCAGTGGGCAGTCAGTCGTCAGTATTTACAAAACATAAACAAAATATCATTCGGCCTCGCTTAAATTTCTTCCTCAGCTTTGGTTATAATTGAGATCCGGTTTTGTTGTTGTTGTGTTTTGATCTTCTTTCAATTTCTGCTCTATTTCGAGTTAGTACTGAACGTAACCTTGCCAAGAGATCAAAAACAGTAAAAAATGCAAGGGTTTACTGCGACGTCCTGTGTAGATACTACGTTTAGCCTACAGGATAATAAACGTATAAATACTAGGTTTAGCCTACACGATAATAAACGTATAAATACTAGGTTTAGCCTACACGATAATAAACGTATAGATACTAAGTGTAACCTACAGGATAATAAACGTATAGATACTAAGTTTAGCCTACATGATAATAAACGTATAGGTACTAAGTGTAGCCTACAGGATACTAAACGTATAGAAACGAAGTTTAGCCTGCACTGTGGCAAAGGGGTTAGAATGCAATTTGTAATCCCGCAAACAACATTCAAACGACATCTGCGGGCGATTTGCAAGCAGACAGCCTTGCGTTGCTTTCCATACAATGGTATAAGTGCCGGTCGTTCAGAAAGCAGTAGCAAACTACTGAAAGTAAACTTGCCCACGAATCACAAACAGCCAAAATATGCTGGGGCTGACTGCTACATCCTGTAATGGATATACAGCTAACTTTTACAATGTGTTAAACTCATAGTTCGTTGATATTTTCCACCTCTATCTAGTTATGTATTCAGTTGGTAGGGAAATCGTTTATACTATCAGGGAAAGATCATGTCATGGAGATAAGCTGCCATATCTAGTTCCCTATTTATACATTTAATGTCACCATCACCATGTATCCTACCAACACGCGTAGTCGTCCATGTCTCTCCACAGATCTGGGTACCTTACGTTTTCATTAACCCCGCTGATAGTATTTATCCATGCCATCGTCTCAGTTCATAGATCATCATTTCTCTTGGTCTGTCTCTGATTCTTTTCCCACTGATCATTCCAGTTGTCACAGTTGTCTCCAATTCATCCCTTCTCATCACATGACAGACACAAATGTGTTGTTTGTCTCTTTCTTATAGTCATTCTTCAAGGACTTTTCAATAAAGATCAGTTCTGTCGTCCAGCCACTGAGTTAAGAGCGTGGAGCGACACTATGAGCGGTGTATTTCACGTGGAATGCTCTTACATCTGACAGTGGTCATTTGCATCGTGAACTGCATTTTCAGAATACTGGCGGTCGGTCGGTTGCTGAACTAGCTGGGTTTGCCCAATGCAGTAATATCTGCACAACTGCTGGTTTTCTAATGACTATCGCTCCCATCGACGATGAACTGTAATTTTAGTGGCGGACTGCTGTGTTGGCATTCTAGCAGCTGCCTTATGCGTGTATGCCTGTGCATGCTGTTGGTTTGTCGCGACTGCTGTCTGTTCCACTGTTCACATGTGACAGTGAGGATTATTTTGTGTTATATTTACTGACACAGGAATGGAACATCATGGGATGACCCTTTGCCGTGAAGTTGCGACCGCGACTAATGACTAACAACTAATCTAGATTTCTAAATCCCCCGTTCCCAATACTTTTTTTTAAAATACCAAAGTAGCTGCTTTAAATGTTTCAAGATACATTTCCAGGCTGCGTATTTGTGTATCCAATGGCTGTGTCTTTTAAGCAGCTTGAGAGAGACTGTTGTCTTTAGTTTGTTCACCAAGATCGGGAGTGCTGGGGATTTGAACACACATCTACAATAACGCCTGTATGAGCTCAACTTAACTTATGACATTATTTGGAGCCATTGTCTGCGTAACATCATAAATAAGTATGTACATCAGTTTTACTTTATAAATACGTGTGAATCAACTTTACTTTATGAAAGATGAAAAACATCTTTACTTTGGACTCGAGTGTAGTCCACGCTGTACTGATTTTTGCTTGTGGGTTAGCTTTATTATCCTGGGCCTTGGCTGCGTCACATTTGTTTGGTATACCTCTTGAGGTTTTCCACTTACCGGTTTATTTGTCTTCCTCTGACTCTATATCCACAGCTTTGTTTTGATTTAAACGTTACGCCCTCAATGGTAGTTAATGGGAGTTTATTTTCCAAAGTCTTACAAAGAGAAATAAAATTGGGTTGAACTGAATTAAAGCTGTAACAATAGGCTGAGTAAAGCATTAACAACGGAAAGTGGAACTGGCCAGCTAAAGAAAATCACAATTATAAGTGACAGAATAGGCGTTGAGGCCAGAAAGCCCTGGTCAGCGCACTAAACTAAACGGAATTGATACTACATTATAACGCATCAAACATTAACAAGTGGGTTCTGAAGACTTCTGAATAGTAGAGCTCTTGACCATACTGCGTGGTACGTTCGCAGTCGACAGGAAGTTAGGAAAGTTTACGTTAAGGCAAAATACGTTTTCGTGGGAAAGGGGTTGGTCAGCCTCCATCGTTAAGGCATGAGTGGAATTTGTGTTTTGTTTTTTAAAGGGGCGAGAATACACAGAGAGAACTGGTAATGACTGACGAGTGTTTAGTGTGAGAATCAGATTAATGGTTAATGAAACTATGTTGAAATTAAGACTGTACAGCGAATGGAATCCTTCGTGAAAAAGTTTTCGGTTTTCCGGAGTTCTGCGATCTCTTCAATAAGATGTGCACGATATAAAAAAAATGTGACCTGGATATCACATAAGCTACAGTGATCCGCGCCGTTGAGATGTATGGACACAGTTTCTTACAGTACTTCTTCTTCCATCCACTAGATGCCACCTAACATTTCATTTGTGTCTTGATGAAGTCGATGCATAATGTCACGCCTATAATATTTTCGGAAATAACCAAATGAGCTAGGCGAGTTCTTTCTAGCTGGGAAATCCCATATCCGGGTGTCTAGCCCTGCGTCACAAGTCTATCTTATATTTATTCTCCAGATTACAGGCTGCAAAGCGTCTCCTAGCATTAGCTCAAGCCCCGATGCTCTATTGACCTTTTGAGAAGTCATCGCTCCCAGACAATTCTTTCCTTATGAGTGCCTCGCTGTATTTGTTATACAGCTTTTCTCCGTGCATCTTCGGGGAAGACGGAAACTTATTTCCCCGGCGTCTAAATAGTTAAACCGCTAGAAATGTTGGACAAGCCTTGGGTGGGAATAGTTAGTTTCCTTTCTCAAGGATCTCATTCTGTGCCCACGGGTACCAATATAAGTGTTTCCGTTTTCTCCTATAGATCAAACAATGAGAATCTTAACACTGTACACGAATCCGTAAACGGAAGCGGATCATCTTTATTTATCACTTTAAGTGTTCCGGTTTCCTGCAATATATCACAGAGGCAGAATCTTTCCACCGTGCACAAACTCATCACATGGAGACGGATCTTTATTTTACTGCACTGTCATTTACTGCCAGTATAATACCTTGCGGTGTATGGCACGGGGGGGGGGGGGGGGGGGGAAGGTCTTTGAGCCTGAGGAATTAAGGCCACCTGGCTAGTGCAGTCGCCACGAACTGTGCAGGTTAGGATTTTCTTTTTGCCCCCGACGGGGAAACATCCCACAATTTACCGAGGATTGAAACCCGGGTCTCTCGGAGTAGAATTCGGCGTTCTAGCCACTCGGCCAGTCGCTCCTTTATTTTATACGGGTACCTAATTAGTATGTTGCTTAAGTTTGTCATTAAACTTACATAGATCACACAAAGCAAGACCAATTTGTGGAATAAATGATTGTCACTGGAAGTTAGAAACAGAATTCTTGCATGTTACATAGAGCCATTTCTAACATATGGCTGCGAATCCTGGACAACTGGTTAATAGGCGAACATAAATCCCTTTAGGTTATAGAGATGTGGTGTTATATAAGAATGTTGACAATTGCTTGGACAGCCAAAATGAGCAATATGAATATTGTGAGGCAGGTTACGTCGAAAATACAACTTATTGTAAACATAAGAAAGAGACAGTGTGCATTTTGGGGGGACACATTATGAGAGTACACAAAGTTGAACATGTTGCAACATCTGGAACACTTTGTGAAAGGAGATATAGAAGAAGACGACGAGGGACAATTCTGGACTGTCTTGTGTCATGGCATGGAAGGGAGTCAGCACGCGAATTCATATATGCCGTCGGAGATCGCAATTTGTGGCGGGGCTTAATAGCCCATGCCAGCCGGCAAGGCATTGTACGATAATATCACACAGGAGAATTCGAACCGACCGTGTGTTAACTGGTCCCATAGGTGATCACATAATAGAGTCAGCATGGCGGAAAGGATAAAAGCCCTCGTTCTTAAACATCCGGTGCGCTAATGCTGATGTAGTGAATTCAACCCCATACACTGGTCAGTTGGACTAACATACTAACTTCTCGTCATTAACTCGGGAACGTAAATTGCATGTACATCTGAAGATGGACTGGGATCATCTGATGGTACACTGGAATAGCAAAGCTAATCCACTCGCAAACATCAGCCCAGTGGACCAGAAGTAGTACATACATAAACATACATATATTGTTTGGCGACCATTGAAGTGGAATAAAAAAGTAGTACGTAAATAAAAACATATATTGTTTGGGGATCATTGAAGTGTAATAAAAGAGGAGAGACTTGAGCACTACAAGTAGTACATAAATAAACAGGCATGTATTGTTTGCCTCGCATAGAAGTAGAAGAAAGAAGGAGAGGCTTGAGGTCTAGAATAAGTAGCACGTATATTGGCTACACCGGCTCCGTGGCAATGGCGTTGCGGACGCGATTCGTAATCCCGCTTACCCGCGTTCGAAACACAGCTGTGACCGATTTGGCAGCAGGTCTTGTCTCGCTGGTTTTAACGTGTTGGTTTGGGAGCCAGCCGTTCAGAAAGCAATGGCAAATTACTGAACATAAACAACTTGCATAGACATCAACAATGGCAGTAAAATGCTGGTGTTGACTACGACGTCCTGTTAAGGATATGCGTCTTTAAAAAAAAAATTATTGACTACCCTTGAGTTCAAAGCGAGCGAACGGGAAGTCTACAATCGCGCAAGTCGTAAGAAGCAACTAACAAGGGTTGCGTGTAAGGCCGCCTATCCGATCAACTCTAAAACCAACTATCCATGAACAAGTCACATGAACCTCCTGGCATGAGTTGATTGAGGCCTACGTTCCGTTTAGAGATACAAGGCAAAAGAAAAAGACGAGGAAGGAGAATCCACCACAATGCACGCACTCATTAGCTAAGACGAGGATCACAATATGAGTACGTCTTAACCTAGTATATGCGACACATACTCTATTTGTGGGTAGCTTTCTACATTTGAAATATTTTATTCGATTTCCAACAGTTGTGTTATATTTACTTTACATCCTCAGTCCTTATCCGGGTGCCTTGATATTTAATTCACTATCCAAGTTCAGCCGTATGTCTATTACAGATCCTGCCGTAAGGTACTAGTTTCTCACTAATCTTCTTAGAATTATGAGATGATGTCCGGCTGCTTGAATCGTTACCCGTGATTTCGAGGCAGTCTTTTCAAAAACTAATTATTAATATCTAGTAGCCGTAACATGCCGGTCTTCCTGGCGAAGGGGTTAACAACTTTCGCCTTAATCCCGTATATCCACGTGGGGAACACAGCTGCGCGAGATTCGGTAGCGGATCGCGTCGCATTGGTTACTTTCGGGGGTATATGAGCCGGTCGCTCAAGAAGCAATGGCAAACTACTGAGCGTAATCTAGCTAAGAACATAAACAGCAGCTGAAAAATCTGGTGTTGACTGCAACGTCCTGTAAGGCATATGCAAACTTAAAAAAACCGTAACATGTGCATAAATGACTTTGAATATAAATGTTATAGACGGGTTCTAAGAATATCTTGGATACAGAAAAACAATGCATTCATAGGATAACATCTGAATATTAAAGAGGGTTGTTTACTAAAGACGATACAACAAAGAAAATTGAAATATATTGATCACTTGAAACGTCATGAAAGTTTGCAGAGAACAATAATGGAGGGGTATATGACAGGGAGCCGGTCTCTCTGGCTGTGGGGTTACAACACTTTCTCTCTGTAATCCCGTTTATCACGCAGAGTCTCGCAGCGGAGCGAGAACTGAGGTGGTTCGACCCCCGCTCGTGACTTGCGGATACTGAGCCGGCCGCTCAGAAAGCAATGGCAAACTACTGAGCGTAATCTTGCCAAGAGATCAACAGACAGCTGAAAGATGCTGCTGTTGACAGCTAAGTCCTGTAAAAGGATACGCAAAACATTTTTTTTTTTTTTTATATGACAGGGAAGAGAGGAAATGGAAGGCCAAAGAGAAGATGGGCGCAGGATGTGGCAGTTGATCTCCAGATGGGTGTATCGGACGCGGGACATCTTGCTTATGATCGAGAGGTTTTCCGGAAGGTTGTAATGGGAGCGAGGTTCTGCAAGGAAACTGCTACTGAATGAATGAATGAGCCGTGACATAGTAGTTCATCATCATCAAGTGCCATGCCGACTGGCGTAGGCGTTCATGACTCTCCACAGATCTCGGTCTTTGGTTTTCTGGATCAACTCTGCCGTTGATATTCCTCCATGCCACCGTCGCAATCCATCCAGCATCATTTCTCGTGGTCTGCCTATGCCTCTTTTCCCCTCGATCTTTCCAGTTGTCACGATGTTCTCCAGCGCCTCTCTTCTCACCACAAGACCAACAAAAAAAGCTGTTTGTCTCTTTCTTATTGTTGTATATAATGTTCTAGTTTCATTAGCCTCTTTCAGGCATTAGTTGTTAGTTACTTTGGCAGTCCAAGGAATTCGCAACATATGTCTAAGGAACCACCTCTCTGTTGCTTCCAATCTCTTCCTAATTTGTTCATTTGTATTCCAAGATTCACAGCCTAACAGCAAGACAGATTCTATATAACACTTCAGCACTCTCTTACATTCAATAATAGTGACTTATTGCATAATATATTCTTCATAGTAGTTTTTTTGTGTGTTTGTTTTTAAGTTGCGTATCCCTTACGGGACGTTGCAGTCAACACCAGCATTTTTCAGCTGCTGTTGATGTACTAGGCAAGTGTTACGTTCAATAGTTTGCCATTGCTTTCTGAACGACCGGCTCCCATACCAGCACGTTTTAACACAACGCGACACGGTCTGCTGCACAAATCGTTTGCAGCTGAGCTTCGAACGCCTGGTACCCGGCTCACGAACCGCGTTCGCAAGCCTTTAGGCATGGAGCCGGCTATAGTAGTTAAATAAATGTTTTGCGTATCCTTTTACAGGACTTAGCTGTCAACAGCAGCATCTTTCAGCTGTCTGTTGATCTCTTGGCAAGATTACGCTCAGTAGTTTGCCATTGCTTTCTGAGCGGCCGGCTCAGTATCCGCAAGTCACGAGCGGGGGTCGAACCACCTCAGTTCTCGCTCCGCTGCGAGACTCTGCGTGATAAACGGGATTACAGAGAGAAAGTGTTGTAACCCCACAGCCAGAGAGACCGGCCTATAGTAGTTAGTCTAAGTAAAAAAAAGTAACATCCTTTTTACACCTTGAGGCGTGTTGGGTGCAGGTGCCAGCTCCAAATTTAATAAACCAGTCATCGCTTGATGGACGATGTGGTCATTATTACCTTTGTACCTTTGTACGAAAACCAGCGCAAGGTGGTCTGCTTCCAAATCGCCCGGAGCTGTGTTTCGAACGTGGTATATGGAATTATGATTTGCATTGGTAGCCCTGTCACCGCAGTCCCGGAAACGCCTGATGGACACTTGATCAGACAGCTACCTGTACCAATGCCGGCTTTGTGACGATGGCGTACGGATGCAGTTCGTAGTTCCGCTTACTCGCGTTCGAAACACAGCTGCAGACGATTTGGCAGCAAACCGGCTTGCATTTGTTTTATTTTTACGAAATGGTATGGGTGCCATGTCATTCAGGAAGCAGTGGGAAACCACTGTACATAAGCTTGCCAAGAGATCATAACAACAAAATAATGCTGGTGATGACTGCGACGTCCTGTAAAGGATATGCTACTAACTTTGTTAACTGATACTATTAGTATTAGAACTATTCGATGGTGTTTGAATGAGAATGAACTAAGTGCTATAATCTCGGTTTTGACTCAAGACAACGCAACTAGTCTCAGAAACCATACTATTACATTGATGTGTAAAATAAGCATCTGGCATGACTTGAAGGAGGAAGCGGAGAGAATGAAACTGGTTTCCTAACATCATCAAACAGCGTTCTTGTATACTTGAAATTATAAAGTGTGACACATTTTCTAAGCGCGGTCCGCATCAGGCATTCTTAATCACGCCTCTCCATTTCTTTGCTAATATCTTAATGAAGTTGATATTGCTTAATTTGCAAACAAATTACAGTAAAAATGTTGACAACATGCATCTTTCTTGGGGAAACATACGGATGTGATTTATGCACCGTTTCGCAATCGCTGAAGAAGAAAATTTCGGTTTCTGAGCTTAAATGTTAAAGAAAAATTCTTAGAATATCATGGACCAAAATGTAAAAAACAAATATGACATTTTATAAAATATGAACATCGAAGTAAACTGCCTCAAGAGCTGTATCATGTTTGGGAAATTGAACTGGTTTGGTCATAGTAAATGCTACAGTTGTTTGAAAAGGACAATGATAGAAGACACTGAGTGGCACCACGCCGTCTTGACAGGCTGTTGTTTGTAAAATGGAGTTATACCTCTCCATAACACAAAGCCTGGGCTGAATTGTAGAGATCATGTGTTGCCCATGCTGGATGATTCCTCTCTCATCCTGCCTAGTTTACTCCAGAGCAAAGATAACACCAACACGACTGGAACAAAGCAAGCTGCAGAATTTGCTGGATCAGCAAAACAATACTCTGTCCATCTGTCAGATCTTCCATCCTAGACCAGTTGCCGACCAAGACTTAGGGCATGATCTGTCCTGCCATGACATTTAGTCTTTAGGTTGCATTTCCGCACACAAGAATAAACCTTATATCCTCCCAGTTGCTCTCCTCTGCCTGAAGCCGGTGGCACAGTATAGGGTGTCGGGTGTGATGAACGCTGCCCTATAATTCGGCGCTAACGGAAAGGACGTAGTCGTCTGCTGTCATACAGTAGCTCATTCCGCCTTCAGATCGATAGAAGACATAAATCCTGACCAGCATGAAGATGGACAAGGGATATTACTGATACTTAGGGCATGCAAATGATGAAGTATAGAACTGGCAAAAGATCAAGATACATTTCTTCTGGCCTTAATGAGAGCAACGTTCTGCAATGGACCTTCTATATTATGCTGATGTTACTTATGTATTTTTCAGCGTTTCAAGTTTACAACATACAACTTGCCTTGTCCTCTTTCGTTTTCTTGCCTTATATTTTTTCACAAGAAAAAGAGTTTTGGAGTGCTTCATACAACCTGTACTTTGGTATGGATGTGAAGCATGGACAATGAGCAGACAAGCTGAAAAACATCTGATGGCTGTGGAAATGTGTTTTCTGAGGAAAATGCAAAAAATACCATCGACAGACAGTAAAACCAATGAACAAGTCCTTCAAGAAACAAATGAAGATCGTAAACTGATTAGAGACATTAGACGTAGACCAGAGGTTCCCAAACCACGGCCCGCGGGCCACTTGTGGCCGGCCAGATGTTAGTAAGTGGCACGCGAGGCCTCGTTATTTAAAATAATATATTTTAATAATTTCAAAAAATGCACTCGGAGCTTCCCGTCCGCGTGCGATAATTTACTCTGCTCGTGGTTGTTATATTCAGATATTATCGAATGCGCCTGTTCAGTTCGCAACCTTCAGCTGATCATACGATTTCATTCTGGTGAATATTGTCTGTCGAACAATTTGAACACTTGTGTTCATTCGCTCAGAGATACATTTGTCGTTTTGGTTCGACTTACAGATGCGAGCAGTTATTTTCCGCAATGGCTGTTATAAAAAACATGCTACGTTCTAGACTCACCAACAGTAACCTAGCTGCGCCTATGACTTTGGGCACAACAGATTTGTACCCAGACATTGATAAACTGACATCTTAACTTAAGTAACTGATTATGAAGAACAGTTACAATTGAAAATTAATTATATTAATAGCGATTTTCGAAACTGATTTAAAATTTATTATTAAATTAACTTTTGATTTTATACCAAAAAATGACCGCATAGTAGTACTGACACTGACTGTATTTAAAGTTTTAGAATTTTGTTGACGAAAGTTAAGAAAGGTAAGAATGATATTGCACGAATTTTATAATTTTATAACGTTGTGGCCTGCTTAACTACCGAAAATAGTAGAAATGGCCCTCAGCTTGAAAAGCTTGGGAACCACTGAGTCATAGACCATGACATCTAACATCTTCTCATTTCTTTCTTAATGATATTAAAGTTTGGGGTCTCATCTCATCATGTTCCTCTTGTACCTTGCGGCGTCGAGGTGAAGTATAAACCGCGGGAGATGTGCCTGCTTATGGGCTTCATGTATCGATATTCCCATGGTCTCTGTTATTCCCTGTGTCCATCGTTTACGTGGTCGGCCTCTTCCTCTGCTTCCCTCTAGTCTGTACATCATTGCTTGTTGTGGTATGCTGTTAGTTGGTAACCTACTTGTATGGTTAAATCATGTGACTTGCTGCCTTCTAATGAAATCTAGTGCAGCTATAACCCCCACTTTAGTCCCGATTTCTTCATTTCTGATCTTATCTCTTCTTGATACATTGAGTATTCTTCTCAGGAATCTCATTTCTGTTGTGATTTTTCTTTCCTCTTTTTCTGTCATTGCCCAGGTTTGGAATTGGTAACAGAGTGGGCAGGAAGATTGTGTTGTAAAGTGCTTTCTTAGTAGTTATTGATTCATGTTTGTTCTTTAGTATTGATACCATTCGTCCAATGAGTTGGTTTGCCTTAATGCATTTATTTTCGATCTCGTCTTCTGATTTGCCATTTGATGATATTATACTTCCTAGGTATTTGAAACTCTTTACTTATTTCAAGGGAGGTTCGTTTAGGTGAATTGTTTTTTTCTTCTTTAGTTATAGTCATTCTCCCCCGATGGTGTTTCCACCTTGTCGTGGTGGGGGAGCTTGAGTTTCTCAATGACCCTGAGAGCTATGCCGGCGGTAGCGTAGCTACCAGCAGGGCCCCCCCCCCCCAAGCCGGACAGGTCAAAGGGTAGAGAACAGACAAAGAGAAACACCCTGGTCCTCCAGGTTGGGGGTTGAAGCGTGGGGTTAACATCCCCACCTTTGTAAAAACCTTTCTTTGTTACGAAACAAATACATGAGCCTCGATATCGGACTGACTTATCTGGACAACGACCTTGGAACGTTAAAGGACTTTTGAGATTTGGAACATGGAATGTACGGACACTATATCGAGCTGGAGCGGCCGAAGAACTAACCCGGGAGCTGATTGACTATCAAATGGATATAACAGCAATTCAAGAAATAAGGTGGCCAGGAGAGGGTACTTTAGAGCAAAATGGAATGATCATAATATATGGAGGAAACACCCAAAATAAACATGAATTAGGAACAGGATTTGTCATCAAAAAAGAGTTATGGGGGAACGTTTTAAACTTTAAAGCTTTTAATGACAGGATTAGTAAATTACGAATAAAAGGTAAATGGAAAAATATAACGATGATTAATGTACATGCACCTACTGAAGAGAAAGAAGATGATATTAAAGAAGACTTTTATAATGATCTGGAAGATGTCATAGAAGAAACCCCCAAACAGGACATCCTGATTGTGCTGGGAGACTTCAATGAAAAAATAGGTAGAGAGCAAACTAATAAAAAAGTGGCCGGTATGGAAAGCCTACATACAACTTCAAATGATAATGGATGGAGAGTCATCAACCTGGCAGAAGCCAAAGGACTGCAGGTTAGCAGTACCAGACTACAAAGAAAGGATATACACAAA
This sequence comes from Cepaea hortensis, assembly GCA_963921405.1. Taxonomy (NCBI): domain Eukaryota; kingdom Metazoa; phylum Mollusca; class Gastropoda; order Stylommatophora; family Helicidae; genus Cepaea; species Cepaea hortensis. The sequence continues at coordinate 70,475,920 of OY992891.1, read as the reverse complement.
CAAACTTGGAAATCATGTGACAAGAGAACCTATAATCAAATAGATCACATTTTAATTAACAACAGAAATGCATCAAACATACAGCAAGTCAGAAGTTATAGAGGAGCTGAGTGTCACAGTGACCACTTCCTCGTTGGAGCAAAATTTAAAATAAAACTTAAGAGAGCTTTCTATACTAAATTACAAAGATTACACCCAACATATAACAGAGAAAAACTGCAAGACATTACAGTCAAAGAGAAATTTACAGATGAAATAAAATGTAAACTTGAAACTCTGCAAAACCCTTTGGAGGAAAGCATTGACCAAACTTGGTTGAACATCAAGAATACAATTCAGTCTACCGCAGAAGAATGTCTCGGTGTGTTAACCACGCATAGAAAGAACAGATGGTTCAATCAAAAATGTGAAGAAGCAGTCATTAGGAAGAAGAATGCCAGACATGTATGGTTAAATGACATCAATAACACCCAAAAGGAAGAGCATTATAGAAATGAATGTAAAGAGGCTACAAAAATAGTCAGACAGCAGAAGCGAGAATATATGAGTAATATAATCAAAGATATGGAAACTAATCACCAGAAAAATGAATCCAGAAAATTTTTTAAAGAACTGAAGTCAATGAAACGAGGGCACCAACAAAACACATATGGTTTAAAAGACAAAAATGGGAATATGATAAATACCAATGAGGAAATGTGCAACACACGGAAAGAATATTTTATTGAATTACTAAATTGTGAAGCTCCAAGTAACATTTTCTCACAGGAAGAGGTTCTAACATGCGAACCACAAATTGAAGAACCTACATTTGAAGAAATCCTATATGTAATCACACGACTTAAAAACAATAAGGCAACTGGGACTGATGGAATTGCTGCTGAATTTATAAAGGCAGGTGGCCATGCATTACATCTAAAGCTATACGAACTAATAATAAAAATCTGGAGGACAGAAGAATTACCCCATGACTGGAAAGAGTCATTATTGATACCTATCTTTAAGAAAGGAGACGAGTTCCAATGTGGAAATTATAGAGGAATATCACTACTGTCCACAAGCTATAAGATACTATCCGCAGTATTACTAAATAGACTAAAACCATATTCAGAAGACATATTAGGTGACTACCAGGCAGGGTTTAGACAAAACAGATCAACAATAGATCAGATATTTATCTTACGACAAATAGCCGAGAAACATTGGGAATATAAAAGAGATCTCCATAACATTTTTGTGGATTTTAAAAAGGCTTATGATAGTGTCCATAGGAATAGTCTATGGAATGCTATGCAGGAATTTGGAATACCAAGGAAGTTAATCAACATGATCAGACTATGCATGGAAGATACTTATAATATAGTAACATATAAAGGCAGGAAATCAGACCCCTTCAAAATAACATCTGGCTTGAAACAGGGTGATGCACTATCGCCGCTACTCTTCAATCTGGCTCTAGAGAAAGTTGTAAGGAAGGTAAAGGAGGAATGTGATATTGGAGGAACATCCAAGCTGCTTGGTTATGCAGATGATATAGATATTATAGGGCAAAGTGAACAAAAGACATTGGAAATATTGACTCACTTAAAGGAAAAAGCCCAACAGATGGGGCTGGTTATCAATCAAGATAAGACAGAATATTTGGTAATTTCAAGAGACGGAATGGCTAGAAACTCTGGCCACATACAAATAGATAATATGACCATTAAAAGAACGGAAACATACAAATACCTGGGTACGATCTTCAACTGCTCCAACATCATAAGGGAAGAAATACAAACTAGAATCAACTCTGGAAATAAGATATACTATGCACTACAACATCTACTAAAATCAAAGGCGCTATCTCGTAACACCAAAATCACAATATACAAAACACTGATCAGACCAGTTGTGCTGTATGGCTCTGAAACCTGGAGTACAACGAAAGGAGACGAAGCCTTGTTACAAACCTTTGAGAACAAAATTTTAAGACGCATCTTTGGACCCATTAGGGATACACAAATTGGAGAGTGGAAAAGAAGAAGTAACAAAGACATTTATGATCTGTTTAAGTCCCCGCTAATCACTGGTATCATGAAGGCTAATAGACTACAATGGCTGGGGCATATAGAAAGAATGGAAGATAATAGGGAAACAAAACTCGCTTACACTCAGGAAACAAATGACCGTAGACCCCGAGGTAGACCAAGAAGGCGGTGGAGAGATAATACATGTACAGACCTACTAGCACTTGGAATCAACGACTGGCAAGAGAAGGTCCACCAGAGAGACTTATGGAGACGGATTGTATTTGCAGCAAAGAACCTCAATGGCTCGGAACGCTGAAGAAGAAGAAGAAGTTATAGTCATTACCTCTGTTTTACTTACACTAATTTTCATGTTATGTTCCCTAAACATTTCGTTTAGGTTATTCATGTGGTTTTGCAATTCGGCTTCTGATTTTTCTATTAGTGCTTGGGCGTAAGCAAACAGGAGTTCTCTAATGGTGTAATTTGCAGAGGTTCTTCTTCTGTGATCTCGTCTGCCGTGTTCTTGCGTTCTCTGTTTGGCTGGTCACCACTGTCACCAGTACTATTCAATGCGTATACGGTGCCGATCACCGAACAACAGTTGGACGGGAGGGGTAGGACTCTGTCATTTGCTGACGACATTCTCGTGTATCGACAGGGTCGAGATAGACAGGCGGTTGCCAATGATATGCAGGGCGAACTAGATCGAATTTCCTCATGGTGTGCTGATGCCGATGCCCTTGTCAACCCTGCAAAGCCATCGGTTACATTGTTCTCCTTAAACAACCATATTGTGAACACAGACCTGTCGGCAGTAAGAATGGATGGGAGCATTTTGAGTAGAACCCAGTCAATAACATATCTTGGTGTGAGGCTTGATCGTAGCCTGTCCTTCAGAGATCATGTCGATTATGTCATAACGAAAGCTCGAAAAGGTTTATCAGCAATGAGAGTAATGGCGACTGCCAATATCGAGCAAAGACTGCTAATACTTCTGTTCCAAGGACTGGTGCTTTCACGCATCGAGTATGCCCTGGCCATCCTCACTGTCAGCCCTACACAGATTGGAAGATTTGAAAAGGTACAAAGTGAAGCCATGCGCATCATTTTGGGCTGCACGAGAGACACCAGCTGTGTAGCAATGAGATACCTCCTTGACTTCCCGACAATGGAACACAGGATCAAGATATGGAGAGCTCGGGTATACTTAAAAATAAGTGCAGATGAGCAGCACCCTCTGCATGATGCTATATTCAGAGAAAAGGCTAACAGGCTAAAGAGGGGCAAATCATGGATGGGTCGGGTGGAAGATGTCGTCAGACAGGTCTGCAGTCTTACCAGTATCAACCCCGGCAAGGAATGGGTGCCGGTGCCTCCAGCTTTTAAGTGCACTTTCTCCTGCATTATCACACTCGACAGACGGTGCATAGAGCAGAACCCTGCCGCTGTCGATGCAGAGGTCAACGCTCTCATCTATGAACACTCAGACAGCCCCGAAGTGCTCATCTGTACAGATGGATCTGTTGTAAAGCAGCAGAGAAGTACGTGGGCATTTACAGTCTGTTCAGCGGGGCGAACCGTTCAAGAATCCAGTGGTGCCCACTTTATGACCACGAGCAGCATGACGATGGAGGTGATGGCAGTTACACAGGCTTTCATATGGCTGGAATCACAGCATTATACCAAGGTGTGTATACTAAGTGACTCAATGAGCATGATTCAGAAGGTCGAAGCTGGAGCTGTATGCAGACAGTGGATTGAGTCGCTGCGGAAGTCTGTTGTCCGTAAAGTCACATTCATCTTCGTCCCGGGACATGCGGGAGTCGAGGGAAATGAACGAGCTGATATAACTGGCTGGCTCTGCACCCCCTGTAGATGGCCAGCCCATGGATCGTGCCGATGTTATTAACGCCCTTAAAGATATGGCGAGAACAGAGGACTTTGACGTCAGTGAATCCACATCGCTGTCCAGGATGAAAGACTGGGAAGTAAGAATCGGCACGGCCAAGCGCGAGAGGCACATTGAGAAAACGAGGTGCCTCATCAACCAACACAGAACTGGCACTATTAGCCACCGGACGCTGATGCATATGCTGGGGGGAAGATCTGTGCACCTATAGACCTGTCCGGAGTGCAATGAAGATACCTCAACTGATCTGATTGGCTGATATCTTGTTGTCTATATGTGTTATGGCCGGCTTCGTGGCTTAGAGGTTATGACTTTTCTCCGTAATCTCGTATACTCTCGTCGGTTAACGTGATGACGGTAAGAATCAGCAGTGGTTCGAATCGCATCTCTAACTTACGGGGTATGTGAGCCGGCCGCTCAGAAAGCAATGGCAAACTACTGAGCGTAATCTTGCCAAGAAATCGACATACAGCTGAAAGATGCTGGTGTTGACAGCGAAGTCCTGTAGTAGACACCTTGCAGTCTTGACAGACCAAAGTATGTGAGTGGAATGTGGCCAATATTCCATCACAATGTCTGGGCAGAGCTTCAGAGAATCATGTGATGCCCAAACGACATGACCTCTCTCTCGGCCTAGTCTTGTGTATTCCAGAGGAATGGGTAACCAATACGTCTGGCACAAGGTAGGCTGCAGACGCTGAAGCGAAGTCCTGTAAAGGATATATATATATATATATATGTGTGTGTGTGTGTGTGTTATGAATAAGAGAAGGGACAAAAGAGGAATGTGTATGGTTAATTTCTTGTACATTTGTTGTAGCCCTAAGAGGCCAGCAAAAAATTTTCAATCAACATTGTAAAATTTTCTTTCTACATTAAAAGTATACAAACACCATTTAAAAATTAAACATGTAACTAAATAATCTATTATAAAATGTAAGTATGTAAATATTAGACAAATTTTCTTTAAGAAATCTAAAAGAATTATATTCATGTGTAAAATATTTTATTTCCGTATTAATTCTCTTATTTCTAAAGGAATATAAAAGAAGTTTAAAGTTATTTAGTAAATTATCTGTAGTAATTTTATTTATATTTTTCAAATTTAAGTAATGTCCCCTGCAACAATATTAGATGTTTATGTCCCTTACTCGTTTCTTATTTAACTGTTTTTCTTTTAGAAATCTTGTAATTCCGCAGAATGCTCGAACATAATTATTAAGTGTAATGATCAATGTTATTATGACCTTTTAAATATGCTCTAAGCAACTAGAGAAATGAATGCACAGTTGAATTGTATGATTTATTATTATATGTTGGAAGATATCAACATTGATTGGAAAGATTTAAGAATAATAACGAATATTTACTGGAACCAAGTAGCAGCAATTGAAACAGAAAATAAAGAGGGTAGTTACGAACAGATAAAGCTAGGAGTACGACAGGACTGTCTTGTCACCAGATCTCTTCTTCCTATATAGCGAAGTAATAATGAGAGAGATCAAAGAGACGTCAGGAATACTTATCGGAGGTTACAATATAAAAAATAATAATAATAATAATATACGCTATGCAGATGACACAGTATTTTGGTAGCGGATAATTCAACAGACCTAACACAATTGTTAGACATTGTTTAGTTTAGTTTAGTCGATGGATCAACATCACGGCACACGGGTGCAACCCATAAGTACTCCGTTCTCTTCCTAATTCAAATCTGAGTCTGGAGAAACTCAGCTCAGTACACGAACTCCGTAGCACCGGCGAGGATCCTGAAAATACTAGGGTAGATTTTTAACTCTAAATTTTGGCCCGGGCAGCGCCGTTAGGCTATTCTTTTTCGATTTCTAACTGCCAAGGGATTTTTTACGTGCACAACAATACACACGGGCGTCCGATCTCACTACCCAGAGACCAGGGGAAATTTCAATACTAGAACCCGGGACCTCCAGCACTCTAGGCGGACACCATACCTCGAGACCACGCAGTCCCCGACCAATATTGACATATTACAAGACAATGACATGGTTATGGTAATTTCTATCACACTTTTAAGTTTTTTTTTATTTGAATCCCCCACATATATATTTTACGAAGTGACTATTCGCAATAGAATTGCGAATAGAGAAAACTTATATTCGCAGTAGAAGTAGGTCACGTGATTATTCCTATGCGTGTGGCTATATTATAATATTTCGTTGTTGTTTCAGTAGCAAAGTGGTAAGTGTCTCCGCCTGTCACGCGGGAGCTCGAGGTTCGATTCCCCATCCGCGATGCAATACATGTTTTTTTTTTTTTTTTTTCATTTTTAGCAACTAGGCAGCGATGGAGTGATCGAGTGTCGGAATCGACGGATCCAATAGATGTCTTTGTTTAAGGTTAATTTTATTTGCCAACTGAAATATCCAACCAAGTAGATAATTCTAAATACCTCGGGGCACTTATAACATCGGATGGAAGATGTACAACAGAGATTAAGATCATAATTTTTTTTTTTTTTTTTTTTAGCATATCCTTTTTTACAGGACTTAGCTGTCAACACCAGCATCTTTCAGCTGTATGTTGATTTCTTGGCAAGATTACGCTCAGTAGTTTGCCATTGCTTTCTGAGCGGCCGGCTCACATACTCCGTAAGTTACCGATGCGATTCGAACCACTGCTGATTTGAACCGTCACCACGTTACCTGACGAGAGTATACGAGATTACGGAGAAAAGTCATAACCTCTAAGCCACGAAGCCGGCCAAGAGCAGAATAGGGCAGGCAAAAGCCGCATTTAAGAAAATGAAGGGTATCTTATGCAATAAATCAATGAATGTAAGAAAGAGAGTGCTAAAATGCTATATAGAACCAGTTTTGCTGTATGGCAGCGAATCGTGGAATGTAAATGAACAAATTAGGAAGAACTTAGAAGCAACAGAGATGTGGTTTTTAAGACGAATGTTGCGAATTCCTTGGACTGCCAGAGTAACTAACAACGATTGCCTGAAAGAGGCTAATGAAACTAGAACTCTACATACAACAATAAGGAAGAGACAAACAGCTTTCTTTGGTCATGTGATGAGAAGAGAGACATTGGAGAACATCGTGAGAACTGGAAAGATCGAGGGGAAGAGAGGCAGAGGCAGACCAAGAGAAATAATGCTGGACGGTTGAGACTGTGGCATGGAGGAATATCATCAGCAGAGTTGATCCAGAACACCAAAGACCGAGATCTGTGGGGAGCCATGAACGCCTACGCCAGCCGGCACGGCATTTGATGATGAACTGAAATATCGCCACAAATTAACCACCCTCATACTGGCTCAAGCTAAAATTGACTAGTAAGCGGACGCTGTGACGCGAGAAAAAAGATCTGGAGACATTACACATCCCTGTCTAACGCCTCTTTTAATAGGCTGATATTGACCTACATCGTTATCAATTCTGATGACAGTTTGTTGTTTCCAATATATGTTTTTTTGTTTACATTTTTATTTACACATGGATGCCTGGTAACAGTAAGTGTACTGAAACGAAAGCTAACAATTCTTGAATTCACCTGGGGACACAATTATTTGGAGGGATCGTTATTTGTATTCATTCATTCATTCATTCATTCATTCAGTAGCATGTCCTTTGCAGAACCTCGCTCCCATAACAACATTCCGGAAAACCTCTCGATCATAAGCAAGATGTCCCGCGTCTGATACACCCATCTGGAGATCATCCGCCACATCCTGCACCCATCTTCTCTTTGGCCTTCCTCTTCCTCTCTTCCCAGGCATATACCCTTCCAGTATTGTTCTCTCCAAACTTTCGTGACGTTTCAAGTGACCAAAATATTTCAATTTTCTTTGTTTTATCGTCTTTAATAGCCAACCTTCTTCAATATTCAATTCTTGAAGTATGGGTGCATTTGTTCTTTTCTGTACCCAAGATATTCTTAGAACTCGTCTATAACATTTATATTAAAAGGCGTTTATGCGCTGTTCAGCTTGTTTAGTAAGTGTCCATGTCTCACAGGCGTATGTTGCAATGGGAAAGATGCATGCTCTTAAAAATCTAATTTTTGAAGTTCTGTCTGTCCCTATCCATAATTTATTCAGCTGTTTTAGTCTTTGAAGAGCAATTGATAGTCGTTTAATTTCTTTCATTGTGTCACCGTTGTTGATAATCAATGACCCAAGATATTCAAAATTTTCCACCACCTCCAATTTTTCGCCATTAATGTATATTTCTTTCTCCATAGTAGTTTTATCTGTATGCATTATCTTTGTTTTTGCTATGTTAAGATATAAGTTGTGATTTTCACTATTCAATTGGGTTGAGGCTATTAGGTTTTCTATGCCATTATGTGTTGTGAATAGTAATACTGTATCATCAGCATATCGAATCTCCGGTATGTCATGACCGCGGATATTTAGGGAATCATATAGCTCCCTGTTTATATCACCTCTTACATTTCTCATTATATTTTCGGCGTACAGATTAAACAAATAGGGTGACAGCACGCAGCCCTGATGGACTCCTTGCTTGATGTCAAACCAATCTGATGCCTCACCATCTATTCTAACTGCTGCTTGTTGGTCTAGATAGAGCATTTTTATGAGTTGTATTACATGTGATGGAAAGCCCATACTCCTCATGATTTCCCAAAGTTTCTGATGTTGTACACAGTCAAATGCCTTTGAATAATCCACAAAACATGAGAATAGGTTTACATTAAATGCTCTGCACTTCTCTATTATTAAACGCATGTTGAATATGTGATCTCTTGTTCCTCTTCCTTGTCTAAATCCAGCTTGAACTACGTTAATCTCTTCTTCCATTTTCTTACGAAGTCTTCCCATTATGACTTTTAGTAGAATTTTACTTGCATGACTGATCAGGGCAACAGTTCTATAGTTGGTACATAATTTCAGGTTGCCCGTTTTTGGTATTCGAATGAAAACAGTTCTCCTCCAATCTTTAGGCCATATACTATATTTCCAAATCTTTGTACATAATGCATGATATATGTGTATGCTTTCTTCTCCTCCCGCTTTAATTAGTTCAGCTGGTATCTCATCACATCCAGGTGATTTACCATTCTTCAGGTTCTTTATAGCCCAAGCAATTTCATCTAATGAGGGTTCAGATTCTGTCTCTGCTGTCATTGGCTCATGTATCTCATTCATATCCTCACTGTCACTCATATCATACATTCCACTGCAGTACTCCTGCCATCCTTCTAGAATTTTATTTGTATTGGGGATACGAATTCTGGAAAATTATTTTTGATATTTCAACAGCACTAACGTAATGTAAAAATAAAACGGGATGCCAGAAGAATGGACAGAAGTAAGAAGAAGGGTGATTCATTAAAAATTACTGAGAATTCGGCAGAATTCTAATGCGAATATAATTTTTCTCTATTCGCAATGGAATTGCGAATAGAGCCTCCCTATTATTTAAGTTTTCAATCACCTAAGTTCAAAGCACCATTTTCTACTGCCTTACATCTCCCACCGAAGCCTAGGCCATCAACCATAAGGCCAAGCCATGCAATGTAGACTTGTTTGTGCTTGTTTGGGTTTCGCAGCTCAAGTGTTCTCCAGGCTGAGGGTTCTAAGCCTCACTCAACCCCTCTTTAGTCACCTAGAACAACACACTCGGTAGTTTACAGTGTTATAATTCTTTGCATCCCTAAAGGGCTCCAGTAACTCAATCACTGCTCCGGGCATCTAAGATTCCAACATCCTTTTTGAAATACCCCCATATAACATGCAGTAAACCAATTGGAGAATATGACATGTGCCATAGTTTGAAAACTATCGTCCAATATGACATGTGCCATAGCTTGTAAACTATCGTCTCTTGGGCAGATATCAGAAAAATAACAGAGTTACCACACAGACAATTCTCATGCTTTAGTGTATAAAAATCAAACAAGAAAACAAATGCAACACTAAATGCTTATTTAAAAGGGAAACTGTATACATAGTTGAAGTATGAATAAATAGATATTTTATACACAGTTGAACTGTGACAGTACGTTAGTCCTTTCTCCCTGTTTAAATACCAAGAACAATTGTTTGTGTCCTTTCATCCGTTTCATTTCCTTTAGTCCTTTCACTTGTATCACAAGAGGCGGCATCAGACATAAAATGGAGTGTCCTTGAGGATTATTTAAGCGACCACTTACCCTGCTCTGTACTAATACCTAAGTCCAGTACAGTCAGGGCTCAAGAGGAAAGACTAACTAACTAACTTACACTCACTTTAAACAACACAATTATAAATATAAAAAGTTTGCATATAACCCCACAAACCCAAAGAGATAAAGGATACTAAGTTCCTCTTTCTCAATGTGATCCTGCCGGTTATAATTAATTTAGCTGTTACTGGCCCATTGGCTTGAGACCATAAATGTGTATGGGTTATGCTGAACATGTTCTCTTGTGATAGACATGACATTGCACATCAAAGTTGCCTTCTATCATGAGATTGACATTTGACTTTCCTCAGGCATCTCATTTCGCAGGTGTTGATTTTGCAAAGGTGTAATTTGGATAAAGTCCAGGTTTGAGATTGGTAGCATAGGGTTGGTGTGAATATGCTGTTTATTATCTGTCGTTTTGCGGACATGGGTGTTTGGATGTTTCAGTAAGGGTGATATTTGATGTCGGATACGTTGAGATTGATGGCTCAACCCCAAAGAGATAAAGGATGCAAAATCCTTTTTCCCAATGTGATCCTGCCCATTTAATTAATTTAGCTGAACTGACTCAATTGTTTGAGACCAGAAATAGAGTTTTAGAGAACCAAGGAATACCTTCTGGAAATAACTGAAAAAGTTGTATTTCCTTTTATACCCAAATTATCCTTTAAGTGGTTCCTTGCCTCTCCTCTACCAACTAATTAATTCTATCTAGGGTAGTTTAAAACAATTTGACTATGACAAGTACAATACAATCAATACATGACATGACCTCATTTTTCGTGATTTAATAAACACAAACATGGATTTTGTAAATTGCATTCCAAATTACAATTTCCTGTAATAAAATAAGGACATATACATATACAGTAAATATACAGAATTGATGTGCCAATGATAATGCATATATTAACAGCTATATTTTTTCCAGTGGCCTGTAATGCTAATCTTTTACTGGCCTGGATGATCTGAAAAAAAAAGAACTGTCTACACTTAGAATTCTCCACTTCCAGCTTTGGGAATCCCTCTGGCTATCAATTTATTTCTGTAGTCTTAGTGTTCAAGGGCGTAGTAGAACACAAGTTGGCTCTTTGTTTTCCTTTCCATTGTTTGGCAGGTAAATGTTAAGATAAAAATTACCTCTCCTCTGAGACAAATGGAATGGTTGCAGGTAGATAATTTTCTGCGCTACTCTATCAAGGGCATCACTCAACAATGTGCCCACTCAGCATGTGCTGCATTCAATCCTCACCAAGTCAGGTCTGGATTGACATGAATAAGATCACTACCTGAAATTCCATCAATCATTTAATTCTAAAGATATCATAAATATGACATTAGAAATGAAATGTAAAAGCCTAAGAACATACAAGTGAAAACAATAAAAGGAATCTTGTTCTTAGAGAAAATAAACAGAAGAAAGATAGTCTTGGTGTTCTTAATTAATTATCACCAACATAGTTGTTTGCTTTCACTCCAATCTTCCACTATCAGGTGTTCAAGGTTTAACTAGCAGATGTGCAGTTTCATCTTCACTTAAGCTTGTCCTTCAGGTCAATAGTTTAAGTAATACCTTGAATGATTTGGAATTTGACAATTATGTTGACCATTCTCTTCTTCATCTTTTTCTATTCATGAAAAAGGTTCTCATACATTAAGGCTTTTTAAAAATTAGTCCCCCTTGTAATGAGTGTTTGTTTATAAGCAATATAAGTACATTATGGTATCCATTCTTGTATAGTATTAAGGTGACTTCTCTTTTTAGTCCAAAGTTTTACGGAGAGTATATTCCCCCCTCTTCACCGTCTCTATTCTAAGTTTGTACTTCAGCTATCAGCATGATCATGCTTATTATACTCATTCTCATCATCAACATGGTTTTCTTATCTCATTGTAATTACAATCATTATCATTATTATCATAATTATTACATTGTCATTACAATCATTATCATGCTTTAGACATTAGAAATCATTACATTATTCTAACATTATCATCATAATCATTATTACATAATTTTCATTACATTACAGTCATCATCATCATCTTTGTATTACATTAATGTCATTACACTAGACCATATGGGTTAACATTATGAAATACAACGTGGGATTTTGCTTAAATTACAAACACAGATGCTGGTACTATGCGCAATGTATGATATGGTTTGTGTCGTGCTTAGCGCACAAAACTAGATGATAGGAACATGAATGATATTTTATACAAAGTGATGTTATGCGCCAGAGTGTACTAAATGATTATTTAGTTTATGGGTTACGCCGAACTAGTTTCTGGTGATAGTCATGGCATTCCACATCAAAGATGCCGGCTATCTTGAGATTGACTGTTGGCTTATACTCTCTCTCTCAGCCTTTAACTTCACTCACTAACTCAATCTCCTCATGCATCAGTCAACATATCCATCTGTGCATGTGAGGTCACTTCACTCTCTCAGACATCATTCATATGTATGGATGATCATTTCACTCAGTCCATAGACACATTCATATTGGTATGGGTAATCATATAGGAATCATTCATCACACATCCTTCCTACTGTCATGTAAAGTGGGTACTTATGTGATTTCCAAATGACAACATAACATTGACATCACAATGAGATCTCACCCATTAATCAGACAATCATATATGTATGGATAACAATCATGCATATGTAGGTGCTTTATCCCTGATAAATTCACAGGTTCAATAACAATGATATTACAATCAAATCTCCCCCCTCATCAGAAATTATAATATTTCCTGATTGATATTTAATCATTCATACTGAGGTGGTTTACAAATGATACATTCACATCTGTTTAACAATGATGAATTCACACATGAATCCTCACAGACATGTTATCAGCAATGACATATTGATCATTGTGATCATTAGATATAATTATGAGATTTTCAAAGGATACTGCCTCATATTAAGCAATAATAAAATGCACAGGGGTTCCCCCCCCCCTTATTCTCATAGATTTATGTGTTCTACTCAGTCTACATTCAGGCATTATGAATCTTACCCATTCTACAATGCCGGTTGACTAAGTATTATTATTGTGTGGCACAAACATTAATTCCATATGTTTACAACATTGAAAATACATTTGACTCACCGCTATGGTGTGTTAACTCAACACACAAATTATGATACCTGTAGAATCTATTTGGTTCTCATGGGTTCATGAATTCTAAGAAAACTATTTGTTTGTCCATGTGCTCATGTCAAAAAGTAAATCTACTGACTACTTACACATTACACTAGTTTGACTTACCAGTGTTTACACATTTACAATAGTTTCCTTAAGTCTTAAGTTACTCTAAAGCATTGTAGATTGAGTTGCTTAAGAAATAAAATTTACAACATGTGTCTAATGCTTTATACATTAACTAAGTTGTTTAGCTGGGAGAAAATAAACACTGTAGTTTTCTCCTATTGTACAGTTTATCTTATGACTATGATAACTGAGTATAATATTATTTAGTTTGTACTAAATTATATTCTTTAAGAACTTACCATTCCAAATAATTGTAGGTTGAGTTGCTTAAGAAAAAAAATGTACACCTTGGATTCCTATTTATACATTAAATCCGTTGTTTACTTTTGGAGAAAATAAAATTCACTATGGGTATTCTTAATGGGTAGTTTATCTATAAACTATAAAAATTAATTATATTCTAATTAACTTTTTAAGAACTCACCACACGTGTTCACAAGTCGACTTACCAACTCTTCTTCTAGGAAAAAGTCTCACACTTAATATAAGATTTAAAATAAATTATATTCACCTCATCAAAACACGACAGCTTCACAATAAGTGTCAACATTTGACATTACCAAGAAGTAAGCTCATAGATTTGGTTGTTTCCAAATACTGACTGCTGGATGTATGGTCCTTCTTCTCTTTAGACAATTTTCTCACTTAGTCGTGGCGAGTTAAGAAGCTACCATTCTGCAGGCACATCTTGGTTTGTGACCATTCGCTGTTCTGTTTGTACAATGAGGCCGGAAATCGATTGTAGCTGTTTATATCTCAGCTTTCTCCGTTTCGTGTTTTTACTTTCCCGTGTACCATGAGTCCGTCCTTGTAAAATATGGGATTGTAGTAATAGGAAACAAACTTAGTATTTTTGGTGGTGAACTATGATTTTGTCGTCCTGGAAATAAATGATAGCGATGTTACGTTTTGTGAAAATATATCACAGTTGATATGTAAGTGCACTAACAAGCTTTTTGACATCTGATTTCAATTTCTCTGTCCAATCTGCCATCTTCTGTGATCATACTTCCAAGGTATTTGAATTGTTTAACTTGTTTCAGAGTTGTGTTATTTATCTGTATACTTTGAATTAACAAAAATGTATAATATAGCCACACGCTTGCCTCGATGACGTCACGTACGTTAAGTCATGTGACTTGGCAAATCACGTGACCAGCCGGGACATTTCAACTATGTATAAAGGGATACTTTATACACAGCTGAAGTATGAATAGTCACTTTGTATTTAAAATTGAGTAAACAAATTTAGGTTCGGGTTCAAGATGGCGGTGTAACCGCGTCGTTCGATTCAGAGATTAATTATGTGTTCTGTGCGTGTTTCCTAACATCAATCTGTTCAAATAAGGATGAACCTACGACAGGTCCAGCAAACCGGTATAGAATTTATTTGTTCAAGTACTTTTGCTCGAGAATTATGGAGTAAATTGAAAGAAAAAGGCAACTCTATCTACGTTCACGCTGGAAACAACACACCCAAGCCGAACAACAACAAGCGACTAACAACACCTGCTAAGCTTCGAAATACTTCAAATAGAAAGGAGATTTTCTCGACTTGGAATGTTACTGGTCTAGGATATAAGGAACCAGCTGTCGTAGAGTTTATGAAAAAATCAAATATTCAATTATTAGGACTCGCAGACACTAGGAAAAAAGGGCAGAACACGAAACGAACACATGAAGGTTACGTTCTTATATGGAGTGGCGTCGACCAGCGAGCTACAGCTAAACATAGAGTGGGTTTTTTGTTACAACAAGACACAGCGAAAGCCATTATCAACACTAAATTTATATTGAATAACGAAGACACAAACAATAGATTGCACGATTTATTGTCTGGCATATTTCGCTGCATCTCGTCAGGTACATACTGCAGAAATCACACAACGTAAAGTGAAATAACTAGATAAATCCTTCAAACTGAAATATACACATGTTCGCACAGTAATGTCGATTGTCTTAGTAGGCAGAACTGTGTGTGCGCTTGAGGTTGGCCAGCTTAGACTGGGTTTCTTCTATCTGGTTTTTTGTCAGTCGTCTCAGGTTTTTTCTTGTTGGACATATTCTGTCCGCCCTGAGAGATCTGAAATACCGGTGGGGGAGTATTCCCGTCTTTAGGCATTCCTCGAGAAATCTCAATCGACACTTCGGTACCGATATTTTACACTTCAGCTTGAATAATCCATCCAATCGCTTCACAGTTGGTAATGGGAGGCAACGTTTCAGAAATTCAAAACAATGTTTTCCCGTAATGTCAAGGAGACAGATGAACTAATTGTGATGGGTGATTTTAACGGACGAATAGGCACACGAAGAACACCGTGGAATGATTCCATGGGGCCATTCATTCAGCGACAAAGAGACTGATTGTAACAGCAATGGTCAACATCTACTCAACATATGCTCCGAACATGGACTAATAATAGCAAATAGGTTTTTTCAACATCGTTGTAGCCGCACCACAACCTGGTATAAATGGAATGACATAGACCAGAGGTTCCCAAACTTGTGGCCCGCTAGATGTTAGTAAGTGGCACGCGAGGCCTCGTTATTTAAAATAATATGTGTTAATAATTTCAAAAAATGCACTCGGAGCTTCCCGTCCAGCGTGCGATAATTTACTCTGCTCGTGGTTGTTATATTCAGATATTATCGAATGCACCTGTTCAGTTCGCAACCTTCAGCTGATCATACGATTTCATTCTGGCGACTATTGTCTGTCGAACAATTTGAACACTTGTGTTCATTCGCTCAGAGATACATTTGTCGTTTTAGTTCGACTTACAGATGCGAGCAGTCATTTTCCGCAATGGCTGTTATAAAAAACAAGCTACGTTCCAGACTCACCGACAGTAACCTAGCTGCGCTTATGACTTTGGGCACAACAGATTTGTACCCAGACATTGATAAACTGGCATCTTAACTTAAGTAACTGATTATGAAGAACAGTTACAATTGTAAATTAATTATTTTAATAGCGATTTTCGAAACGGATTTAAAATTTATTATTAAATTAACTTTTGATTTTAAACCAAAACATGACCGCAGAGTAGTACTGACACTGACTGTATTTAAAGTTTTAGAATTTTGTTGACGAAAGTTAAGAAAGGTAAGAATGATACTGCACGAATTTTATAATTTTATAAAGTTGTGGTCCCCTTAACTACCGAAAATAGTAGAAATGGCCCTCAGCTTGAAAAGCTTGAGAACCACTGACGTAGACAGTCAAATTATTTTGGGCATGTTATTAGAAGAAATTAATTTTAGAACTTGGTGACAACTGGCAAGATCAAATGGAAGAGACCAAGGGGAAGACAGAGAGGTAAATACCTGAATGACTTGGCCACGTGGCATGGTAGAGACAGAAACACGGAGCTGAACCACGACTCTGATGATCGAGTGAGATGGCACAATATGACCGCCCAAGCTTGTTGGCATGGCACATGATGGATGGACGGATTTTTTCACATTATGGTATATTCTCTATTCAGTCTCTTCTGATGGCTTGTACCATATAGTTTTTTTTTTACATTGCTGTTTTAATTATTTTAAGGGCTTTTAAAGACAAGATGATATATTTCATTGCAGCGAGTTTGATCCCATATGGCTCGGTCTCTTTCCGCCGGGCGGCCTGCCGAAAGCGTCATACAAAGCACGAACTCCGTAGCAGTAGTAGATTACGTAAAAGATCCGCCCCAAAATAGGCGTAGGCGTAGGCTGGAAAGAGTAGGAGCAGGGTGGAAATCGGTGCCACCCCAGTTTAGGAGCAGGGTGGGAATCGGAGCCACCCCAGTTTAGGAGGGAGATGGCGGGTGAAAGTGGATCGTGACGGCGGGTGTGTGAAAGTGGCGGGGGTGGGAAAAAAGATAGTACCGGGATACGTCGGGTGAAGTGTGGGAATGGACGGGAGTGACGGTTCATGAACGGGGTGTATGATGGAAAGAGTCATTAACGAAAAACGTAGGTGTGTTTTGAACTGTTAGCACATTGGCGGTGTACGAATAGAAGGAATAGGTGGTGATAGTGGTTTAGTGTAGAGGGTCGCCTTCACTATCAGCTGACAAAGTAAATGTAGGAGTCTGGTGGGATTAATATTGAGGGGATGGTGACCTAGGTCTGAGTGATGTATGGAGGACTCTGGTGTAGCATCAGTGGAGTCGGTGTCTGCGGGGTAGCAGAACACGCCGCCCGAAGAAAGGAAGGACTATTATTGCTTGTTAATACGCTCGCATTACAACCCCCAGATGGGCCCCGTGGTGGGAAATCACCGTGGTGGTAAGAGGGTGTAGAGAGTTAGGATTCGCTATCAACTGAACAAAAGTAAAGAGGGCCGTAGTGATTATCATTAGTTGATAAGAGGTGGGCCGTAGAATCAGTGGGGATGGTTGTTGGTCGGGCTCGCAGAACACGCCGCCTGAAGAATCGAAGGATTATCCTGATCTTTGAGTGTCAATACGGTTCATATACGTATGACCCAGGTGCTTGGACTGCTCCTCTAGGCAACCACAATATTTCGTGGTATTCATCTCCACGAGGGTAGCCTCATTGTCTATAACAGACATATACACTTCTACATACAGACACATCCCAAAGACAGACAAGGACAGACAAGTACACATACACTTCTACATACAGACAAGTACACAAACACTTCTACATACAGACAAGTACACATACACTTCTACACACAGACACACAAAGACAGACATATACAGACAAGTACAGAGACGTAAACACAACCACACAACTACAGACAGGACCAAGGATTCATACACACACAAAAATAAAACGAACATAGCGGATATTGAGCGAGAGTTAACATTGTACTCTGAGAACGTCTTATCTGATCTATACACCACGCTTGAAGTATGAAAGATACAACCCCAGGCTTCATACCAACAGACAGCGATTTCCCCGTGGAATCTCGCCCTGCTGCGTTCTAGAATGTCTTAATGAGAAAACCACGCATTGGTGTACCGAATGTAGGGAAAACTACATGTAGTGATATGGTGATGGTTAAAGTGAGGAGGCATCAGTAGTAGTGATAATAGTACTACTAATAATAGTTGTACTGACAACAATATTAGCTGGTGGGTTGTTAGAGATACACGTCTCTTTATTGGGATGTGTAAACACAGACAGACACACACACACACGTACACACTTGTACATACAGACATCACGAGTGCAGACAACCACACACATATACAACCAGAAAGACAGACACATACAGACAAGTACAGACCTACATTTGTACATACAGACATCAGGAATGCACGCACACACACACACACACACACACACACACACACACACACACACACACACACACACACACACATGTACAGACAGACATCACGAATGCAGACAAAGAAGAAAAGACACATACTGCGCTGTAAGTTCTAAATATGTATTTATTCAACTGTTAGTTGCAACCAAGTGTAGAAATTACGCCACACACCTGGGTGTCGCAGTATCCAAGGATGTAGTTTATCAGTCATATACATACCTACAGAGCTAGCGAAGCTTTCCTTCATGTCCTGGACATTCACGTCTGTGTTGTGAGAATTATTAACCAGATGCTTACCCAGACGCATACCAAGTGTAAATACCATCATTATTCTCCCGTAGTTGATGACGTTATCGGCAAAGATTTAATCAGCGATCGAAACAAAGACCGGGAAAACGTGTTCGGGCTTGATGCGGACTTCTAGTCTCGTGAATAACACATCTTGTTGGTTGGCTATGTGACGTACTAAGCGACACAATCTCGAGTTATTGGTCTTTTTTTTTTGGCTTGTAGGACCTAATAATAGTCGACGCCATAGTCAACAGCTCGCTGTGCACTTGTTTCAAGTCGGCCGTTGGTTGTGTCATTATTATACCGATAGCTACCAGAGACCCACCGGCGTGCAGTTGGTGGTCAAATGGTCTAATACTATCACCCGACACGTTTATAAACATCAACGCGACTAGGTAGCTGGTTATTAATACTCATGGATCCTAGGTGGAAACAATCGTTTTACGGCCTTGATTGCCGGCCCAACGGGGAGTGGTAAACCGTCTTTGTCCAGCGGTTCCTGGCCCATCTACCAGCCATGGTAGACCCCCTTCCAGAGGAAAATATATGGTGCTATGTGGAATGGCAACCCATCTACGAAACTATGAAGGATGTTCAATTTAATGAAGGTCTACCAGATGTGAAAAATGGACAGGGGATAGACCTCGATTAGTGGTCATAGATGATCTAATGTCTGAGACAGATGACAGAGTTACTAAATTATTTACTAAAGGCAGTCATCATCGCAACCTCAGTGTTATGTATATAGTACAGAACCTATTTGGGAAGAATAAAGAACAAAGAACTACCAGTCTGAATTCGCACTACCTAGTGGTGTTTAAGAACCCTCGAGACGGATCTCAGATTACCAATCTGGCCAAACAGATGTATCCAGGTCGTGTGTCATATGTCCAAGAGAGTTTTAAAGGCGCGACATCGGCTCCACACGGGTATTTGTTATTTGACCTGCGACAGGAAACACCGGATCAGCTCCGCTTACGAAGTCATATATTCCCTGACCAACATCAAGTCGTCTACGTCCCCAAATAACATGTCTAACCGACTTAAACGTAACGAGGGTATGTTATGCTTCTTGGGTCAGACCAACCCAGCCACTGTGAAGGCAGTAATGAAATCAGCTTCCCCGGATCTCGTCCAATCAATTTGCGAATGCTGTCACACGTATTAAAAGGTAATGTTCCCCTGACACCAGCTCAGAAGAAGCGTCTGCAACGACACAAAGACAGTCTGAGAGCAATCACGCATAAGAAATTATCGCTCAAGAAAAGTAAAGAGATCCTGCAACAAGGTGGATTCATAGGCGCTTTATTAGGTCCCATACTAAATGTGTTGAAAAGCGTGGTGGGTTTGTAATGGCCAAGAAAATGATCTTGATCGATCCCCTGTTGCTAGAAAAACCTTATGTACCACCCGACACACTAAATGATAGTCTACATGATTTGGATCGTCAGATGCAACAGGTCCTGGAAACAGAAGATCTACCACGTCGTGACAATGCCAGAGCGTATCACTAAACACTACAACGGTATTTGAATCGACTAGACCAGTACAGAAACAAGCCTTTAGGACTAGTGGATATCAAGGAACAAAAACCTGAAGTCACCAGTGTAGTGGCTTCAGTAGCGGAGACACCTCTTCAACCAACACTTCTTCAACCAACACCTCTTCAACCAATACCTATTCAACCTGCTAAAACTCAAGTAGTCGACCCCAAAACAGTTGAGACCACACCACCTTACAAACTCAGGCGAAGCAAGAAGAAGAGTAGGATACCTACACCCAAGTGGGAAAAATGGCCGCGCAATTAAGAAAATATTACTATGACCCTAAGAAGCCGGGAGCCTATGGTGGAGCCACCGCCTTAAAAAGAAATACTAAGATGAAGAAAATAAATAAATGGTTACGTCATCAGGATACCTACACGTTACATACACCGATCCGTCGCCGCTTCCAGAGACGTCAAACCAGTGGTATAAATCAACAATTTCAAGCCGACTTGATAGATATGCGACTATTACAAAGATACAACGATGGGATCTCGTACCTATAGTGTGTGTTTTTTTGGTTGCCTCAATATAAAATTCAATATCTCAGTAACGGGCTGAGATAAAATGATGAGATTTAGTATATAACGTTATCATTATGTCCACCCAACAAAACAATTTTTGTTCTGGAGATTTTACAGCAGATTTTAAAGTTAGCTTATATACGGTATATTAATTATGACTTAAAGATTACGACCATGATTTTAACAGTTTTACAGCTTCCCCAAGATTCGACCCAAATTATTCAAAATTTTCACGTGACTTTCGTTTTCAAACAAACAGCGCGAAGATTCAGAGGCGTCTCCAAATGTGGGTTCTTTCATGAAACGTGATTATATAAATAAACTAGCTGACAAGGCCCGGTTTCTGGTGGAAATCAATCAATCAATCAATCAATCTATCTATCTATCTATCTGTCTGTCTGTCTGTCTGTCTGTCTGTCTGTCTGTCTGTCTGTCTGTCTGTCT
>OY992891.1:70391939-70451939 GCA_963921405.1 Cepaea hortensis | reverse complement strand
ACGGAGTTCGTGCTTTGTGCGACGCTTTCCGCGCTGCGGAAAGAAACTGAGCCATATGGGATAAAAACCCTGTGCAATGCAGCCGATTCTGTCGACTGTAAGCTACTTCTTTGATTGCACCCACTCCCATACGAATCCAGATACGCCTTTGTTTGTCATCTGAATTTGCAGGTCCTCATTACCGTAAACATAACATTTTTAACAAGAAATCACTAGTTGTTAAGCAAAACATCAAAGGAATGATGCCGCTTTTAATGATTTAAGTTGTTTTGGGACCTATCAAAGACATATTCCTTGGGTGGGGGTAAATATAAGACGGCTGGAAAAATTTCATAACGATGCAACAGATAGTTTTCAAAATAATTGATCTTGAATGACGGCATAAATTTCCGGACAGACTATAGTGACTTGTATCGATGTGTTTAGTAAATATGCTTGGGCCATCCCGATCCAGAAGAAAACAGGGAAAGCTATGGTGGTCGCTGTGAGTAAAATCTTTGCTGATAGACAACCGATAAATTTTCAGAGCGATAAAGGTTCGGAATTCGTCAATCGGACCTTCTTAAAATATCTGAAAGATCGAGGTGTGCACCTCTTTACCACCGAGAATAAAGACGTGAAGGCGGCGATAGTGGAAAGATTCAACCGGACCCTGAAAGAAAAAATGTGGCGTTATTTCACCAAGACCAATACACTGCGCTACGTCGACGTGATAGATAAATTCATCCAAAACTACAATGGTTCGTATCACAGAAGTATTCGCATGGCCCATGTGCAAGTCAACTATAGTAATCAAGAAGAGGTGTGGAATAACTTGTATAAGCAGACATACGTATCGAAAAAAGTGCATTTTACACCTGGGGACCGAGTCAGACTGGCTCAACCCAAACAACCTTTTAAAAAAGGGTATATGCCCTCGTGGACAGAAGAATTGTTTACCGTCAGTCGCATAAACCAGACCAGTCCGGTGACCTATGTGCTAAAAGACGATTCGGGACAGGAACTACCGGGATAATTCTACAGAGAAGAAATACAACTAGTTGGAGACAAGCAAGTGTATCGTATCGAAACAATCTTACAAGAAAAAACCAGGCGAGGTGGTGGGAAAGAGTATTTAGTGAAGTGGTTTGGTTATCCCAATTCATTCAATAGGTGGATAGCTGACACGCAACTAGCTAGTTATGGAGATTAGTGGTGTGACTGAAGACAAGGTGGAAACTATTGTGGTGCGCCCACAACCGACAGATGGGGAAAGAACTTCGATCTGGTCATTATTTGGACATAGTGTGCCGCGGCCAGAGATTGTATTTCTGTGTCAAATGGTGGTTATATATGGTTTAATTGCCGTGTCTTTGTTCAATCTGACTCAAGGCAGCGCAGACGCACAAGACGGCAAGCTGTGGGTAGCTCTAATGAGTAGTTGTTTGGGATATATGCTACCTAATCCGAAATTAGAAAAACGATGAGTTTTTATGTGAATTTACCGAGCAATGCTGTACCAAAGGTATTTCCCAACAACCACCCAGGTCACTTTTTTGTCAAGTTGCCGCAGACCATTGATGTAACGACCCAATACGAGGTGGGCCTGACCGAGATTCAATTCCCCAAATGCGTATTTTAACGGTTTGCCTGGGGAAATTTGGATCCAATACTTTCCACCTAAATGTAGTGGTATGGAATCTATAACCCTTGTATGTCCACCGGGTCCGTTCAGCGGACCTGAAACTTTCATCAAAGAATTGAATAAGTTGTGTGTAGAAACCCAAGTAGATGAGAAAGTAAACATCAAATTCTTTCTAGGTGCACCTTGGAAAAGGGTCGGGATGTGTCAACAACCTCGTTCAGACAGGAATACAGGGATTCTTCGTTTGTACCACACGAATACTAACTCGTAGGTGTACAAAGGGAATACTTCATTTTATTGCGTAATAATACATTTGGCTCTACGAGCTCACATGAGTAATTCACAATCATTAACAAAGTATCACACTCAATACAGCAATAATATTTCTAAGCACAATTCTCTAACTGTCTTAAGTTAAGCCACGATCATACAGTGCCCTAACAATTACACAATGGCCAAGGCAAAATATAACGATCTGTCTCCTAAGCTGTCAAGTCCCCGTCTGGCTAATCTTAGCAGCGTTGGTCAGCTGCGAACTTGTGAACCCTCGTGCGTTAGCACTCTTGCGTGCGTTGTTACTCGGCACGCTGTTCAGCAGCCTGTTACTAGTTACTACATTCTAGTTAAGGCTGTTTACGGGTACTTCCTGTGTTTAATTAACCTGGGAGTAAATCCCTGTCGTGTCCTATCATGTCCTTCTGTTGACACCTGTGTGTCCTGTTGGATAACTCCTTAATAGTTCTATCCTCTCTTCTGTCCCTTGAATCTCCTATCCCTGTTCAGGGATGTTATATTTATCCTCTCTTTGTCTTATCCCTAATTGATATCCTTCTATTACTTCTGTCATCTCATCCAAGATCTTGACAAGATGAAAATATTTGAAAAAGGCGCCCAGGCTAAAATTAGTGACAGATTGAAAAATATGTTGGGTTTTCCAAGCTCGACTCTATCAGACGACAATGTCTTATTATACGGTAATATAGAATTAGAGATGGATAGTGAAGTTAAAAATATCTATGTCTATTCCGACCTCGTAGCCTCGAGACCAGTTGGAGACGTCATGGTTCCTTTACTAAGGACTGTTCCTATATGGGACCGACTGTCACCTTCAGTGTTTCATCTTTACGATAAACCACATTATGTATCATTAAGTCGATTCTCCTTCGACACGGTGGAAATACTTTTAACTACCGATACGGGTAAAACACTCTCATTCAATGGTGGGACTTCAGTGCTAACTTTACATTTTCGAACCAGGAAACATTCAGACTACGAATATACTAAAATGAGTTTTTACGTGACACTCATCAGTAATGCCTCGTTGCAAATATACCCGCAAAATAATGCCGGACATTTCTTCGTCAAGCTGCCGCAAACTATTGAGCTCACCTCCCAGTATGAAGTTGGTTTGGTGGATATTCAGTTTCCCAACACCTATTTTAATATTTTGAAAGATGAGGTGTGGATAAAGTACATTCCACCTCCAGACCTAGACGACTCACCGATGAAGATTACGCTGACGCCTGGTCTGTACAAATCAACAGAAAAATTCTTTGGTGAATTGAATAGATTGCTTATCGAGGATGAGAGATTTATCAATGAACTGCAATGGTTGCGTCTCGACGATGCCTTGCAAGAACATAATCAAGTGATGTTCTCTTATAACGATATCTCGAATAAGGCTCGTTTCCAATTATACGAATAGGGGGCTGAAGTTAGACTTAGTAACAAGTTGGCAGACATTTTATAATTTCCCTCGAAACATGTCACCGAGACTGAACCCAGTCTGTCTGGTGTGGGTGAAGTAGATTTAGACCAGGGCACGAAAAATGTCTTCGTCTATTCCGACATTGTCACCTCGCGGGTGGTTGGTGATGTGATGGTACCATTACTGCGAACACTACCTGTTCTAGATAGATCCACCACCTCCGTATTTAGGATGTATGACAAACCACATTACGTACCCCTCAGTCGATTTTCATTTGACACGATTGAACTTCTTATAACCGATGAGCAGGGGAAACCTATCCCATTTACAGGTAGAACTTCAGTAGTGACGTTACATTTTCGAACAACCAAACGGTTTGATCTGCGCTAACCATGGTTAGGCACGTGCCAATCCAAGGCAACCCCAAACTATACGAGAACTATTTCTGCAATCATTATGGAAGTGGTCTCCCTGTTTTTGTGGGTGGTCGAAGTCAGCGAGGTCATGGAATTGGTAGTTTCTTTAGTGGTCTTGGCCGCACAATTCTTCCTTGGTTGAAGACTGGTGGCAAAGCCCTATTGAGAGAAGGACTGGGGACGGGTTTGCAAGTGGCTCAAGATGCCCTAGCTGGTAGGAATGTTGGTGAGTCCTTCAAAGAACACGCCAGCGATGCTGGTCAATGCTTACTCCAAGGCGCTGCTCAACGCATCAGCCAATCGGGTAGTGGGGTTAGGAAACGAAAACAAGCTGCCCCGCCAGGTCAGCCCAGTAAAAGATAAAACCAACATTCAAAAAGCCGTCGACTCATAAGAGACATCACCACCAACAGGGACATTCGGATATTTTCTCATAATGGCGTCAATTCATCCCAAGTCATGCGAGTGTCTGCATTCTGGTCTGGATCTGTTTAGTGTGCATCCCAGCCAGACGGCTGTGGAAGAGGGACAGTTTGTGGAGATTCATCCGTTGGCTACGTTAGCTTATGGGGCACCCATCGAATTCTCCATCTCGGGTGTCGGAGAAGATTACATTGATTTGTTTACTACTTTTCTTCACGTGAGAACTAAGTTACAATGCCCAATGGCGACGACCTACCAGTCACAGCCGAAGTCGGTCCTATAAATTATTATTTGCATAGTTTGTTTTCTCAAGTAGACGTGTCCCTGAACGACACTCTTATTTCACCAAGTGAAAATTCGCATCCGTACCGGGCCTACTTGCAAGCTCTTCTGAATTATGGGGAAGAGGCCAAAAAGAGTCATCTGACGTCAGCTCTATACTATCAAGATACTCCTTTTTTATGACAGATACGAAGGGTGATACCAATAAAGGTCTAGCCAAAAGATCTTTAGCCAGCTATAGTGTGCCTCTGGATATGATAGGGCGCCTACATTCCGACATTTTCAATCAGGACAGGTACATGTTGAATGGCGTCGATATTAAAATCAAACTAACCCCATCAAAATCCGTCTTTAATTTGATTGTCAGGGATGTAAATGGTGGGTACAAAAGTGTTATTACTTACGCCAGCCTTTTGGTGAGGAAAGCTAAGTTAAATCCAGCTATATCTCTGGCTCATGAAAAAGCCTTATTGAGATCCAATGCCAAGTATCCTTTTAAAAGAGTCGTGGTAAAAACCTTTTCTATCCCGAAAGGTATGTTTTCCCACACACAAAATAACGTTTTCCTCAGCCAGACACCGACCCGGGTGGTGATCGGTTTAGTGAATGCTTCCTGTTTCAACGGCGAGCTAAACACGAACCCCTTCATATTCAGTCATTATCAGTTAAACTATTTGAGTCTGATGGTAGATGGGCGTTGTGGTACAGGCAAACACTTAACCATGAATTATACCACGAGTCAGTACATGCGAGCTTTCCATGGTACCAATTTGGCTCTAGGTCTGACCGGTAAGGATGTCGGGAATGGTATCAATTATGAAAGTTTTATTCAAGGGTACGCTCTATATGGTTTTGATCTGACTCCAAGTACATTAGACGGGGAGCAGTTTGAATTGGCGAAATCTGGCCCACTGTCAGTAGAACTAAAGTTTGATGTTATAACGGATGCACCTCTACAAGTCGTCGTATACGCCGAACTCGACTCGGTCCTAGAAGTTTCCAAGACGAGACAAGTGCTAACAGATTACAGGTTGTTGTTGTTGTTGGCACCTTGCAATCTTGACAGACCAAAGTATGTGAGTTGAAATGTTGCCAATATTCCATCACAATGCCTGGGCAGAGCTTAAGAGAAACATGAGATGCCCAAACGATATGATCAATCTCTCGGTCTACCTTGTGTTTTCCAGAGGAATGGGTAACCAATACGTCTGGCACAAGGTAGGCTGCAGACGCTGGCGGCACAGCGTCAACCTCCAAGACCTCGCCAGATTAACAGATTACATAGCATAATGGATACCCATCAGCTAAGACAATTACTCATGTCTGATCTGATTGTTCGACGCCTTCCACTAGTCAACGTATGCGCTAGAGATAATTTGCCTAGACACATTGATAGAACACAACCAGCCGATTTTATCGTCAATACTGACACCAGTGCTTACTCTGGGTCACATTGGATCGCCCTATATTTTAATGGTCTAGGTCAGTTTGAATATCTCGATTCGTTTGGCTTGCCACCATTACACACCAACATTATCCGCTTTATACAACTAAACTCCGACAGATCACCAGTGTACAATACCCGTATGTTACAAGACATTAATAACGAAACTTGTGGTCTGTACGCCTTGTATTTCTTGTTGATGAAATGCCGCGGCGCGAGCATGTCACGTATCCTGCAACCATTTGGACACAGACAACACGTGAACGACCGTCTCGTGTTTCGATTGGTTACTCCATGGTTAAAAAAGACAAGTCCAGACCTGTTTAAAACTAGATAAATTCATCGTTATAAACTGAGACGACCACTCGTCTTTTTGTGTCTACAACGATCAAGATGTCTACATCCAAGGGGTTATTCATGTCAAGACCTGTTGATATACCCAGACAGCTAGCCAATAGTTTGAAAGCGGTGACAGTTTCTCAAGACAGAGGAACGACGACACTCCATCTACACCAGTATTATGATTCTGAGATGATGTATCCTTCCAATGTGGGAATTACACTTACGAAAGCAGAGTTTGAATCTCTCGTCTCGATGAAGGCTGACATTCTAGATGCTTTTGAGAAACTAAGTTATGATGACCAAACTACATACAAGCCAGAGAAGTCTACGTGTACCGACAGTCAAGACAGGCCTCTGAAAGTCCAGACATCTTTCTACAATAATAAAGTCCCTCTAATCCCTTTGGGTCGTACACGAAGCCAGTTTTAAAATGTACTTTGATGTTGTATACCAATAAAACCCGTTTGAAAATGTTACTTTTTTGTTTATTTTTAATTTTGTCTCTCTGTTCTATTGTGTCTTTGTTGCATTGTATGGTTTTCTTGTCTATATGTGTGTTTGTGTGTCAGTGTTGATGTCTCTCGGAAAATAAGTGGGCAACCACATGAAAACCAACCACTTGAAACAATCAACCAACAACAACAATAAAAAACTTGATTTTAATATTTTATCACCAACATATGTGTGTTCACAACATATTCATCAAAACAGTTTAGTGATATGTCATAAGAAAAAAATCAATGACATACACGATTACTGAAAAAAAATATAACAATGTAGTTGGGAATATATATCACCTAGACATCGATATATCGGGAACTCGACCATATGAAAGAGGTAAAAACATATGCCAGCTACTGTCTATAGTGAATATTTGGTGTCTGTACGTTGTTGCATGGCATAGGAATGAATGTCATGTTCGTGTACTGTGTTGATAAAACCATCAAAGTCGTGTTTGTTATTTATTAGCGTGGAAATTCTAAAACAGAACTATTGTTAAATGATGCATGATAGAATCTAAGTTATTGTGTTCCTCTATGTCTTAACACTAAATGAAAGCTAAAGTTTATCTTAAAGCGATAAATTTGGGCTTTGAAAATCTTATACAACGTTTCTGTCCAGTCGATAGGCTTTTGTACCACTAATAAAGAATTTGTATGTCGATAAATACTTGTTATTCTTGTGATAAAGATTCTTGTGTTATTCCTGATAGCTTTCCAATTTTCTCTATATGTTTGTTGAATATCAGGTGGAAGGATGTGTAGTGTCTCTGGTTCCCTGGCTGCTAAGATGGCCGCTTCGTCGTCTATCAATTGTTCAAGAATATTCTCGTCTGGCTGTGTCTGAATGTTAGTTATGTTGGTTTCAGTTGGTGGTGTCATCGAGGTTGGTGGCGATAACGTCTCTAGTGGTGTAGTAATTGGTTCTGATGTGTCCATATTCGGCTGATGCTGTGTTCGTTTGTATTTTTGTAGGTTATCGATCCTATTATACACCTTATCACATAACTGACAGGAATATATTTGATCTTTCGTAGCGTGAATGGTCCGAATGTGGCGGGTAAGGTTATACTTATCACAATAGGATTTGTCGCACACTGAACACATGAAATTAGGTTTGCTGGCCATATCGATAAAACTTTGTGATATATGAATAAGTCACACAACTGTGTTCCACACTTGTTTGTCTTACAACAGCAAAAAGTTCTGGAGTATACACAACAATATATGATTCAGTGTTTTATCAGATGTCGACGACACGAACAAAGCTAAGCGACTCACACCAGCCTGATTCACAAAAATACCTCTGTAGCTAGCCAAGTCACCACGTGAACAATATCTACTCACTACACGAACAATGCTCACACCAGCGTGTTTCGAAATAACTCTGTAGCTAGCCAAGTCAGCACGTAAACTGGTGTAGAGCGACTGAGGAGACCCGTCTATTTTATACACTGGTTCTGCACACGACCCTATATAGCTGACGTAGCAGTTTTGTAGACAGGCTTTTCTCACGCCACCGCCCGCCTTCACGTGACCGACGACTCACGCCACCACTTAATGACTTTTGCATATGGCGCTAATGACGTAGGGTTGTCTCGGACATCCGCATTCGTTACCACACAGGGTATGTGCTTTGTGTATTTTTGTGATATTCTTGTGGGCCAGGAAGAGGATATGGGTGTTTGTCACTGTTCATGTCTGTATGTGTGTCACTGTGTGTGTGGTTGTCTGTATGTACAACTGTGTCTTTATGTTCCTGTGTCTGTGGTTGTATGTCTGTAGTTGTGATGTCTGTATGTGTATTTGTCACTATTCGTGCTGTACGTGTGTGTCTGTACGTGGATGTATGTACAACTGTGTCTTTTTGTTCCTGTGTCTGTAGTTGTATGTCTGTAGTTGTGATGTCTGTATCCGTGTTGTACGTGTGTGTCTGTACGTGGGTGTGGTTGTGTGTCTGTCTGTGAGTGTGTCTATCTTTGTGTGTCTGTATGTAGACGTGTATGTGTACTTGTTTGTATGTAGAAGTGTATGTGTACTTGTCTGTCCTTGACTGTCTTTGTGATGTATCTGTATGTAGAAGTGTATATGTCTGTTATAGACAATGAGGCTACCCTCGTGGAGACGAATACCATGAAATATTGTGGTTGCCTAGAGGAGCAGTCCAAGCACCTGGATCATGCGTATATGAACCGTATTGACACTCAAAGATCAGGATAATCCTTCGATTCTTCAGGCGGCGTGTTCTGCGAGCCCTACCAACAACCATCCCCACTGATTCTACGGCCCACCTCTTATCAACTAATGATAATCACTACGACCCTCTTTAATTTTGTTCAGTTGATAGCGAATCTTACACTCTCTACACCCTCTTACCACCACGGCGATTTCCCACCACGGGGCCCATCTGGGGGATGTAAGGCGAAGCGTATTAACAAGCAATGATAGTCCTTCCTTTCTTCAGGCGGCGTGTTCTGCTACCCCGCAGACACCGACACCACTGATGCTACACCAGAGTCCTCCATACACCACTCAGACCTAGGTCACCATCCCCTCAATATTAATCCCACCAGACTCCTACGTTTACTTTGTCAGCTGATAGTGAAGGCGACCCTCTCATAATACCTCATATCAATACCCATTTAATATTTATGAACCACCCCATATACTATTTGCCACTATAGTCCTATAAACACATGGCGATCACAGAGACAACATATAGTCACCGACCCGGGATTCAAACCTACCACCTCCATAGGCCGACAGGACTACTTCGACCCATCACCAGCGGTCTAACACTGCTTCGAATCCCCCAGACTCCCTACACACGACCCTCTACATGCCACCCTTATCAACTAATTTAACTAAACCACTATCACCACCTATTCCTTCTATTCGTACACCGCCAATGTGCTAACAGTTCAAAACACACCTACGTTTTTCGTTAATGACTCTTTCCATCATACACCCTGTTCATGAACCGTCACTCCCGTCCGTTCCCACACTTCACCCGACGTATCCCGGTACTATCTTTTTTCCCACCCCCCACTTTCACACACCCGCCGTCCCGATCCACTTTCACCCGCCATCTCCCTCCTAAACTGGGGTGGCTCCGATTTCCACCCTGCTCCTAAACTGGGGTGGCACAGATTTCCACCCTGCTCCTACTATTTCCAGCCTACGCCTACGCCTATTTTGGGGTGGATCTTTTACGTAATCTACTACTCGTAGCTACAGCGACGACCGCCCAGAAGTCTCCGAGAAAATTGCATTCGTGACCCGAATGTCCTTGCCCGGAATCGAACCCACAACCTTCATAGCGCGAACCAAGGGTGTTACAACTTTCCAAACACCTTTTACGTCGTAACGGTTACCCACTCCTACTTCCCATATTCCGATATCCATTTTGTTTGGTAGAAATCTGCTTTTTGTTTGGCACTGAATATATTAAATGAGTATTTCACTCATAACATGAAGTTATCTTTGTTTTATAAAATCGGGTCTTATTATTTAGCGTCAGCATGGGGCAGGAGACAGACATTCAAGCAGGCAGCCAGTCAGCACGCACAATGACAGGCAGACAGACAGACATGCAGCTAGTTAGCTAGGATGGTAGATAGGCAGTCAGTTAGTCAAGTGGATATTTCGATGGGTCGTCTGCATGGTTAGGCATTTAAATGGATGGCTAAATAGGCAGATGTGCCGGTGTGGAGGTAGGCAGATATTAGATAAATAGACAGACAAGAAGACAGACAGACAGAGATAGGCAGGCATACAGACAGATAGATAGATAAACAGATAGACAGACAGTCAGACATGAATATAGATAGACACTCAGACAAGCAGACAGAAACAGTTAGCTAGGATGGCCCAAAGCTAGGTAGGTAGATATGTAAGAAGATACGTAGGTAGGTATGTAGATGGGTAGATAGATGGATTGGGTGAATGGGTAGGTAGGTAAGTGGATGGGTGAATATGCAAGTGAGCTGGATTGGATATAACAAGTTAACAGGTACATGAACAGACATGTAAACAGCAAGACAGGGAAGAATCCCAGGCATGAAGTGTGCTATAGACAGACATTCACGTATAATTTATAGACAGACATTCTCGAGTAATTTATAGAGAGACATCATTGTGTAATTTGTAGATAGACATTCTCATGTAATTGATATATAGACATTCTCGTTTAATTGATAGACAGACATTCTCGTGTAATGTACAGATAGACATACTCGTGTAATTTATAGATATACGTTCTTGCGTAACTGATATATAGACATTCTTGGGGTAAAACAGAAAGAAACGCAACATGTTTGGTGTTACTTTTATAACATGTATTCTCTGATTGGACATCAGTCAACCTATCGACTGTGTCCATCAGGTCAATTACTTCTCGTGGTTACCTGAATTGAACTCACCTCATGATTCGTGAGGTCATGAAAGAGGTCAAGGTAAAATCAACATTTTTGACAATACCTCTAGACAGGTTTACGATAATTCCGTGAAATTTACTGAACACAAAACTCACTGACCATATTATTTAATGCTTATAAAATGTAGCAGCGAACCGTCGGACATGGAGAGCCATGACTTCTGCCCTATGCGCCGACTTAGGCCCAAGAGGAAAGACTAACTAACTAACTATAAAAGGTTGACGCTTCTCGAATAAATTCAGTTGAAAATTCAATGCGCAAGTATGGCTCATATCACTACAAAACAACGACTCATCATCATTGGACGTTTACAGGTTGGACAGTCACAAAGTGTAGTAGTCAGAGAATTTAATGTGGTTAGAAGCACCATCAGTCGCCTTTGGAGGATATTTCAAGAAATTGGCTCAGTGGCAGACCGGCCGCGCAGTGGAAGACCCAGAATCACAACTGCTGCCGGAGACTGCTTTACACCGCTGCGTCACCTTAGGAATCGATATGCATCTGCGTCCTCAACAGTCCAGTCAATGCCAGGAGCTCGATGAATTTCAAATCAAACAGTCAGGAACCGGCTGCACTACGCTGGTCTTTGAGCTAGAAGACCCTATAGAGGTCCTGTTCTTACGGACCGGCATCGCCAGAACCGACTGCATTGGGCGAATCAGCATCGTCAATAAAATGCTGGTACAAGTTTGCAATTGAAACTGCAATAATGTTGCGTTTCTTATCCTTTTTTTTTGTATTTGAACAGTATATATAAATACCGGTCTCTGTGGCTAAGGGCTTGCGAACACGGTTTGAGAGCCCATATACCCGGGTTCGAAACACGGCTGTGCTGGTTTTTTTCGAAAAAGGTATAGGGGCCGGTCGTTCAGAAAGCAATGGCAAACTACTGAACGTAACACTTGCCTAGTACATCAACAGCAGCTGAAAATGCTGGTGTTGACTGCAACGTCCCGTAAGGGATACGCAACAAAATTTTTTTAAATATATAAATATACTCGTGTAATGTATAGATAGACAATCTCGTGTAATTTATAGGTATACATTCTCGTGTAATTGATAGATAGCCATTCTCGTGTAATGTATAGATAGATATACTCGTGTAATTTATAGATATACAGTATCGTGCAATTGATAGATATACATTCTCGTGTAATTGATAGATAACCATTCACGTGTAATTGATAGATTGACGTTCTCGTGTAATTAATAAATAGCCGTTCTCGTGTAATTGATAAATAGACATACTTGTGTAATGTATAGATAGACATTCTCGTGTAATTTATAGGTAGACATTCTCGTTTAATTGATAGATAGACATTCTCATGTAATTGATAGACAGACATTCCCGTGTAACATGCATTAGAAATCGAACAGAACACACGCCAGTATCTATAATTACGCCTGAAACATGCCTCCTGCGTTCTATCAGACGTATAATCTCTTCGGGTGGCGTCCTAATGCATCTGAAACAAATGGACCATACTATCACATTCCTTCGTCATGGTGGAAAAGTTATCTCCACTAATAAAATATACCTCAATGTGTGAATTGTTTGTTTGTTTTTGATGCAAGAGATGGAGAAGGAGGAGGAAGAAGAGACGAACGAGGGACGGTAGACACGAAGAAAGATTCTGAGGGAGAGAAGGAGGATGAGGTTCAGGAAGAAAAGGTGTAGGAGGAAGAGGAAGCAGTGGTGGAGGGGAAGAAAGCGGAGAAGAAAGAAGATGAAGAGAAAGAATAGGAAGAGTAGCACTTTGAAGAGAAAGGGGAGGGAGAGAATACTCTATGGGTGGGTTAGGAGAAGAGAAGGAGAAGGGAAATTAGGAGGAGGATGATGAGGAAAAAAAGAGTAGAAGGAAGAGCAGGACGAGAAGGGGGGACGAAAAGGAATAGGACGAGCATTAAAATGAAGAGAATCGAGGAGTTAAAAGAGGAGATGGACGAAAAGGAGGAGGAAATGTAAATGAGTACCCTACTATCAGCAAAGGGCAGCCCAGAGGGTGTCCACTCATTCATAGCTGCGTTTGCCACACAGGGCATGTATATAAGCAAACTAATGATGAGTCTGCAAAGCCCAATCTCCGTCTACACTATACAGAAACAGGAACGAAAAAAGGGTAGGCACGCTGCAATACTGTATGGTTCTATTTGTCTTTACTTTATATGTCGTCCCAAATGGGAGGATAACATTATGAGATTGGCGACCAACTGTCTGCCATTGTGTACCACCTTTGCAAGATATAGAAAAATGTGGCAGACCCACTAGAGCTAACTTTCAATATGGATACGGCACTTGATTGATTGATGATATCTGGTACACTCCCAAGACACTCAAAACAGAAGCCGGAAAAGAATTGCAAAGACCTGAACACCAGGCGATCGTTTACAAAAACTAAGGACGAGAATAATGACATAACAAGTAATAGAAGAAGACTATGCATGCAAGTCGAGTAGATTTGCTAGCAGAATTACAGGGCTATTGATGTCGATGCTGCGTTGAGAGGAGACCTATTTGGATATTTGTGGCGTCGATGCGGCGTTAAAACGAGAACTACTGGACTATTAGTGTTGATGTTGTATTGCTAGAAGAAATATTGGTATGTCAATGTTGATGTTGTATTACTAGAAGAACTAATGGTTATCAGTGTTGATGCAGGCCTGTTAGGAGAACTATATTACTAGCAGTGTTGATGTATTACTAGGAGAACTATTAGACTATAAGTGTTGATGTATTGCTAGGAGAACTGTTAGACTATTAGTGTTAATGTTGTATTGCTAGGAGAACTATTAGACTATAAGTGTTGATGTATTACTAGGAGAACTGTTAGATTATTAGTGTTGATGTATTGCTAGGAGAACTATTAGACTATCAGTGTTGATGTATTACTAGGAGAACTGTTAGATTACTAGTGTTAATGTTGTATTGCTAGGAGAACTATTAGACTAACCGTATGGATGTTGTATTGGTAGGAGAACTATTCGATTAGCAGTGTTAATTCTAGGAGAACTATTAGACTAACAGTGTTGATGTTGTATTGCCAGGAGAACTATTAGACTATCGATGTTGATGTTGTATTGCTAGCAGAACTATTAGACTATCGATGTTGATGTTGTATTGCTAGCAGAACTATTAGAATATCGGTGTTGATGCTGTATTACTAGGAGAACTATTAGACTAACAGTGCTGAAGCTGTATTGCTTGTATTGCTAAGTTAACTTTTAGACTAGCTGAGCTGAAGCTAGGAGAACAATTAGCCTATCAATGTTGATAATAGGAGAACTATTAGACTATCAGTGTTTCTGCTGGTCTGCTAGGAGAACTATTAGACTAGCAGTGTTGAACTTTTATTGCTAGGAGAATTATTGGACTAAAGTGTTGATGCTAGTAGAACTATTGGTGGGAAGCCTCGGCTGAGATATTACCGTGTCCGCCTCATGCTCAAGGTACAATGCTCGTCCCCGGAATGGGACTGTACATTTTTATAAGACCTATATGTATCTAATAAAATTAAACGTCATCGTGATCTCAGGGGTAAGTGGGATTAGATACCTAGCCTTCTCTGATGAGGTCAAAAAAATTAGGAGGTCCCGTGTGCACTTTGCGTTACAAATCCCACAGCTGTTGGAAATTGCTACCCTGGTAGAATTGCCAAGGAAGAATACCTACCAACGGGTAGCTAGAGCCTGCAACATTGGATTCTGTCTAGAGAAAGACAAGTTAAGTTAGTTGCATATCCTTTAATGACGTTGAAGTCAACGCTAGCATTTATTTGGCTGTTCGTGATTTCTTGGAAAATGTATGTCCAGTAGTTTGCCATTGTCTGTCTCCGTGGCTAAGGGTTTAAGAACGCGATTCGTGAACCCGCTTACCGAGTTCGAAACACAGGTGCGGACGATTTGGCAGCAGACCGTGTCGCACTGGGGTTTTAACGCGTTGGTATGTGAGCCGGTTTGTCAGAAAGCAATGGCAAAATACTGAACGTAAACTTGCTAAGATATCAACAACAGCAGTAAAATGCTGGTGTTGATAGCAGTGTCCTGTAAATAGAATATGCAACAACAAAAACATTTTTGCCATTGCTTTCTGAAGACAAGTACTCATACCTTTAGATAGGAAACGAACGCAAGGCGGCCTGCTTCCAAATTACCTACAGCTGTGTTTGGAACGCGGTATGTGGGATTACGAAGCCTTCCACAAATGCACGCCGAAGCTGGACACACATACTTTTGAAGTGGATAATTAGGCCTGAGACACTGCCACCGAGAGTTGAACTCAGAAGGAGAGGGAAAAGAAGAACGTCGATAGTCTGGGATATGTGGTTACCCACCCGCCAGGGATCCGGAGTTCGATCCCGGGTCCAGTCATGGATATGCACTACTGACGAATTCAAAGGTGAGTGAAACTCGAGTTTAGTACTTCCAATCCGACGTGAACAAGGCTCAAGGTTTTTACCCGTTTCTAGTAGTGGGTTGTGCTCAATCTTCAAACCTCAAATCCCGAAACAACCAAAGAAATCAGTCTGGGGTAACTCAGCCCTGGGAACGGAGTAAACAGCTCTGGGTGCTCTATGTGCGCTGCTGCGAAAGTAATAAAGACCATGGTACCCGCCCCCTCTGCATCTCAAGGTTTTCATGAAGACTAATGACGTAGTTCTCGTCAATATGGACGCGAAAATCAAGAGGGAACTATTTTATTATTCATCGCAAGGCACTCATCACTGAAACCGAAAAAGAAATACAAAAGTATGATGACTAGGGAGATGATTTACGCAAACTGGAGAAAAGAACGATGGCAGATCAAGTAAGAATAGTAGAGATAACGGTACTAATCGTAATTTGTTCTGATCCCCGAATACCCAGTTCTAAAGTAGTCTGCTACAGTTATATGTATGAAAGTAACTCCTCCAGCTGTCGTTAGGAGTGTCGCTTTAGTGGCACAATTATACCTTCGATGAAACCTTTTAGCTTTATGCTAATCCGACGTGAACTTAAATCCTAACCCTTGGGAGACTAAATTTGAAATCAACAAATGCGCGATTTCATCTCTAAGGAACTCCCCTGCCAATCAAAAACACGGTATCAAGAGAAATACTTTTAAGCGAAGGATTTTAAAAGAAGAATTCTGCTTAAAATTTAAACGAAGGATTTGAGTTTTAAGCGAATCAAGAAGACAATGTCAGGATTATATAGTAAGAATAAGTAATTTTGTTGTGTGTGTGTGTGTGTGTGTGTGTGTCTGTGTGTGTGTGTGTGTGTGTGTGCGCGCGCGTGTGTGCGTGTGTGAGTGTGTTTTGCGTTCGCTCGCTTTTAAATGAAGTGTAGCCCATACCCGCAGTTTGCGGGATTACGAATGACATTAGTTAACCCCTTTGCCTCAGAGCCGGTACAGAATATAGACAGACAGTCAAATGACGGCTATCCTAAATACAAACTGTTCTCGTGACTTTTATATTTCTGGATACAGATGTAGACACACCCATGCACCCATTCCCCCCCCCCCCCCCCCACACACACACACACATACATACATACACACGCATCAGAGAGTCCGAAAGTTGCCACCATGGTCTTATAGATCGTCGAAGTAAATAACCCAACCCGCGCTGTTGATGGCAGAACACACGTCATGTGGCATTTGTACGCCTGAGGACGTAGTGGGTGCATCTGGGCAGTGGTGGACTACTGAAGCATATAAGTAAACCAAAGATATGCATCTGGGCCGTGGGGGACTAATGAAACATGCAAGTAAAACAAAGACATACATCTGGGTAGTGGGGGACTAATGAAACATACAAGTAAACCAAAGACACACATAAGGGCAGTGTGGGACTAATGAAACATGCAAGTAAAACAAAGACATACATCTTGGTAGTGGGGGACTAATGAAACATACAAGTAAACCAAAGACACACATAAGGGCAGTGTGGGACTAATGAAATATAAGTAAAACAAATTTTAAAGACAAGTAAAACAAAGACAGAAAGTCAGATACACATAATGAAACATGCAAGAAAAACAGAGAAAGATCAACAAAACGACACACAAAAAGAATGAACACATAACAGTAAAGTAACACAGACGGAAGTACAGATTGAAACAATATTAAAACAAATACAAAATTGAAGACAGAGATGCAGGCAGTCAGAAAGATAGACTCAGATATAGACTGCTAGATGGATGGGCTGACAGGCAGAAAAACAGACATACCGAGAGACAGACATAGAGACAGAAACACGTAAATCTAGACAAACATATTGAGAGACAGGAAGGCAAGCAGACAGACAGCCAGTCAGAAAGACAGACGGACTAACAGACGGGCGAACAGAGAGGCAGACAGGCGAAAAGACAGAGATATTGAGAGATGGAGAGACATATAGACAAATGGACATATAGACAGATATACATATAGACAGATATACATATAGACAGATATACATATAGACAGATATACTTATATACTGATTGACAGATACACATATAGATATATAGACAGACATATAGACAGACAGACATATACACAGATAGAAATATGGACATATAGACAGATAGACATATGGACAGATAGACAGATAGTCATATAGACAGATAGACAGATAGATAGAACGAACGAACGA
Source organism: Cepaea hortensis (assembly GCA_963921405.1). Taxonomy (NCBI): domain Eukaryota; kingdom Metazoa; phylum Mollusca; class Gastropoda; order Stylommatophora; family Helicidae; genus Cepaea; species Cepaea hortensis. The sequence goes on along the minus strand of OY992891.1, from coordinate 70,434,147 downwards.
TCGAACAAACTTTATTTTCGAAGGGTGACAAATTGGGCACGCAGGCCCGTCTTACATTCGACCCTTCCAATCACTCATCTTTCGTTCATCAGTGCATAGTGCATTCACATAGGAAAAAAAACAACATTGTCAAATGAATGTTGTAAGCATAAACAATACATGTTACCGTGTTATGAGACAAATCCCCCACCCATCCACGCATCTATCTATCCGCGTGTCCCCCCACACACATCCACCGCCCAACCACACACATACCCACAGGCACATACATGACCCCTTCCATCCACGCATCCCCCAACCAACACATCCCAAACACACCCCCCTCCCCCATACATCATCTCCCTACCCTCATACACACACATCTCCCACCCACCACACAACCCCCACCCATCCACACACCCAGGCACACATGCTTGCAACCACCCATCCATACACACACACACACACACACACACACACATCCTCCACTCATCCCATAACCTACCAACACTCTCCCACCCACGTAACCTCCATCACCCACCCACACACCCCCAAACACTCAGCCAAACACACATCCTCCAACCACTTTTCCAACACCCACAAACACACATATTCCCGCCAACTCACATATCCTGCACTTACCCACACACAAAACCCGAACCCACCCACACATACCCCACTTGCACACATATCACCCACCACACAATCTCCCCCACCCACACATCCCGCACCCACACGTCCCCTCCCACCCCCAACCTACACACACTCACCCTCCCACACATCCTCCACCCACACACTCGTCAACCATCCCAACCCGATCTCCAAACCCCAATCACACATCCCTTAACTACACATCTCACCACCCAAACACACACACACACACACACACACAAACACATCTCCCCACCCATACACACATCCTCACCCATCAACACATTCCTCATCAAAAAACACACACCAACCACCAACACACACCCCACCACCCATATATACCCCACCCACACACATCCGCCTTCTCACCCACACACACATCTCCCACCCATACACTCATTTCTCACACACATCCACCCACTCACGTACTCATCCATCAACCACTCACACCCACACATCACCCCCCCCCCACCCATCAACACATGCATCTCTCATCTACCCTCCCACCCACACATACAACAACCACCCAGCAAAACACGCATCCCCCATCCTCACATACATCCTTCATCCACCGGCACATCACAAACCTCCCCCATCCCACACAACACCCCACCCATAAACGCACCCCCACACACATCCCCCCACATTCATTCCCCATACAATCTCCGCCCACACACACAAATCTCCCCACCCACCCACACATCCCCCACCTACAAACATCGTCACCGGCCACACATACATCTTCCACCCACTCACATTTATCCCATCCACACTCATACACTCAGACCCACACAGACATACCCCACTCACAGACACACCCCCACACCCATCCCCCACACCCATCCGCAACCCACACACACCTCCCACACACCCATTCACCCACCCAAATACACATTCCCTACCCACACCCCCAACCAACCAACACCCACATACTTCCAACCATCCTCCCAAATATCCCCACCCACACACACATCCCTCAAACATATACATCCCCACCGACCACACATCCCTTCACCCATTCACACATCACGTAACAACCCACACACATCCCCCACACACAACCTCTCCACACATACATTCCCCACACCCCCCCCCCCCACACACACACACACACCCACACACATCCTCACATCTAGACACATACATGATGCCTCACATGATCACTGAAACTATTAAGAACAAACTCCCACACTTTACACACAGTTGAGACACTGACGATTGTCGTGAGCATTCTCGCAAAAATTGTAAGAAATTGAAAAAAAATTGTACATATACATTGTGTAGCGTAAAAGATTGGTGATACAATTCAACTCTCTCTCTCTCTCTCTCTCTCTCTCTCTCTCTCTCTCTCTCTCTCTCTCTCTCTCTCTCTCTCTCTCTCTCTCTCTCTCTCTCTCTCTCTATCTCTCTAGGCAGACGGATAGACGGATGGACAGACAGACGGAGAGACGGAGAGACGGACTGACAGACGGAAAGACAGGGAGAGACAGAGAGAAACAGGTAGAGGCAGGGATAAACAGTGATGGAGGAAGGGATGGAGGATTGGGTGGGTGGGTGGACGGATTTACGGTTCCAGAAGAAAATGGAAACTAAAGAAGAGAAACAGCAAGAAGAGACACGTCAATGAACACATTCCCACACAGAAATCAGTGTGACATTCCCGTGCCTGCTCACTCGTCGAGCAAATGTTTGAGAAAGCTCAGACGGCGCACTAAAGCAAACTGGAAACGCCGCAGGCGCTGTCTACTTATATTACAAACAATTTCAGATGCACACATCAAACGAATATTCATATTTCACTTTGACGTTTCAAGGCAGGACCGGCGACATATGGTTGCTTTCAAATGTGCATATAGTTTTGTGAGTAGCGATGCCGCGGTCGTTTTGTTGTATAGTGTACGTCAGGGGTAATTCAATCCGAAGCGTGGTTTGAAGTTTTTGACATGTCACTCTCCCATTTCAGATCTATGACATGGGCGTAGCTCTTCAATTTGGGATGAGTTTGCACATTCAAAAAGCAATGTCAAACTCATCATCACCATCGACCACTTTTTCCTCCCAGCGTCGTGGGGAGGAATAGTTGACGTTCGACGACAGGAGCATTAGATGGTGTCATTTCATGTAATTGTACAATGTATGTGGTGCCGTGAATCCATTTTCTTCTCGGACGCCCTCTTGGTCTCGTGTCAGATCTTCTTTGGTGTAGCGCCAGTGCTGGTAACTGATGGTGTTGAATTCTAATGAGATGGCCGAATCATTTGATATTCTGTCTTTCGAAGTAGGTCGCGCAAGATGTGATTCAACTGACTGTATGATAACATCATTTCTTACTTGGTCTGGGATAGTTAAGTTGGCATCCCTTCTCTGGCATTTCATCTCGCAGGTGTTGATTTTGCGTGTCATTTTAATAATATCCAAGACTGACATTTACAGCTGATCGTTGGTATGAATATGCTATTTATTGTCTCTCGTTTTGAAGACATATGTTTGGGTGTTTCAGCATAGGTGGAAGTTGTATATTAGCATACCTCCTTTTTGACATTTGATCTCGATTTCTCTGTCTATTCTGTTAATCTACTGAACGTAAAATTGTCTAGAAAATTTACCTGGAATTGACCGCAGAGTTCTGAATAGGGCATTCAACTTTTTGGTACTGAGGCATCGGACACGTTGGTGTAGTTGTTAGCACTTTCTCGCAGGAGTTAACAAGTACCTGCTTTTATTACCTGTTTTTATATCCTACTGCAGCCATTACTTCTTTTATCCAATTTATAGATGACGAAAACTGTTCTTTATACTTATGTCGTCTTTATATTTATACGTCTTTATATTTATATGATAGTATATTGTCTAGAAATTAGCAGAAAAGCACATATCCACTGTTGAATATAAATGGTACAGTAAAGAACTAAACATTCAGTGGAAGGAAGGGAAAATAAACAGATCTATCCAAAAAAGATTTCACTGATGAAGATGATTGGTTGTTACAACAAGCAAACAAGAGCAAAAAGAAAATAGAACACACAAAATGTGGACAGGCATGCGGGGAGCAGAAACGAGGAACGCCAGAACGTAGATAGATTCTAGAAGTATTAGCTAATGCAGTGGTTCTCGACCGGTGGGGAAATTCCCCCCCCCCCCCCACTGGGGAATGTTAGGGTTTCGGGGGGGGGGGAATTACGATGATTTCAAGATCGCGTTAATACAAGAACCGATTACTTGATATTGTTTTTCCCTTCATACTTTACGATGTTGTACTTCTCGCTCTTCTGAAATCCGTTTTATTTTGTAAGTAAACCTGCAAATCACGTTTTATGTAGACTTCTAGAATTGTTATAGTATGTGTTAGTAAATTTAGCTTGTATTTGTACGTATACTGTGTAGGGGCGGGGGGGGGGGGGGGGTTATAGGGAGGAAATACGAAAGGGGGTGGGGTGACATTCTGAACATACGGTGAAGGGGTGCATGGGCCAAAAAAAAGGTTGAGAACCACTGAGCTAATGTATGGATGACAGCACTTTTGGGAGGGCATCTGTATCATGGTTAGTTTGTAGTATGTTCTTTACAGGAAGTAGCAGTGGCTGATTGTGATTTACCAGGCCAGTTTACGTTCAGTAGTTTGTCATTGCCTTCTGAACGACCGATGCTCATACTATTGTATGAAAACCAAGGCAATCTACTTCTAAATCGCTTGCAAATGGTCTCGATTGAATACCTCCTCCACAGCCCCTGCTGATCATAGTAAGAGGGACATTTTGAAAGACTGCTATGGGGGCGGGGGGGGGGGGGAGGAGGGGGTGTGGGGGAGTGGGGATTGGGGGAAGAAAACTTCATAACAGGACAGGCCACAATCTGATTGATATTCTCTCGTCCGCTATAACACCATCAAAATACAATACGCTTATGCGATGGAAGTGAAGTATGCAGAAAAGATATGAGAAACAGGAATATGCCCACAAGAATTGAAAAGATCTGTATATATCTCACACCCAAAATATGGTGACAAACAATCCCGAAAAAGTTTCAGAAAAATTCATGAAATTATGCACCAGTCACAGAACACTTCATGAAATTATTCACCAGTCACAGAACACTTCATGAAATTATTCACCAGTCACAGAACACTTCATGAAATTATGCACAGTTACGTTACAGAACACTTCATAAAATTATGCACCAGTCACAGAACATTTCATGAAATTATGCACTAGTCACAGAACACTTCATGAAATTATTCATCAGTTACAGAACACTTGCATGAAATTATGCACCAGTTACAGAATACTTTATAAAATTATGCACCATTGTCAGAACATTTCATGAAATTATGCACCAGTTTCAGAACACTTGCATGAAATAATGCACCAGTTACAGAACACTTCGTGAAATTATGCGCCAGTTACAGAAAACTTGCATGAAATAATGCACCAGTTACAGAACATTTGCATGATATTATGCACCTTTTACGACCCACTCTAATGAAGAATCACAACGCCTACTATCTACATTCTGCTATCTCCATTCTGCAAAGTCTGTTATGAATATGTTTTAACAATTAGTAAAAAGACGACACAAGTTATGACGCAAGGTGCACATGGAATACCATCAATCTTTAATGAAGGCGCAGAGCTAGAGATAGCTGACCATTTCACATCTAGGATAAGAGGTAAACAGTAAATTATCCCTGGATCAAGAAATCAACACCAGGATTGGTAAGACAGCAACAACTATGAACAGATTAACAAAAAGAATCTGGGAGAACAGGAAGTTTACTGCCAAAACAAAAATCCTGGTCTATAAAACCTGTGTCCTTAGTTCTCTTCTTTATGTCAGTGAAGACTGGTCAACTTACTCACGCCACGAGAAACATTGAAACGACTTTCATATACAGTGTATGCGAAGAATGCTTTGTATTATGTGGCAAGGCAAAATGACAAACACTGAAGTATTAGGAAGATCGGGATTTGTGACGTTTTGTTTCATGCAGTCTTCGTAGACTTTGATGGATAGGACACATTAGTGGGATTGACCATGGTAGAATACCAAAGTACGTCATTTTTGGTGAATTGCAGACTCGTAAAAGATCTTGGGGTCGACCTCTACTAAGGTGCAAAGATGTGTGTAAGCGGGACATGATTGATACTCGTACGTTGATATTGCACCTTGGGAGAAAGTTATCGCTGATTGCGTTACCATCCATCCATCCATCCATCCATCCATCCATCCATCACGTGCCATGCCGGTAAGCGTGGGCGGTCATGTTAGGCCATCTCACTCGATCACCAGAGTCGTGGATCAGCTCCGTGTTTCTGTCTCGACCATGGCACGTGGCCAAGCCATCCAGGTATTTGCTTCTAGGTCTTCCCCTTGGTCTGTTCCCTTCGATCGTACCAGTTGTCATCAAGTTCTCCAAGTCATTTCTTCTCATAACATGTCCAAAAAATTTTGACTGTGTATATATAATGATTCTAATCAATTTATGATCTTCATTTGTTGATTGAAGGACTTGTTCATTGGTTTTCTGTCCGTCCATGGTATTCTTTGCATTCTCCTCAGAAACCACATTTCTACAGCCATCAGCTGTTTTTCAGCTTGACTGCTCATTGTCCACGCTTCACATCTATATAGAAGTACAAGTTCTATGTAGCACCTCAACACTTTTAGATAATTGTACCTATACACTTGTTGAAGAATATTCCCATTTACTTGTATATTGCATTGTGGTATTTTGTTCCCCACAACATGATTTTCTTGGCGTCTGTAAAGAAGATAGATTGCGTTACATGGACTGCAAAATTCAGAAATTGAATAAAGAACAGGAGAAATTGAGATAGGTCACACAATGCGCGTGTGAGTCGCGAAATGGTGCGTAATGGAGAGAATGACAATGTTTTCACATGCGCCCATTGTGGACGATCATTTACTGCGCGAATTGGTCTGTTCAGTTACATTCGCTACCGCTATGGATTGTAGTTATTGTCTTTTCCGAAGCTCAACGTAACAAACTATCGTCTGTCAAGGCGGCAAGGTGCCAGCGAGTATATCAACCTGAGATATCGTGAAGAATTTTAGTGAAAATATCTACACTTAACAATCTGATTCTTTTGAAATGAAAGGAATAGAAAAACATAAACTTCATTATGGTAACGGCACCGTATTTAGTAGTACACATGGGATATGAGAAATTAACAAAGTGCAAGAGCAACGCTGAAAGCAAAATGGATATCTTGATGCCAAAAAACAAAAACAAAACAAAAACAAAACAAATAATAATTATGAGGATCAACGAAACAAATATGCCAACATATATATTCATGAATGGGGATAAATGACGAACTTGATAATTAACTATAAGCTAGTCATATATTCTTCTTCGTCTTCTTCTCTTTCTCCATTTACCTCAGTGTTGTGGGGAGATGTAAAGATTTTCTATGCGCTCTTTCTACTGCTCTTTGTAATATGGCATTCAATTCTCTAATGTTGTTCTTGATACCATCATTGCAAATTTTAAGTGGTATTCTCCTTGCTCTGTATCCATCATGATTCTCCAATGGTTCCCTTTGTGGCAGATGGAACCAGTGCATTTTTGTGAGGTGGCCAAGTCATTTAATCTGTTGCTATTTAATGTAGCAGGTAATAAGCAGACAAGCGGAACAAAATGCAATTCTATCTGATTTCTTGATATATATCAAACCAATCTGTTAAGTATCCTTGTTCACTTCTGAGGGGTAATGAATTATAATATCATACATACGGGAAGAGAGAGAAAAAATCGTTGCTCTAAAAAAAAAAACATTTGATGGATCGGAATATATTGAATAACAAACATGAGAATACTAAAAACATGCATATGTCCTGCAGCATATGGTTGTCAAACAATGACATTTGACAAAATAGCCTGAAAATTTCATATGTGCCTTTGTATATAATTGCCACTCATTCATTGTACTAAAAAACACAAAGCCAAAAGAACTAACAGATTTATTCAACAAGATCTCAATATTCTGAATTGGTTATTAATACCAACTGAAGAGTGGCTGGCCGAGTAGCTAGGTTGCTGGGCTCTCCTTCAGTAGACCCGGGTTCGAATCTTCGCTAAGGTGTGAATGTGTTTATGTTGGGGGCTAAAATAATTCCTTTACCTGCATAGTTCACGGCGACTGCACTAGCCAGGCGGCCTTAATTCCTCAGGCTCAAGACACGCCCCCCCCCCCCCCCTCAAATCCTGTCCTACACGACAAGATACTATAAGCAGTAGATGACAGTTTTGACAGATTATTAAGGTAGGTAAGATCTGGGAAAATGACATATTTTGGGCATATCAAAAGAGATGAATATTATATAAAACTTACTATGAGCGGAAGAATATCGGGAAAATGGAGAGATGAAGGAGAATACAACGTAGATGGATTCGAGATGTACAAAGGTCTTCAAATGAAGACCTTTTTTTCTTTATGTGTGAATATATTCCGAAAACATAAAAACAAATGTATCATTTTTCGATGTGGTCACCACTGCGTTCAATGCAAGTTCGTTCTCCAGCGCCCTTAAAGTGCCTGGATTCCTGTAGAAACAAAATGCTCTTGGTCGCGTGTGTAATCACTCATGCGCCACCTGCTGTACCTCTTCATCGGACCGACAAGTTTTGAAACTGTCTACTCCGCTCATACACTTGCTGTACTGACAGGCATGCGTCACCATACTGGATTCTCGTTCGCCGATGAATTTCTATAGGTTTCACCCCTTCACTAAAAATAACAATAAAAATAAGAGCGGATAACAGAACGCTACTTCTCTTTGGTACATGTTAAAAGTGGAGCGGCCATCTTTAAACTGTCCTTTTATCGTCACCGTGTTCGTCTACACAGTGATGTCACGTGCTTAATACTCTTGACATCCCTAACAACAATATAGACAGGCCTTAAGTACTTTAGGACAATGACATGGCTATTGTAATTTCTATCACACTTTTAAGGTTTTAATTTGAAGCTCTCTCGTAATAGAAAATTGACACCGGATGGCAAAAGAGGCAGAGCTTCTATCTAACTTGCAGTTAAGATACATGTCGAAAGACTGTTATTGGTGTGATGTTCTGCATAAGGCAAGCCACCAACATACTATCTATCCCTTCCTCAACTGTTTACGTCTGTCATGTTCTTCGGCAAGAACCAGCCAATAACCGTGGACTCTGTCCTGTTCTTCGGCAAGAACCAGCCAATAACCGCGGACTCTGTCCTGTTCTTCGGCAAGAACCAGCCAATAACCGCGGACTCTGTCCTGGTCTTCCGCAAGAACCAGCCAATAACCGCGGACTCTGTCCTGTTCTTCGGCAAGAACCAGCCAATAACCGCGGACTCTGTCCTGTTCTTCGGCAAGAACCAGCCAATAACCGTGGACTAATTTCTTGTTATAATATACAGCTGACGCATTCTTCTGCTTGGTTGCTAATATCATCATCATGTGCAATCGTTCAAAAAGTAATGTCAAGCTACTGAACGTAAACTTACCAAAGAGATCACAAACAGTCAAACAAGTCTGGGGTTGACTACGACGTCTTGTAAAGGATATTGACACAAAGTGAATGTTGACTAAGTGACAGATAGAGTGGCTATGGTTGTGTCTAGGGTATGTCCTTGTAAAATGTGATGTTGAACAACAGATTAACCAAGATGCATCACCATCAAACACCAGTCAGTGAACAAGCGTTAATTTGCGCACATAATATTCCTTTAATTCTGAATTAACACAGACACATGTAGCATATAAATCCAGGAACAATAATTCTCTAAGAATATATATCCATCCCAATGAAACACTTCAAATAACACTGCCTCTCACGGCCTACAAAATCTAGTCCCACACGACAGGTATACTAGCCTCTCTCTAGGCCCGACTCAAAGTAACCCACCCTGGGTCTCGAATTCCAATGCTATCCCTGGAACCCACAGTGCGGAGTCTCCTCATAACTCCGTCACAATTTTCCACTTTCTCCGACCACGACCTCCTCCTAGTCCGGTCTCAACTCAACTCCACTCAGCTCGGAGTCCAAACATCAATTAATCCCCCTGGGTCAATCTTTGTCCCTCTCTTTTAAACAATATTATCCCCCACAATGCCTCACACACAACACACAACCTCACTGCTCCAACTGTCTGCCCCTTCTTGCAGCCCCTCTCCCTTACCGTTTATCTCCTTATATTTTCTTTCCGGTGAATACCCTTTCACCTCTTGAACTGTTTATATTGTACGGCCACTCACCTTAATGCCAACGACCACAGGCGTGTGACACTACCCCACCCTCAAAAGAAAACATCGTTTTCAAATGTTGGGCGACTAATACTTATCAAATATGTGACCCAGACACATTGCCTGGGTAGTCGTAAGTATAAATCCACTTACTTTAGCTACCACACTAAATAATATATCAAATACTCATAGTACACTCCCATATTCTTTACACATCAATACAACCAACTTTCTATCTTGTGTACCAATGCATGAACTAATACATCACATAATAATAATACATCATAGAAAAGCATTATACTTATGTACCCACAGGTCTATTACTACTTCACGACCACACAATACTATTTGTGTACCGACCCTATATCAGGTGGTTCTGTTCTTGCATTAACCCTCCTCTGATTCCTGTCGATGCAGTGTCTACCTTTCATGTACCCATGACTCATGGTACCTCTACAATTACAACATCTGTTTGCTATCCCTAGCCCTGGGTCAGTAATGTCGCGAACACTCTTTTGACCTGACTCAACTTTTCTATCTGCATATTGCACCGTTACACTTGAGTCTCTGTTTAGTCTGAACTCTTTATTCCATCTTGGCCCATATACCTGGCACCTTGCTTTCTGCTGCATACGACTTATGCCTATGTGCCCTGCACATGCACTATCCTGAGCTGTTCTAGTATATCGGTCTCTGTGTGCTAAAGGTACTGCTACTTGCCCACGTGCAGTTCTGCTATCTGAAAACCTGTGAGTGAGAACATTGTTCTTCCTCTCGAAGCACCATCTACCCTTCTTTGATTTTCTATGTCTCACTTTACTACACCCCTGGAAACATTTGTCAAGAGTAGTATCTTGTCTCTGGGATTCCCTACAGCTACATTTGAGATCCCTTCTCACCTGCTCAGCTGTCCTATCCTTCTTCTCAGTGTTTACTTCAAGTGCCTCTTTTTCTTCAGCTATACTCTCTAATTTAGGTTTTCTTTTGGTAACTACCTCGTTTCTATTTCCACTATGTTTTTGGTCCCAATAAACTACTTCCTCTTCTGTACACTCTTTAACTCCTATAACATTTCCTATGATGAGATCTGCCACTGGTGCGTCCAAAACACACGCTGTCACTCTTCCTGTGATATATGGTGTTTTCACTGTTATCACGGCTAATAGGTAGAATTCTACTGTCCCATTAAATGTTATGGATCTAATCTTTTTTCCTGTATAATCCGAGGGATGCACTAAACTCTTTCTCACCCCGATGGACGTACATCCGGAATCCCTAATTGTTAACGCTGGCCTATCATTAACAAATCCATGGTGCATCTTCAGACTACCTCCTTCATGGACTGCTGATCCTGCTTTCACTGTATGACCACACACTAAGACTGGTTGACCGTCTTTTTTCAAAAAGAGGTTTGCACCCACTACAATCTTCATTGTTGATAGTCTCAATCACTTGTGCTGCATTAGAATGCTCCGTTTCCCTCATCCTACAATGATGGCTGACATGCCCCTTCTTTCCACATTTGAAACAAATGATCTCCCTTTTACTGCTGTTCGTTGGTCCATTTGATGGTTGTGCATCACAATCTGCCATTTTGTGTCTCCAGTTCCCACAATTCCAACATCCGGCATAACTATTTAAACGTCTCTGAAAGTCCCCCCTTTTGTATGGGTACCGTCCTGCTCTGCTAAAATGGTTGCCACGGAAACCATTGTCTGTAGGTTCTTGTTCCTCATATCTTTGTGTTAAATCTACACTTTTTGATCTTGGTCTGATAACTGGATTCTGGTCCTGTTTCGTATACGCTGCACAGACTATTTCCTCACTCATTAGTCTACCAATAGAACTGTTTGGATGTGCAGTCATGTAATTTTGCCCTAACTGTGACATTGTATCTATGTCCTCTGGCTTACGTTCCTCAAAGAAAGCTACTAAGTTTGTATTGCATGATGATAAAACTTTGTCTCTTAACACTAAATCTACTAATTTGTTAAAATCTTTCCCTACTTCTGCGAGCTCCATCCATTTGTTAAATGTGTTCTTTACTGTGTTAACAAAGTCTGTGAAATCTTGAAATCTTGCACTAACTGTCTAAACGTTGTTCTATATCCATGCTCAGCAAACATTGACGTAAGATAGTGTAGTTGTTTCGTTCTTCTACAGGTAAATTGAACATAGTGTCTAGTGCCTTACCCGTAAGAAACTCGCCAAGTTGCATCGCATACTCCTTCTCTGGAATACCTAACGCTTTGGCTGATGCCTCGAACCTGGCCAAATAATTTTCAAGTTGGTCCCGGTCTGTAAAATATGGCAGTTTTATTCTCTGTGACGACTGCGACGGTCTTCTGCTTTCCTCACTTTGACCTTTCGAAGATAGTTCTAGTTTTCTTAAATCAATTTCAGTTTGCATCTGACACTTGATCTTCTCTTTCTCAATTTTCATTTTCATTTGTGTCTCTTTCTCTTCCTGTAGACGCTTGTTTTCTATTTCAGCTAACTTTACTTCCTGTAGACGCTTGTTTTCTATTTCAGCTAACTTTACTTCCTGTAGACGCTTGTCTTCAGCTACCTTTTCTTCCTGTCTCTGTTCTCTTTCAGCTTGTCTTTGGTCTCTTTCAATCTGTTTTTGTTCTTTTGCTTCGGCATACTCCTGTAACTCTTTACCTTTCAGGCCTATCCGTTCACCTGCTTCAATATATTCCATTAAAGTAGGCATCTTGTACTTGTGGACTCGTTGCTGTCAATCAGCCAACTATAAATGTGACGACTCTGCTGTTAGTCTTTGTGTCACTTCCCTAAGTACACCAGCACTCCCTGTGTACGTAAATTCGTAGTGCTAAAATATCACTCTGTACTCACCCAGTCACTCTATACGCACTAGGTAGTGAGGGTGTATTTACCTATACTCCCTTATATATATATATCAAATAGCTGTATAAAAATTGCTGGAAATAGTGTTAAACATACATATACATACACAAATGAATGATACACACTAAGTGCCACTATTAAAAACTATTAAACGCTAGACGCATAGGCCGGTGACACGCAGACGGATGATTACATAGAAATAATAACCATTGACATTAACATGCCCATGAAAGACCATACCGTGCGCATAATATAAACTAACAGATACCATCTAGATAGAAGCTGTAATAACATAAGAATTACAACAATACCACATATCCAAAGAAATCAAATATCATATGTAACAGTAAAGAGAGAACAGTAAAAAGAACAAATATAAAATGAATAATGTACATAGATCTGACGATAGACACCTGGACACCGTGTATAAAGTCGAGACGACCCAATGCTCAACCGCACAAAACAAACTGACTCGTCAGCTGCCTCTCAACCACATACAATGTGTACCTAGACAATTTATCTTTGCTTTGTCTCCCGTACGTCGCGAAACAATGCAAAAATATCCTACTTATTACGACCACTGGACCACATACAAATAATTACGTAACGCACAACAACAATACTTAGGACGATGAGAGCAAGAGAAACAAAAAAAAAATCGCCGACAACAATGCACTGGTGAAATCTCATAAAAGTCCTTATTTTGTTTTCAATAGTCTCCGAAAATCGCCTGGAAATGTTTGTCGGTTACTGTTTTGCAAAGATTACGACGTTAGCTTCCCACAATGAATTAGTGTTCTGATGCGTTTTCACTTTTTGTTGACGTGGTGACACGATTTTTTTGACTGTCGTAAAAGTTGAAGATGATAGTAATTATCCCACCACCTTGTCTCTACACAGTCCGTAACGGTTTTGTAACCCTCCCTGTAGAGTTGGCCTGTGATTGTATAATGTATGTGAACGCTCCGTGTTTGGCCAGAAATATAGGGTTTTCGTTACGTTTTGGGGAGACGAAAATATCTTTCCAGTCAATGAATGTTTAACTGTGTCGTTGCTGTTGCTTTGAAGTGATGGTATGGCTTCACTGTTGCCGAAAAGGTTAAACCAACGAATGGCAGTAAAATTATCCATCGCCTTAAATCCGTTTTGCAAGTCTTTTTTGGTAGAGAAATGCGCTCATATTTGCGAAAACGGCACCTGAATGACTGTTGTGGATTGTTTCTCGATGATGACACACATACAAAGACGTTAAACGTAAATCCTAGTTTCAGTAGAAAAACAACGTGTTATTCTCAATGGAAATTTTTCCGTCAAATTCCCTGGTTCTCGGCCTTGACGCACAAGGTCATCTCAGTTAGTACCTCAGTGTACTACAATCTTCACTGACTGCGAACAAAGTAATGTCCGGACATTTTCCGTTATCCACAAATACTTCGCTGTCCTCGTAAACAGCACTGACCCTCTTGTCAACCCAATTTGTCCGTGGAGACTCACAATTTCCACCGTCCTCACCCGTCGTTTTACCTGTGGTGAATTCTTAACCTATCGCCCTGCAACCAACACAGTGCTTTGCCTTCGCACACACACACTAAATTGTCTCCCCACGTACAGGACTTGGCGACGAAATTGCTCACTGTCTTAAATCCTGTCTTCGTCACACTCACACGCACCTGTCAGGATATCATCCCGCCAGTATCATGGCGCCGAATTTTTGTACTGTTCACTTGACCTATAAACACACGCGCCTGTTTGCGTTAATTTTCTGACGTCCCTGATAGCTGAGGAAATACTGCCTGGTATCCAATTTACCTGTCCTGACCTTCTCGTGACCTATGTGCTATCCAGTTCCCGCACGGAAAAAAACCCAGTGTTTATACCGTGGACACGCTCCGCTGTCCACCCTCTCTCTCTCTGAGTGAGAAGTGTTATTTTTATCTGGTTTCTCTTGGACTCTGTATTAATTCTCCGACACTTTTGAAATGCACTGTCTACTGAAAATGGTGTTTATTCTTGACCTGAGAGCACTCATAAATCTCACGAAGTTTTTGAATGGACAAAATCTCCATAAATCTTGTTTCTTGATCGGGCAGCCCTTATAAATCTTATAATCAAATACACTCAGATGTTCGTGCTGTCATTCCGGACTTTCAGCGACGAATCCTAGATATCTAAGAATGCCAACAATGTCTATATTGTTCTTGATCGTACGAGCTTGCACGGACGTAGCCTCCCAGATAATTCTCAATCTTGCACGGACGTAGCCTCCATAAATCTTCTCTGACACAAAGTGAATGTTGACTAAGTGACAGATAGAGTGGTTGTGTCTAGGGTATGTCCTTGTAAAATGTGATGTTGAACAACAGATTAACCAAGATGCATCACCATCAAACACCAGTCAGTGAACAAGCGTTAATTTGCGCACATAATAGTCCTTTAATTCTGAATTAACACAGACACACGTAGCATATAAATCCAGGAACAATAATTCTCTAAGAATATATATCCATCCCAATGGAACACTTCGAATAACACTGCCTCTCACGGCCTACAAAATCTAGTCCCACACGACAGGTATACTAGCCTCTCTCTAGGCCCGACTCAAAGTAACCCACCCTGGGTCTCGAATTCCAATGCTATCCCTGGAACCCACAGTGCGGAGTCTCCTCCTAACTCCGTCACAATGTTCCACTTTCTCCGACCACGACCTCTTCCTAGTCTGGTCTCAACTCAACTCCCCTCAGCTCGGAGTCCAAACATCAATTAATCCCCCTGGGTCAATCTTTGTCCCTCTCTTTTAAACAATCTTATCCCCCACAATGCCTCACACACAACCTCACTGCTCCAACTGTCTGCCCCTTCTTGCAGCCCCTCTCCCTTACCGTTTATCTCCTTATATTTTCTTTCCGGTGAATGCCCTTTCACCTCTTGAACTGTTTATATTGTACGGCCACTCACCTTAATGCCAACGACCACAGGCATGTGACAGATATGCAACTAACTTGTTTCCTTACCATAAACCGGCTCTGTTGCGAAGTGGTTACCGATGCAATTCGCTATGACGTATACCGCATTTGAAACACAGATGCAGGCGATTTGGCAGCAGACCATCTTGCGTTAGTTTTTATACAAATGTATGAGAACCGGTCGTTCAGAAAGCTATGGCAAACTACTGAACGTAAACTTGCTAGGAAATTACAACCCCCCCTCCCCCCACACACCCCCCCCCACAAAAAAAATGTCGCGATGTCCCTTTACTGTAGAAAGCAGAAAGAACAGAATTGGAAAGTGACAAACCTATAGATAGACAGGCAGACATACGTCATACAAGAGACAAATAAATGTCAACAGACAGACAGACAGACACCTAGGAAGAGAGAAGTAAAGGACGATAGAACGAAATACAGGCTGAACAAAAGACAGACACACAGACAGACGTACAGAAATAACTTAGTTTCTAAAATCGTATTTTGAAGTTTCCTAAGCAAACAGTATAATATATTGACTCACGAAGTCAGGAAATCTAGTTATAAAATGCCCAGACAAGATAATTTAAAGAGCCCTTGGAAATTTACAGTAACATGGCTAATTGTAACGGCGGTTTTACAAAGCCTTTTTTGTGGACTTTGCAAAGTTTATACAGAGCTGGTCGCCGTCTGTGAATATTATGTACACACAAGTTTCCCCATTTGTGAGTCTCATTCTAACTGTAGCTATAATTATTTTATGACCTTTTGTGGCTATGTTTGATGTGATGAAACGTCCCAGAGCCTCGTTAGAGAGTTGCAACAAATATACTTTGTGTGTTTTGTGAGGTTGTTAGTTTTTCTGTCTCTGTCGCATCTCATCTCTGGACTGTTTGTAAAATGAGTTACTAACGAGAGGGGAGGGGTGTATGAGAATGAGAGAAAGAGAGAGAGAGAGAGAGAGAGAGAGAGAGAGAGAGAGAGAGAGAGAGAGAGAGAGAGAAAGGGGAGGGGGGGAGAGAGAGAGAAAGGGGAGAGAGAGAGAGAGAGAGAGAGAGAGAGAGAGAGAGAGAGAGAGAGAGAGAGAGAGAGAGAGAGAGAGAGGGAGAGAGAAAGCGTTCTATGCAGCCGGTTTAGGAGGACTGATAAAACGATGGGGTAAGTGCATAAATGTTGGTGGAAATTATGTTGAGAAATAAAGTGACAATGTATGTATAAAAATAAACTTGTTTCAAGTTGTTATCGTATTTAGTTATTTTTCTACAGCCATTTGTGACTTACTTATTAACTTACCCGCCTACTTTAAAACACTCTTATAGTAACATTATTAAAACATGTATAGATGGCGGCAGGGTCAATACTGCCATTACCATAATGAGTCTCAACCCGTCCAAGCTGGACCACGGTCGACCTCTAACTGTTAAGTCCATGAGAGAAATCCCTTCTCCTGAATCCGATCGAAATCGTGCTTCTGGCGCTTGGCAAACTCTTTTCCGACCGTGATGCGGGTGTGAGCTTTAGTCACGAATACTTGGTCTATGACAGATTTAAATCTATGTGTCGTGCTCCGTGGCTTAGGCTGTTAGTCAACTCAGTGTTGCAATGTTCCCAACAGACAGGGTCGAAGGTTCGAAACCAACCGCTGGCGATTTGGAAGCAGATTGCTGTGCATTCATTTCGCTTTTATGATCGTCACCTGTTCAGAAAACAATGGCAAACTGATGATTGATTGGCACCTTTCCATCTTGACGGACGATAGTTTGTAAAATGGAGTTATAACTCTCCATAACACAAAGCCTAGAGTGAATTTAGAGAACATGTTTTGCCCTTGCAACAAGATCCCTCTCTCGGCCTGCCTAATTTACTGCAGAGGAAAGGTAACACCAACACATCTGAAAGTAGACAAGCCGCAGAAGTTGCCGGATCAGCTTTATGTGTCTTCACAAAGTCGGACTAGAGTCAAGTTCAACAGTCTACTTTCCCCGCTGATTCTGCCAAGCCCTTGTCCCTTGGCTGTGGTTTTGCTGGACAGTACATAGGGACAGTGGGAATCTCGTTGATCTATTCATGCCATGGCAAACTACTGACCATTAAATTGCCTAGTAAATCTCAAACAGCAAATATATATTGGGGTTGAGTGCAAAGTCATGTAAGGGAGTTGCAACTTGTATTTTAGATGTTTATCAGCAGCCTGACATTCATTATCTCATCTCATCTCATCTCATCATGTATCTCTTGTACCTTGCGGTGTCGAGGTGAAGTATAAACTTCGTGAGAGTGCCCGATTATGGGCTTCATATATCGATATTCCAAAGGACTCTGCTTTTCCCTCCGTCCAATGTTTACGTGGTCGGCCTCTTCCTCTGTTTCCATCTGGTCTGTACAGCATTGCTTGTTGTGGTATGCTGTTGACTGATAACCTACTTGCATGGCCAAACCATTTGACTTGCTGCTTTCTAATAAAATCTAGTGCTGCTATAACCCCACTTTAGTCCTGATTTCTTCATTTCTGATCTTATCTCTTCTTGATACGTTGAGTATTCTTCTCAGGAACCTCATTATTCATTCTCATTCATTATCAGAATCATGAAATCAGCCCTTGGTAATTTGGAAGCGTATCGCTTGCGTTCATTTCATGGTATGAACGTTAGCCATTCAGAAACAAATGGCAAACTAATGAGATTGCTTAGTAAATAATAAACAGTCACGCGCGCGTACACACACACACACACATACACACACACACACACACACACACACACACACACACACACACACACACACACACACACACACACACACACACACACACAAGACTGGGACTGATTGCAACAATCTGCAAAAACATATTAACTTTATAGATGTAATAGACCAACTGTCATTAAGAGATTCATAACAACTATTATCAAATATTGTCGTTTCTAATGATTTTCTTTCGCATATCTTTTACAGGACATTGCAGTCAACACCAGCATCTTTCAGCTGGTTGTTGATGTCTTGTCAAGATTGCGCTCAGTAATTTTACGTGTAGTCGTACTTCCTGTCCAATATGGTGGATTGACTGGATATTAGTTAAGACCTTGCAGTGTTGTTTGTTTCGAGCCACCGTTTTGCTTATGCATTTTCCTCACTTCAACTTGTAGTACATGATCTGTTGTTCAGCTACTGAGTTGAGTGCTTGATGCGACACTGTGAGGTGTAGATTGCACGTCAAATGCTTTTTCGTTTATCCGAGGTGGTTTGTGTTGTGAACTGCATGTAAAGAAAAATGTCGGGTGGCCGGTTGCCGAGTGACTGTTTTGCGTGTGCAACTGCTGATGTTTCTAGGGAATATTGCTTCCATAGACGATACAATGCAATTATTGTGGCAGAGGGTTGTATTGACACTTTAGCAACGGCTTGGTGCATGCATGCGTGTGCGTGCTGTTTGTTTTGTCGGGAATGCTGTCTGTTTCAATTTTCACATGAGACATTGTGGAGCATTTGATGTGATTTTCTCTGGCACGAGAATGGGGCAAGTATGGGGTGACACGTTCCCAAGAGAACAGCAACTAACTAACTAATTAACTAACTAACTGACTAACTAACTAACTGACTGACTGACTGACTGACTGACTGACTGACTGACTGACTGACCTCATGAAGTCAGCAAATTTGCTCTAGCTTGCTAACTAACTTCTCACGAAGTCAGCAAATTTGTTCTAGCTAGCTAACATCTCATGAAGTCACAAATTTACTCTAGCAAGCTAGATAATGTCTCATGAAATCAGCAAAATTGCTCTCGCTAGCTAGCTAACTTCTCACTAAGTCAGCACATTTGCTGTAGCTAGCTAATTTCTTATGAAGTCAGCAAATTTCCTCTAGCTCTCTAACTTCTCATGAAGTCAGCACATTTGCTCTAGCTAACTAACGTCTTGTGAAGTCAGCAAATTTGCTCTAGCTAGCTAGCTAACTTCTCAATAAGTAAGCACATTCGCTCTAGCTATCTAGCTAGCTAACTCTCATAAAGTCAGCAAATTTGTTCTAGCTCGCTATTTATCTTCTCATGAAGTCAGCAAAATTGCTCTAGGTAGCTAGCTAGCTAGCTAGCTAACTAACTTCTCACTAAGTAAGCATATTTTTTGCTCTAGCTCTCTAACCTCTCATGTAGTCAGCACAGTTGCTCCAGCTAGCTAACGTCTTATGAAGTCAACAAATTTGCTATAGCTAGCTGGCTAACTTTTTATGAAGTCTGCAAATTTGCTCTATTTCTCTAACGTCTCACGAAGTCAGCACATTTGCTCTAGCTAGCTAGTTAACGTCTTATGAAGTCAGCAAATTTGCTCTATTACATTTTCTGCGGCTGGAACTGCATACTGCTTTGTTTGTCTCATCCACTGTATAATTCGCAATCAAATCGACCAAAAATTAACTTCCAACTTGGCTATGGGCACAAATGTTCTTGTTTCAAGCTAGAGAAATTCTTCTTGAACTCAACAAAATATCATTCCATTAAAAGAAAGACTATGTGATTGCCGGATTACGGCGCATTGGGAAATAGCGCTTGTACAGAAATAGCCGGCTTCTGAGTTCAGGGGTTAAGAGATGACATTTCAATGCCTATTTAAGAGAAAGCCAGAAAAATACAGGTTTCGAATACGCAGATATTTTATATGCTTAAATACTTGTGTACAAGTATATTTTCTATATATCGGCGTGTGAATCTTCTTCTTCTTCTTCTTCTTCTTCTTCTTCTTCTTCTTCTTCTTCTTCTTCTTCTTCTTCTTCTTCTTCTTCTTCTTCTTCTTCCTTCTTCCTTCTTCCTTCTTCCTTCTTCCTTCTTCCTTCTTCCTTCTTCCTTCTTCCTTCTTCCTTCTTCCTTCTTCCTTCTTCCTTCTTCCTTCTTCCTTCTTCCTTCTTCCTTCTTCCTTCTTCCTTCTTCCTTCATCCTTCTTCCTTCTTCCTTCTTCCTTCTTCCTTCTTCCTTCTTCCTTCTTCTTCTTCTTCTTCTTCTTCTTCTTCTTCTTCTTCTTCTTCTTCTTCTTCTTCTTCTTCTTCTTCTTCTTCTTCTTCTTCTTCTTCTTCTTCTTCTTTATTATTATTATGTTTTAGTTGCATGTCATTCACATGGCGTAGCGGTCAACCACAGCATTGTGGATGTTCGTGATTCCTGGGAAAATGAAGATCGTAAACAGATTAGAGTCATTAGACATAGACAGTCAAAATTTTTTGGGCATGTTATGAGAAGAAATGAATTGGAGAACTTGGTGACAACTGGCAAGATCGAAGGGAAGAGACTAAGGGGAAGACCTAGAAGTAAATACCTGGATGGCTTGGCCGCATGGCACGGTCGAGACGGGAACACGGAGCTGATCCACGATTCTGGTGATCGAGTGAGATGGCAGAACATGACCGCCAACGCTTATCGGCATGGCACATGATAGATGGATGGATTCCTGGGCAAGTTTTACCTTCAGTAGTTTGCCATTGTTTTCTGAACGACCGGCACCTATACCTTTTTAGAAAAAACCAGCTCCGCTGTATTCAAAAACCCGGGTGTACGGGATTACGGATAGCATCTGTAAACTCTACGCCGCGGAGAACAGTATGATGATAATAATAATAATAATAATAATTATTATTATTATTATTATTATTATTGTTGTTCTTGTTCCTCTTCTTGTTCTTCTTCTTTTCCTGCTCCTCCTCTTGCTCTCTTGTGTTCTTCGGGTTTTTAGTATGAAGTTAATTTCGGTGATTTGACTAAACTATCGTCTCCGTCATTTGATATTTTTTATAAAGTTTCTGATATTTATGATTATTATTTACTGTCCAGTCGGTTAAGCCTTTCGCATACATCTTTATCTGTTTTATTCTCCCTTATTCATTGACTAATCAGTGATTTTTTTTTCTATTTTTGTGTGTATTGCATATCCCTTACAGGACGTTGCAGTCAACATCAGCATTTTTCAGCTGCTGTTGATGTACTAGGCAAGGTTACACTCAGTAGTGTGTCACTGCTTTCTGAGCGACTGGCTCACATACCCCGTAAGTTACCAACGCGGCGAGAACCGCTACCGATCCTCGCGCAGGTTACGTTACTCACGAGAATATACGGGATTACGGAGAAATACGTTAAACCCTAGACCAGAGAGACCGGCTTTCTATTGTAGGCACTATAAAATTAAACGGAAATAGGGAAATTAATCCACACACAAAATGCAGTCCAGTGCACAAGAAAAAGTAGTGCGTGTATTGGCTTAGCTTGAGAATAAAACGAGCGAAAGCACACACACACACACACACACACACACACACACACACACACACACACACACACACACACACACACACACACACACACACACAAAGCACACACAGCACACAAAGCACACAAAGCACACAAAGCACACAAACAGTTCACCTGCATCTAAAACTGACATCACTTCCCATAGTAACTAGCGGTGTAGGACATGGGGAGTCTTGAGCCCGAGGAATTAAGGCCGCTTGGCTAGTGCAGTCGCCACAAATTGTGCGCGTTAGGGTTTTCTTATGTTTTTTTTTTTCCCCTGACAGAAAAAAAAAATGCTTCATCTTATCGAGGATTAAAACCCTATTCTCTCGAATGGAACACCGGCGTTTTAGCCTTCGGACAGACGCTCCTCCACGCAACTTCAATGCTCTAAAAACATGTATGTTGCGTTCTCGCCATTCTCTTTTCGTGCTCTCGATGCGTAATGTTGCTTTCACGGAACCTTAACTCAGTATGAATTCCCTTCTTGAGTTCTTTGATTCTATGGCGCTCTGTCATCACATCGGCCATGTTTTCATCTCGAGCCAGGCTCAATTCATCGCTGATACGAGCCAGAGATGAATCTTGGTACCTATGAAAGAAGGCATAATGTGTCACCTAACTTTCGCTAGCCTACGGGATACCCTTGAGCAATGTTGAGTACCCGATTAACATCTTTACCAGGGTGACACGAAACCATGGGATCAGGCGGTAAATGGACTATTGTTATCTATCAAATTAGGAATTAGGTGCCTCCTTTCTTTCTCCACCATATGGGACACCCTTGATCAATGTTGAATATACGATTAACCTCTTTACCAGGGTAACACGAGATCATGGGATCAGGCGGTGGATGGAGCAGAGGAGCATCCGACATGTGGTTGTTGATGATAGTCACAGGATTCACACAGATAGGCGAAGGATTTATTTATAGAGACAATGGGTACCATTATCGACCAGTGTGATCAATGCCAAAAATTAATGCGATAGAAAACTACCTCCTTGACACATGCCTGGCATACAATGTCTGTCCTCAATATATTCAACGTGAACCAGGTCAAAGGAAGTTCTAGAACTGACTGGCAGCTCAAGAGACGTTAGTTGCATAAGAATGGAGATGGAGGCAGTAACAGTGGCATTCCGGTGGCTAGAGGAGACTACTGCAACACACGTTGTATTCATTACGGATTCAAAGAGTATGCTTAGTAAGGTGGAGAAAGGAATGTTTCGTGTGGAATGGCTCTCGTCGCTTCAGAGGTCACAGATTGTGAGAATTGTATGGATATTTTGCCCTGGCCATGCGGGGGTACGGGGGAATGAACAGGCTGATAGGCTGGCAGGGAATGCACCTCTTGGTGGTAGTTTGCCTATGGACAAAGGGGAGGTGCTCGTGCGCTTGTGGGACCAGGTGGAGAAGGCGGAGGAACAGTTTAAGAACCCACATGTGGAAAGAATGAGATTGCGGGGGATCGGTAGGTGTTCTGGAAGAATCTCAAAACTGAGAGGGAAGTCCAGGAGAACTCTTAATCAGATAGCGGTGGGAACGATTAGTAGTATCACACTTCGCTGGCTGTTGAACGAGGGGACGGAGCACGTATGGCAATGTCCTGAGAGCAGTGATATCGGTTCTTAACTCAACTTAACTCAACTCAACTAGTTGCATGTCCTTTACAGGACTTTGCTAACAACCCCAGCATTTTTGACAGTTGGTGATTTACTAGGCACTGTTATTTCAGTAGTATACCATTGCTTACTGAACCATCTCATGCAATCGAAATCAACGCAAAACGATCTGCTTCTAAATCGCCCGAAGCTTATATCGAACCATTGACTCGATAAGTCATCGAATTATGAAACGCATTTCCAAACCCCCTAAGCCTTATCTCCCGTTAGCAGTCTGAGGAGTCGCTTAAAATGACTGAAGATGAGGCTGGCACTCGTACGTAGTATGTGGACTTTTGTAAAACATATCATGAAAGACTGCCTCATGTGCAGTGACCTGCGGAGGCAAACATCCGCACAAAGCTATTGGAATTTCTCAACGAGCTGTATTTACAGCAACATGTATTTAAAAATAGATTTCTTGTGTAGGCATTAGTAAAAAAAAAAGAAAAAACAAACAAACGAGGAGGTGGATAAGAAAACACAGAAGCAGAAAAGAGAAGAAGTAGACGAGAAGAAGAAGAAGAAGAAGAAGAAGAAGAAGAAGAAGAAGAAGAAGAAGAAGAAGAAGAAGAAGAAGAAGAAGAAGAAGAAGAAGAAGAAGAAGAATTAGAAGAAGAAGAAGGAGGAGGAGGAGGGGGAGGAGGACAGATAGAAAGAAAGAGACAGGGAAACAGAGATAAAGGAAGAGAGAGAGAGAGAGAGAACGAGAGAGAGAGAGAGAGAGAGAGAAAGAGAGAGAAAGAGAGAGAGAGAGAGAGAGAGAGAGAGAGAGAGAGAGAGAGAGAGAGAGAGAGAGAGAGAGAAGGATGTGGAGAGGAGGATGTTGAAGAGGAAGAAGTAGACAAAGGATTAGGGAATATATTTTATAATAAAAATCGCAAGAGAAAGCCACAACCTCAAAAATGAAAGCCAACGCCCTTCTTAACACCGATTTTTTGGTTCTCGTGCAACGTATTTATTGCATTTTAACATACCTCTTCTTCAGTCTAGTCTCTATAGCAACACCCTAGTTGTAAGAATCTCTTCCTTTGTTTCAACAACGGTCATCAATTCATCCCCGGTAACTCCGCTGTCAGCATCCAGGTCCACTCACCATCAGTCAGCTGCCTAGTCGCATTCCATTGGGCTCCGTCCATTAACTGTTGTGTCCTGTATTCGCAAGCTGACGATGATCTTCGACACGCGAGGCTCCAGAATACATTACCTTGCGCTGTTTGTGGTAATTTCAGCAAGAGTGAAGTTTCTGTGATAAACTAGGACAAGATTTCTTCAAACAAATTTAAACCAAAATATAGTTTATTAGCTGTTTCCATTTATGCCTCTACTTCTTCGTCCGTCCGAAATGTTTGTTTAGGGCGTAATTGCGTTGTGCCTGTTTACAGCTGAGCTGCGATATTTGCGCCTTTCGGACGACACATCCGACTTGTTCTTCCAATGATACCATAACAATTATATTTTGTTTAAATGTGTGTATCCTTTGCAGGATGTTGCGATTAACTCCAGATGAATTTCCTAACCAATTTTACTTTCAATAGTTTGCTATAGCTTTATGAAAGAAAAATCAACGTTTAAGCCCAACTAACCGCTGTAGGGGTTTACCCCAAGTAACCCGCCATCAACGCACTGGAAGTTTTAGAGTTAGAATGCCCCTATCTTTTCTGCCGCTTCGCTCGGGGAAGGTCATGGTCTGCCATCCCATACGATCACCAGTCTCGGATGTATTCTATGTTAAAGTTCAGATGCAATGTTTTATCCAAACATTTATTTCGTGAGCTGTCGAATTATTGTACTAAGGATTACAACTATGGTTTTCCCTTGTCTTCCGCCTTTTTCTACGGTTTAACTCCGCTAGCCGCTGTTTAGCATGGCAGCAGATGAGAGAAGTTATCGCTCCTTTGCTTGCAGATGGTAATATCACAGACTTTTCATGTACTCTTTGCCTGCAGATGGTAATATCACAGACTTTTCCTGTACTCTGGAGATTTAGCTGTTCCAAATTAAGTCCTCTTCTCTCAAAGACGATCACCTGTGTAGGTTTTGAGTTTTCCATTCGGTAATCATTGCTGACCTATATATCTAGAGGTCTGTCCATCACCCGCTGCCCGTTAAAAGTGTCTAATAATAGCCTAAGTCCAGGAGAAAAGTTAGTTGCATGTCCTTTACAGAACGTCACAATCCACTCCAGCAGTAATATTTGAGTGATGTTTTAAAGCTATTTTACGTCCAGTAATTTGATTGCTAAGCGACCGAATCTCATACCATTATGAAAAACAACGCAAAGCAATCTGCTTCATAAACGCATATAGTTGACCTTGAACCCGGTATATCAGGGTTGTGAAAGTGAGCTCACTGCCTCTAAGCCACAGACACTGGCTAAGTACAGGTATGGAACATCGTTTATGTATACGTTTCCCAAGTAGAGGTATAGAACATCTTTTATGTATACGTTTCCCAAGTAGAGGTATAGAGCATCTTTTATGTATCCGTTTCCCAAGTACAGGTATATAACATAGTTTATGTATACGTTTCCAAAGTACAGGTATAAATCAAGTTTATGTATACGTTTCCAAAGTACAGGTATAAATCATAGTCTATATATACGTTTCCCAAGTAGAGGTATAGAACATCGTTTATGTATACGTTTCCCAAGTACAGGTATATAACATCGTTTATGTAAACGTTTTCCAAGCTATTAGCTTTTGTGTTCTTGAAAAATAAAACACAGTATATAGCCCAGAATTAAGATATTTTGAGTCTTTTACCTGTTTTCTTTTCCTATGTGGATTATAAATGTTCAGTTTTGTTTAGTTTAGTTTAGTCGACGGATCAACATAACGGCAGACGGGTGTAACTCATACGTGTTACGTTCTACTCCTAACTCAAGCCTGAGTCCGGAGAATCTCAGCTCAGTGTACGAACTCTGTAGCACCGGCGAGGATCCTAAAGTACTTTGGGTAGATTTTTAACTCGAAAATTTGCCGGGCAGCGCCGTTAGGCTACTCTTTTTCGATTTCCAGCCACCAAGGGATTTTTTACGTGCGGGTGTCCGATCGCACTACCCAGAGACCAGGGGAAATTTTGTTACTAGACGTCCGCGTGAAAAAATCCCGGCCCTCACCGGGGCTTGAACCCGGGACCTAAGCACTCATCGAGGTGGACACCATACCTTGAGATCACTCAGCCCCTGGCTGACTATATATTCAAGTTTAAAATAGAGAGAAAAGATCAGATAACAACAAGAGTATGAAATGATGGGACACATTCAGTCTATAAAAACCTAACAACAGAAATAAAACAAAGAAGGTAAAATGAGACAAGAGGCAATTCCTACTCTATCGGGGTGTAAAGCTCGAAGAAATGTCTGTCAAAACCTGTCATGCACTGCCTATAGTACCTTACGGTGTAGGACAGGGAATCTTGAACTTGAAAAATTCAGGCCGCCTTTCTAGCGTAGTCGCTGCGAATTCTGCAGGTTAGGGTGTTTCTTGTTGCCCCCGACTGAAGAAAAGTCAATACCTTACCGAGGTTTCGAGACCGGGGATCCCGAAAGAAAACCCGACGTTCTAGCTACTCGGCCAGCCGCTCTTCATTTGGACAACTGGATAATTTGGCGACACCATGAAATGGTTACGACACTAGAAGTAATGACTAGAAACTTTAGAAGATAAAACACACATTATCAAGGACACGGTTGGAAGAACGCTAAAAGGAAGAAAAAAAAACGCAAACAAATAAAATTATTGATAGACGGAGGATTACTGCAGCGCAATATACGAAAATAAAGATGATGAAATAAACAAACATATAAATAATAAAATTCCAACATACACACAAAAAATGTATACATAATCCATACTTTGGATGTTTTGAGACTGTACCTGTTTTATTTTCTCTGTCTTCTTTTGCAAACAGATAAGAGTTTGTGTTAAAATTGAAATTACGTGGGAAAACAGATGCTCCACATTCAAAAAATATTTGTGACTGTGTTCTAATTGTTTCAGCTAAAGTATTTTGCATGTGTTAATTTCATATGATATATATCTCTGCTGTATGGGGTATGACGAGATGCAGTGAAATATATGACTTCTGAGTGTCTTCTTTTATACAAACATTGTTTCTCTTGTGGTTTTATATACTTCCGTCAATGTATTACGAATTAGTACAAAGGTAAGGGATAATAGTGTTGTGTGTGTTTGTGAGATCAGATGTGTACATTGTTCTATAGTTACCTTTCTTCAGGTTCTGTCAAGGACATACATAACTTTAAGTATACGTGTGAATTCAGAGCACTCTTTTAAATACAGGTGTAACTTTAAGTATACGTGAATTCAATTCACTCTATCAAAGACATACATAACTTCAGGTATACGTGTGAATTAAACGTACTCTATCAAAGACATATATAACTTTAAGTATACGTGTAAATTCAACGCCCTGTATGAAACACACATACAACTGTTGGTATACGCGTGAATTCAACGCACTCCATCAGAAACGTATTTAAATTTGAATACATGTGTAAATTTATCCCTCTAGTGACATACACTTACCTGTCACTAAGAACACACGAAACCCATCTATTCGGACGCAAATTTAATCTTAAACACTCATAAACATAAACCAAATTGTCTTCAAATTACACGCTTCAGATTTTAGAATGTCACGATGAGAATTACACTTTCCATATACGGATCTACGAGTTCCCAATCGTTAACCTCCTAAGAGAGTTTTTTTTTTTGCAAAGTCATTCAGAATATTTTCTATGGTTTAAACCAACGACGCGTGAGCTTGTCATTTTACCGCTATATTTTCTTTACTTGTATTCTGCATTGTCGTTGTTCTTAACACTCAATTGTTGCTATACTTGACTCACATATTGGTCCAGTCTGCTATATTTAAAAAAAAACAACAATGTAATTTTCATTTTCATTTTTTTCATCCACATAGCTGTCGTAAATTAGACCTTAGCTTCCAAATGTGGAGTAAACATACACGTATTATGATGATGAGGTGTGTAGACTGGTTCTATGCCTCTTCAGCTTTTATATGACAGTACGCTCTCAAGTACATTATACGAGGCTGAGAAGACACGGTGAGGATTTCTAGCGGAGTTGAAGTCTGTTTATTTAAACTCAGTCTCTCAATTAATCATATTCTATCTATCTACCTATCTATCTATCTTTCTATCTATCTATCTATCTATCTATCTATCTATCTATCTATCTATCTATCTATCTATCTATCTATCTATCTATCTATCTATCTATCTATCTATCTATCTATCTATCTATCTATCTATCTATCTATCTATCTATCTATCTATCTATCTATCTATCTATCTATCTATCTATCTATCTATCTATCTATCTATCTGTCTATCTGTCTGTCTGTCTGTCTGTCTGTCTGTCTGTCTGTCTGTCTGTGTCTGTCTGTCTGTCTGTCTGTCTGTCTGTCTGTCTGTCTGTCTGTCTGTCTGTCTGTCTGTCTGTCTGTCTGTCTGTCTGTCTGCCTGCCTGCCTGCCTGCCTGCCTGCCTGCCTGCCTGCCTGCCTGCCTGCTTTCCTGCCTGCCTGTCTGACTGTCTGTCTGGCTATCGCTCGCTCGCTCGGTCGATCGGTCGGTCGGTCGGTCCGTCGGTCCGTCCGTCCGTGCGCCCGCCCTCCCGCCCACCCGTCCGTCCGTCCATCCTTCCGTCCGTCTCTCTCTCTCTCCCTCCCTTCCTCTCCCACCCTCCCTCTACTCCCTCTGCCTCCATTCCTCTGCCTCCTTCCCTCTCCGTCTATCCCTCTCACTCACCCCTTACCCC
The DNA here is from genome assembly GCA_963921405.1 of Cepaea hortensis. Classification (NCBI taxonomy): domain Eukaryota; kingdom Metazoa; phylum Mollusca; class Gastropoda; order Stylommatophora; family Helicidae; genus Cepaea; species Cepaea hortensis. Next base: position 70,404,696 of record OY992891.1, on the reverse strand, counting down.
CTCTCTCCCTCACCCCTCTCTCTCCCTTTTGCTTTCCCTCTTTCCCCCTCCCTCTCTCCCTCCCTCCCACTCTCCCTCCCTCTCTCTCCCTCTCTCCCGCATTTCCTCCCTCCCGCTCTCTCCTCTCTCTCTCTCTTTCTGCCTGCCTGCCTGTCTCTCTGTCTTATCAACCTACCTATCTACCAACTTATCTACCACTTTGTCTCTCTGTCTCTCTCTACCGATTTCTATCCCTCTCCACCGTTTTCTATCCCTCTCTCTCCACCTCATCTCTCTGCCTCTCTTTGCCTCTCTCTGCCTGTCTCTCTCTGCTTTTCTCTAACTCTCTTGCCTCTCTCTGCCTCTGCCCCTCTGTCTTTCTCTCTGTATCTCTGTGTGTGTCTCTCTCTCTGTGTCTCTGTCGTCTATCTTTACCTCTCTCTCTCTCTCTCTCTCTCTCTCTCTCTCTCTCTCTCTCTCTGTATGTATGTATTCTCTGACTCTGTCTCTATGTATCTCCCTGTCTCTGACTGGATGTATCTTTCTATATCTGTTTCTGTCTATTTTTTGCCTTTCTTTAATTCTCACTATGTCTTTATGTATCTCTCTGCCTCTGTCTCTATGTATCATCCTGTCTCTGTATCCATGTATCTCTTTGTCTCTCTTCTTCTCTCTCTCTCTGTCTCCTTCTGCCACTCTATGTCTTTCTCTCTGTCTATCTGCATCGCCATCTCTCTCTTTCTCTCTCTGTTTCTCTCTCTCTCTCTATCTCCCTGTCTCTATATCTCTGGCTGTCTGATTGGCTCCTCTAACTACTCTATCTCTATCTCTCACTATTTCTCTCTATCTCTCTACCTCTCTATATCTCTCTATCACTATTTTTCTCTGTCTCTCTAGCTCTCTCTATTCCTCAATATTTCTCTCTATCTTTCAACGTCTCGCTATCTTTAAATCTCTCCATCCCTCCCTACCACTCTCTCTCTCTCTCTCTCTGCCTGTCTGCCTGTCTGAGAGTCTCTTTGTCTGCCGGCAATGTAGCTAAGGACTACGAATACAATTTACAATCCCATACAGTGAGTTCGAATCTCAGCTCAGAACGATTTGGAATCAGACAGCATTATGCTGAATTTCATACAATGGCACGAGTGCTGTCGTTCAGAAAGCAATGGCAACACAAGAAACTGTTGAGGTTGACTGCGACTTTGCCTGCCATAATGACTTTCTCTTCGTATGCTCTTTCTCTCTCTTTCTCCCCCTAAAGTACGTTCCGTGTCTCTGTGCCTCCCCCCCCCCTCTCCCACCCTCCAAGTTAACTCTAAGTAATGTCAACTTTTTCTCATTGTTTGACATAATTTAAGGGGCGTTCATTTGAAATCCGTTCGTGCCGCACCGCACGTAATTGCGTACTTTGAACATGATCATGTCATAGTCATGTGATAAGCATTGACCAATGAATAAAACAGCATGTGCTTATCGTCCCATGGTGCATAGGTTCTGTTTCTAATGTTGAGAAAATGGCCGGGTTGATCCAAAATCCGTCCAAAAAGCTCAAAGAGCGGTGATTCAGTTTCTTTCATTTGAAGGATGTCGACCAGTGGACATTCATCGAAGAATGCAGGCAGCGTACGGTAACAAATGTGTGTCGAAGACAACAGTGACAGACTGGGCACGAATGTTTCGGAAAGGACGTCAGTTCACGACAGATCTTCGACGGCCGGGTCAAGCACATATTGTTGCAACAGAAAAAAAAAAAAACATCGCCAAAAGTGATGCAGCAGTACATATGAACCGTTGTCGAAGCATACGTTCGCTAGCGAAAGAATTTAATGTGTCAATTGGGACAATACGAAAGGTCGTTTGTAAGAAACTGCAATATCGGAAAGTGTGTTCACGGTGGGTACCACGGATGTTGACCGACCACCAAAAAGAGGAATGCGTTGGCTGGTGTTTGAACCACTTGCTGCATTACAGAGTGGAGGGTGATGCATTTCTCTTTCGCATAGTGGTAGGCGTTGAATCATGGTGTCACCACTTTGAGCAGAGCAGCAAAAGAGAGAGCATGCAATGGAAGTATGATGGATCACCAAAAGCCAAAAAATTCAAGTTATAGGCTTCCGCTTGTAAGGTTATGCTGAGCACATTTTTTTTTTACCATGAAAGGCTATTGTTTGCCGACTTTAAAGAAACTGGTATCAACATCAACTCTACCCACTACTTGCAAACACTAGACAAGCTGCAAAAAGCCATCAAGAATAAACGACCATGCATGCTTTCTCGCGGTGTGATTTTGTTGCACTATAATGCTCGTCCGCATGTCGCAAAGATTGTGCAGGAAGCATTAGCAAGGAAGAAGTGGGAAATTCTGCAACATCCAGTCTTTAGTCTTGATTTGTCACCATGTGATTTTCATTTGTTTGGACATCAAAAAAAAAAAAAAAAAGAAAAAAAAAAGAAGCTCTCAAGGGGCAACGATTTCAAACAGATGCAGGCGTAATGAACGCGGTAAACACTTGGTTCAGTGAGCAACCACAATCCTTTTTTGCGGACGGCATTCACCGCCTACCTAAGCAATGGGATGCTTGCCTGAATGCCTACGGCGACTTCTTCTGACCAACTCATGGTGCATAATTTATTCAAAATGAATGCTTTGTTTAATTCTACCACACCTGTTAATGTTTCTTTCGTGCTTTTGTAATAAAGCCATTGGAACGGGTTTCAAATGAACGCCTCTAATATATTGGAAGGCAGCCAGAAGCAATGCTGTCTTTTTATTGTTTGACTATTGTGTAATGTTAACTGCCTGTTTCTTTGGCCAGAATGTGGTGAAATCAACCCAAAGTTATGTTAAACAACAAAAGTTATAACAAAATCATCGTTACACAATGGTTCTTATTGTGAGCACCGAGGGTTACATAAAGAGATCTGTAATATTCAGGCTACCTTCACTGTAAAACGGCACGCAGTATGCAGAATCTTCTCTTGACAAGACAGATCATAACCATTTTCGGTATCAAGTCTTTGAACTCGAATTTGTAAATCAATAGACATCTCCTCTTATTACAGTTGAGTTATTACCCTCTTTGTATCACCTTCAAATTATTATCCGAATTGTGGCTGACTCAGTCACAGAATTATTAATCTGAGCCAGGCGACGGGCACTGATATAAATTGTCTTCTGGTGTTTAACAGGGTAAGGGTAATGGTAGACCCATCCAAAACGCACAGTCATCTTCAAAGTCGCGATAAAACTGCGACGCCATTATTATTATCTCTATGGAATTTGTCTCACACTTGATATCTAGCATCACTGCTTCGTAATTTAAAACCATGTTGTGAGAACCCACTCGATGTTTCTTTACCGAGAAGAGATACAGTTTCATGTGATGGCATATTGTAACAATTTCTGTTTGAGACTCATTTACATAATAAGCATTCATTGGCTCTAGAAATACAGATCTCACTCATAAATTCCGTTAATATATCTCCATGTGCATGGGGCATTTTATTATGGAAAGGGCAATCCAGGGCTTCGTTGTTGGCGTCGTTAATTGAAATAACCCTTGATTTTTCTAGCCCCAGAAGCAATGTTTTATTCCTTTACTTCTGTTAAAAGTTATTAGTTGCATATCCTTTACAAGACTTTGCAGTCAACACCAACATTTGTTGCTGTTGTGATCTCTTGGCAAGTTTACGTTCAGTAGTTTGCCATTGTTTTGTGAATGACCGGCACCTATACCAATTCCTAAAAAGCCAACGCAATGCGGTCTGCTACTAAATCGCGCGCAGGTGTGTTTCGAACACGGGTATGTGGGATCACGAACTCCGTCCAAAACAACTTCTCCACGGAGCACTTTTATTTCTGAGATCTGGCAAATTGTAGCTCGGGTAATAATCACGTTTCAAGGGGGGAATATAAATGTGGTTCTGTCACTTCTCAATCACATGTTGGGATTCCATTACCACGATGTATATAATTACTCATCATTATTATCAGCTCATTAATTGGCTTATGGTGTGTAGAACATCGTCTTCATAACAGTGTTTCGAAATCGAGATGAAGGGAACTCTAAGCCAGTGGCTCTCACTTTTTTTTTGGCCCATGCACTCCTTCGCCATATGTTCAGCATGTCATCCCCCCCCCCCCCTTTTTTCGTGTTTCCTCCCTATAAATCCACCACTCCTTGCCTTTGGTTGTTTGTCTAGTCTGTAGCGACGTCAATCAAAGTTAGTGTTAATCATCTTGGACACTTGTATTAGAGCAGTGGTCTCAACCGGTGGGGAATTCCCCCTAGGGAGAATTTTAGGGTTTTCAGGGGGGGGGGGGGGGGAATTAAGATTATTTCAAGATCGCGTTAATACAAGAACCGATTACTTGATATTGTTTTTCTATTCATACTGTACAGTTCTGTACGTCTCATACTTCTAAAATTCATTTTATAAAGTAAGTAGAACCACACATCACGTTTTATGTGGACGTCTAGACTTGTGTTAGTATGTGCTATTAAATTTAGCTTCAGTATTATGTACATTGTGTAGGGGAGGGGCGAGATTTTTAGGTAGGAAATACGAAAGGGGGGAATGACGTTCTGAGAATATGGTGAAAAGGGGGGCGGGGGGGGGGGGGAAACGGGCCAAATTTTTAGATAGGACATACGAAAGAGGGGGGGGGGGTGATGTTCTGAAAATATGGTGAAGGGGGCACGGGCCAAAAAAGGTTGAGAACCACTGTGTTAGAGTGTAATGAAATAAACTCTAAGTTATGTTTGCAGTCTCTGATTGTTTACCTAGAGTGTAGTGACATCAATCAAAGTTAGTATTAACCATCTTGGACACTTGTATTAGAGTGTAATGAAATAAACTCTAAGTTATGTTTGCCGTCTCTGATTGTTTACCTAGAGTGTAATGACGTCAATCAAAGTTAGTATTAACCATCTTGGATACTTGTATTAGAGTGTAATGAAATAAACTCTAAGTTATGTTTGCCGTCTCTGATTGTTTACCTAGAGTGTAATGACGTCAATCAAAGTTAGTATTAACCATCTTGGACACTTTATTAGAGTGTAATGAAATAAACTCTAAGTTATGTTCGTAGTCTCTGACTGTTTACCTAGAGTGTAATGATGTCAATCAAAGTTAGTATTAACCATCTTGGACACTTGTATTAGAGTGTAATGAAATAAACTCTAAGTTATGTTCGTAGTCTCTGATTGTTTACCTAGAGTGTAGTGACGTCAATCAAAGTTAGTATTAACCATCTTGGACACTTGTATTAGAGTATAATGAAATAAACTCTAAGTTATGTTTGCCGTCTCTGATTGTTTATCTAGAGTGTAGTGACGTCAATCAAAGTTAGTATTAACCATCTTGGACACTTGTATTAGAGTGTAATGAAATAAACTCTAAGTTATGTTTGCCGTCTCTGATTGTTTATCTAGAGTGTAGTGACGTCAATCAAAGTTAGTATTAACCATCTTGGACACTTGTATTAGAGTATAATGAAATAAACTCTAAGTTATGTTTGCCGTCTCTGATTGTTTACCTAGAGTGTAGTGACGTCAATCAAAGTTAGTATTAACCATCTTGGACACTTGTATTAGAATGTAATGAAATAAACTCTAAGTTATGTTTGCCATCTCTGATTGTTTACCTAGAGTGTAGTGACGTCAATCAAAGTTAGTATTAACCATCTTGGACACTTGTATTAGAGTGTAATGAAATAAACTCTTAAGATATGTTTGCAGTCTCTGATTGTTTACCTAGAGTGTAGTGACGTCAATCAAAGTTAGTATTAACCATCTTGGACACATGTATTATAGTGTAATGAAATAAACTCTAAGTTCTGTTTACAGTCTCTGATTGTTTACCTAGAGTGTAGTGACGTCAATCAAAATAGTATTAACCATCTTGGACACATGTATTAGAGTGTAATGAAATAAACTCTAAGTTCTGTTTACAGTCACTGATTGTTTACCTAGAGTGTAGTGACGTCAATCAAAATAGTATTAACCATCTTGGACACATGTATTAGAGTATAATGAAATAAACTCTAAGTTATGTTTACAGTCACTGATTGTTTATCTAGAGTGTAGTGGCGTCAATCAAAGTTAGTATTAACCATCTTGGACACTTGTATTAGAGTGTAATGAAATAAACTCTAAGTTATGTTTGCCGTCTCTGTTTGTTTACCTAGAGTGTAGTGACGTCAATCAAAATAGTATTAACCATCTTGGACACATGTATTAGAGTGTAATGAAATAAACTCTAAGTTCTGTTTACAGTCACTGATTGTTTACCTAGAGTGTAGTGACGTCAATCAAAATAGTATTAACCATCTTGGACACATGTATTAGAGTATAATGAAATAAACTCTAAGTTATGTTTACAGTCACTGATTGTTTATCTAGAGTGTAGTGACGTCAATCAAAGTTAGTATTAACCATCTTGGACACTTGTATTAGAGTGTAATGAAATAAACTCTAAGTTATGTTTGCCGTCTCTGTTTGTTTAACTAGAGTGTAGTGACGTCAATCAAAGTTAGTATTTAACCATCTTGGACACTTGTATTAGACTGTAATGAAATAAAAACTAAGTTATGTTCGCAGTCTCTGATTGTTTACCTAGAGTGTAGGGAGGTCAATCAAAGTTAGTATTAACCATCTTGGACACTTGTATTAGAGTGTAATGAAATAAACTCTAAGATGTGTTTGCAGTCTCTGATTGTTTACCTAGAGTGTAGGGAGGTCAACTCTAAGTTACATTACCTAACAGTATGTATAATAACTCGATTTTTACACAATATTTGTTACAGAAAACATGAAGGTTACCTAGAGAGATCTGTAATGTGTAGGCCTTTCCATATGCCAAACGGCCTGAAATCTACAAACTGTATTATTCATAAAAAGTCTTAAAATTCGTGAGGATCGACTTTATTGCACCGGGTTTTATCCCATATTGCTCAGTCTCTTTCCACAATGCGGCTTGCCGAAAGCGTCGCAAAAATACACGAACTCCGTAGCTCCAGCGACGACCCCAAGGAGTCTCCGAGAAAAATGCATTCGTGAACTGAAAGACTTCGCCCGGAATCGGAACCACAACCTTCGGAGCTCGAGTCAAACGGCTTGACCACTTCGCCATGGAGACTCCCTTATATATATATATATATATATATATATATATATATATATATATATATATATATATATATATATATATATATATATATATTATTTATATTACCACCGATAGATAACAAGCATATGCTTTATCAAAGATTTAAACTTGAGTTTGTCAATACGAAAGCACCAGCTCTAAAACATACACCCAATTTCATAATTGCCATAACACTGGACCACAATTATTGGCAATATTTTATGTAAAAGACACCATGCTTTCTGTTCCGTATTTTCCTTGTCTGTGTTACTCTACTATGATCTGTATAGCACTTTTCAATTACTGTATGTCTAGCATCAACTCTTCTCATTTAAAAATCAGACGGGAGAATCTACTCGTTGTTTCTTTACAGAGAAGAGATTCAGTGTCACGTGATAGCACATTGTAACAATTCTTGTCTAAAACATATTTACATAATAAGCGTTCATTGACTCCAGATTTCGGGCCTCACTCATAAATACCGTCAATATATTTCTATGTGCTGTAGGGAATTCAATTATGGAAAGTGCATGCTCAGGCTCCCCTGTTGCCGTCGTTAATTGAAATAACCCCTAATTTTTCTTTGCCACCGTAGATTTTCTTTTTGTAACTCAAATTCTGGGATTTTGAAAATTATAGCTCGTGTAATAATCGCGTTTCCTGGGGAATATATAAATGTGGTTCTGTCAGTTCTCAATCAAATGTTGGGATTCTATTACCACGACGTAAATAATTACTCATCACATTATCATGCAGTGGCTTTTTCTGACAGAACTTGCAAAATACGGCAACACTTTGACATTGCAGTAAAGGAAACACTTAGCAGTCGTGACTATTTCTTATTGTTTGACAGTGTTAACAGTCTAGTGTTAACTATATCTAACTGCCTGACCAGAGCATAATGATGTTAATTGTAAGCTATGCTAGCTGTCTCTGAAAAAATGAAGCTAGAGTGTATTGTTTTTATATTTTCGTTCTTTCAAATTAAATTCGAGCGGAGTCCACAAATGAACTGATAGTTGCGTGTGGTATAACTTACATAGTACCGGTGTCCCTCGCCACCACGCGATTCTACTGCAACTAATGCGGTACTTGTAATCTACGTCGCCAAGTCAAGGACGAGAAGTCGACATTTTAGCCCAACTGCCCGGTGTTGGGGTTGAAAACATTAGTTCGCCATCAGCACACCGAACGTTTAAGAACGATCACTCTTGTAAACTCGACCATGCAGATCTCCGTTAGAGTTTATTGAATTCAACTCTAATTAACTGTAACTGTCTCTGAATGTTTGTCTAGAGCAGTGTTTCCCAACCTTTTTTGTACCGTGCCCCACTTAAGCCTTTCTAAAATTCATATTGCCCCCCTCCCCCGCCCCATGGGCCCCCCCCCCCTCAACATATACATTATTTTTAATATTCAAAAATTGAAATGTTCACTAAAGAAACTTGAATGATAGGTTTTAGGAAGAAATCACTAGGTAATTATTGAGCAAACACAGTAAGTAAATTTTCAAAACATATAATGGAGAACTGAAATTCAAGTACAAAATAATTTTAATGAAAGATTTTTCTATATTATTTTAATTATTAGTAATTATTTATTATTTAAATTTAGTGAGATCCTTGCGCTTGATGCTTGCTGCAAAGAGATCTTATGTCAGGTTCCAATTTAGTTAACTTCAGTCTCAAGTCTCCCTGTTTTGTTATATTCAGCCGATTTCTTCCATTTTCGAATTTCCCCCCTTAACAGTCAAATTGCCCCCCCCCCCAACAGTCAAATTGCCCCCCCCCCCCCCCCCGTGGGGCGTCGGCCCCACGTTGGGAAACACTGGTCTAGAGTGTATTGAATTCAACTCTAATTAATTGTAACTGTCTCTGACTGTGTGTCTAGAGTGTATTGATTTCAACTCTAATTAATTGTAACTGTCTATGAAAATGTGTCTAGAGTATATTGAATTCAACTCTAATTAACTGTAACTGTCTCTGAGTATTTGTCTAAAGTGTATTGAAGTCAACTCTAATTAATTGTAATTTTCTCTAAATGTTTGTCTAGAGTGTATTGAATTCAACTCTAATTAACTGTAACTGTCTGTGACTGTGTGTCTAGAGTGTTATGAATTCAACTCTAATTAATTATAATTGTCTCTGTCTATTTGTCTGGAGTGTATTGAATTTAACTCTATTTAATTATAACTGTCTTTGGCTGTTTGTCTAGAGTGTATTGAAGTCAAATCTAATTAATTTTAATTGTCTCTGACTGTTTGTCTGGAGTGTATTGAATTCAACTCAATTAATTGTAACTGTCTCTGACTATTTGTCTAGAGTGTATTGAATTTAACTCTAATTAATTGTAACTGTCTCTGACTATTTGTCTAGAGTGTATTGAATTCAACTCTAATTAATTGTAATTGTCTCTGACTGTTTGTCTGGAGTGTATTGAATTCAACTCTAATTAATTATAACTGTCTCTGACTTTCTCTGGAGTGTATTGAATTCAACTCTAATTAATTTTAACTGTCTCTGACTGTTTGTCTAGAGTGTATTGAAAACACCTCAAAGTAATGTTCCCTATCTTTCATTTTATGATTGTTGTTTGTCCATCAAGAATGATGATGACCATTTATTTCATCCAGTGGGGTTGAAGGTGTGGAGCCGTGGGTTCTAAGATGGCTGATAAGGCCTATTTTGGCTCGAAATGTTCTTTGACAATGTGGGCAAAGAATGCTTGACGTCTCTGGAGGAGGATTTCCTGCAGTGGTTTTTCTGTCCTGCCTTTTCTTCACAGCTCTTGCAGTCCTGGTTGCCTCACATATGACTGTACCTTTGCGCAATGATGCACGCCACGAATTTCGGTCTCTGGCTGCAGCCTCCCAGGTGTCATGATGAATTCCAAAAGCATTCAGTGAAATTTTCAGAGTGTCTTTAAAACGTTTCCTCTGGCCACCTTGGGAGCGTTTACCACAACGCAGTTCGCTGTAAAAAATTCGTTTAGGGAGCCTGTGATCTGGCATGCGAGTCAAGTGACCAGCCCAGCGAATCTGATTCTTCATCAGTAGAGTGTGGATACTGGGCATGGATGCTCTTTCTAGGACTTCAGTGTCTGGAATCTTGTCTTGCCATTTAATCTTCAGTAGCTTCCTTAGGCAGACTGTGTGGAAGTGGTTTAATTTCCTAGCGTGTCGCTGATAAACAGTCCAGGTATCACAAGCATATAGCAGTGTGGATAATACAACTGCTTTGTAGACTTTTAGCTTTGTTTGCAGGCTTATTCCAGTTCTGTCCCATACATTCTTGTACAGTCTGCCAAAGGCTGCACTGGCCTTGGAGATTCTTGCATTCACTTCGTCATCGATTGTGGCAGCTTGTGACACGGTGCTGCCAAGATAGGTGAATTTGTCCTCAACACTCAGTCTATGATCATTCACTTTGATATTCGGCACAATGTGATTATTCCCTGGAGCTGGCTGGTACATAACTACAGTCTTCTCCAAGTTGATATTGAGCCCAAAGTTGGCACAGGCATGTGAGAAAGCTGAAACATTATGTTGCATGTCCGCCTCTGAGTTGGCGTATAGAGCGCAATCATCAGCAAACAGGAGCTCTCTGACGGTGCCGCTGTTAATTTTGGTTTTAGCTTTCAGCCTTCTGAGATTGAATAACTTTCCATCCATACGGTAGTTGATGTCTATTCCAATGTCGTCGTTCTCGAAGGCATTCATCAACATGGCTGAAAACATGAGGCTAAACAGTGTTGGTGCCAGGACACATCCTTGCTTCACTCCATTGGTGACAGGAAAGGGTTCAGACAGTTCACCATTTTCCTGTACTCTTGCCTGCATGCCATCATGAAATAGCCGCACTATTTGGACAAACTTTCGTGGACAGCCATATTTTGCCATAATCTTCCACAGTCCTTCTCTGCTGACTGTATCAATAGCCTTGGTAAGGTCAATGAAAGTGGAGAACATTTCGCAGTTCTGTTCCTGACATTTCTCTTGCAGCTGCCTTGCAGCGAAAATCATGTCAACAGTTCCACGTTCTTTTCTTAAGCCACATTGACTATCAGGAAGAAGACCTTGATCGAGATGGGCTGTGAGGCGATTGAGAAGAATTCTGGCGAGTATCTTCCCTGCAATTGAAAGCAAGGAGATGCCTCGGTGGTTGTCACAGGATTGGCGGTTTCCTTTACGCGTCCTTAAAATCTTGAATTTTATGATAACAATATATTGAAGTCAATTCTTGGTAATGCAATATTAAATAATCGCCGATTGTTTGACTAGTGTGTAGTAATGCCAACTCTAAGTTACATTAACTAACATTATGTTTAAAAAAAAAATAATCATTATTACACATTGTTTCTTTCTATAATCTGTAATGTGTAAATCATTCGCTCTGACAAACGGTCTGTTCTCAATGCTACTTCCAAAAGTTTATAAGTATTCTCTCTAGCAGGGATTCGACCCTAAGTTTGTAAATTGAAAGACATCTACGTCAAGAGCACAGCTCTTATACAACTGGACGACATTTATAAACATTCTACTCTAGGGGAAAATCTGCTTCATGTCACTCATTTTCTTTCCTCAGTAACGCCAGATATGTTTCAAGAACAGTTTTCTGTCATTTGAATCCCAGCATCAGCTTGTCTTTTTTTTATATCTTTGACGTGAGATACCACTCGTTGTTTATTTACAGAGAAGAGATGCAGTGTCACGTGATGACATATTGTAGCCATTCTTGCCTGAGACTCATTTACATAATGAGCTTTCATTGACTCCAGAATTTGGGCCTAACTCATAAATGCCGTTAATATATCTCCATGTGCTATGGGGCATTCAATTATGGAAAGTGCATGCTGGGCATCCCCTGTTGGCGCCGTTAATTGAAATAACCCTTCATTTTTTTGGCGCCAGCGGCAATTATTCACTCCTTAAGATCTGAAATCTGACAAATTGTAGCTCGTGCAGTAATCTCGTATAAAGGCGAACATATAAATGTGGTTCTGCCACTTCTCACTCACATGTAAGGATTCCATTTCTACGATTTAATTAATTACTCATCATCATCATCATCATCATCATCATCATCATCATCATCATCATCATCATCATCATCATCATCATCATCATCATCATCATCATCATCATCATCATCATCATCATCATCATCATCATCATCATCATCATCATCATCATCATCATCATCATCATCATCATCATCATCATCATCATCATCATCCTCCTCCTCCTCCTCCTCCTCCTCCTCCTCCTCACCATCATCACCATCATCACCATCATCACCATCACCATCATCATCATCATCATCATCATCATCATCATCATCATCATCATCATCATCACCATCATCATCATCATCATCCTCCTCCTCCTCCTCCTCCTCCTCCTCCTCCTCCTCCTCACCATCATCACCATCATCACCATCACCATCATCATCATCATCATCATCATCATCATCATCATCATCATCATCATCATCATCATCATCATCATCATCACCATCATCACCATCATCATCATCATCATCATCATCACCACCACCACCACAAACATCATCATCATCATCATCATCATCATCATCATCATCATCATCATCATCATCATCATCATCATCAT